>JAVJIX010000135.1:0-634166 GCA_036785185.1 Paratrypauchen microcephalus
CCATGTAGGCTACTGTGCACGAATGTGAGTTTTAAAATATGTTCCAATGTTTATTGTTCGTGTGTTGTTCACATATTACTTTCATATTGTTCACATTGTGCAATTTCAAGTTCTTTTGTTGTATTGTAGCCTACAGATTTGGGACAGTAGGCCTATATGTACCGTATATGTTTTTGGAGGGGGAGGGCATACCTTACATTTCAATCCTGCAGGCGCCCCTGATAATTATTATCATATCTCTGCATAGCCTGTGCGCTAAATCAGGGCTAAATCAGGACTAAAACAGAACTAAAGCAGGACTAGACCAGGACTAGACCAGGACTAGACCAGGACTAGACCAGGACTAGACCAGGACTAAACCTGGACTAGACCAGGACTATACCAAGACTAGACCAGGACTAAACCTGGACTAGACCAGGATGAGATCAGGACTAGACCAGGACTAGGCCAGGACTAGACCAGGACTAAACCAGGACTAGGCCAGGACTAGGCCAGGACTAGGCCAGGATTAAACCTGGACTAGACCAGGACTAAACCAGGACTAGACCAGGACTAGTGCTAATCTTGGTGCTAATCAGTTTGTTCTCCTTTTTTCCCCAAATTAGAATCGATAAGAGAATCGATAAAGAATTGAATCGTTAAGCAGTATCGATAACGGAATCGGAATCATAAAAATCTTATCAATTCCCATCCCTAATCTCTACTGAACAAAACTGCAGGATTACTCAGACATACATGAATGAAACAAAACACAAACCAGGTCTGTTTTTGAGGAGGTGACAGCATTGTAACAAGAGTACATTTTGAGTAATATGAGACCTTTAAAGAAGAAATGCCCGTTCATACTTTCTGACAGAGGTAGGAAACATCAAAAGAGCGTGCCTCCAACTCGGCTGTTCAGTATGCCTCTCTCTGTCACAGTGTTTGACCTCTGAGTTTGTCACTATCCTCTTGTACCTTCTCGTGTCTGTTGTCTGATGCCTCCCGTGGGTGGGGCGTGCTCCGACACCCATACAAATCTGGCCTCCCACCTCGGTGCTGAATGTAGAGGCACTGTGCTGTTTAGAAGTCATATGTGTGTGCCAGACTGAGCAGCTGGGCAACGGGAAGTCCTCCACAGTTACTCCGATGGATTGCGTTAATGTGACATCACGACTTTCTAAAATCCCTATAGTTTGAAATTGGGGTGGAGGACAGGCGAGGGTGAGGGTTTCATGGTGGAATTTGCTGTCAGATTGCAGATTTGTTGACCTGTTTTATGGTTCATTTCTTGGCCGCGTGAAACAAAATCTGGCACAAAGCTCAGCGTCTTCTCCATCAACGTTATTATTTTGTTTTCTCACAAAAGTTTCAGAAAGTGATCTCAACATTCCCTGGGGGTGTGATGCTAACTGTAGGTACTGCTCTGGCTGAAGCTGTGTTAGACTTTAAAGCTCCGATATTATACAAATTGGCTCTTTTGAGATTTAAGGCTTCAAAAACACACCTGGAGTTGTATTTTGTTTGAGTAATCCTTTATTATTAGTCTGTTTACATCTCCAAATGCTCTTTTCCATCACCTTTTAGCTTTAGTTCAGTAGAGACTGAAATTATCCAAATCTAGTGAAGATGTGTGGAGTTTAAAAACACAGTGGAGCACTTAATAATAATAATAATTCATAGCATTTATATAGCGCCTTTCATGACACCCAAAGCGCTTTACAGTTCATTGTTCATTCACTCCACACTTGATAGTGGGAAGCTACTTTTGTAGCCACAGCTGCCCTGGGGCAGACTGATGGAAGCGAGGCTGGCAATCTGCGCCATCGGCCCTTCCGACCACCTCCAACACTCACGCACACTCCACTTTCATACTGGGCAATGTGGGTGAAGTGTCTTGCCTAAGGACGCAACAATAGTTTTTTTGAGACTGGCACCCCACTGTGGCACCTGGAATTCCCAGTGGTCTCCCATCCAAGTACTAACCAGGCCCTGCCTTGCTTAGCTTCTGAGATCTGACGAGATCAGGCTTTGACAAGTAGGTATGGCCACACTTCCTGTATTTACATCAGAAGATGGAACAGTGTTTTCCTGTTTGAGAAAAGAACTAAGCCTAAAACATGGAGGTTTTGTGTGTTTTGTTTGTTTGAGAGTGTGACACACGCAATTCCACGCTCACACGCCACACATGGTATTTCTCACGCTGAAATTTTGTTAAACAATTCAAAACTGTAGCCACTGTTCACAGCGCTTCTGTGCCCAGAAAATCGGTTAGTTAATGCAGGCACTGCGCCGTTTTCAGCTGGAAAAAAAGGCACCTCGCCTTTAAAGATATATTAGTATTTTATTTATTTTTCATAAAAAGAACACCTGCCCCTGGGGATCACTGTCATTTCCACCATGCACCACAAAATGTAACTTTAAAGGTTTTTTTTTAAACCTTTGTTTAAGGAAGGGAAGCAAGAAAAAATCAAGGTAAAGTTTTGCAAAACCAAGAGTAGGTTTATTGGTCGTCATTTCCAAACACCTCATATTTCCTTTGAATGTATAAATAATTAGGAAAAATACCATTTTATATTGTGTATTTTGAGTATATTTTATGCTAAAACAGACATTAGCATGCTAATATGTCATGAAATTTTAAAAGAAATACATTGTGATTTCCACAACAGTCATTTCCATCACTTTATTTATTATTATTATTTATTTAATATTTATGTATTTTCATTACAACCACTATTAGTTAATTTTTCTTCACATTGTGATGAAGTAGAACAAATCAAAATATTTCTAAAAATATGTGTTAGATTTTCTGAAAAATATCATGACCAAATTTGACTGTCGTTAGAGAATCACCCTTAAATGAAATCAAAATGTTTAGAATGACAACACTGTGAGGACTCTATTTGCACGAGTGTGTTTATGGTGTGTTTATGGTGCTTCAGAGCCCGTCCCATGTGAGCGTGGATAAACAGGCCGAGCAGATCCTCCTCTGGGTAATTAGCAGACGGAGCAGTGCAGCTAGATGCTGAGTGGAGACTTTCTGCAGCCAACAGTCAAGTAGGTGAAAGTGAAAAACAAATCCCAGAGTTCACTTACAGTACACAGCCCCCCCACCGGTCCCTCTGCGTCAGGGGGAGCAAACGTCACGCCACACCTCCACCCGGGCTCCTGTCAGCGGGTGCAGGAGGTGGAGCGGCTGCTGGCTGCTTACATTAGGGTTTGACTTTTGCTCACTCTTGAAATGGTTCTCAACTGGTTTAAGGAGAATTTAAAGACAGAAAATATTTACTTCATTGACAAAATCATATTCTATTCCGTTACACATGAAACAATACGTAATAATAAATGTAAACTTTCTACCACTTTTTCTCAAACTGTGGTAGTCTTTCAGCTGGTATTTGGACAGCTCTTCAATTTCAGGGTTTGCCTAAAGTGGAGTTCATTTTATTCACTTTTCTGTCCTCTTTTGGATCATTTCCATTTTAGAAGTACAGTGGAGATGATGTTACAGAACCACATGCTTTGACAAAACTTTACAAAGATGCAGCCGTATCCTGTCTCATGATTGACAAGTGGATTAACCAATCAGAGACACAAACTTAGATTGGAACAAGAATATTAAGGACTGAGAAACTACTTAATTCATGTAAAAAAAAAAAAAATTTAAGTAATATATTTTGTTCTGAACAATCTTCGGCATGTGCTACACATTAGCAGCTGTGGTTGGATCATCTCAATTTAGGACAGGATTTTGACATTTTATTGCATGGTTCCAGTCCCTGGCTGGTCAGGCAAGAGATGACGTAGTTCACTTTTAGACCTGGTTTAGCCCTAGTTTAAAAAATTATACCGTACTTGGTTTAGATCTGGTGGCACTCGGAAAGTCATATTATTTCTTTGGTGGTACTTTTGAGCTGGATTTATTGTTAGACAGGATTGCTTTGTGTATATTAAAATATATTTTTTTGTATTGAGTATACTAAGCTAATTTATGGCAGCGCTCTGTGTATCTGCACAGTCTGCATATACCAGGAAGCAGTGCCATTACTAATAAACATTTAAGATTTATACAGTTTCTACTTTTGGAGCTGAACAGCAATGTGTAATATCACCAGTAGGTTCGGGAAGCACAAACCAATCCTTCAGTTTGTGCAATATGTAAAACTGTAAACTAAAAGTGACTTTAGAAAAATAAGAGAGAAACACAAGCATAGTTAATTTAAGCTTCTTTACCATATGAAAATAGCATTAGGTGGCAGTGTTACCAAACACAGTTCTTCTTTCATTCATATAAAACAGTTAACAGTTTAGGTTAGCACACAGACTGTACAATAATCTTCAATAACTTAACTTAAAATGGTGTTAACTCTGCTTTATGGACAGCGTCACTAGTGTTTGCATCTCTATATGAAACAAGACAACAAAAGGCCATAGGTGCAGTAGCACATGTAACTTCCTGCTTTTAATTAACAGGTTCCAACATACTTATTCATGTTCAAAACAATGTCTGGAAGTCAGATCGAGTGTGCGCTGTAATGGAAAAATACTGTTGTAGGAAATGATGGCTTTTCCAGATTTTAACAGACTGATTTTCCAAAGACAAGACTCATTTCTGTGCTGAAGACAAAAGCAGAACTAGAACTAGAGGTGTGGGAGTGGTCACCAGCCACACACTGCGGAACATTTCATACATGAACGTAGACCTGGGTGGACATGTTGAGAACCACCTAGTAGTAGCATGCAACACTGAAGCTTTGTATAGAAATAAAAACATCTTTGTCGCAGTATAAAAAAGTTAGTCCACAGTTATGGTAATGGTAAATAAATAAGACATACTGTAGCACATAGTCAGACCTCATGTAATTTTGACACAGAAAAAGATATTGTGTTGCGGGATTGACCAGTTTGCAATTCCAGTGTATAGAGTTAAACATATTAAATACTGTTACAGAGACTTGTATATGAACATAAAGCATACGTGTAAAAAGTTGTGGTCAAACTTGGTAATACTGGTCTTTTCAGTTTGATTGTCTCTCTTTTTTTTCCCTTTATCCATTCATTTTTTGCCCTAAACTCCAAGTGGTGGAGCCCATTTGAGCGTCGCGGATGGGTAACCTGCCCAGCCATCCTAATTCTTTTTCTACCAAGCTGTACACGAAACTACTGTCTGTTTTTTAAAGATTCTCCGGTGAATTTGTAGATGGCGTGTTTGGTATTTTTTAGCAAGTAGTAGTAGCAACATGTGTGAAGTTCCTCTCAAAGCTAGTGAGGGTTCTAGACCAGTGTTTCTCTTATTTGGTACGTACATGATTACTGTAATTGTAGATTTTTCAGTGTAAGTATATACTGTATTTTATTTCATCTTAGTTCCTGCTTTAGTTGGGGCCTCTCCTAGTTTGGCCAAAGTTAGTCCTGGTCTAGTCCTGGCAGTTATGAACATTTTGAGAACCACTACTATGTATTAATCATCTGTATATGAATAATATTTGTTTTTCACCCAGAAGATGGCCAGACCTAGACTTGAATAGTGTTGTCACTCTAATTTTTAGACTTATAGAAGGCAATTTTCATCAACAAAATAATTGTTCTTTCTTAATCTTAGCATGAGGTCTTATATTTGTTCTGACAAAGCTCAAAATCATGCTAAAACTGTTCAGGAAAGCTTAAGTTTTGTCCTGTCAATATGATTTTTTGCAATACAGATACCTGCTCAAACATGTATCTAGTTTCGATATTACTTTTAGTATTGATTAGTAACTGATTTTCAATATTTTTAACAACCCTAGACATGTCAAAAGGAGTTCTTCTGTAAAGCCTTGGGAATAAGTTGCTTCTGTCGATATCTAAGGTTAAAGGGTAAATGATTCCTCTTCTCTGCTAACCTTTTTGTGTCCTTTTCCAGCTTTCTTACCAGTCCAATGATCTCGTAGTTGTTCTTAAGATGTGTGTAGAATCCCTCAGTTGTCGTTTTGAGACAGTTTCTACCTGGACGATTGAGGGATTCTACACACAACCCTAATGAATGCTGTCTGAAGATGTCCCCTTTAATTAGTCAATTTGCTACTTTAAATTGTGACCCTCGCGCTATAAACGTATGGAAGCCTAATGTTTGTATAGCCTTAAACTGTTTGACCATGTTGTATATACTTTAAGTTGAAGTAAGTGTCATATCCATTTTACCGTCTTGGTCTACTTGCCAAGTCTGCCCCCTCTCCCCCCTGATATTCTACAGACCCCATTCAGATGAAATATATGGGGAGGGCATCCAACACAAGCACAAACGGACTAGCATCCACACTAATTTAGGATGGTGGGAGTACCCGAAGAGTACCCACGACAGGAAGTAAGCATTGAATCAATTCCTATGTCTCTTCATGTAACCACTCAGCTACTCTCGTCTCATATATATCGGATTACAACTGTTTTCTGTGCACCGAAAGTACTTAGTAGTCATAATGTGTCTGACTGAGCACAAAGTCATTCCACAGAGGGCGTAGCAGTCCTTCTCCGTCGATATCCAAACACATGGAGTTCAGAATTGCACTATGCGTCCACAGTTCTACAGCTATGCAGTTCCAGTCTGCACCCAGCCACCTGTCAGCTTATCTCGGGGTGCCTTTTTCGAGAGCACCCTCCAACGAAAGTCCTCCTCCAAAACATGGCCAAATGTTCCTTAGTTCTGTCCGACTCCATGGAAGTTGGGTTAACAGTCATTAGTAGTGTTACCGAGGAGATCTGGCAGGGTAAGTTACTGACAGGTGAAAAAACACTGTAGGAGAGGAGATGGGAGGCTTCATCTCAGGGTATGTCCACAAAAGACACCAGGCTATTAAGGTGCATCTGTAAGAAAAGCACATGAGATAATCATTAACAATAAAGTTTTAGAATTGTTAAAGGTCCAGTATTATTATTTATTATGAACTCTTGTGAGCTTTAAGCCACTTCAGAATGTTATTACCTCATCAAAAACATGCCTGGAGTTGTGTTTTTTGTTTATTAGTCTAGCTACATCTTTTTATGAGTCTGGCTACATCTCCAAATCTCAATGCTCCGTTTCACCTCATGATGTCATGAAGCAGAAGATTGGAAGTTAACAGCTCAGTAAAGAATGGCAGTTTCACAGCTGAAATCATCCAAATGATTCTAGTTTTTTTGTTTTTTTTTCCAAGTTCAAAATCAACTTTATTATCAATTCTGCCATATGTGTTCAACATACAGTTAATCGAAATTCCGTTTCTCTCTGGCCAAGCAGTGCAAAAAGACAGTGTACAAAATACAATATAAAGGTAATCCAAAAACTATCTAAGACATAATCTAAAAAGTAGTGCAAAGAATAAATACCTATTTACAGATTTAGTAATTCCAGTAATTCTAGTGAAAGTGTATGGAGTTTAGAAATACTGCAGAGCCCTTCCTGTATTGTCACTTGACATCATAAGGTGGAACAGAGAGTTTTCTGTTTGAGATAAGAACTAATATGCAGGGTTTGTGTGTTAAACATGCATGAATAAAACAAAACACAACTCCGGTTATGTTTTTGACGAGGAAACAACATTATAACATAGATCAGAAAGTAGCCTAATAAGGGCCCTTTAAGGCAAATAATGCATTAGCAGGTTGACAATGTGTATTCTGAAGTCAACCAAAATACACTTTTTTTTTCTATTTTAGCAGGGTTTTCATCAGCAATGATATAAAATTGCTTAAATATAGAAACACTGACTTCTGGAGGTCCCTCTTCATAGTGGCATTTCACCATAGCGAACAGTGGATTTTATTTATGTCATTTTTTGTTTTTAGCATTGAAAAACTGCTACATAATATTCTTGAGCGCTATGTGTATGACCCAGAGTCTGATTTTTTTTGAATGATCACAAGAAAATACAGCAATGTGGGTGGATGTAAATGAAACAACGCAATTCAGCATTACTTAAACATGTGAAAATCTATTAAACAGTGCTTAACATTGCTAATTTATCATATATTTATCACTATGTCACTTTTAATGACATGTAAAAAACAAAATGGTCTTACCTTAGTTTATTTTACATTAGCATTGCCCTCATAGCTGCTTTGCTAATCCGTTTGCGGTTTTTCCTCCTCCTCCTCTGCCGTGGTTGAGCTGGAGGCCTGGGACCTGCTGGAGCTGAAGGCGCCTGTGTGGTTGTCGTTGTGGTGGTTGTCACTGTGAAATCAAGATATAAAAGATAAGTTTCCGGAGCTTTTGTCATTCTGAATAGGACTTAATCAGCTGTACGCCCTATATTTACCTGTTGTGGGAGCGGTAGTTTGCACATGATGGTGGTGATGTTTATGAAGATGAATATCAGCCTCCCTTTGCCTCTCCTCCTCTTCTCTTTTGAGCTGCTGCTGTCTGAGGATCTCCTTCTCTTGGTCCAGCCTTTTGTGGAGAAGTAACAGCTCCCTCCTCTCCTCCTCCAACTTGGCCTCCTCCCGTTCTAATAACCTGTCTTTCTGGGGCGTCTCATTGTCCCTGTGTCTCACCTGCGGGTCCGGGTTGGGCTCTTTGGTGGGACGGACCCTCCTGTCATCCCTGGCAACGCTAGCCTCCGTGTGGGTGACAGGGTTCGGGGTGACAGGGGCAGAAGGACCACTCTTTTGGATTTGTGTGTATTTGTCTTGGTGCCATATCGGGCTGTGCGTTTGCGTGCTTTCTTCCAGACCAAAGCTGGGAATGTCCCGCACTATACCTTTAACCTCAGTAGTGACGTTACCAGCGGAGTGTGCAGTCTTGTTGCTGGTGGAATTGTGGGACCAGAGGGGGGTGAGGTGGAAGGCCTCCTCGCGGTACAGGCTGGAGCTGTCTGCCGCCTGGGTGAAGGTGTCTCCTCGGGGGCTCCACTGCTGGTCCATGAGCTCGTGCTCCATGTGAGGCCTCTGGTTCTGTTTCAGCTCGTCCCACTGGTGCAGCTCGTCTTTGGAGTGCAACTTCACCTTGAGTACAAAAAACATGTGATGTCAATAAAACTGGCTATTTTGTTGATATATACAGTATTTTTTGTCAGATTTTGTTGAAAGTTGCTGGTCTCCATGTGGCAATGGGTCGTTACTTTTCCTGGAATGTTCCACTGTATAGCATTAGATTTTTTTATTAGAAAACAAGCAGGTGACCACGTTGGAGGACAGATCTTTGAGGAGGAGACCCTGCTCACTGTAACAATGTTTTTTCAAGGTATTATTTTAGAGGGAAACATGCGAGATAGGTATGTGTAATGCTATTTATGACTAAATGCACTGAAATTTTCTTTAAAAAATAAAAACTAGCTCAAGTTTTAGATGACTCAACAGCAGTCTTCTCAAGTAAAATTACAGCAAGTAACAAGTTGTCAGAAAGCATTATAATTTGCAGGGTTTTCTTTTTTTCTTTTTTGTCTATTTTTTATACAGGGAGTCCTCGGTTTACGACGTTGATCCGTTCTTAAGACGCGTCGTAACCCGAATTTCGTCGTAAACCGGATTTTGCCTTTGATCTTCCAACCAAAGCACCAATAACCTTTCCATCTCAATAATTAGACCACTACACTGCTTGGTTATCACTGCCGCTTTCATAGGAGCAGATCAGAGCCCACATCAGGTACTTCCGCCCACATTGGACACACACACGAGGCTGTCTTCTTCTCCCTACAACCACAACAGAGCGTATTCTTGCGCCGTGCGCCGCGCGCCGTTCGTGTTTGTTTACATCTCTTACCACGCTAAACCGCGTAAGACGGAATGACGCGTAATATATACATATTTTTTTTAATATATATATATATATATATATATATCAAAAAGAAAAAAAATCAATCCATCAAAAAAGAAAGTAAGCAGTGTAATTTGTGATTTGTGTTGCATCAGAAAGGAGATCTGGGTCATTTGCAGGTAATAAACTTCACTTCATTTGTTCAGGGTTGGGGGCTGACACCAGTATCACTGCCGTTTACTACAACTTGTTTGGAATGCATGTAAATAAACAAACTCCAGTTGAACTGTTTTCAGTCCTGTTCTTTGTAACAGATGAGCTTGGTGTACCTGTCCCAGTGCAGTGGTGAGGGTCTGGTTGTGATGGAGCTCCTTGCTGCTGTTGCTGCTGCTGCTGCTGCTGTGCTGTCTTCTGGTGGTCTTCTTCTTGGGTGGAGGGGGTTTTGGAGTGGGCTGACACCGGCACTCCACGTGGTCCACCACAGACACCACTGCTTTAGCGTATGTGGGTCTTTTGTTGACATATTCAATCTTCATGACCTTTAAAGCCAATGGAACAGGCATGGTATCAGCACTTGTAATTCATTATATTAAGATTAAGATTAAGCCTTTATTGGTCTCACACACAATGACATACAGTGACACGGGAGAAATTTGACTTCTGCATTTGACCCATCCTTTTCAGGAGCAGTGAGCAGCCATCTTTTTCGGTGCCCGGGGGGCAGTACCGTGAAGGGTCTTGCCCAAGGACCCACACTGGTTAGATCAT
The DNA here is from genome assembly GCA_036785185.1 of Paratrypauchen microcephalus. Taxonomy (NCBI): domain Eukaryota; kingdom Metazoa; phylum Chordata; class Actinopteri; order Gobiiformes; family Gobiidae; genus Paratrypauchen; species Paratrypauchen microcephalus. Next base: position 10,457 of record JAVJIX010000135.1, read on the forward strand.
TGCCAGGGGGGATTTGAACCCACTACCCCCATGGGGAAAATCAGTGACTTTTAGCTATTTGCAGTTAGAGCTGTTGGTGAGCTGGAGAATAGTTGGGACATACATTGGCGTACATTTACAATGCATTTACAAAAGACTAGTTATAGTAGCTGCCAGTTTCTCTATGCAGAATTCATACAGTTTAAAGTCCGCATATGCAAAAAAGCGGCATGAAAAGATGAGCAAAACAACAGTCTAAAATCTACCATTTTTAATAAGGCGTGTGGTTGGAGCACTCATCCACCAAGGTTGGGAGACTGTTTACCGCTCAGACCAACTTCTGTCATTGTGTCCAAGACGAGCGATTGGTGGTGGTTGGTTTACCCGTAGCTTACAAACACGAGTGTGGAGTGAATGAATAATGACCACAGTGTAGCACATTGTGAGGTGTTATTATTGACAAATGTTTTCAGATGACAACACTCCATTTTATAATTTATAGGTCTGTAATAACTGAATGGAGATGGGAGAAAGTAAAATATCTGCGGTCACAGACTTCGATTTGATGCACCAATTTCAAGGGTCAAGTCATAGAAATTATGGTTCAACATTTATGGATTTTCCCTTATAATTTCTTCAAATGAAATGAAATGAAAATGCAGAATAATCTTTTTTTTTTTTACATTACTTTTTTTTTTTTCTTAACCCCTTTCTGGAAATATGACATAATCTCATTCAAGAATCTGAGACACCAACAGAAGTACAAAGGAACCACCATCCTCTACATTAGCGGGCAGTCTAATGTATGCAGCGTGGTCAGGAATGAAGCACCAAACTTTATGCCCTGGGTACAAATCATCTAAACTAGTTTTGATACTGCACTAAACTACTTTTCGTAATGCATAATATGTTTACTGCTGCTGTTCTATATGAATGTATCATGTATGTCCCTACCTCACTGCAAATGCTACTGTTACCTATGCAATAACCTATGCAATAACCTGTGCAATAACCCACATGCAATACTTATACTATATTATATTATGTGCAATACAAAATCCATTTGAGCAGTATTACCACCTGTGAAATACTCTACTTACACCTTATTTAATCCTACCTGTACCTTTGTATTTTATTATATTTTATTGCATATTTCTTATTATACTGTTTACCTTTTTCCCCTTGTATTTTTATTGCATGCTATTCGTACTTCTTGATTATCTTAGCGAGTCAGCGGGTTCTTCTGATCCTAAGCATTTCATTGCATTTTTGACCTTGTGTTGATCCTGCATATGACAAATAAACAATCTTGAATCTTAAAATCTTGATGTTTGTGGGCCCGTTCTACATGTTGTCTACTGAAAAATGCCAATTACCGACTTTATAAAAGGCCCCTCCCTGCTCTCGTCTCTAGGTAAAGAGTACTCCGACGCCCTTGAGTGGAGTATAGTACCTGCAGATATCTCGTGTGCGTGACCACGGGCACACACTGCAGGCTCTTGGTGTTGCAGCAGCCCGAACAGCGTTGCACCTCCACACACGGCGGCCACAGCAGGAAGTTAGCGTTGCTCCGATCCAACATGGATCTGGTCACCTCCACCACCTCCGTGCGCACTTTACACAGGGCCTGCTGCGCTGGCTGGGCATCTGACACAGCAGAGGGGAGCGTGAATGCACAAGAATCTCGACGCGACAGTTGCATCCTGTACGACTGCCAAGTGACACAAGTAACCACGGCTTTAGATAATCTCCGTAGTCAGTGAATGTGCTGGGGTGATAAGCAAACCCTGGCCTCAAATAGGACGGGTCATTATTAGCAGCAGAAACTCAAGCCTCTGTCTGGTTGCTAGGAGATCAGGGTCTGGCAAATATTGTCCTTCTAATGACTTCAATTTAGTTTGGCTTATGATGTCATCCACAGTGAGCCGGCCATCTAAATAAATACATATATATAGGCTGGTGCGACAGATGTGCTTTTAATAGACTCTTAGAAGCTACGCCAATATTATCCATCCTTGTTTTCTATTACGACTGAAGTTAACATTCACTGAAGTCCCAAATATAATGCAATTTCATTAGAACACAGTCTGGTCTTTGTTTGCTAATGATCTTTTACATCATAGGCCTCATAAAAGGGTCTGCAGATAGATTAGCACTATTATATTATACACTAATGATTACAAAAAATATTACCAAGACTTCTTGGTAGTCTGTGACCTCCAGTGGCTGCTGACGAGTCCTGCTCTTCATCTAAAAAACAACATAAAACATTATTCCTTTTAAAAAATGTGTATAGATATTTGTCATATAACATTTATAAACCAAAAGCTGTAAAAAAAAATAAAAAATAAAAAATTGGGTGAGGTTGAGTGGTCAGGGGAAATGCTAATTGCCAATTCTGTGATTGTATGCTAATCAGTTTCTATTTATTTGGGCTAGAAAGGATGTTTGCTAGTCACACTTTGACTTGAAAAGTTACTTACTACTGTTACTGAGGGAAAAGAAGAGGGATAAAACACAATCCACTCATCAAGGCATGATAAGTAACTCTGGGAATTGACATGGGTGTGTAGAGAATGGCATATATATAAAGAGGTCGCCTTTACCTACGGAGTCAGAGAGCAGCAGCAGCTGGAGGTCTTCTATGGAGGAGATGGGTGTGTTTCTAACCAGCTCCACCAGCGCTGCAGGAAGAGGGTCCCCCTGGAACGCAACCAGCGTACAAAGAATCAGCACAATAACAGTGTATGGAGAATTATACCGTCTCATAGTGTGGCTGAAAAGAGGCAGGATTGTTCCCTTAGTAGTTCTTTAAATAAGACTTATGTTTGTCTCATTTATTCGATAAATTATACATCATAATGCATACACCGTTTTAGTCAAATGGTTGGATTTGAGTCAAGTTGGAATTTTGTTTTTTTCGTATACTCAAGAATGCTGGAATTTCCCCATTGTGAGACAAATAAAGGCTCTCATATCTTATCTTTATACACTGTGTGTTTACTGTCATCATTTGTAGTAGTGGTGGTGGTACTATTAGTGGAATAAGGTTCAGTTTGGTAGTAGTATTTAGGTCTGAACTATTTGGGAAATATTTTGAATTGCGATTTTTCAAACAAGCTTTGCAATCTAAGTTTTAATAGTAGGATTTTGTTCAATACAAAATACAAGAACCAGAACATGTACACATCTAAACTAAAGGGGTAACAGATTTATGCAGAATAAAGGTATTGTTTGTGGAGGAAATGATGGTAGTTAAAGATCCCATGACATGGTACTTCTTGATGCTTTTATATGGCTCCTTAATGGTTCCCTAATACTGTAAATGAATCCTTCTTCAAAATCAACACTCAGTGCATGAGAAACAGAGATAAGCTGAGAAAGAGTAATTTTTCTCACTCTGAACACTCTATAATGGGCGTTGTTGCTTGAATGCAAAGAGCTGGCCAATAGTAGAGGGTGGGGGCGTGGCCAAACGCTCCACTCTCGCTCTGACCGCTCAGCTGATCCATTTCCTTGTTTTTGCACGGGGGGAGAGATTTGAAGCGTTCCATTGAAAAATTAACACATTTCCACATAAAATAAAATTAAACCACTGCTGTTCAAAGGTCCTTGAGGCTCAGATAAAGGACTTCCGAGCCTAGAAACACTCGGACGTGCCTCCAGGCAAATAAAAAAATGCATTTCGCATTGCCTAGCGCATTCGCAGTCCAAACTCTCTGGGCGTGATTTACACAGACGCTGAGTACAGACAGACGGGGGTGGAACTGCATTTGCATTTCTTTTTTCGATCTGACGTCAATAAGGTGCCTTGTTCAAAATCGCCCGTTTGAGCTCAGATTTTTTGTAATGCAGAAAAGGATCGCAAATGCTCAGTTTAGACATTCGCAACTTTTAACCATGGGGGAGGGGGGGCCTAAACAGGGTAGGGGAGCTCACATTAACGTTCAAAAACCTCAGAAAGTGAAAATTTCATGCCATGGGACCTTTAATAAATTAGCCTTTTCTATTTTGCATTCACTCAAATTTTGATATAAATTGCAATTAGGGATGCACTAATCCAATACTGGTATCAGATATCTGCGGCAATTCTGAAAAACTTGCTGGATCAGATATCAGCTTCAAAATATCGGTTCGGTCGATATCCTGGTTGTTTACTGGTCAAAGTCAGCCCAGAAAGTCTGATAATGTTTGAGCTTTTATTTAAAGAAAATTGTTCTGTAGTTTAAGAGATAAATAACAGCTACAACACATTTGGATCAGTTCGGTCTTATTCTATTTTAGTTTAAAGGAAATAAATGATGTTTTCAGTCCCTGCACAGGTATCGGGTTCATATCAGGTAAAGCAATAGTCTCAGAATTGGTGTCAAAACTGTAAAATCGATGCATCCCTAATTGCAGTTAGTAGCAATAGTAGTAGATGAATCCATTGAGAGCAAGTATTTCTCCAAAGTAATCTTTAGATTTCAGCTTTAACATTCAGCTTACACTCAAAATCCCAAAGCCAATATAGTAATAGCCATGCACTTGGTAAATGATTCTCCAAAGTGAGCTGCACATTGCGATGGAGGCTGGGGTGTAGGTTTAACCCCCTCGGTCATTAATGGCCAGAGGTCCTGCGGAGAGGGAGGGGGGTCTGAAGGGACGCGGGCCACACAATGGTCACTAAAGAGCGCCCTGAATGACTATTGGCGTTGTGTCCTCTCATCTGCTAACATTTAGGGGTCAAAGAAGCCAGGAAGGAGTCAGGAAGTGGGGGAAGGAGCGATACTGAGCGGAGGACAGAAGGAGGCGCATCTAAAAAACAGGGATAATGGATGAATAAATGTCAGGCCCAAACGGACAGGATCAGACGTGGGTTGAAGCGTAGGTCTATGGGGGCTGGACATGCTTCATTTGGTTTGTCATCTTGTGGCGTCAAAGCAAAGCAAGGCAAAAAATGGGTTCAAAGGAACAATGTATCCATATATCAGTATTTGGACATGAACAATAAGGAAAAGGAGGTGGTAGTGACAAAATGTAATGTCTTTATAGATTTTTGTGGATGATATATTTTTAAATTGATCAAAAATCTGCTAAAATGTACCTTGGTCTTAGGTGAGGTTCAGGTATACTGCAGGAAGTGAATGTACTGTTCTGTATCACCTTCTAAACTAGTTGAAATATGACTTTTTGCAAATTAAGAACTGACTTACTTACAATTATATACACCGATCCGATACTGGTATCAGATATCTGGAGTGACACTGAAACTTTTGCTCGATCACATATCAGCTTCCAAATACTGGTTCAGCCAATATCCGGGTTGGACATATAAATAGATGTAATAAGACTATTAAAGGAAAATTAACGTTTTTTTTTTACAATCTGAGCCTTCTTTCGGCAATAAAACAAGTAGTTTTACTCACCCATAGCAGTTTGGTGTCAATTGGAGCAGTATCGCAGAACTTATGTTGAGCCGTTCTGTTCTTCTATGATCCCGTATCCGTTAGCGTGAGTGCTCGGGGCACTGATTTGCGGTGTCCAAATAACACAAACTTTAGCACTTTTCAAATCACAGAAGATCGCTGTGTCAGGGTAGACTTTTAGTAGTTTCCAAAATGGCCTAAAACCCGATATCGCAACAGAAAAGTAAAGTTCAGAGCGGTGTTAGCTTCTTTCGGACTAGCGGTGTTTACAAAACAGCTGAGTTCACGCATGCGCACTGTCCTCTCTGATGACATCATCAAATGAAACTATAGCTGGATATCGGATTTCAGGCCGTTTTGGAATCCACTAAAAGTCTACCCTGACACAGCGATCTTCTGTGATTTGAAAAGTGCTAAAGTTTGTGTTATTTGGAGAGCGCAAAGTAATGCCCCGAGCATATGATACGAGCACCATGTTAACGGATACGGGATCATTAGTAGAACAGAACGGCTCCAACATAACTTCTGCGATACCGCTCCAATTGACACCAAAATGCTATGGGTGAGTAAAACTACTTGTTTTATTGCCGAAAGAAGGCTCAGATTGTAAAAAAAAACGTTACTTTTCCTTTAACTAACTGATGAAGTAAGAAAAGTTATTATTATTATTATTATTATTATTATTACCTGCAAAGGTATCTGTTGATATCGGGAATCTGCAGATACTTACAGCTGTAGTATCAGAATCGTATCGGAATTGAAAAAGCTGGATCGGTGTATCTCTAAGTTTACAATATACCCAACCTTGTAGACTATCTCTTCTAAAAAATCATATTAATTTAGAATTTGAGTACCGCACGACAAAAACAAAAGAAATCGTCAACACAGAATTTTCAGTTAGACTAATGATGATGAACCAATGCAGATTTTAAGATGCTAAATGCTAAACCTTTCATATCTCTATAGACGTTTGACGCAGCTTGCCAACAGAGATAGACATATCGGTTGGTCAGTATATCGGGCCGATATTTGGACTTTAAAGCGTATTAACTATCAGCCTTAAATCTCCAGCACAGATCTATATTTTGTTTTGGTTGATCTGCTGCTAAAAAAAACACGTAAAGCCTTATTTTAACAATTTAGTACACAGAGATAACTGCAGAACCACGACTACACTGCTCTCTTACAGGTTTGTGGTTAAAATAAAGGCTGTGGGTTAGTTTGAAGTCAATTTAAATTACATAATTTCGAGAAATAATCCAAATCTGGCCTACATATCAGCCCAAAAATATCAGCATGGCTTATCGGCCATCAGTTGCTTTGGATTCTAAACATCGGATTGGCATTGTCCATGAAAAAACTCATACTGGTTGATCTCGACTTGTCAATAACGTGAAGTTTTGGATATTCAATCTCAAAAGCGGCAATGAAAGGGAAGAATAACCTTTTTAGTTTATATTCTGGTCATCTTTAGCCATTAATATTTTGGTGCATTCTGTTTTGCAATCTGCTGCTGTCAGGGCATCCAATTCAAAAAGAGAAATTTAGCAGAAGTTAGTGGAATAATCCCTAAAAAGCACAAACAGTAATAAATAAATAGCAGAATGAAACATTTTGGTGTCTATAATAAGTCATAGTTCTTTATTCAAACTGGAAAAATAACTAAAAGTTCCTGACTAGTACTAAGAAAAAGTACACACGATAAATACTGATCCCCAAAAATGATCTTTCCATCTAACATATATGGAAGTAAGTCAAAAAAGTTATTTATGTTGTCTGTTTCTCTTCAAAGTTTCTAGTTTTTCTTTGTTAGTGTTTCCCAGCAGGCACCACGTCACGGCCAAGGAAGCAGCGCACCATGCATGTAGTACCTCCCCGTCCATTCTATAGTACAGGCCCCAGTGACTTGTGCCATTGTTGGATTCTTCTCACACAGTCAAAGAATAGCTCATCTCGGCCGCCCCTCAGGACTCATCAGCACCGTTTCCTTCTTTAGCCCGACAAGCTAACCTGCCTCCAGCTCCAGCTCCGGCTAATTGTTAATTATAGGATGTTTACAGCGTCCACACCAGGGCCTGCTGTCATGGCGATCAGTCAGAGCTATAAATACGCACTACACCAGACACTTTATCATATTACTCAGATTCATTCATACACAAGGCTTAACTCATTCACAATTAGAATAAGACCGAAATCCAGGAGATGGAAGAAGAGTTTCAAACATAAAACTACTACTATAACTTTCAAATTATTTCAATAAGAAAAATAAAGAAGACGTAGATGTGTAAACTTTTGTACAGAACTTTGAACACCGCTCATCCAAGTAGCTTCTTGAGGATACTAGTAAGCAATGGGAAGAATACTTTAAAAATATAGTTACAGAATATTGAATACCTGAATTAAAATGTATTTTCTAATGTACTGCATTACATGGACCAATCAGAGTACTGTATTCTGAATACTTTTACACAGAGTTGCATTATATTACAATGAATTAAAGATCCCATGACATGGTACTTCTTGATGCTTTTATATGGCGCCTTAATGGTTCCCTAATACTGTAAATGAATTCTTCTCCAAAATCAAGTCTCAGTGCATGAGATAGCCTCATGAAGACAGTCAGAGTCATAAATATGTCTCTGAAATGTTTTATTCTGGGCATTGTTGCTTGAATGCAAATGAGGAGGACAGAGACAGGCCAGTGCAGCGGGTGAGTTGTGGCCAAATACGCCGCTGTTTCCTGGGTTAGCGGTGCGCTGTGCGCTGTCACCCACTTCCGTGTTTTAAGCGCGGACGAAGATATGAGACGCTTTCCTTTTTTTTTTTAAAAACACATTTCCACAGAAAATAAAATTAAACCACTGCTGTTTCAGAAGTTCGGAGGCTCGGATAAAGGACATCCGAGCCTGAAAACACTCTCACGTGTCTCCAGGCAAATAAAAAAACGCATCTCGCATTTCGTAGCTCGTTCGCGGTCCAAATTCTCTGGGCGTGATTTCCAGAGACGGTGGGTGGACATTAACGTTCAAACGCTGTAGCTCACAGCTGATCCATTTCCTTGTTTTTGCACGGGGGGAGAGATTTGAAGCGTTCCATTGAAAAATAAACACATTTCCACATAAAATAAAATTAAACCACTGCTGTTCAAAGGTCCAGAGGCTCAGATAAAGGACTTCCGAGCCTAGAAACACTCGGACGTGCCTCCAGGCAAATAAAAAACCGCATTTCGCATTGCCTAGCGCATTCGCAGTCCAAACTCTCTGGGCGTGATTTACAGAGACGCTGAGTACAGACAGACGGGGGTGGAACTGCATTTGCATTTCTTTTTTCGATCTGACGTCAATAAGGTGCCTTGTTCAAAATCGCCCGTTTGAGCTCCGATTTTTTGTAATGCAGAAAAGGATCGCAAATGCTCAGTTTAGACATTTCACAACTTTTAACCATGGGGGGGCCTAAACAGGGTAGGGGAGCTCACATTAACGTTCAAAAACCTCAGAAAATGAAAATGTCATGCCATGGGACCTTTAAAGCTTGACATATAATTGTAAGTTAAGATACAGGACTACATTCATACCATACTCCCTACAACTGTACAACAACTCACTCTTGTGCAATACATAATACTCCCTACAACTGTATACAGCTGGGATTGTACATCTTACTTGATATTGTATTTTATATTTTATTACTACTTTCCTATTTAAATCTGATTTGTACATATACACTTATTATCACTATTTTTATTTGTATAATTATGTCTCATCTGACACTGGTCTATTGCTCTTTGGTTGCTATTTCCATCTATTTTATTTACCGTTTGTTATATGTTCTATATTATATATTATATTTGATGAGTGAGCTACCCAAAACAATTTCCCTTGTGGATCAATAAGGTTTGTCTAAGTCTAAATCTAAACATTTTCACATTCACATTTCCACACCAACTCAATGCAAATGTATTATACTATATTCTGATCTATGTTATAATGTTGTTTCCTCATCACAAACTTATATTGTATTTTGTTTTATTCACACATGTTTAATACACAAATCAAAGTGCATTCTCTTATGAGCCTTTTAAACTACTGTATCACACCATCTTTCCCCAAACATTCTCAGTTGAACGTTAAAATGCAGTCAGATACATAATTGCATGTCTCACAAAAGCTTTAAACTGAGATGACTTTCTGTTGTTCCTTCATCAAGGCTTCAATTACAGATGCTCTCCTGGTTTTCTTGCATGATAATCCAATGGTTCCATTCATTTGATTGTAACTGTGCGTCTCACATCCAGCTGCATGTGGGGCTGTGGCTCTTTGGAATAATGACTTTGTGTGAAGAGGCAGAGGCAGCAGCTGTTACGGCTGCACTGGAGGCTCACACAGAAATGAACTGTTACATAAACGCCCAATTATACGCTCAAGTTAACCGGCTCCTTTCTATGGTGGAAATTCTGCACTTTATGTTGGAATATATCAGTAGGTCAAAATAATCCAGCTATTTTATGATAACTAGCTGATTGTCAGTTTTGTTTTGTTTTTTTAACAAGAATCACTGTTTTCCAGTTTGTCTCAGTTCAATGTGAGCTTTGTGGTGTTCCCATGTAGTGCATAATGGCCATTTACTATATGGGGTTAAAAGAAAAAAAGGGTACCACTTCAAAAGCCTTAAAAAGCATGAAAAGACTCATCTTGAACAAATAGTTTATTAATAATTCAGGCTTCGTAACTACTAAGGTACAATATGTAACTTTCTATTTCTATAGGTGGCATGTCCCCTGTATGATTCCATGGAAATTAAAGTAAAATTCCCATGGAGATCGATACGTTTTATGTCATACTGTGGAAGATTAAAGCCAAAGGAACAAAATTTCCATGGAAACAACCAGGCCAAATAAGAGTGAGGTTTGTGGAGATGCAAGTCCGCTCACAGTAAGTTTTTATGTTTCACTGCAATAAACAAAACCAACATGGAAAAAGCATGCTATCATTTTAGTCTATTTTTTTGGGCTAAAACGTGTTGCTTTAATTAAGGATTTGGAGTTAGGAGTTTAATTTAGGGTATTGATTAACTCGTCACTAAGCATCATTCTTAAACGTTTCTATTTCTTCAGAATGAATTAAGTCTTTGGCATTGCTTTGTTAAAACTACCATCTGTAATTAGATTGGCCGACCTGCCCCTGTATTCTCACATATCGCCACTAGGTGCTGTCTACGTTACTGCTGTCTGATAGTGTGCCAGCTTTAGCCTGATAGTAGAAGACCAGAGAGCACAGGTGGGACCGAACAAAGGCCAGGCGAGCATGCAATATTGTCTTAAATATTGTGTAGGGCTGGACAATAAGACAAATATTGCCTCTTTTAGACTCCAGCCCACAGTTTCGAAGCAGTAGGGGCAGCAGAGGAAATAAGGTGACAGCTAATGGGACTTGATTATGGGGTCGAGTGTGTGGAGCACGTGGAAGGTTTGTGAAGTTGAGATCTCCTCATGTATTCCTCCTATACATGTATATTTTGTATATGTGATAATTATATTTTGCGTTGCCGAATGGGTCTTTTGCATTTTGTACAGTTACATAATTTGCACTGGAGCAGGTTCTAACTACATTGAATCAGTTGTGGTGAATCTATCTTTTATTCCTGTTTTAGTCCTGGTTTAGTCCTGTTTTAGTCCTGGTTTAATCCTGTTTTAGTCCTGGTTTAGTCCTGTTTTACTCCTGTTTTTGTTCTGGTTTAGTCCTGGTTTTATTTTGTTTTAGTCATGGTTTAGTCCTGTTTTAGTCCTGGTTTAGTCCCAATTTAGTCCTGTTTTAGTCCTGGTTTAGTCCTGTTTTAGTCCTGTTTAGTCCTGGTTTAGTCCTGTTTTAGTCCCGTTTAGTCCTGGTTTAGTCCTGTTTTAGTCCTGTTTAGTCCTGGTTTAGTCCTGTTTTAGTCCCGTTTAGTCCTGGTTTAGTCCTGTTTTAGTCCTGTTTAGTCCTGGTTTAGTCCTGTTTTAGTCCTGTTTAGTCCTGGTTTAGTCCTGTTTTAGTCCTGGTTTAGTCCAGGTTTAGTCCTGCGTCCGCGATTTTCTCGGTCTCACGAATGCCGACATGTGTGGCGGGTCACATATGTTTGATGGAGCAGTACATTTTGGGGGTTCATATTTATTGCGGGTACTTTTTCTTTGTACTCGCAAAGAACTTTTTGGTATTTTTCTGTACTATGATTAGATTTGGGCTGTGGAGGGTTGAATAAATATTGCAGTTTGTGTTTATGTAACTCTACTGTACATTTAAAATTGTTTTGGGAGATAACCCTGCTGCAGTGGCATAAATTTGTTTCAGTTATTAGCTATATTTTCTTACATCGTACTTCAAAACAGGCCTAGTATGCAATAAAGGCTGCTATATGTAAACATAATGGAAAGTAACACAAGTATCTGTCATAAAACTGCATATAGGAGAGCTTTAGGGTGAATACAGTCCTTTGCGCGTTTGCCAAATTTAGATCAAGCACGGGGCAAGGGTCTACTTTTTGAGTTCCACCTACTTTCATGTCTCTTTAGAACATGACTGAGCTTTACAATGCTGCCTCTGCTCTGACTATTTCACTTTTTATCATGGGGAATTCCTGCTCGCACCTCAAACCTCTCCCCAGCCTCTCCTGTATCTGAACACACATGCCCCATGCACTAAACCTGCTTCACATGTGGCCCATAAAATAGAAATAAGGGTTGAAGACAGGTATTTAAGTCATCTTTCATAGCTATGTGTGTGCCTTTAAGTCGAATTGCCACAGCGATGATATAGAATGGTTTAATATATAGTTACGGGAGTCAAATTGAGGATTTCAATTTGCCATAGTGTTTTAATTGTGGGTTTGTGCGTCTATAGCTTTCAACAGTGTCACAGTAAAGAAGATATAGGCTAGTTTATGTTGACTCAAGCCCGTAGGTCCACTTGAAAACCACTACCGAAGCATTGGCCCTATCTCGCAATAGTCAAATCAAAGTACCTAAGCTTTAAAGTTTAAATTGAAAACATGATCTTTCATAGTTCTGAGGTGAAGCAATGCTATAGCATATAACTGCTGCCCGTTGTTTCCACTTAAATGCTCCTTGATTGATTTGGCAGAGTTTTAAACCGGATGCCCTTCCTGCTGCGTGTGCTATAATTGGACATGGCAGGCGATGGAGCGCTTTGCCAACTCCCAAAATCTAAAGAATCCACTCTAATACCTCTGAAAATATGAGCTCTGTGTGGCTGTATTGAGCTAGTATTTTTGGCCCTATCTCGCAATGTACCACAGGCAATTAAAACACTGAACTGAACCCAAATGAAAGTGCATGACCAGAACTGAAGAAGCAGCCTGGATGAGCTGCGAAACGTATTTGAAATAAACTAAATAAACTTTTGTCCAGTTGACAAATCAGTTGAGTAATCTTCCAAAAACAAACCAAAACTGGCTAAAATAAACTCACAAAAGGAAATAAATTAATATAGGACTAAACAGCTCTGGAAAAAAAAAGAACCATTTTTTTCTTAAATCAGCATCTCTACATGTATTACAGCCATTCCATTCCAGAGTCTGTTGAATTCCAACACAAACACAAAGCTGAGCTTCTTCAGTTCTTGCACCAGGAGTGGAATAAAGTCACCCAAGAACAATGTGAAAGACTTGTGGAGAGCATGCCAAGACGCATGAAAGCTGTGATTAAAAATAAGGGTTATTACACCAAATATTGATTTCTGAACTCTTCTTAAGTGTAAACATTAGTATTATGTTGTTTTAAAATGAATTTGATCTTGTTTCTTTGCATTGTTTGAGGTCTGAAAACATGTATCTTTTTTGTTATTTTGTCATTTTCTGCAAATAAATGCTCTAAATGATAATATTTTTAATTCAAATTTGGGGGAAATGTTGTCAGTAGTTTATAGACTCAAACAAAAATATTCCTTTTGCCCAAACACATGCCTATAAGTAGTAAAATCAGAAAAACTGATAATTTTGCAGTGGTCTCTTATTTTTTTCCAGAGCTGTATGTTCAAGGCTAGCCCCAAATGTATCTAAAATCTCCATTCAATCCTCTTTTTTTTATCTGGTAGCATCAACAAAACAAGAAGTTGTACATTGGTCACCCTAATGCCAGTTGTCATTACATTAGCTGACCCAGACAAGACCTTGGGGTAAGTTTTGTCTTCCTGTTTGACCTTAAAGGAGGTTCAACGATGCCAATCTCTCTTCCAATCATACATCATTGTCTTCCTTTATTTGTTTACGTAAAACTTCCCCTGTTCATCTTTCAACGCTGTGCATCGCTATATTCCACTTTTGGGTTGGGCATGGGCACGTTTTTACGCACGGGCGCTAACGTTGGAGTCCAGCTGCAGATGATATGAGCCTCTCCTAGCCATCCATTCATTCAAGTTAATGACCAAAAATAACAGTTATTACAGTATTTTTGCCAGTGGAGCCCAGCCATGACATTATAGAGGCGACGTGGAAACGCGTAAGCGAGTTTACGCACGGGCAGGTGCACGCACTTCAAAGGAGCGATACGTTGGTCTACTTTAGTTTTTGATCTAACTGTTTTAAAGGAAAGCACATCCAAGTCAGACAGAAAGCAGCCCAAGTAGTTTGATTTGGTGACTAAGAAACAGGTAGGTGGTCTCCTGGGGTTTTGGAAAATAATCCAAGTTAAAATATAACAATGGCAAAAAAGTCCCACCAAAAATAATTGAAGCATAATCGTGTCAGGCGTACAATACCACGTCAAAGAAACAATAATGCTCCCACAGTACTGTTTCCATTTTTAAAACATTTCCTGCTATTGTAAACTTACAATGTCCCAAAGTAGAGCGCAGTTAACTTTAATGGGAGCTCCATCGTGTGTCCAGTGCCAATAAAACTCATGAATGTGTAGTTACAGTGAGTCTTCGTGTAAGCAGCAACATTTACGAGGCAGATCAATTATTTTACCTTTTGTAGTTTTCTGAAAGTTCAAGAATAGGCTATTTTAAGAACGCCACTAAAGATCTCATAACCCTAATGTGTTTCTAATGTGCCTTGGTATCGCGCGCAGCTGCCCTGTATCGCGCCCCAGCCCAAAAGGAGATATGACAGTCGCAGCAGACGATGGGCATGTGCCACGGGATACCCAAAACTCACCTCGGCATCGCCAACGCGCAGACACGCCGCCGTCACGAGCAGCAGCGCCAGCCACGAGCTCATCTTGCTGGGCAGCCTCGAGCCGCTGCGGACCGGGCATTTAGGGAGCGCGGGGGTATTACGCAGGGGCCTACACTCCACAGCGGAGACAGCCGAGGGACAAAACCAAGTAATGTTAAGATTCTTATCAGTACAGTTCAAGTAAAAAAATCCACTTTGTAATTCTTCGGCATTGTCATAAAGTAAAATAGGGAGGTGTTATTACATCCCCAGGTTTTTAGAAAAGTATCCAATTAAACGCCAAGCTGGGATGGAGAGGAAAAAGTTATTCCAGTATCTATCCGTTTGAATGTTTTCCAAATAATTTCCAAGATGCCTGTGATAACCGTGACGTTTTGAAAGTCCAGCTGTGTAAAAACGTAAAAATAAAAAGCAGAAGAAGACGTAGAGACGAGGAAGTGGCAGGTCAGTTAAATGGTGCGCTCCCTCTTGTTTCCTCGGAGCCTTATCACTGAGCAGAGCGCGGCGTGAACTCAGCGCTGGGTCGGCCTGATTACGCACACTGGCTGCGCTAAAGTGCAACTCCTACGGCTGCTGCTGCTGCTGCTGCTGCTGAGAAGTGCTGCTGTCGCTGGTGGTCGTGGTGGTGGTGGGGGTGGTGGTGGAGGGGAAGAGCACGTTTCCAAGTCTGCCGTGTGAGTGTGCACTTGTGTGCGTGGCTGCGTATCTCTCCCGCCCCCTGCCTGAAGAATGGATGATAATGTGCGTACAAAGACACACGCACAGCTCGCATGGCATCACTGTGAGCCGAGTTCCTCCACTGTGGAACTTGGGCATTATGAGGCACGTGTTTCTGACGCACAGCCAAGGAAAGTGTGTTTGGGAGTGGGCTGAAATGTTGATCAAAAGTGGACTTAGATTTGATTAAGCTATTACCTTACTCCAACCTAATTTAAAGGTGCACTGTGAAACTTTTCTTATCTAATGACATCCAAAAAATAATCTTACCCACACTGATGTCCATGCAGCTTTCAGCACTCTTGCACTTTACAAATTGCACCTTCACTTATTGCACCTTACATATTGCACATTTCATTCTACCTCAAACTTTTCTTCTTGTTGGAAGCGTATATGTTTACCTGTATGTTTTATGTCTATTTATTGTTGATGTCTTCATGTTCATGAGTGTAGCTGTGTGTTTGTGCGAGTGTGTGTGTGTGTGTGTGTGCGTGTTGTCTGGTGAAATGCAATTTCAGTC
Organism: Paratrypauchen microcephalus; assembly: GCA_036785185.1. NCBI lineage: Eukaryota > Metazoa > Chordata > Actinopteri > Gobiiformes > Gobiidae > Paratrypauchen > Paratrypauchen microcephalus. The sequence goes on from JAVJIX010000135.1 coordinate 26,249, forward strand.
CTCTGTGTATTGTCTTTTACATGTTTGTATGTTTTTATTGTTTTTTTATTTTATTTTTTATTTTTTGCTGTTGTGTCACCTGCCTAGGGACTACAAATGGAAATGAGTGTTTTTGCTCTAATCTGGTGTATTTACACTGCAATGTTGTAGATGTTCATTAATATGCACTGTCCCTATTAAATAAAGAATAAATAAATAATAGTGAATTGACAATAAAGTACACTTTGACTTTGACTTATCTCCAATGAGATGTTATTACTTTTAATGCCACAGTACGGCATTAACTTCATCAATTTTGCATTTATTCAGGTGTTTTTATTGCTGACTAAATACCTTCAAAAACATTTAAATCTTATGCTTAGTGGGCTCATCTCTCCACAGATCTGACTTGTAATTTAAAATAGTGCCATAATTTGCTGTAACCGTGGAGAGAGATAAGTTAAATCATTAAACATTTCAGCAATATCTCAACTGAGTATAAGAATGTGGCTTATCCTCCACGAGAAAAGTACAAAGAGTATATTCAGAGTCAGGTCTGTGGAAAGTAGTATTTTTCACTTACAAACTCAAGGAGTGGGTCAAAGTCAAAGTGCTTATCATATCAAAATAATACATTAAAATGTAGAAACTACATTTTGATTTGTATTGTTCACACTGTAGAATTTTAAAAAATACAATTTATTTTTTAATCTGTATTTTCAGTTTTGTACATGTACGCCTTCTCATGTCAGTATTTGCTCATCATTTCACTTGCTTGTCTCCTTGTCTCCTTAAAATGCTTCACACTATGGCATTAAACTTGTGTATTCTCATGGAGACAGGTGACACCATCAGGCCAAGTTACAGGTCAGATCTGTTGAAAGGTAATAATGCATCTTTTTCAAGGAAGTTTGAGCAATTAATTAGATAAGTTTAATGCCATACTATGTAACTTTTCATGTAAAGTAAATAATCCATGGAAACAAGCAGTGCATCTTTACAGGCCTCAGTTCCTTGATTAAAACTCCACTGACTCGAACAGAGCGGCTTCAGCGTTTTAAATAGCACAGCTTAAAGCAACATTAACACTGGTAGATAACCCGGGCTATGACTAAATTAAATGTGACAGTATTATACTTACTAAAACTGGATGGGTCACAAGGATAGTTGCCATGCCAACTGACTCCTCTCATTACATCAGCATCACCCTGAGCCAGGCTATCAGGAAACAAAAGGTGGTTCAAAATATCACTGCACTTATTCTGGGCACCTGACCTTTCCATAGTCACTTTTGTTTGAGGGACATTTTTGAACAATGCCATACCATGACTGCGCCAGGTTCGACTCCGCAAGAGCGAGCTGATAAAATATAACTCCAAAAGCCTTTTATGGTGGACAGAGAAGATGTGATTGTTCTTCAAAGAGCATATGTGTGATACGATTATGGGATAATGCGATTATTAGTGGTTAGGACAATGCGAGATAGTTCCAGGTTTGATTCCCGGACCATTTGTGCCATTTCATTGCATAGCTTTCAAATATAATGACTAAAAAAGTACCTTAATTTTCTAATGTTATCTTTTCCACTATAACAAAATACTTCATTCACAAGAACTATTAGTGTTGCCATTATACGTTTTAACATAACTTAACATATATTACTAAAGCATAGTGGTTCTTCAGCTAGGGGTTGCCTATATTTACAAAAAAATTATAAAAATTTGGTGTTTTGATTATCCCATCAAAAAGCAGAATAGGCCTCACATGAAACTCACAACTTAAACCTAAAAGGACTCTCTCTGATCTGAATCCTGACTGACTAAACACCAGGACCTGGCTGCAGCTGATCATTCACCAGTGCTAGCGCAGCCTCTGCAGCTCAGTGAGTGAATTCTGGATCTTCTGAGGTTTCACAAGAGGCACGGCCTTTCTATATACAGGAGGTCCTCGGGTTATGACGTTGATCCGTTCTTAAGACGCGTCGTAACCCGAATTTCGTCGTAAGTCGGAATTTGATTTTGATCTTCCAACCAAAGTACCAATAACCTTTCCATCTCAATAATTAGACCACTACGCTGCTTGGTTATCACTGCCGCTTTCATAGGAGCAGATCAGAGCCCACATCAGGTACTTCCGCCCACATTGGGGACGCACACGAGGCCGTCTTCTTCGCCCTACAACCACAACAAAGCGTATTCTTCCGCCGTGCGCCACGTGCCGTTTACGTCGTTTACCATGCTAAACCGCGTAAGACGGAATGACGCGTAATATATATACATTTTTTTTTTTTTTTTATGGGGGCGCGTTCGTAACCACGAAACGGCGTAAGTCGAGACCGTCGTAACCCGAGGACCCCCTGTACTGAGAATGACAAAAAAAAAAACAACTATGTATTCTATATGCAGGTTAGGGTCTGGCAACCCAGATTGTAATACAGTGAACCCTCGCTCTATCACGGTTCACTGTTCGCGCCCCCACTGTTTCGATTTTTTTTTTTTTTCAATGTTTTTTTTTTTTTTTCAATGTTTTTTTTATAGTGTAACTTTTTTTTATAGTGTAACATTGTGTTCTGCGTCCTGACTAGGACTAAACGTGGACTAAACCAGGTCTAGACCAGAACTAAACCAGGTCTAGACCAGAACTAAACCAGGTCTAGACCAGGTCTAAACCAGGTCTAGACCAGAACTAAACCAGGTCTAGACCAGGTCTAAACCGCGGGTCTAAACCTGGACTGGCCCTGGACTAAACTAGGACTGGACCAGGTCTAGACCTGGACTAAACCAGGATTAAATCACTCCGTGCGGCTCTTGCGTTCGTTTGTGCGTGTTTGGTTTGTGGCTCAGGCTGAGAGCACGCGGTCGGGGCGCCGCGGTTCTATCTCGTGCTCGCAGCCCCGGTGTACGCGCGACACCTGCTGCTCTGTCACAGATTTGTCCACGATGAGGGGTTCATCGTGGACAAATCCGTGACAGAGCAGCACGTGTCGCCACTTCTCCCGGAGCCGTGTCTCCTCCCACGCGTCACTATTAATACATTTTGTTGAAAATCTATGAAAGTTTGAGTGTTTAAACTAGAGACAAATGTTAATACCAGTCTGAGAAAAGTGTATAATGTGTGTGGTGAGGCATTTACAGCCTTAAAACATGTAGAATAATTGTAAAATATAAAATTGTCGCGGATTTCTCTTATTGCGGATTTCTCTTATTGCGGGTTATTTCTGGAACCTAACCCCCGCGATAAAACAAGGGATTACTGTATCTAAACTTCAAGAGTGCAGAGAGTACAGACAATTATGAAAGTACTACAAAATTATCAACTTTTAAAAGTATCACTCTATATGCTTATATGAAATTTACAATGCTTAAATTAGATTTAAATATACAGTTGTACCATTTCAAATGAGTCAGGTTGCAATTCAGGTCAAAACACCCACTCATTTTGTTGTTTTTAATTGAACTATACTCAGAAAAGTCATGTACAGAGGAATGTCACGGCTTGTCTGAGACGTGTGAGTTCAGTTTTGCTGTAGTGAATAATAGGATGCTATTGTTTTCCTAACAAGAGTCATGGAGGAAACCCTGTGTGAGCAACGCTGCTATATTTACCCTCAAATTCATATTCACATGTCTGACCAAGGTCGCTAGCTCAGAGTAGATAGCACAGGTCACCAAATAGTACGTAGATTACCTTTGGCACATTGCACTCATTTACACTACAAATGTTTGGCCGACAACACAAATGGAGCCGGTTCAGTGTCTTCCAAATTGAAATGCTTTCCCTCTTAGTTATCTTACGCGTGTTGCCAATTTTATGACAGCGTAACGTGTCAAAACCTATTCTATTCCTCGCTATTCAGGTTGTGGTTCGCAAAGCAGGAGCGTATCTAAGGAGGCAATGGAAACGAAGAAGATGAAGTGCAGACAGATGAAGAGGAGGAGGTCACCACTGGAGATAGGGGCTTTCCCACCAACCTGTTCACACCACAATTTTATAGGCATCACCTGTGATCCAAATATCAGTGGAGAGTCAATTTCAAAAGAGTTTTCACACTGAGTATCCATCTGAACCAGAACCTCAAGGCACGAAAGTTGTAGCTGTTTTCCTGTGTAGCCATAATAATCCTTCCTGCATTGGAATTGACACGTTTATTATTGGCAGCCTTGAATTCACTGTTTACAAGCAGGGGAGCAAATAGGAGCATCTCTTATTTTACTGGGGAAGAGCAGGGGTGAATGTATGCAAATTTGAGAGGTAAAACCAGGTTAATAAAACTGGACATTAAAGATGCACTATGTAACTTTTCTGGTTGAGAGTCTCAGTTGAAACAATGCTGTTTTGTACTGATTGCTAAAAACTACACAGAAGTGCATTCTTACTGTAAGCGTGGAGCCTCTCCACAGCTCTGATCTGTTACTTGGCCTGGAGGTGTCTACATAGAGAGAGATACATGTTTCATGCCACACTGTGGAACATTTCTGATAAAGCAGTAACAACTCCATGGAGACAAGCACCGTTCACTACACCAGAAAAGTTGTGGGTTATTCCAGAATTGGAGGACATATTACGTCCCACCCATCAAATATTAAATAAGCCACATACAAAATACTAAAACATACAGTTTCTGAGGGAATTTACTTGTCCTGAGACCAGATCTAAAAAAAACTAAGAGAAAAGAATACTTGAAAATAGTTTTAAAAATACCAAATAAGTCTGGAGTACCCCCCAAAATTTTCCTCTTGTCCCACCCCTCTAATGACCAAATTGAATCTCAAATAAAACAGTTAAAATTTATTTATTTATTTATTTATTTATTTATTTATTTATTTATTTATTTATTTATTTATTGTATTATTTGTTTCATTGCCATCTCTTGTAACTGTGGGAACATTTGTTTTAATAGACATAATATTTCAAATAATAATTATTATTCATGGAACATGTGTCCCACAACATGCACGCAACCCTGTTACCAGAACATTTTTAGCCTGGTAGAAGAAGAAGAAATCAGAACCACATGATCAATCAATCAATCAATCAATCAATCAATCAATCAATCAACGGTGAACCACATGATACCCTGGACTTGACATCATCAAACAGTTTTCCAAAAGAATGGGTAGAGCAAATGTTTGTCTTCTCTTCTATTTTTCATATTTTTATAACATCGTTAGCCTTGATTGAATGTCTCACTCTACCTCATGCAACCCTGTTATGCAATGATCAGAATAAGAATTTTTTTTCCCTTTACTTATTTGCATAAATAAGTTTTTCCTCTTGATTATCAGTAACAGCTAAACAGCTAGCTTCTATTCCTGAGATAAAGCTAACATTAGTGCGGATTTGCAACCCTGTTACCTGCAACCCTGTTGCTGTGATTAGAGTAAATAAATAAACAAAATAAATCATGCAATATGAATTGTACCACTGATCCGTAAGCGGAGCTAATCAAGAATTTGATCGTTTATTACCTATTATTGATGAATATGTAGCAGAAAATCAGAAAAGTGAAGGTTTATTTTTCAAGAATTTTCAAGCCCAAATGTCCTTCAGTTCTGGAATGACCCTTATACAGTCATTGATATGAATTTATAGGTATTATAAAGAGGTGTTGGTCAACATAAGGATTGGCAGTTCAGTCCTTTCAACCCTTTGGGAAGACACTTAACACTTGTATGTGATTTGGTTTGTGCCATTATATGAATTGTAAGGTTGGCAGACACACTCCCATTAGTGTGCCAAAGAGCAGCTCTTGTCAGAATAACTTGTCATCATAACATAACAAAAGGTAATCAATAATGATAATGATGATAGATTACATTTTAATATAGTGTTTACATTTATACTACAACATGAAACCAAAATCCTGAAAAATATGTATACCATGACCATATAAGCTAATTAAATAGAATATTGCACAACCTGATGATGCTGTAGAAGTTAAATGCTTTGTTCGCTCTTACCTAATAAAGGATAAAAAATAAAGTCAAACAAGTGTGCGGTAAACCTTCTTTTTTTAGAATCGTTGAATATTCTTGCTGTTACCAGTACCTGGAAGCTGTGCATGTACTCTTGAACTTTAGAATATTGCACATATCTTATAGAAAAAAATATTAGATACAGAAGGTACATTACCAGCCAAAAGTATGGACACACTCTCTCATTCATTGTTTTTTGTTCCTTTTCTTTTTACCACTTTATACCATTTTATAAAAAATAAAAAAAAATAAAAAGATTTATTTACCCTTTTTCTTTACTACATAATGCTATATATCTTCATAACTTAAAATATTTGATGTCTTTCATATATATCTGAAATGTATGTAAGTAGTTCAAATAAAGAAAAAAACATTTGATGTGAGAGTGTGTCCAGACATTTGACTGGTAGCGTCTGTATACCATGACCATATAAGCTAATTAAATAGAATATTGCACATGTCCTATATCAAAAAATATTACACTTCTATATATATAATTTGGTTAACTTGCCTTTGAATGCCCGGTATCTTCTTTGTGACACAGAAATGGTTGTATCCTCTGCAGCTTGAGCAGGTGCACCTGTCTCTTTAAAGGAGCATCATGGACTTTGAAGGTAAAGACGTATAAACAGAACGGGCTTAGTGGGTGTAGTGGATGTTTTGAAGATAGGTGTGTGGGTGACTTGTGCTGCCTTGAGTATATTAAAGTATTATTGACAGTAAGCAAAGTTAAAAGCGCCCACCAACACCTGTACTGTCTCTGAGGAGGCTGAACCGGACTGTAGCTTTTAGCATGCCTAGAACTGCTCTGCTTCTCAGGTATAGGGGTCTATTTACTTAGGATTTTAAAGGTCCTATATTACAGGATTCTGGATGGATTCTTGTGAGCGTTAAGCCGTGTTCTAATGTTGTTATTTCATCAAAAACATATCCAGAGTTTTGTTTCATTCACACATGTTTGAGTAATCCTGGTTTAATAGTCTGTCTACAACTTCAAAGCTCAAAATGCTCTGTTCAGCCTCGTGATGTCATGTAGTGGTAGTTTTCACGTTAACAGCTCCTTTTAACTTTAGTTCAGTAGAGATGGGCAATTCCAGATATGAAACAAATCCCAATAATTCAACGCACTGGAGCACTTCCTGTATTCCCACATGACATCACAAGGTGGAACAGAGTGTTTTCCATTCCAAAATATGCAGGATTTGTGTGTTAAACATGTGTGAATGAGACAAATCAAAACTCCAGTTTGTAATGAGGAAAGAACATTTTAACAGATCAGGAAAAAGCATAACAAAGGCCCTTTAATGCCACTTGAGGAGTATCTGTCTCTAAAATCACCCAAGTAGCTTCCTTTGTTGTTTTTTTCCTACATTATTTGCCAGATTTTTTTATTCTTACAGTTATTCTCGAGTGGTTGTGGATCATTGTTTTTTTCCAAGCACTTCTCACATGGTAAATTGCCCCAAGATAATAAAATGTAACAATAGTGAATGACTATATTGCATGACAGGTGATGTTCCTGTGAAGAGAAGTGATTTATTTTTTTTATTTTTTTTGTCTGATGCACTAAAAACAATCCTGGTATTATATCAGGTTTGACCCAGAAAAATACTGGGTTTTATATTGGTATATTCAGGATATTGGATAAAGAGGGGGGTGTATAATGGGTGAAGTAGACTTGTACAGGCTCCTACTGCTAACCATAAGGAGGGTTTGAATAGTGCCCAGGAGCAATCGCAGGAATACTCAAACATCCTCAAGAGGTTTGATATTTCATCCATTGAAATATAAAAGCTCTTCAGACATTTTTTGATAAGAGAACAATGCTATAACAGAAGCCGCGGGCCACTCCTTTGAGGACAGTGAGGTACAGATCTTGGCCAGAGAAAAGAACTGGTTTGAGAGGGGAGTTAAAGAGGCTATTGTTGTCAAGAAAGAGAATCCTTCCTTGAACAGAAATGGAGGTCTCAGACATCATTTATCTCCCGTCTATAACTCTATCCTTAAACCTAAATCAAAACAAAGAAAACAATAGGGCAGTCAGGTCAGGTCCAGAGGTGTGAAAACACCCATTATGGCCCTGAATGGTTCTGCTAGCAAGACCCCACACTCCACTCCCACTGCATATTGAATAGGCTCACCTAACTAACAGAAACTGAAAACAAGTAGGTGTTTCATTGTAGTTAGTACATTTTTTTGTATGAAAAGCGCTTTATAAATAATGTTTGATTGATTGAGCTCCTCCCTGAAGGCAGTTTTAAGCAGTGTCCACCAGCACTCTAGCCAGAATTGAAGAAGCAGCTTGGATGAGCTGCGAAACGTATTCGACCAAATAAACTTTTGTCCAGTTGACAAATTGAATTTCTCCTTTTGCCAATGCTATTACATGGTAGAAAGCTCCAAAAGTCAATTTTGCATAATATCCCTTCTTTAAGAGTTTGACCAATCCATTATTACACTCAATAAAAAAATTGGACCCAAAGATCCAAAATTCACTCCAGATACACAATATTACCATTTCTCTCAAACATTGTTCACAAATCTGTCCAAATGTGTGACAGCGAGCACCTCTGCCCCGCCGAGACAATCCACCCCACCTCACAGGTGCGCCACATCAAGATGCCGATCCGACATCATGACCAGTGCACAGGTGCGCCCCAGACTGCCCACAATAAAAGGCCACCCCGAAATGTGCATTTTTTTGCTTTATTGGGGGTCTGGGGACTCAGAACCAGTCAGTATCTGGTGTGACCACCATTTGCCTCATGCAGTGCAACACATCTTCTTCGCATAGAGTTTATCAGATTGTCAGTTGTGGCCTGTGGAATGTTGGTCCACTCCTCTTCAAAGGCTGTTATGGACGAAGAACACAGGTGCATTTTATTGATGGCATTTTGAATGCACAGAGATACCGTGATGAGATCCTGAGGCCCATTGTTGTGCCATACATCCATGAACATCACCTCATGTTTCAGCAAGATAATGCACGGCCCCATGTTGCAAGGATCTGTACACAATTCTTGGAAGCTGAAAATGTCCCAGTTCTTGCATGGCCAGCATACTCACCGGACATGAGCATGTTTGGGATGTGCTTGACCGGCGTATACGACAGCGTGTAGCAGCTCCCACTAATATCCAGCAACTTCGCACAGCCAGTGAAGAGGAGTGGACCAACATTCCACAGGCCACAATTGACAATCTGATAAACTCTATGCGAAGAAGATGTGTTGCACTGCATGAGGCAAATGGTGGTCACACCAGATACTGACTGGTTCTGAGTCCCCAGACCCCCAATAAAGCAAAAAAAAAAAAAATGCACATTTCGGGGTGGCCTTTTATTGTGGGCAGTCTGGGGCGCACCTGTGCACTGGTCATGATGTCAGATCGGCATCTTGATGTGGCGCACCTGTGAGGTGGGGTGGATTGTCTCGGCGGGGCAGAGGTGCTCGCTGTCACACATTTGGACAGATTTGTGAACAATGTTTGAGAGAAATGGTAGTGTTGTGTATCTGGAGTGAATTTTGGATCTTTGGGTCTATCTCAGGAAAAATGGGAGCAAAAACAAAAGTGTTGCATTTATATTTTTGTTGAGTATATATTAAAGACTATTAATGCTGGTTATCCTGTAATATTTGCAGTTAAGTCTACACCATAAACCATGTGTAAGTGAGTGAGTGTGATGAGTGTCACTCACAGCATTCGACTCCAGTCAAACGAAGCTCATTGAGGTTAACAGTCGTAGCAGTGAATTTGAAGCCAAGTTCCATAGTAGGAATTCTTTCTGCGAGTATCGTAGCAACTAAAGAGCCAATCCGGAGTGAGGATGTTGAAGGTAACACGATGTTTTTTTTCAATAGATAGCGAAGCGGAGCCAGAGTTAATGAAGCCAGGAGTACGCCCATGCTTACTTCCTGTTTGGAAAGCTAGCAGGTTGGCTCTATCCATTTATATACAAGATTCAAGATTGTTTATTTGTCATATGCAGGATCAACACAAATGAAATGCTTAGGATCAGAAGAACCACTGACTCGCTAAGATAGTCAAGAAGTAATAATAGCATGCAATAAAAATACAAGGGAAAAAGTAAACAATATAATGAAAAAAAGTAATAAAATATAATAAAATACAAAGGTACATGTAGGATTAATTAAGGTCTAAGTAGAGTACAATATACAGTCTATGGTCTAATACAAAGCTTGTTAGAGTTTATCAATAAAAATAATTCAGAGCTTAGTTAGATCAGTTTGACTCTGTAAGTCTCAGGGAATGGTTGAGTGTTGAATGTGTTTTGGTAAATAGTCACAACCCAAGTATTATTATGAGGCTGAAAATACTAATTCAGTGCTAGTTCTATTTGTCCCACTTGCTTAATCTGTGTTATGAGGACTTCCAGCGCACATGTCCTTACACACATTATTCCTTCCGGACAGAGTCTGCACAGTGGGCCCTCTGTGCTTAACAAATGAGTGAAAAATGACAGCACTCACTCAAATATTTAAGCTTTTGAGAAGATCCGGAGAAGGTCAGCGCCGCCCGATCCCTCCAATCTCCACTTGCACAATGGTGGTATTTGATTTCCAGAGTTTTCCAGTGGTTAAATTGACGCAGTAATGGCATAGCTGGCTCCTTCGCCCACTGTATTCAATAGACTTGCGGTTTGTGTGGGACTATAGGTGCACAGTTGACCCCTGATTAGTCGAGGGGTATAGGCTCTCGGCAGCGCGTGTCCCGGAGATAATAGAGGATCATGGGTAAAGCCGCTGGGGCCACTGGGAAGTCATTAGTTGGCCCCTCTGAGCCCCAGTTTGAACCCTCTGCTCGGCTCTCGGGTTTCCTCTGGTCATAAGTCGGAATCTGAGACAAAAGAGGGATGTATGCAGGTGCACTAAAAGCACTATAGATAACTTGGTGACATTTAAGAACGAAAGGTATTTTGCAAACTCATCTGTCAATAAAATGTCACAACAAGTGCGATGGAAAACGCAGTAACCATTCCAGTTATTTCAGTAAGACAAATTGATAAGAAATTGATTACGATTTTGGAATAATTTGCTGGGGGTGTTCTACGTCTATCTCTATTGGCAGAATGTTCAGCAGGTACTGTGGTAACACAACGCACACATTAGCAAACACAGACAAAAAAGTTTTAAGAAAAATACTAAATGGATTTAAACACATTTTTTTTAGAGCCTGTGAAATAGTCAGAATGTGTTAAAACAGGGGTGTCAAACATGTGGCCTGGGGGCCAGATCCGGCCCTCCATGACCTTTAATCTGGCCCTTGTCTGATTTTCTATTAAAATATTTTAATTATATTTAAATTTTATATTAAAATATTGGTAATGTTCTGCGCCTCTTTTCTGTGCAGTTTAGCATAGCAGCGTCTCCAGCACCTCTGTGCGTGGCCCCTCCCACCAGAACAGCACAAATGAAGACTTGCTTCTTTCCAAACACTCTTAAAGGACGATCGTTTTGACTGTTGACCGTGACACCCTCATCAGCGAAATGTAAAAAAAGAGAAAAGTGGACGCCGAGTGCAGGACTTTCCAAGAAAAATTTACTAATTCCTATTTGTTCACAGAGGTGAATGGGAAACCTGTATGCTTGTGTTGAAATTGCATTCTCTTAAAGTTTCAGGTTGTTCATAATATTATAATATTTTGTAAAAGAAAGAGTTCATCAAATAAAAAAGACTTCTGTAATAATAAATATTTTGACTTATTGCTATTTTTGGGGTATATATGCCATGAGTTTTCTGAGCTGGCCCCTTTAGGATCAAAGTAGGTTGGATATTGCCCTGGACCAAAATGAGGTTGAGACCCCTGTTTTAAAATAAAGCTCGGATTAAAGTCTAACTTGAGTAACAGAGCTTCTAACAGAGTAGTGCTTTCAGTTAGCTTCACATCACCAGGGAATGTTGATGACATCAGCTACAAAGTATCAAGTTTCTCCTTTCCTTTGCATTTGGCCCAACTTTCAATGCCACTTTCTCTGTCTCAGATTTCCTCTCCATATCTTGAGCCAGGATCTTGGTCTGGGAATACCTAGCTGAAGTGTTTTGCCCGGGAAAACCAGAGTACCCAAAGAAATCTACTCGGAAAATATGCCCATATGCACTTTTAGATGTTGTATCGGCGTTGTTATTCAGGATTCTGTCAATGCTGAGCTGACAGGAGCTGGTCACATGCTCGGGCTTGGTTGTCAGCAGCTCTTGTCGACGCCTGAATTAATGGCTGCTGATAACAAAGCAGGGCTCTCAAGTCTCACGCATTGAGAGTGTGACACACGCAATTCGACGTATTCACACGCTCACACGCCACACATGGTATTTCTCACGCTGATTTGTTTTTTATTTTTTATTTTTTTTTTGTGCCCAGAAAATAGGTCTGTGTGGCTTAGTTTATGCAGGCGCGCCGTCCCCCGGGCACGTCCTGAGCCTCAGTCCCGGTGCCACGTCTCCTCTGACACGCACCGACTCCGGTCCCGGTGTCTCCGTCCGCGCGTAAGCCAATACGCGCGGCCCAGAGCCGAACTGCCCGCGGTGAGACGCGGTGAGACGCGGGCCCGGTGCGGGCCCGGTGCTCCGGGGGAGCAGGGGGAGCAGGGGGAGGGGGCGGCGCTGAAAACGCGCGGAGCCTGCATAAACTAAGCCACACAGACCGATTTTCTGGTCCCTCCTCCCCGCCCCTCTCAGCGCGCACTGACAAAGTGCAGTGATGATAAAACAAACTGAGAACCATCAGGTAATAACTTCATTTATATAACTCTCATTAGTTGCTTTGTAGTTTAAGTTTGCCCTTTAGACAAACAGGGCTCTCAACACGCAATTCGACGATTCACACGCTCACACGGCATTTCTCACGCAATTCAAGCCCCAAAAATTGTTCACTCGCACCCCCCCCCGGTCCTCGGAAATTACAGTCACACGCACGACCCCGCTCAAAACTTGAGAGCCCTGAACAAAGTAAAAAGTAAAAGTGATAACACAAAAACACTCCACAATTAGCCAGTTTAGCATTGTTACCACCACAAAATTTGAATGTACTGTTTCATTCTTTTAATTTAAAGCTGCACAGTGTAAGTTTTCTTTTCTGGTAGAGGTTCTGCTAACTGCTTGTTATTGCCTTGCCTGAAATATTCCAGCTGAAGAATCATGCATTTCAACTGATAGCGGTGTTGTCTCCATGAATGCAATACTGTGGAGCACTAACAAAAGCATTTCCGCCTTTAATGTATGCACATTTTAAGATATTACTTCAAGACAAAATTTCAAAGTACCATCATTTTCTCCACTAACAACAAAATATCCGGTCTTATTCTTTACCCGTAGTTAAAGAGTCCATATTACTCTATTTTCTGATCTGTTATAATGTTGTTTCCTCATCACAAACACACCTGGAGTTGTGTTTTGTTTCATTCACACATTTAACACACAAACCTGCATATTTAGGCTTAGTTCTTTTCTTAAACTCCTGTTCTAGCTTGTGATTCATTTGGATGATTTCAGCCCTGGAATTGCCCATCTCTGCTGAACTAATGGTAATGTAATGTAAACTTGAAAACTACCACTACATGACATTAAAAGGTGGAACAGAGCATTTTGATGATAATAATAATAAAGGGTTACTCAAACATGTGTGAACGAAACAAAACGCAACTCCTGGTATGTTTTTGAGGAGGTAACAACATTCTCACAATTTTGCGTAATGTGCTGTAGGACCTTTAAGATCTGTACAAACATGTTCTGAAATAAGATTCTCGCGTTAGTTGTTAGTTTGTCCGTTCATATGTCTTTTTTGTCAGTTTTTCTGGACTTAAAATGTGATCTTTGAACAGAATCCTATTATTAACACATCGAAATTTAAGTGTAATCGCAATGCTTTGAGATTTCCCCCCAAATTATTCAGTCAGGCCTGTATCAAAGCTTCATTTTGAGCGTCTTTGGCATCCGTGGTCCCTATAGTCCCAGCCAGCATCTTTCAACAGCAGCTAACCAATGAGTCTATGCATAAAGAGTGAGAGGGAGGGAGAGCACCAGAGAGATTGACAGACAGAGAGGAATTACTGGAATGCACTCTATTGAAACAAGGGCAGAGAAAGAGAGGGGAAAACAGACTGAGAGAGAGAGATGCATATTGACATTTAAAGTGCATTATGGGAAGTATGGCTGCTGCAGAGTGTCGTAATCATAACCCTAATCAATGCGTGCATCCTGGTTAAAAGAAGTGGTTGTTTACGTAAAGTTAGACCAGGGCTGTTGACAGATCTGGAAAAAAATAAGAGACCACTGCATTTTTTTCTGAAATCAGCATCTCTACATGTATTACAGCCATTCCATTCCAGCATCTGTTGAATTCCAACACAAACACAAAGCTGAGCTACTTCAGTTCTTGCACCAGGAGTGGAATAAAGTCACCCAAGAACAATGTGAAAGACTTGTGGAGAGCATGCCAAGACGCATGAAAGCTGTGATTAAAAATAAGGGTTATTGCACCAAATATTGATTTCTGAACTCTTCTTAAGTGTAAACATTAGTATTATGTTGTTTTAAAATGAATTTGATCTTGTTTCTTTGCATTGTTTGATGTCTGAAAACATGTATCTTTTTTGTTATTTTGTGCATTTGTCATTTTCTGCAAATAAATGCTCTAAACAATCATATTTTTATTTGAAATTTGGTGAAATGTTGACAGTAGTTTATAGACTCAAACAAAAATGTTCCTTTTGCCCAAACACATACCTATAAATAGTAAAATCAGAAAAAAACTGATAATTTTGTAGTGGTCTCTTTTTCTAGAGCTGTAGATTGTTAGTAAAAATTTGCTTTGTTTTACAGTATGGTATTAAACTTTTCTTTCTCCACAGAGACAAGCAGTTGATGCAGTTACAGGTCAGAACTGCGGACAGGAGAGCTCGGTCACAGCAACTGCACGTTTTTCAAGGTATGTTTGAGCAAAAAAAACAAACAAAAAAAAACAGCTATAACTGGATAAATACAAGATAGATATGTTTAATTCCCCACTGTGGAATATTCCAAGCAACGCACTAAGAAAAGTAATACAGAAAATGCTCTACTGTGTTTTTAAAATTTCATACACCTTCACTAGACAACTCCAGGTATGTGCTTGATGAGGTAACAGCATTATAACATGGCTTAACGCTCACAGGAGTCATTTTTTGTGTGTAACATCTTATAACATATACCAAATTACAAACAAAATTTTGCTAGCTTAGATTCAAACTGAACACTAACAGTGAATGTTTTCTATGTTTTTTAGAATTAAGTAGACCTATTTGTAGTCATTTGCACATATGGACAAAGAAAGGACACTGGCATTATTTTGTTTTCCAATTGCCAAAGCTGGTCATGCAGTTTATTGAAAACATACACTCACAGGCTTCACTTGGATGCGAAAGTGGGCGAAACCTTAAAATAAAAATAAGGAAATTGGGAAATAATGAAACCACAAGACCAAAGTAATTCTCAAGAACATGACAGGACTCTTTCTGTAAATCCTGACCTTAAGTAATGGTGCAATGGCTTAGAAATTAAACTGTTTTCTCTATATTTATCTAATACAGAAACCATCTTTTTTTTTTTTTTGGACACAGATGGAGCATGTGCTTTTCATTTATGTTTCTAAAAAAATGCTGTATCATTACTGTATCATTAGCAGCTGCTTATACAATGTTGAGCTACTTAAAGTTTGTTAAAGTTTGACTATGTAACTTTTCTGGTGGAGGGTCCGCCACCTGGAGGTATTATTGTTTTGCCTAGAATGTTTAGTATGTCATTAAACTTATCTTATTCAATTACATTTTTTGGCCTTGTCTCCATGGAAATAGACATCCAAGTTTCACTTTTGTTTGTGACACTGCCATCCATTTGCTCTCCATACTAAATCACTCCCCCTTCAGAGCGCTGTGCATCAGAATTGTCAAGTTGTTGTGCACAGTTTCGTGTCATTCTCCATAAATATACAAAAGCATGACACAGTTTTGTGTCAAAAGCATGAGACAGTTTTGTGTCATGCTTTTGTATATTTATGGAGAATTGTGAGCAGCATTGTACAGAATCTTAAAGGTAACGATAAGGGCCCAAATAAGAGCTAGCCAGGGCCCAAATAGGGCTCTAGAAAGATTGCTAAATTACTGAAACATGAATGGAAGACATGTTTTTGACGAGAGAACAATGTTATAAGATGGTAGAAAACAAAATAAAATAAAATAAATTCTGCATAATCCCCCTTCTTTATTATAACCAGGATCCAGACTTCACATCTTTGTATATCATATAAGTCTGTAGTCTTTGCTAGGCCAGGCTAGGATATCACTTACAAACCACCCAGATCGTTAACTAGTTTGAAAGCATATATTTGGAGAAGAGCCAGGACTTGACCCTCTCTGGTTCTCCTCATTCATGGTTCCATCTGACCACGTCCCGTCCTCCATAAAAGTGTGCATGCTCCAGTTCCCGTGTTTTTCTTTAAGTTGGTGACCTCCGCATAACTGTACCAGCGGGTTCTAAGGAGCGCTGTAAACAAAACATACGGCAAAGGGCAATGGGGATACGAAGAGCTTTATACACACACTGACACAGGGTTTGTTATTGTTATTGTCACCGTGGAAACCCATCAGACTGTAATGTCTATCAGCTGAGGGTGGCTCATGACCCACAGGGGAAAGTAACACTGGGTTGTGTATTGTATTATGAAATGTCAGTAATGTTTAATTAATTGATTGATTTGGATTAAAATTTACGTAGTGAAGTACAATTTGACAGTATTTAAATAAGAAGTAGTAGTAGTAACAGCGTATTAATGGTAGCAGTCACGAGGTATAAAGGTGCACTATGTAACCTTTCTAGTGGAATGTCTGCCACTTGCTTGCCTCCATGGAGATTTGATTGCTTTTGCTGTTTGACACAGTATTGAATTTGCATTTTTTAATTAGGAAAAACATGCAATCTATGCTAATGTGAGGGCCTTTCCATAGAGGTGATCCGTAACTCAGCCTGGTGGTGTCACATTCTCGTCTTTGTGGAAGGAAATAACACTGTGCTGTGGAAGATTCTTGGCAAAGCATATTCATATCTATGGAAATGAGCAGGTGGTGTAGGATCCACCTGAAATATTATAGCGCATTTTTAACCCATGTACATATTTCTCACCACTGACTGGACAAAAAAAACTTGATCAGAAATTTAATAAAGCAAACTTCTTATTTAAAAAATCAACTTTTCAGAGGTTTTAGCCATATTATAACTGTTTTCCCTAACCATTTACTTACCTAAAGTTGTATTTGGAGTGGTTCGTGTCAGATATTGACAGCTCCCATTGGGCACCACAGTTTTCAAATGCAGAAATTATTTATTTTAGATCAATATTGCAATATAAAATGTGCAAATTACATACAGTACAACATAATGATCCACGGGTGTCATAGATTAAGGCTGCGTCCCATTTCTCTGTCTTACCCCTACCCCTTGGTTTTGCACGTTCATGTGAGGGCAAGGGGTGTCCCGATTCTAATTTTGATCAAGGGCTCGGACCACGAGGCTACATACCCCTTGAAACAAAGTTAGGTCTCGACCAGACTTGAAACGAAGGGGTACACCTACAAGCTCAGGCAGGTTTTGGGATCAGGATGGCAGCGTCACATCGACCAGCCAAGGAGGCTCATAAATGTATTTTCAGCAGTTGTAATTATCGATTAACAGTTTAGCATGGTTTACAATTATGACGCTTATGTTCTACGTTACTTTTAGTGAACTGTTGTTGCAGTTTTAATTGTAGTGATGTCTGTTTAGCCGATGTTATCGTTTTCATCGAGCTTTCATGTATAAACAAGCTAGTTTTTTTTCGAGCTGAGGTACCCAATAATCCTTGACATTTTTGTTTACGTTTGTTTGCGTCAATTGTTGTCACCTCTGTAGACGTAGCAGCCAGGTAGAGGCAAGGGATGATGACGCAAACGGTAATTGAGTGGTGTCCCATTTCTTAGGGGAACATTCGTACCCCGAGCCCTCTCAGCTCGTTATCGAGGGGCAAGACAAAGACGTAGATAAAGGGGTGGGGGAAGGGCAAGGGGTAAGACAGAGTAATGGGACGCAGCCTTCAACTATATAGCCGACACAACTGTATTAAATCGTCTTTAAAGCTATTTTGTGAAAGAAAAAAGAAACATCAATATCCCATTAAAGTTAAACAAAGGTATTATTCATTTTATATTGTACCATTTTTGGTCCTGTGAAAACCTTATTGTAGCTGCATTTGACATTCTGTTCGTTCTGTTCCCTGGAGCAGACACAACAGCCCCAAAAGCGTACACACGTTTCCCTCACATTATTTTATTTTGTGCAGCCGTTGCATTGTGAGGACAGTGAGGCTTCCAGTGGAGGATGGACCACACCAGTCTGCAGAACATAAACACCAGGGTGAGGAATGCCTGGTTTTGTTCAGCTCGCAGTGGCTGTATACAGCAGCAGCATTCCTGTGCCAGTAGCCCACCCCCACCCGCCCCCTCCCCTCCTGGTGCATGGGGGACTTCCCTGCTCTCTACTGTACGGAGCTAATGAAAAGCTCACAGGGCCGTCGTGCTAAATTGGAATTCTAATTTCAAGTTCTCCGCGAGGGGTGGTAAAGTCATTTCACCTCCCCTCCCTTCGAATAGGCCTGGCTTAGAGGGCGCTGTGCAAAGTGAACAGATTCAATATTCTGCAGGGAGGATATGGACCCCCCAACAACTCTGTGGATAACTTATGGCTGTGGGTAACTTATGGGTCTATGGAATTGATTCTATGAACTTTGAACTTTGAACTTTGGTGTTTTATTAGCAGCTGCTTATACGACGTTGACCTCCTTAAAGTTTGACTGCGTAACTTTTCTGCTGAAGGGTCCGCCAGTAGGCCTTTTGATACTTTCCAGGTGTCATGTCATCAACACTCTCTGGGTGTGTGATGCTAACTGAATGCACTATTCTGTTAGAAGCGTGTTAGGCTACGTTCACACTGCAGCCTGAAACGACCCAAATCCGATTTTTTCGCCTCTATGCGACCTGTATCCGATCTTCTAATGACAGTGTGAACGACACAGATCCGATTTTTTCAAATGCGATCCAGGCCACTTGGATATGTGGTCCTAAATCCGATACATATCCGATCTTTTGACATGCGACTGCAGTCTGAACGGCCAGGTCGCATTCATCCGACCTGAGTGCGTTTCCTCCAATGAGAGTGGTACAAGTAGGCGTTCACAAATGTGCACAAACGTTCTTCTCGTCATGCGAAAATAGTATATAAACTCATATCAGTGAAGCGGCGAAGCACGTAGTAATCCCACCCCTCCAGCCTGTGACTCCGCACCCACATGTTCCTTTCTGCAGACGTTGCTGCCACTGCCCCGCAAACGCTGTGGCCAAAAACCTCGTCCTTCTCCGTCTCCTCCTTAAAACAAATAAGCTGTACATGTTTTGGCTCTGGTACGAAAGCAACTTTAGGCTACTTCTGTAAACATTGAGCGCGTTCGCTGCGTGTGACGTCATCGTGTCCTCCAAGGCGCATGCGGGACACTTTTGGGGAGTTTAGCGTTCACACTGGAGATCACATACAATTCGCATTTAACTGGAAATGTGAACGGCCTCGCAAAAAAATTGGATTTCACAAAAAAATCGGAATTGAGCATTAAGCCCTGCAGTGTGAACGTAGCCTTAGAAGCTCTGTTACGCAAGTTAGGCTTAATCTGAACTTCATTTTAACACAATCTGACCAGAAAGAACTGACTTAGTTTGGAACTACAACGGGTGAAATTATTTGTGCTGTTAAACAAATCTTCCACACATGAAATTACAATCCCAAGCGAGCTAGCATTAGCCAACAGTCCCTCTCACTCTTCAAAGTTCAAAAAGTTCAAAGTCAGCTTTATTGTCAAAAACCATATGTACAGGTTTCACACACAGGATTTGAAATCTTATAAACAAGACAATAAACACGATGACTAAAACATCACATATACCTATAGCAGAAGTACAATAGGCTTGTATATAATACAAATAGGTAAAACACAATGTATAGTGTAATAAAGCTAAAATGGTGTCATTTAAGCAGCAGTGTCATTGGGGGAGGGAGGGCAGGTCAGGGAGAGAGTTCAGCATCCTGACAGCTTGGTGGATGAAGCTGTCTTTCAGTCTGCTGGTCTTTGCCCTGAGGCTCCTCAGTCTCCTTCCTGAGGGCAGCAGACTGAAGAGGCAGTTGGATGGGTGGGATCACCCAGAGGGCTTTGCGGGTGAGGCATGTGCAGTAGATGTCCTGCAAGGACCCTGGATGCTTGTATTGATCATAGGTTCATAGGTTCCTGAAAATTGTTAAATCCATTTTGTATTTTTTCTTAAAACTTTTTTCTCCATTTTCTAATGTGCTGAACATTCCACCAATAGAGATACATGTACAACAACCCCTCTGCAAAGTATCAATATCTTGTACTTATTCAAGTACAGGTGTTTTGGCCAGGTGGCGTTACCTGCTTGTCTCCATGGAAACAGACAATATTAATGCCATATTTCTATAAACAGCAGTTGCTTATACAATGCTCACTGGGACTGGGACTTGACCGGGACCTAAACCTGGACTAGAACAGAATCAAAACAAGCCAGGACTACGGAACTAGTTTTAGTGTTTTATTAAAATGGCTCATCCTTTTTGTGAATGAGTTTATTATCCATTGCTTTTTAGGGGGGAGTGAAAAGCACTAAAGCTAACGTCAGTGTAATGAGAGGACCTGTTTGTGTGAGTTAAACATTGACAGAACCCTGGAGCGGACCATTATGTCAGTGCACAGAAATGAGCTAGCTACATCATGAGTTTTTTTTTTAGTTTTTTTTTAGTTTTTTTGGTGAAGATATGACATACGTTGAGCTGATTCCATAATTGGTACCTAGCAACCAAAATAATAACAAGAGCCAAGATGTGTCTGCATTGCACAACAGTCATGATTAAACGAATACAAATAAATTACAATTGGAATTGGAATTTTCTGTGTTGATGGCATATGTAGAGGTGTTCCACTTTATAACCTCTGCTACTTCCTGTATTGTTTACTTTTCCCTCTATTTATATTTCTCCTACTATTTTCGCACCGCCTCTTAACTTATCTAAACCTGTAATAAATACTTAGCACAGGTACTACTCCACCAAACCAAGTCATAATTTAAAAAAGACATATGTTCACATTTAGCTATGCAAGAATGACACAATACACAGTAGCTTTACACACCTAAGTAATAAATCTGTGAAAGACTAGATGTAACAAGACAGAGCAGCGAAAATAACAAAAGTCAGAGGACAAACGGAACAGCCTCTCCCATAGGATAACCATACAACAAGCAGAGGAAAGAGGACAATGTACTGTATACAGGGAATCAACAAACAGAGGGCTTCACACAGCTCTGTACCTTATATAGGCTACTGTGTGCACATTCACGTACACTGTGGGCTTAAGCAGACTTACCAGCTTGAAGTTCAGGTTTTACATAACATTTTATGGAAACAGCATGCCGCACATTAGAGCCAGTCATTATTTTCCCTCATTATCAGCTGCTTCTAGGCTAGTTACGACTGTATGTGTGTATGTTGTAAAGTCTGCTGTGTAAGTCAGTGAACAATTACATAATCATAATAATTATTTGACAAGTCGGTATGGCCACGATATTGTGTGGCTTGTCAAAGCCTGAGCCCAGCAGATCTCAGAGGCAAGGCCAGGCTTGTCGTTGTGTCCTGAAGCAAGGCACTTCACCCACAGTGCCAAGTGTGAATGTATGAATGTGTGTGTGTGTGTGTGTGTGTGTGTGTGTGTGTGTGTGTGTGTGTGTGTGTGTGTGTGTGTGTGTGTGTGTGTGTGAGAGAGAGAGAGAGAGAGAGAGAGAGAAAGAGTTGGTGGTTGAACTGAGGGACCGATGGTGCAGATTGGTAGCCTCGCTTCCGTCCCAGGGCAAATGTAGCCACATCTTTCCAGCACTGAATGAGATTTACTATCTTAAAAGGTGTGTAGAATCCCTCAGTCGTCCAAGTAGAATCCATGGCAAAAGAAGAAATTCAATTTGTCAACATGACAAACATTTATTTGGTTGAAATCATTTTGCAGCTCATCCAAGCTGCTTCTTCAGTTCTGGTCAGACCCTGATGGACACAGTGGGTGGTGTGAATCAAAAAGCAGCTATTAGCCACTGTGTGTGTGGGCCATACATTTCCACCTAAAAGCCACGGGCCACTCCTTTGAGGACAGTGAGGTACAGATCTTGGCCAGGGAAAAGAATTTGTTTGAGAGGGGGGGTTAAAGAGGCTATTTTTGTTAAGAAAGAGAATCCCTCCTTGAACAGAAATGGAGGTCTCAGACACCATTTGTCTCCCATCTATAACTCTATCCTTAAACCTAAATCAAAATAAACAAACAAAACAATAGGGCAGGCAGATCAGGTCTAGAGGTGTGAAAAAATTCAACGTTCAAGATTTAGGCCCTGTCCCCACGACAACGTTCCTGTTTTGTTTTTTTTTACCCGGGGTGAAAAAAAGTCTCGTCCACACACGTGTTGGATCAGAAAACATTTGCGTCAAGATGAGCACGGAGCGCTGAGTGAAAACGATGTAGTACATATGTCACACTGATAAGTGGCGCTGTAAACCGGAAAGAGCCAAAGCCGCCGGAAACGCAAGACTACAAAGAGCACATGCGCAGAAAGTCCTTTCTCTTTCGTAAACAAGCAAACACGTGTACTTTAGGGGCCGTCAACAAAAGCGAATTTATTTTGTCCCCCTGCTCCACCAATGTAGCAGGGACTCACTCCGGTAATGTGAAAATGCTGACCGTCCCTAGCATAGACAGACGCCACAGAACAAAGATTTGTGCTGCGTGAGCAGAGTTTTTGCCTATAAATCGATAGTTAGTATTACTTGCTATCGTTTTATTAGATAGACATTAACAAGTAGAACTCTCGTTAACCTTGGTCGTGTTATTTAGGCAAAATGCTTGTTTGGATCTTACTACGGGAATGTTAAACATACTCGGACATTATGTTGGCTTTTCGGCGAGAATATACAACCGGGGACCATCACCAATGGGCAGCTATATATTTTTGTGTGTGATACTGCATGTTCCTGTTTGTAAAAGGTAAATTTTCATTCAATAAAAAAGACAAGAAATGGTAGCTCTTTTTCTTTATTTACACCACACAACACACTCAAATTGGTATGGGCTCCTCATTGTCCACTGTCTGCCTTTTCAGCGATGGGATCTTTCCAGTTTTAAAATACGTGTTTGGCTTTGAATTGGCAAACACTTGTGTGTCGTGCGTACTACCAGGCCACAACGTGTGTAATTGTGCATGCGTCTCCGCTGGGGTTGCACTGCATAGTATAAATAAACTTAGAAATGTCCGCATAACAAACTCAACTCCATTGTCCGCCATAGTTGTTGTTATCTGGTCGTTACCAGCGGAAGGCTGGTCTGTCTGACGTGCGTAATTGTGCCTGTATCTCTGCTGTTGTCGCACTGCATTGCAGATAAACAGAGTTTGATGCAGCAGTGCAAATAAACTTCCAAATGTCTGTAAAATATACTCAAGTCCATTGTCCGCCATGGTTGTTGTTATCTGGTCGTTACCTGCGGAAGGCGCAGGGTTACCTTCTGGTCACCGGTCACGTGATGATTACGTGACCGGTGTTGATTTCCCAACAGTCGCGTTTTTCGCCGCCCACACGGCAACACGACCCCCGCCGATCTCCGACTTCTCCACTCTGGAACCCGTTTTTGAAAAACACCGTTCTCACCCCCAAAAACGCCGGCGCCGTCTGGACGACAGGCCCAAATGCACACAAACTTCCCCGTTTCCTCCAAAAAACGTTGTCGTGGGGACAGGCCCTTAAGGTCATATGCAGGATCAACACAAAGTCAACAATGCAATGAAATGCTTAGGATCAGAAGAACCGTCGACTCGCTAAGTACTAATAGCATGCAATAAAAATACAAGGGAAAAAAGTAAACAATATAATAAAAAATATATAATAAAAATATATATAATAAATATATAATAAAAAATATGTAAAAAATATGTAATAAAATATAATAATAATAAAATATAATAAAATACAAAGGTGCAGGTAGGATTAAATAAGGTGTAAGTAGAGTATTTCACAGGTGGTAATACTGCTCAAATGAATTTCATATTGCACATAATATAGTATAAGTCAAGAAAAAAAAACATTATGGCTCTGAATGGCTATGATAACAAGACCCCACACTCCACTCCCACTGCATAATGAATAGGCCCACCTAACTAACAGCCTAACCAAATACACTTTTGTCCAGTTGGCAAATTGAATTTCTCCTTTTGTCACTTACTATCTTAGACATGAGAGTGGCTCCACAAGAACATGACAACAGAAGATTTGAATACAATTTAAAGTAAAGAAATAAATTGTACAGTTCTTTTCACTATTTTTGATCGTGGATAGACTATATCGTCATCCTGTCTTTATAGTTAATAATTTCAGAAAACAGCACCATTATGAGAGCAGTGCACGGTTCATTCTGTCCCCACCACTGTGGTCAATGTGATTACACAGAGGTCTTGGTCTAACAAAGTGAAAACTCAAAGGTGAAGTCGAAGCAAGGTCGCAACAGTGAGAGGAGATTTATGACGCCCAGAAATAGAAACAGCGTTAAAATTAGACCTCGGGCAGGAAGGTGGGGCTAGTACAGGTGGATCTGCGTCCATCTAAAAATGCTTCCCTGACCTCTTCTTTCTGTGTGTTTTTTGTCTCAGCCCGAGCCTCCTCCCCAGCGTTCCTGTTTACAAGGTCATTTCCTCATGACGCGGGGTCCACTGTGTCATGGTGTCATCTGGTATTGCTCTCAAAAAAGTAAAAAAATAAAATAAAAAATCCAGCCAGTGCAGGTCGCCGATAGCAACAAATTCCTTGACTCAAAGTATTCCATGCATCTACAGCGGGTTTGTTATCAGCAGAGGCTTGTTT
This sequence comes from Paratrypauchen microcephalus, assembly GCA_036785185.1. Taxonomy (NCBI): domain Eukaryota; kingdom Metazoa; phylum Chordata; class Actinopteri; order Gobiiformes; family Gobiidae; genus Paratrypauchen; species Paratrypauchen microcephalus. The sequence continues at coordinate 51,226 of JAVJIX010000135.1, forward strand.
GTTTTGATAAAGGCACTCGCTGGTTGGAGATAAGAGAATAAGAACAGTGAGTTGAACTGAGGTAGACTTAAAACATAAACTTGTTCAAATTATGAGAAAGTAAGATTTCCTACCCAATGCTGCATATACTCAGAGGACAGCACTGTTTTTATCGATTTTATGGTGATAATATTAAATTATTTGACATTTGAACATTGTGTGTCTCATACTGTTCCTTCAGACACAATCTTTTTCATTTAGTGGTCATATTTGAGTATTTTCCTGGACCACTACTTCATACTTCTGCTTGATTAATATAATTTTGAAGTACGTTTTGAAATACGTCAACTTGATTCAGCCCATCTCTGCATACACTTGAGATTAGTGTTGTTTTAATTAGAGATTTCGATGCGTGAAGAATCCTTCAGTCGTCCAGGTAGAATCCATGACGACTGAGGGAAATTCAATTTGTCAACTGGACAAAGTTTATTTGGTCGACCAAATAAACAGTTGACAAATTGAATTTCTCCTTTTATCATAGATTTCAATGGTTTTAAATATCTACCGATACCCAATATTATCCGATACTCGTGCAGAGACTGAAAACAGCATTTACTTCCTTTAAACCAAAATAAATAAGACAAAACTGTGCCAAATGTGTTATGTAGCTGTTATTTATCCTTCAAGTAACTATCGAACAGCTCAATATAATGCAAATCTCGAACATTATATCCTGGTTTTAATTGGCCCAGAAATCATCAATTTATATGTCAAACTAGGATATCTTAGAAGCCCATATCTGATACAAGAAATTTTTCAGTATCGATGCTGATATCCGATAACAGTATTGGATCATTGCATCCCTAGTTACAATAATACTTACCTGCAGCCATTATTTATTCTAAAGAAAAGGGCTTTATCACCAACAGTCATTATAGAGAGCCATCCAACCCATTATTTGTTAATCCTAAAGTGTTGAAAATGTGTGATATTGTTGAATTAAATCTCCTCAAAATCATGTATAAAACAAAGTGCAGAGTGTTACCTGTAAATATTCAAAGACTGTTTGAGATGAGAAAAAGCCAATACAATTTAAAAGGAACCGACATGTTTAAAAAAAAACACATTCAGAACTGAGGTTATGGAGTGAAACGTCGCTGTGAAAGGAGTTCATTTATGGAATAATCTTGACAAAGAAATCAAAGGATCAAGTACAATAATGACATTTAAAAAATACATAAAATCCAGTGTAACATGTATGAAAAAGAAAAGTAAGTTTTTGCGCATAAAAATGAAGCTTTCTGTTTACAAGTGATTAATAATTGTGATTGAAATGGAATGTATTGATGAAATGTTTTGTAGTCACTATTGGTGTTATTGTCTGGAAAAGGGAAGCGGGACAGATAACATAAGATTACTCTTCTTTCTGTTCCCTTTCATTCAATTTTTTTGTATTGTTATCACACTGTTAATGTCTTTTTATACTTTATGAATGAAATAAACAAACAAACAAACAAACAAAAAATTTAAAAATGAAAAACTTGATCCTGTTCCTTAATATAGATTTTAATTCAACAATGATAAACAAAAAAAGTTGAAGATGCGCTGATGTAGTAGTCCTCCAAAGCAATGATTCCAAAAATAATTGTTGTGTACCCCCTGTTCTGACTCTCTTGAAAAAAGTTTCTACATTGTACATTAAAATGATCTAAACATTAAAGGTCCCATGGCATGAAATTTTCACTTTCTGAGGTTTTTGAATGTTAATGTGAGCTCCCCTACCCTGTTTAGGGCCCCCACCATGGCTAAAAGTTGCAAAACATGTAAACTGAGCATTTGCGATCCTTTTCTGCATTTGAAAAAAAGACAGCCCAAATGGGAAATTCTGAACAAGGGAAATTTCTGACGTCACATTCAGGGAAAAATGCAAATGCAGTTTCACCACCCGTCTGGATGTCTACCCAGCGTCTCTGTAAATCACGCCCAGAGAACTTGGACCGCAAACGAGCTACGCAATGCGAGATGCGTTTTTTTATTTGCCTGGAGGCACATGAGAGTGTTTCCAGGCTCGGATGTCCTTTATCCGACCCTCCGAACCTCTGAAACAGCAGTGGTTTAATTTTATTTTCTGTGGAAATGTGTTTATTTTTCAATGGAACGCTTCTCATCTCTTCCTCCACGCAAAAACGCGGAAGTGGGGCCAGCGCACATCGCACCGATAAAGAGGAAAGAGCGGAGACTTTGGACACACCCCACCCGCTGCACTGGCCTGTCTCTGTCCTCCTCATTTACATTCAAGCAACAACGCCCAGAATAAAGTGTTTGAGAGAGAAATTTATGATTCTGACTGCGTTCACGAGGCTTTCTCATGCACTTGATTTTGAGTCTTGGTTTTGAAGAAGGATTCATTTACAGTATTAGGGAACCATTAAGGCGCCATATAAAAGCATCAAGAAGTACCATGTCATGGGATCTTTAAAAAATCCACATTTCCTCTCAGTTGAACTCTGTCTCCATTCCCATCTCATAATTATTTAGAGTATCATGTCATTTTCAACACAGAATAATACTGTAGTTTTTCCCACTCATTGGTCACACTACATCTAAGTTTTTGGGGCTTACAGTATTATAAAGATTCAGTTTATTTTTCTTTTAGATATAAATCCTGAGATGGTTTGGACAAGTACACAAGGGAAAATATATTGTTAGAAGGATGCTGAGGTTATGGCTACAGGCAGCAGGCCAAGAGCAAGACCAAAGAGGAGATTTATGGATGAAGTGAAAGAGGACAGGAGGCTACAGAGTGAGTGATGAAAAGAGGATGCAGAGGAGACAGCAGGAGACAGATGATTAGGGCTGGCCATTGTAATTAGGCCTGTAAGTAGGTTCGGGATAACCTGTGAGGGTGTGTGCCCATTCAGAGACCCCATTTACAGTTAGTCTTATCCAAGTGGGCCTTCATACAATGTGGTACAGTCTATAGTATGTTATGTTAATGGTAAAAGATTGACAAATTTATGTGGCTGTGGCTTAAGTGACGACAGAAGTCTTATGCTTTATGCTTTAACTTCATAACCTGGTGTGACTATTTACTATATGTATTTTATACTTACAAACTGCATTGTACTAACTGGATGATATTTTTGTAAACTCAGAAATGTGTAAAACGCGACTGTCTTGGTTAAGGTTCAAGTACCATACGGAAATTGCAAAAATATCACCTCATCAGTCATTCAAAGATAACACCCCAAGTTTGTTTATTTTTTAATCAGCTCATTAATGTATACAGCTCTGGAAAAAAATAAGAGACCACTGCAAAATGATCAGTTTTTCTGATTTTACTACTTACAGGTATATGTGTTTGGGCAAAAGGAACATTTTTGTTTGAGTCTATAAACTACTGACAACATTTCCCCCACATTCCAAATAAAAATATTATCGTTTAGAGCATTTATTTGCAGAAAATGACAAATGGTCAAAAAAACAAAAAGATACATGTTTTCAGACCTCAAACAATGCAAAGAAACAAGATCAAATTCATTTTAAAACAGCATAATACTAATGTTTACACTTAAAGGGATATGCCACCCCCAGGTCAAATTTGGGCATCTCCCCACAGTCCAGAGACTAAAATAAGTGGTGGAAAGCGTTTTCCTGCTCACCCAGCCATTGTCCGAGTCTGTTGCCACTGACCGCCGCGGTATCTGCAGCTCCTCCGCCTTAGACTGGAGTCTAACGTCGCCAGAGAAAGATTTCGGCCAAAAGGAATTAATTTGCTCGATGCGTTTCCCAATTACTTTCTGTGTAGTGCGCATTCATATCGAGTGCAAATAAATGTGCAAATCAACACGGAGAGCTTGCCTTGGTCATTTTGGGTGGGAACTATTTTCCAGTGCGGAAGAATAAAGCCGAATCACGCACCACGCTGTGCAACAGGGGAACTCCCTTCCCGGTGCGTAACAGGGATTCCCCTGGCAGCGTGCTGCGTGATTCGGCTTTATTCTTCTTGGGAAACGCATCGAGCAAATTAATTCCTTTTGGCTGAAATCTTTCTCTGGCGACGTTAGACTCCAGTCTAAGGCGGAGGAGCTGCAGATACCGCGGCGGTCAGTGGCAACAGACTCGGACAATGGCTGGGTGAGCAGGAAAACGCTTTCCACCACTTATTTTAGTCTCTGGACTGTGGGGAGATGCCCAAATTTGACCTGGGGGTGGCATATCCCTTTAAGAAGAGTTCAGAAATCAATATTTGGTGAAATAACCCTTATTTTTAATCACAGCTTTCATCCATCTTGGCATGCTCTCCACAAGTCTTTCACATTGTTCTTGGGTGACTTTATTCCACTCCTGGTGCAAGAACTGAAGTAGCTCAGCTTTGTATTTGTGTTGGAATTCAACAGACGCTGGAATGGAATGGCTGTAATACATGTAGAGATGCTGATTTCAGAAAAAAATGCATCCATCCATCCATCCATCTATTTTCTTCTGCTTATCCTGGGCCGGGTCACGGGGGCAACAGTCTAAGCAGGGGCGCCCAGACTTCCTACACCCTGGACACTTCCTCCAGCTCCCCCTGGGGATTAGGTAGGGACCATTCAGATCAGAGAGAGGCATTTTAAGTTTAAACCAACTGGATTTCAGCATTGGAATCCAAATGAGAGATTCATGTGAGGCTTTTGCTTTTGCTTGGATAATCATCTTGAGAACCAAACACTAAATTCCAATATAAACAACTTTAACATTAGAACTGTCAAAGTATCAATTCTGTCAGCTTGGATGAGCTGCAAAATGTATTCCAGTTGACAAAATTTAATTTCTCCTTTGACATGGATCCTGGATGACTGGGGATACATTTTAAATCCACATCTTACATATTTTAACTTAATGCACATTTCAAAAGAAACACCTAACAATCCTTGAATATGCTTTATCATAAAGTGACCTACAAAAGAAACGCACCAACCTTCTGTAATATTAAGCACTAAATCATCTTTTAATCACCGGCTCTCCTTTCCTGCCCCGATTAATGACCATTCAGCTTTAATACTCCACAAATACAGGCTCTGAGCATTATAGTCATGAACCATAAAACACGAGGTCGGGCAGTAGCTAATTCATCTGACACACCCCATCTTGACATCTTTGTAATTTAACTACCTTTTTTCTTCTTCTTTGTTGCCTCCACACAGCTGTGGATCAAAAGTCAGAAGTAAAAAAAAAACCTTTACAGGACCATAAATTACCCAGAGGTCTGCTCTTGTGTTCAGATATGACTCTTGGATGACTTTTTATGACCTGCCCGTGCAACCTCACCAGTGTTATTATCATATACCATGTGTTGTAGATTGGAGGAAGTTTCAATGGATCAGAGATAGATCCAAGAACCTGTAATCAAAATGAACAATCAGGCAGGTTGGGGCAGGGTTATAGCAGAGCATAGAGATTGTTAATGCAAATGTGAAAATGCCTAAAATATCTCTCCATTGAAACTACTTATTACAGGCAATAACTCATGAAATAAATGTGATTAATAATAGAGGGAGGAAATGGGTAGTTTTGACAAATGTGTACAGAAAGATATTGGCTGTTTCCCAGATGTAATTATCCTATTATAAATAAGAACTGTCACAAAAATTACTACTCGACTTATATGTGCAATATGATATAATTATAATGATATATGAAAGCTGGGACAATGTACTTTGAGGTTTAGTATTTATCGTGTGTGTGTGTATAATTTCTTTGCAATAGTGAGGAGATTTTAGCCATTAATAATGTAAGATTTGAGCTGTATAGGGTTGAATAAATAACTTCTATATAATTTGCATCAATTAACTTAACAGCTCAGAAAAGTTGATAAAGCAAGAAAAATAAATGACAGACAATGTACTTTTTGAGGGTGCATGGAGTTTGCATGTTCTTCTTGTGTCTAGACATATTTGAAAATTCTTAAATGAACATTACACTTTTTATAGTGTATATTCTGTAAAGATTGTTTCTATTTTTTTACATGCTTCTCTTTATCTTATTTATCTATTTTAATTTTTTTGTATACTCTTGGCATCCAGTGTGGGCAGCAAAGTAAGACTTTCATTGTACAGGGAAACGTGTTTCTTTACTGTGCATATGACAATAAAAGATTTGAATCTTGAATCTTGAATCACTTCATGACTCATGATTCTATGGAAAGAAAAGGTAGGAACAATGGAACATTTCTGATAGTGATAAATAAGATTTATGCATGTGGAGTGTTAAGAGTGGAATGAATAAATCTCTTAAAGGCCCTTCAGTATATTATGCAAAATTGACTCTTTAAGCTTTAAGCCATGTTAGAATGCAGTCATCAAAAACCTGGAGATGTGTTCCTTCATTATTAGTCTGGCTCAAAATGCTCTGGTTTCCACCTTGTGATGTCAGGAAGAGGTAGTTTTCAAGTAAAAATGACTTTAAGTTCAGTACTGTTGTGGGAAAATCCAGGGCTAAATCATCCACATAACTCTAGTGAAGGTCTATAGAGTTTAAAAACACAGTGGAGCACCTCCTGTATTACCACATGACAACAAAAGGTGGAAAAGAGAAAAAACCCTAAATATACAAGCATAATATACAGGGTATGTGTATTAAACATTTGTGAATGAAACAAAACACAACTCCAGGTGAGTTTACTGATGAGGAAACAACATTACATAACATAGATCAGAAGGTAGCATAATAAAGACCATTTAAAACATACAAATTTGGGCAGTTAATTACTATCTTAAGGTCTTATGACATGAATTGAGTTTGGTTGTAGTAGCAGCACGAAAAATACCCATACTTCTTTCACTAAAGCTACTTTATCTTTAAAAATATCCATTTCACAGTACTCGTGCCCTTGCGCCAGGTGTATTGAAGGTGGCAAAAGTAGGCTGAGGGGAAACGGAGAGGAAATATGTCCTATAAAAGACATAATGGTTTAATGTGGAGGAGGAGGAAATGAGAGGAGTGGAGCTAAATGAGAGGGTGCTGCTTCTGGAGGCAGGGAGAGTGGAACAGGGGAAATCCAGGCTTATACCTCCCAGAAGATGCGCACTCATGCTGGAAGGGAGGGGGTACATATTAGCCTCTCTACGCTCTGCTCCCTCCAGGGTTCGATGGGTCCAACAGTGTCGGCAGTCTCCAGTCATTCTCATCCCCTCCTACTCCAGTCCGGGACAATGGATTCTGCAGAGACGGAGTGGGACGATGCCAGCCTCACAAGTGTGTCATGGCCTAGTTGCTTACAGTATATAAAGGTATTTGGTTTAAAAAAGACAAAAATTCAAAATCTTTGACACCCATTGTTAAAGGTCCAGTGTGTAGGATTCGTGGCGCATAGGTGGATAGTGGCTATGGCACTTCCTGTTTTAGCTATGGCAAACCTCGAGGGTCACCCGGCCGCGCCGTAGCGGACAGCTCGCGTACCCGCGCTCGTACCCGCGTGCGGGTACCGCGCACCCGCCGCGCACCCGGCCAGCAACAACGGTATTAATAAAACGCGGTCTCCCGTTCAGTTTTTCTTTTTCTTTTCGCATGAAAGCACACATTCCCGATCGTGTACCATGACAATCTACACATCAAATGAAACCTTACAGTCTCCTCTTTTTGACTATGCAATTCATTTCCCGGCACAACAATCACTCCCTGAGCACATGGGGCTTTTATACGGAAAAGCACAAAACGAGGTTTGTTACTTTGCTTACCTTTGAAGGCCTTGCACAGGTCAAACTCTGTATTTCACCACAAGCTTGGTATCAATATGTCCGTAAGGATCCAGCGAATAAAGTCCAGTAAAACAATTTAGTCCAAAACACGTGTTAGATCCATTACGACGTGTGATACAGCAGCATGCTTGTTGTTTACCCAAAACCACGAGCCTTTCCCCACCCCACCCGCACCTCTCTCCCTCTCTCCTTCTCTCTTGCGGAGCACGCCGAGCGCTCCGCCTGCTTTGCCTCCGGTGCTACCACGAGCCTTGCCGAAGGCGAAGGCGGAGCCCAAATGTCCTTCTGCGGCTCTCGTATTCAAAATGGCTGCTTCTATATGGGGAAGATCCCCCTTTTATGTGACTATATCTAAGTCCAAAAGAATACTTTGATTTCATGATGGAAGTGAAAAGGCTTGAAAAACAATGTATTTTTGAATCTTCTTATTTTGGGTATCTTCAATTTCGGGTAATTTCGGGTAACGGGTAAAAATCTTACACACTGTCCCTTTAAAGGGATATGCCACCCCCAGGTCAAATTTGGGCATCTCCCCACAGTCCAGAGACTAAAATAAGTGGTGGAAAGCGTTTTCCTGCTCACCCAGCCATTGTCGCCACTGACCGCCGCGGTATCTGCAGCTCCACCGCCTTAGACTGGAGTCTAACGTCGCCAGAGAAAGATTTCGGCCAAAAGGAATTAATTTGCTCGATGCGTTTCCCAATTACTTTATGTGTAGTGCGCATTCATATTGAGTGCAAATAAATGTGCAAATCAACACGGAGAGCTTGCCTTGGTCATTTTGGGTGGGAACTATTTTCCAGTGCGGAAGAATACAGTCGAATCACGTACCACGTTGTGCAACAGGGGAACTCCCTTCCCGGTGCGTAACTGGGATTCCCCTGGCAGCGTGCTGCGTGATTCGACTGTATTCTTCCGCACTGGAAAATAGTTCCCTTTCCACCACTTATTTTAGTCTCTGGACTGTGGGGAGATGCCCAAATTTGCCCTGGGGGTGGCATATCCCTTTAAGTAAGTTAAGCGTTGTCAAAAATTCTACATTCAGATACAAATTAAAAGTAAGATTATTATCGAAACTTGAGTCATTTGAACAGGTGTTAATACTGACAAAAATCACATACAGAACAACACCTGGCTTAGACGACTGTATATATAAATGGACATAACTAATCCAGTAGTCTCCGCGTTCCAAGTAGGAAGTGTTCACGGAGGTGCTTCTGGCTCATTTGACTCTGTTTTCAATTGATTTTACATTGAGAAAGTTTGGCTCTTCTCTCTGTAACTGCTGCAGTCTTAAAATGTTCATATTAACCCGCTCTACATGATCCTGGTGTTTTGATTTGACTATTTTATCCGTTAATATGTTTCTATTCCGAATATAGAGCTTGCTTCCAAATTTGCCCCTATAACTGCTAGCCTCGGTGAGCTTCATTTGACTGAAGCTGAATGCTATGGGTGACGTCGCACTCCCCTACTCCACTTCTTTATACAGTTTATGTCTGGGAGTTATGGAGTTTAGAGATTAATGTTGGCGTTTATGCTGAAACAAAATATGATCTGGAAGTTCAGTAAATACCTGAAAAATATAGGCCTAATCCATCTTGTTAAGTCTGTCTTTATGATCTGAGTTTCTGCTGTTTTGGACAGTGAACAAAAATGTGTCACTTGAAGTTGATGTCGTGCGTTGCAGTGTTGTAGTGTTGCACAGTGCTCATGTGATGTCTCTGTGGTGATGGATGAGCCAAATGGATGAACCCCGTGACTCTGTGAGAAACAACGAGAGGAGAGTGCACAACATGTACAGGTGAATGTGACCAAAACTACTACATACTGTATTACTTTGTCTTCAGCTCTCTGTATATTAACTACATAACACTGCGCTGACACTGTCAAAAGCCCACTTCTTTTTGAAGAAGCCATCTTCCTTTAGGTGGTAGGCTATGGACAGAGGTAGTAGTCAAAAGTAAGAATGCAATTGGAAGGACAAAAATTGAATTCAGAAAAACATCTGTTATTGTCAAAGAATAGACACAAAAATTAGAAAGATATAAATATATCTGACAAAGAGGTACAAAAAGCACACTTGTTCATATTATGTGTATAATTACTTAAAACATTTACTTAAGTAAGAGTATTGTTACTATATTGTTATTGTTTTTGTTGTTTTTTCTGTGGCGTCACCTGCCTAGGGACTACAGATGGAAATTAGCATTTTTGCTCTAATCTGGCATATTTACACTGCAATGTTGTAGATGTTCATTAATATGCACTGTCCCTATTAAATTAAAAAGAAGAAAAAAGAAGAAAAAAGAAGACATTGTAAAATGAATGACTCAAGTAGTACAATAGTATTAATTCATAAATGTATCACCCACGTAGTATGTCCACATTTTGTCTCTATTTTAAGGAGGCCATCTTCCTTCAGGTGGTAGAAGAAGAAGAGAAGAAGAAGTGAACTTTATTGATCTCACACTGGAGAAATTCTTCTCTGCATTTTAACCCATCCTATATATATATACATATATTAGGAGCAGTGGGCAGCACACACATTAGGGCGCCCGGGGACCATCTCCATGATCTTCCCGCCTCGGCTTGGTCAGGACCTAAGCTGGAGTACCTATGACAAACCTATGACTAAACACATGACACTTTTTATTCACCACTAGCTTGTGATATTGTCTAACTATTAAACTGCTCTGCTGCACAGAAAATGCCCAATTTGGGCATCAAAAAGCATGTATTTGTGTTCAGTCTCTCACAGCTGACCCATCCCACCCGGACCCTGCACACAGTGTAACTTCTTACTCACAGGTCAGTCATGAACAGTACAATAGTGGACTGAGAAGATGCCCGGCTCCACATTGACTATAGTTTCATCACACTTCCTGATAGTGAACCTTTGCCAAATATGGTCATAACTTCTGGGTCCATACAGCAGGTTCACTTCCTCAGCTTTGCCATTCACTGTAAACAATCCAAACTGTTGTTCACTCCATTACGTCATTACATTTTAACCTAATTTGAGCTAGAAATATTAACTCATTTATAGTTTTATATCCAGTTTATTTAACATGTACATCCTTGCATATTATTTTTCCAACATTGACATTAACCAATTTTATCCTAGCTTGGGACTGGCACAAAAGTCATACACAATAGCCAGATGTTAAAAAAGAAAAAGAAAAAAAAGAATAATATAGTCAGAGTTTTTCATATATATATATATATATATATATATATATATATATATTTTTTTTTAATACATAATTTAATATTTAATAATCTAATTTCCTTTGGATCAACATAAAATAATTAAGTGGTGCCATCATAATTTAAAGGTACAGTTTGTAAAATTTTGGAGGCGGCATCTGATTCCATGGAAACAAAAAGTTAAAAACATACGTTCTGTTTCATTCATTCTCCATAGAGAGACAACACATCTGCCATCCTTTTGAAGATTACAGGCAAAGGAACAAGATTTCCATGGAAACAAGCAGGAGGGGGTCCTCTTCCAGGCCAAACAGGAGTCAGGTTTGTGGAGATGCAAGCCCGCTCAGACTAGGGTTGTTTTAAAAGTTTTTCAGAGCAATAAAACATCCAAAATGAAATGTTTATCTAAGTCTAAAACGTTTTTTAAGTCTGTATTCAGTTTTATTCATATCATATGGATCAAATCACTGCCAGTCTCTTAATTCTTGAAGCTGTCTCCCATCTTTAACACTCTGATTGTCTCGTATCTAAACTATAAGCCCTTCCTGGAGTTTGCAGATTCTGAATTCATCGTGCACAGCTCCCTTCTTATCCTGCCTGCGCTGTGCCTCTGCCTCTTCCTCGCCTTCCCCTCCCCTCCTCCGGATTTGTTTGTTCTCCTCGCGGGCCCCCAGGTGTTTTCCGGACGGCGTTCCCTCCGTGATGTTCCCCTCCGGCTCCTCTTCCTGCTCTGACTCAGGTAGCTTCGTCCACGCTGGTCCTTGGCTCAAATGGACCAATCAGAGCCCATTCTCCGGTCCGCTATTCAAACAACAACTTCACATTTCTTCGCGTTCCACGTCACTCTCTCACTCTCCTTCCAACAATAACACAACAGACCTGGCTTCCTGTGCCTGTGGGAACAATAGTAGGATAGCTTTGATGGTCGCCGTGAGTTTGTTGTAGATACTGGCTTATCGGGGGCCAGCATCGCCGCGCTGGCCATAGATCGCACTGGCTACTCCATCCTCTCCGGCCAATGGGAGGAAATCGGGATGTATAGATGAACGAGTACATTAACGGACACACAGGAAATCGGCCTTTTGTTATGACAAGCCTGACATGAGCAGAAGTTTGCAAAATGCTATTGTGCAAATGTAAGGTAACAATGGCCATGTGCGTGTTTTGGTGTTGAAATAATTAGGCGCTGGATGCAGAGGTCGTAGGTCAGGACAATAATAGCACTAGTTTGTAATACTTTGATGCTTCCTGTTTTATACAATGCTGAATGTATAGAGTCATAGTGACGAGTTATTATTTCCTCAGTCTATAAATATTGGAAGAGTGAACTTAGATCCTCATTTATCAAGTTGAGAATTCCAAACAAGTTGCACATAATGAGTGAAATGTCTCTGGATTCAAAAGACAGTATTGTTTTTGTGCTTTTGTGGCGAACTTGGCTCACACACAGAGCAGTTTTTGAAACATGTTTTTTTAACTCAGTTTTTAACATGATATCATGGGATTTTAACCAACTAAGAGGTGCAGCATGTGCAGTTCAAAGGACACAAGTGAGGGACTGTTGGATTGTGTGAAATTGTGTGAAAGTTATTTGTTTTTCCCGTATCCATGGAGATGTGCAAGAGGCTAGTTAAGGAGCTAGCTATGGACATTTGAGATGCTACAGGTTTTTCTCACTCTATTTGGCAGCAAATTTGACAGATGACCTTTCAGAGGAAATACTCTGTGACCTTCCAGACACTCTCAGACTCACTCTCTCTCTCTATCTCTCTCTTTTGGCATAATTTATACAAAATACATCTTTTTATTCAGATACTTTAAACGTGATTTCAACAAAATAAAGGTGTTTTTATCATTTTATTTGTCAAATAATAATGTCTGTGGACAGTAAAGAAGTTTTGGCTCAATGTACAACATGGTGGCCAGGTATGGCAGGAAGTTAAATATGAAACTGAAACAATTGCCCAATTGGGAGAAGGAAAAAAAAGTTAAATCTTCAGTAAAATCTTAAATTGTGGTGTTTTACTGAAATGAGTAGTCCTGTCATATGCATTTTAAATGAAGGTGGATGATATGGTGGAAAAATGAATGCCAGATCACAATTTTGATTTGTTCTCAATTCATCAACCCAAAACATGCACAACAGATACAATATTACAGTGAAGATAAAACAGTATCACAGAGATATGCTCTTGATTAGGTGCCCAGGTGGCATTGAAGGAAGGGTCAAATGCAGAGGACAAATTTCCCCAAGGAGACAATAAAGTGTGTAGTGAAGGTATATGAAGTTTAAGAACACAGTGGAGCACTTCCTGTATTACCAATGACATCATAAGGGTTTGTGTGTTAAGCATCTGTGAATGAAAAACAACAAAACTCCAGGTATGTTTTTGATGAGCAAACAACAGATGAAAAATAGCATAACATGGACCCTTTAAGAGAAACCATTCTGATTGCTGACAAAAAAAAATGGATGTGATAGATTAAACTTTTAAATCGGCTTTAGTGAACAGACATAATTCAGCAGGATGTCTTTTGAATTGAATTTTTGCTGCAAACGACTTCACTGCAACAACAAACTGGGCTCCTTTTCAAGCAATGACTCCACCACTTGAGATTTGAGATTGCTTTTAATCTAATGTTTTCGTTAGTTATAATTTTGTGTCAGTTTTATGTGACATTTACGACTCTAATGGGGTTGTTGAAAAACTTGCTAATAAGTTGCATAATAGGAACAGACCACCCCTGTCCACTCAAAGCCTTTCTCTCACGATGTTTCCTTGTTGTCTCACTCTCTCCATGCTTATCAATAGCACCATTGATCGCAGCTGCCACCGACATTACCAGGGTCACAGCGGTGTTGGGATATCAGTCGCCCCTGGCAACACGTCCACGGGCCCGCCCCCACTTCCTACAAACAGCTCCAGTCCCTTTGTGCATGAGTGAGATGACAGCATATGACTGCGTGGGACATTAGGAGGCCATGAGTCATAGTGTGCATACCAGCCAGACACAACAGCTCCCCCTGTTGCCGGGGCAGGGGAAGTCCCGGTGATGTGGGTGTATTGTCTGGGACAGCAGCAGAAACTGTGACATCATCAGAGGAAGGGGGCGACAGGTGGGGGCACTTTCCTCATGCAGTGGGAACTCTGAGGTGAAGTCACTAGCAGTGCTGATCAGGGGTGGAACGAAATGAAGAAAAAGTACTGTACTTAAGTATAAATTTTAGGTATCTGCACTATACTTTAGTACATTTTAGAGTGGATACTACTTTTACTTCACTACAGGTACTACAGGTTTTCCACTACTCCACTAACTCTTTGAACTAGACTCAAAAGTAAAAGTCAAATTTTATGATAGTTTCAGACCTGCTGAAAAGCCTGAGGGTTTATTTCTCACACGTTTGTAGTCTTCAGTAAACAAAAATATCTGTACTTAAAGGTGCACTGTGTAACATTTCTAGTGGATAGTCGGCCACCTACTTGTCTCCGTGGAAATATTATTGCTTTGTCTAGAATGTTCCACAGTATAGATTAAGCCTATCTATCATGAGAGAGACAAGCAGGTTACAGCACTACGCTACATTACAATTCAGATCTGTTCAGATCCCTGTTCACAGAAGGAATTATATTTCTGAGAAATAGAAACACCTGTAATGAATAAATCCACATGGATTTGTTTAATCTCATACCATGGAAAACTACAGGCAAAGCAATAACATCTCCATGGAGACAAGCAGACTCCACTAGAAAAGTTACACAGTGCACCTTTAAGTAATAAAATTGAGTACTTCTTCCACCACTGCCACTGACTCGTCACTGGTGCTAATGCTGGGATAATTGTAGCTTTCAGCGGCTATTAGCTTTATGAATGAGGCCAGTCTGTGCTCTGTGGGCTCTGCAGCCCTCACTGACATGTTAGATGCCAGTGTAGGGAAATGCCAGCTGTGTGCGTGCTGTTCACTCTCTCACACACAGGCTACAACTTCATTATTAACCCAAGGGAAATTGTACAGTGTCTATACTACAAATTAGAATAGAATTACACATAGTCTATCCAGATAAACTGTATTCAGATCTTGGTATTTTTGTCCCAGCTAAGATTCACTTCACTTTTTTGCGTTTTATTCCATGATGCTGATGCTGTCTGGGATGCATCTACTTAAGGTGATTGTTCAGGTTTTTTGATGTGAATCTGTATGGCGTCCCCTTCAGCAGTGTCGTGCATTAACACTGATTTACCCCTGACAGTGTCCTCTGAGCCAAGTTTTGCCCCGGTTCTGGAGCTGACGAAAGTAGGTCCAGCAAGTTAGCGGGGACCGTTAATAAAGCTTGCTTTTCTTCTCAAAACAATATTTGTCCAAAAAGTGATATATTATTAGCCTGTTCACTTGTAAACATTGCCACTTACAAGTAAACAGGCTAATAATAATAATAGGCGTGCAGTGATACGACTCGAGAGAAAATAGCACCAAGCAATTTGACGCAAATATATCACTTTTTGGACAAATATTGTTTTGAGAAAAAAAACAAGCTTTATTAACTGTCCCCGCTACTTTGCCGGACCTACTTTCATCAGCGCTAGAACCGGGACAGAACTCGGCTCAGAGGACACTGTCAGGGGTTAATGCACAACACTGCTGAAGGGGATGCCATACAGATTCACATCAAAAAACCCGAACTATCATTTTAAAGATGCACTTCACAAATTTTCTGGTGGAGGGTCTGCTGCCTGATTGTCTCCATGGAGATGTTCTTGCTTTGCCCGGAGTGTTCCATGGTATGACTTTAAATATATCCATCTAGCATTGATTCATAGCAGGTGTTTCTATTGAATAAAAATACAGTTATGCCTCCTGTGAATGGGGGCGACTCTCCACAGATCTGAATTGTAATGTAGTGTAGCGCTGTAACCTGCTTGTCTCCTTCGTGATAGACTTAGGTTTAATCTATACTGTGGAACATTCTAGACAAAGCAATAACATTTCCATGGAGACAAGCACCTTTAATAAGAGTCTGAGCAATGAGCAAATTAAAGCAATAAAAGGTTAATTATTCAAGTTTCAATGATTTCTTTAAACAGTTTGAAATAATTGCACAGTTTTATGATTTATAAACGTTACATTTGTTTGTGTGACCAGAAGAGAGCTGAATGACGTCTTGAGCAGAGCAGTTATCCAGGAAACATTGAGTTTATGAAGCGGTGACATGTCTGATGTATCTGTCACCAGGTAAGAGTTTGTGCGAGTGTGTGTGCGTGTGTATGTGTGTGTAACTGAAGAGCGCACACACACACACTGTACACGCCGCTCTCAGAGGAAACTGCAGCACAATGATAAGCTTCAGGACACAATGGGCCCAGCAGTGCACAGACACAAGCCAGGACCAGTTTAGCTCGGAAAGGTCAACAAGACTCTCCAGGCTTTCATTCAGCTCCCTCACTTATTATTGTTCAACATTATAACCATTACTGCGATGGCCTTTATTTTGCAAATGTGGGAGCC
Organism: Paratrypauchen microcephalus; assembly: GCA_036785185.1. Lineage (NCBI taxonomy): Eukaryota > Metazoa > Chordata > Actinopteri > Gobiiformes > Gobiidae > Paratrypauchen > Paratrypauchen microcephalus. The sequence continues at coordinate 67,660 of JAVJIX010000135.1, forward strand.
ATCCGGAAATACCAGCAGAATATGAAAATCCAGGCCAAGCAGCGTATTCAGAGTGTGAACTTCTCTGATGTGAAGTTTCCCATGGACCGGCCAGACAGGGATTTGATTTGAATCACACAAGTTTCTGGTTCAAGGCCAGGTTAACGAATACAACAGATTGTGTCACTGCAGACAGCTGTGTGGCAACAAAACTGTATCTGAAATCTGTAAACAATAAGGATTCACTTCAAATATGATGATATATGGTGTTGGTTGACAATCAAAACTGTTGAATAGAGTTGTGTGTCTCTGCAGGAGTCTCAGTGAGGCTGTAGTGGTGTGTGTGTGTAGGTATAAGTGCATAATATACAATCCTTGACAGTTTCACATAAAGATTCTGGTGATGTTGAAGAGTTATGAGAATATGAACATCTGCTCCTGTAATGATATAAACACAGCTCCTGAACGATTTGGGGAAAATATCTAATTGCGATTTTTCTGACACTGTGATTGCAATTTTCGATGTTTGTTTAAATAGTAGAATTCACATTTTTAAACAGGTCCAGGAAAACAAAAAGGCACCATTAAGAACATTTGCACAGATCTAAACTATTGGTTAGCAGTTTTTATGCAGAATAAGACTGGATTTTTATTTTTTATTTAAAAGCTACTCCAACTTCGAGGCCATGGTTCTTGACCGGAAAAAGGTGGCTTGCCCTTTCCGGGTGGGTGGAGAGTCCTTGCCTCAAGTGGAGGAGTTCAAGTGTCTCGGGGTCTTGTTCACGAGTGAGGGGAGGATGGAGCGTGAGATTGACAGGCGGATCGGTGCAGCGTCAGCAGTGATGCGGTTGCTGTACCAGACCGTTGTGGTGAAGAGAGAGCTGAGCCAAAAAGCTCAAACTCAAAGCTCAATTTAGCGATCAATCTACGTTCCTACCCTTACCTATGGTCATGAGCTCTGGGTAATGACCGAAAGGACAAGATCGCGGATACAAGCGGGCAAAATGAGTTTCCTCCGCAGAATGGCTGGGCGCTCCCTTAGAGATATGGTGAGGAGCTCAGTCACACAGGAGGAGCTTGGAGTAGAGCCACTGTTCCTCCAGGTTGAGAGGAGCAGCTGAAGTGGCTCGGGCATTTGTTCCTGATGCCTCCTGGACGCCTCCCTCGGGAGGTGTTCTGGTCATGTCCCGCCAGGAGGAGGCCCCAGGTTAGACCCAGGACACGATGAAGGAACCATGTCTCTCGGCTGGCCTGGGAACGCCTTGGGGTCCCTCCGGAGGACCTGGAGGAAGTGTCCGGGGTGAAGGAAGTCTGGAAGTCCTTGCTTAGACTGTTGCCCCTGCAACTCTGAAGAAAATGGATAGATGGATGGATGGATAGAAAATCACATTCTGTTATTTAAAAAAAGAGAGTTTTTAGTATCATTGTGGTATCTGGAATCAGTATTGGGTTCATTTGATTCTATTCCTTAGTATCGAAAGCAATTTGATATTTTAGTATTGTTACAACACTACTCCACACAGTATTTCAGTAAACATTCTATATGAAGCTTTTGAATTGTGTATATAATACCAGTCTTTGTTCCAGCCCATGAGTGGTCCTTCAGAAGTCTTGTGTTGCATCAGTTCTCCTGACGCGACGCTGTGGTGACCCTGAGCCCTGCTGAAGAACAGCAACTCTGAGCTCAAAGCAGGAGGTCACTGCTCCACACATGGCACAGTCTGTACATAAGAGGCGCTTGAACCTTCTGAGGACACATGGACCTTCTGAGGACACATTCTGAGGCTCTCCACTGAAGTCTGCTCCTGCACAAAGGTCAGGACATGAGAGAGGAGAGGCCTGGCTACTGTGCTCATGTAAAGGTTAGAGAGGTTAGAGAGGTTGCATTGTCCCCCTGTAATTACTTTGATTTCATTATGTTACAAGTAACTTTACATTTTTGTGAATTATTCATTCCCTGCACCCAGTGGTGGTAAGCTATAGTAGACATCACACTTGAGTGTGCAGTGCAGCCACAGTTGCCCTGGGGCAGGCTGTCAATCTGTGCCATCTGCCCCTCCAAGCACCAGCAAAAGTCACACACACACACACCACTTTACTAGACAAAGTGGGTGAGGTGTCTTGCCTAAGGACACAACACTTTCCCACTGGCTCCTCACTGTGGTACCTATAATTCCCAGCGGTCTCCCATCCACGTACGAACCAGGATCTGATGAGATCAGACTTTGATAAGGAGCTGTGTCCAATTTCATTTTAAATCCTAAAACTGTACATTAACTATTCCAGTATGAAATGACAACAACAAAACTGCTTGGTTCTCCTGATTTGGAAATATTTGATATATTTGATATATTTAGTTTGGAGGAAAAAAGTAGATTTCTTTGAACAGGCAGCTGGAAATAAGAGGGTATTTCAGAGTTCTCATTCATCAAGAACATGGCACCAAAGATTAGTCAAGTTATTTAAGGAGTTGCATAAAGTATTAATTAACTGAAAATGAAATAATGCTGATGCTATCTTGTGCACTGGTCTATGGTCTTTTTCAACTGTCAAGTCTTTTTTGTAGTCAAGTGTGTATTTTTATACATAAATATTTTCTTACAAATTTGTCCTCTGCATTTGACCCATCCTTAAAGCCTCCGGGAAGATCAGTCAGAAGAAGTGTGTGGAGGTGTGTTCAGACACTGCCAAACTATGGAACATTCAGGGCAAAGCGAGAAGAACATCTCCATGGAGACAAGCAGGTAGTGGATCCCCCTTCTGAAAAGTTACATAGTGCAGCTTTAATTTAATTTAGATAATGAAATCTCCTGCACTTCTGACTGACATGTAAATTTTGGTTAATTTTTTATTTAATATATTATTATTACTACCCTAAAACACAATATAATTGAGACATGAGGAGAACATCGATAATGCCCCCTGGCAATCTTAGTGACCTCAGTGCTGTGAGACTAGAGTGCTAACCACTTCACATAATCCAGTGTTATTTTGATTTATTTGGTTTGCCTTCTGTGGCAATTGTTGATCACAGTCCGAATAGAACCCCCAGGAGACCACACAAACTCATGAAATAGCTGCCAATTTCTAAAATTGTAACTGCACAAATTTTTGCTTACTCTAAAGTTTCTCATCATCTCCAGAAGCTATCAAGCCCAAATATAGACCGGCCCCAGACACTGGAATACCAGTGGAGGATCTCTCATTTTGAAGCGCTGTTTGCATGCTGTGAAAGTGATATTTTCTGGGTTCAAAGATCTATTTTTCTGTGCATTCCAAAGCAGTAATCTGAGTGGAGAGACAGTAAATTGGAGACCTCTACGTGCTAATGACTGTTTGCCCAGGTTTGAGATAACTGCTCACCTGTGCTTACAAAGGACAGAAGCCCCGCCTTGCTCTGCGTTGGAAAACTCAAATTGTTCAAATAAATACTTTGTGTTGATGGATTTCTGTATCATTAAAAAGCAGAGGCACCGTGTGAATAGTGGAGTTCTAAGAGGCCTTTATTGGTTTCATTGAATATGCTTTTATACATTAGCCCAATTAGAATGTGTATAAATGTCTTAAACTTTTCTTGAATCTGAACTGAAAATGATATGCATTTTAACAGCGGTAGGTTAGGTAGTAGATACCCAAGATTATAGTAGTAGATATGACTGATTTGTCTACTCAAATTAGATATATGATCATGAAAGTTATCCACAGGTTGCATGTTGTTGTATGATTTATTGCTTTTAGACAATGTTTTAAACAGCTATTTTGCTCTAGATTTTAAGTCTGCTTTTTTATTGTATTTGCTCTTAAATTGTAACATACATAGATCATGATTATAAATGTTTTCAATAAACCTCAGAAACACTGACTTCTCATTTTACACACAATTGACTCTTGTGAGCTTTAAGGCATGTTAGAATGCTGTTACCTCATCAAAAACATACCTGAAGTGTTTTGTTTCATTTACACGTTTGAGTAATCCTTTTTTACACTGGTCTACACATTTTTGGTCTCGATCTGCTTCCAAGATAAAAGTGGCTAAATCTCATTTATATTGATAAGGTGAACTGAAAATCATGGGGAAAAAATTATGTGTGTGTGTGTGTGTGTGCATCCCCCGATGTGTCCTCTAAGCGCTTTGCGAATGTATGTACCTTGTGGTACATTTCCGTACCACAGTGTACATCTTTCTGAGGAGAGAAAAAAAAGTGCTTTGTGACTGTTATTGTGGTGGTGAAATATGTAGTATTTTGTGCCTGAAATGTGTATTATCGTGTACCTTGTAATATTAAAAGATTAAAAAAAAAAAATGAATGTAAATAATAAAAGATTTTTTTTTAAATGAATGTATTGGAATGTGCAGACAGGCTTTCAGATAGGACTGGTTGCTTGTAGACACACTGTACCTTCTGATAAACTACTGTTTTTGCGTTACAGTACTTTGCATAAATTTCCTATTTTCCTATAGTTTCCAAGTTCTATCTTGGAAACTATAGCCAATCAGAACTTCTGACTTACTTTTTTTTTATTAGTGACTAAACCAAGAAAAATTTCACTGCTTTTGTTCCGGAAGCATTTTGCTCGTAGAACAGTGTAATTAGTCTGTCTACATCTCCAAGTTCAAAATGCTCTGTTCCACCTTGTGATGTCATATAGTTGTAGTTTTCATGTAAACAGCTACATTTTACCTTTTATTCAGTAGAGATTGGCAATTCCAGAGCTGAAATCAACCATATGATTTTAGTGAAGGTGTATGGAGTTTAAAAACACAGTGGAGCACTTCCTGTTTTACCACATGACATCACAAGGTGGAACAAAGTGTTTTCAGTGTGAGAGAAGGACTCAGGATTTGTGTGATAAACATGTGTGAGTGAAACAAAATACAAATCCAGGTGTGTGTGTGATGAGGAAACATCAGAAAAAGTTTAATATGGGCCCATTAAACAGGAATCACTTTTAATATGTTTTATAGTTCTTCATAACACTGTGTTGGATCTTTTATTTTCCCGCCATCTTTACAGACCTAATATTAATACATAATACTCTGGGACAGTCTCTCATTACCTGCACCTACACCTCACCTCATAGTAACACCAAAAAGAGCAAAATGACAGATGGAGAGACATTTTCCCATTCAATTCCACTTAAATCCGACTACAGTTTTCCCCATCTTCTAAAGCCTGTGCAGTGAAGCATTCCTGGTGTTTTTGACGAGTGTGCATCTGCATAAGCCCGATAAAGATGGATGTAACACAGAACCAGAGAGAAAGGAGAGGGATAGAGAGAGGAGAGAGACGGAGAGAGGAGAGGGTCAGTGGACCACAGTGGTGATCTCAACCTCCTCCTCCTCTCCTCTGTCCGCTCACATCCAACATGCTGCTGCCCTTTGCTGAAAAATGCCAAACACAGCATGGCATTCCAGTGGACAATCAGACAAGGCAATAATGATATAATTAGTCTGTATGGACTGGGCGGGACAGGGCGGGGGGACACACAGGAGCAGAGGTGGGAAATAACTCATACAAATACTCACTTTACTGTAATCCAGTCGAATTTTTGAACATTTACTCAACTAAAATCTGTACAAAAGCTCATCATCATGGACACCTGCCTCCTTTATGAAGACAAAAATCTGGTCCCCAAGTTCTTTAGATCTTCACGTCATTATGATTTAGAGATTCTAATAGTCGCACATGCATTTTTGTGTTATACCTTGACAGTTTTGGTTGCTCTTTGCCGCGTTTCTCAGGAGTGTCATGTGATGTTGCTGTGACATGCATGGTCAGCTGTCTTCCTACTTGGAGAAGTAGGACGAGAGCGCCATCTGCTGCCCAACTTTTTCAGAATCGTATCCCAGGTGTGAGAGAGTTGGTACATCCCCCTGTCCCGATTTACAGTCTGGTGGGCGCGTTTCCTGATCTCTCAGCCTCCCTATCCAAAGATGGTGCTTTTTGCTCTCCATACTTATGACCATAGCGTTGTCCCGATCCAGGTGGTTGTCCCTCTTGTAGTGGACTGTTTAACTCCATGCCCATGATAAATCCTTTCTTATTTGATGGTTTAAAGTTCTGATATCGGTTAAAATAGATTAAGGTTTAAGTTAAGTTTAGCAAAGTAGTGACTAAGGTTTGGATCAGTTTCCATAAAATTAATGAAAGTCAATGTAAAATCTCCAAAAACCATGGAAATCCAACATATATATGTATTTTACAGCTACGGCTAGATTAGTTGAGTATAATTCTACTACATTTAAAATTTTAGGAGTTACTGAGTACATCACAAAATAATCTCCTTTTTATACCTACATGCACCATAGGTAAAATCCTCCAGCTTAGGTCCTGACCAAGCCGAAGCAAGAAGATCGTGGAGATGGTCCCTGGGCACAGTAATGTGCTGCCCACTGCTCCTAATAACAGGATGGGTTAAATGCAGAGAAGAATTTCTCCAGTGTGAGATCAATAAAGTTGCTTCTTCTTCTTCAATTACACACTGCAGAGTTCAGAAAATATGCAGATTGTGGATTGAATTTAATTATTTAAGTGTGAGATAAAATACTGATCTAAAATGCTAAATAGCTGAGAAACTGTAACTAATAATACTTTTGTTTTTTTATTCTTTATTTAAGGGACAGTGCATATTAATGAACATCTACAACATTGCAGTGTAAATACGCCAGATTAGAGCAAAAATGCTCATTTCCATTTGTAGTCCCTAGGCAGGTGACACCACAGCAAAAACGACAAAAACAATGACAAGTGACAATAGCAGCAGTTAAACATTAAAGTCTGGTTTTCCTTTAGCCTCTGTTTCAAATACGATTTGAAAGTGTCCATTGTTGGAGTCTCTCTTATTAATAATGGGAGAATGTTCCAGAACTTAGTGCCTCTGACTGAGAGCACAGTTTGTCCGAATGTAGTGCATCTGTGTGGGACCTCACAGTTCCCCTGAGGTCTGTGCTGGACCTCACATTTCCCCTGGGGTCTGTGCGGGACCTCACAGTTCCCCCGGGGTCTGTGTGGGACCTCACATTTCCCCTGAGGTCTATGCGGGACCTCACAGTTCCCCCGGGCCGTGGCCCTAGTTCCCATCCCACTGACAGTCTTTGTTTTAATAAAATCATGTAAAAACATTTGTGCCGCATATAGAGTCATAAAGGATCTTGCCTGTCTAAAATTCACTAAGTTAAAATTAACAGTTTTTGTGAGGGGCTTAATGTGTTTCTTAAATGTCAATGTCGGGTCCAACGTTAGTTCCAGGTATTTAAACTCTTTGACGAGGCTGAGTTCCACTCTGTCCATTGGTCCGCTGTAGCTCAGTTGTTTTTTTACTGAACATCATGCAGACAGTTTTCATTATATTGAGTTGCAAGCATGAGTTCTTGACCCACTTCTGGACATGAGTCATGGCTGATGTCAACTTTTCTGAAGCTTCTTGTACTGTTCTGGCATGTGTAAAGATTACCGCATCATCAGCATACAGCTGGACATTGACATTTGGACACATTTCTGGAAAAACATTGATATATACACTCAATAAAAGAGGTCCTAAAATGCTACCTTGGGGGACCCCTGTTGGGCAGTGAAGCCTCTTTGTCTAAAGCCTCTTTAGACAAATTAAAATGGGATAGTTTAGATAAAAGAATCTGGTGATTTACCATGTCAAAAGCATTCTTAAAGTCTAGGAATACTACACGCACAGTATTCTACTACTAACATGGCTGTAATTGAGTACATTCTTAACTGTACTTTTAACTTTTACTTAAGTATAATTTTTCAATGTTTATTCTACCATTGCTCAGATGTGGAGCCACCATCTCACAATAGAGAAGCAGGCGGGTCTTCTGTGGCATTGTGTGGGTGCCCAGCTGTGATTGTCTTGATAGTTGATAGAATGGCCTTTCGCTGTGGATCAGGGCGAGTATTGTGTCTACATATGAGGAGGTGGGGACTTTTTTGGGACGCAGGAGGTGATGATGAGTCCAATGTATGTCCCGAGCGATTAGAGCACCTCTGCCCTCTCCGGAGACGCGCTCCACACTCCCAGACGAGAATCGGACCAGTGTCCCATCAGGCCTGGCTCCTGCCCAACTATGTCCCCCCAGCTCCGTGGCCTTGGCTCTGGGTGTGTCTCCTCTGGCACGGCACGCTGCAGAATAGACTATTGTTGAGCGCACAAGACACAGAGAGGGGAAACTGGTCCCACACACAAATGAGACTCCTCCCACTCCCAAATGCACATGTATACAGTGAGATGCATATACAGGCCAGACACTACGCCTAAGTGTCACAACTGAACTAATGGGACCACTGCCCACTAATGTGTTGTGTTAGACAGTGTATATTACAATGATCTAATGCAGTCCTTCTCAATTGTTGTAGCTTTGAAGGAGGTTTTTTTTAACTATCCCTATTAAGCCTGTGTTCTCTCGAAACTGAACCTGACCTGCAGATAGAGGACACATACAAGTTTTTTCATTCTCAGTATATGGGCGGATCATGCCTCATGCGAAAGCTCAAAACCTCCAGAATTCCCTCGCTGAGCAGGCATTTTAGGTTTAAACTAACTGGATTTTTTGTAGGAACAAAATGGAATAAAAACATCAACAATATGGCCACCATGCTTTTGGAATCAAGATTAAATCAGCATTATAATTGTTATTAGTAAAACCTATAGTGGATTTGAATATGTTTAGCTTGCATCTTCGCATCATGTTTATGACATGTGAAATACAAATGTACCCTCCTTTCAAGACCTCCTTCAAGTAGATCTGTCTTGATAACACATTTTGAAGCACAATATAATGCTAAAGAGATATACAGTGATAAGCAATAATATTGAAACTACTTGATGCCATTGCCACAATAACCTAAACGCAGGATAATCCCAGTCAATAATTTTAAATATAGAGTAACATTAAAAGGCCTGACCATCAACAAATTACAAAATTGTTGATTACTTTTTCAGTGTTTTCTCTGCATCTTAAATCTTTTTGTATTGCATCAAAAATAACAAAGATTTTGCAACTATTACAAAGAAAATGTACTGCACATGTATATATACATGCGCAAATAATAAATATTGAGCCTCAAAATATATTATTCCAGCTTTCATATATTGAATAAGTCAATAGTAATTATCATGACAGGCCTACCAAGCTTTCATGACAATACAAACATGAATATAATGATAATATAATCAAGAGATGTTACTGTTTAACCTTGAACATACACCATCTGTCAATCCCACTCTGGCAACCGAGGTAATTGCAAGGCATGTGTGCGATATAAGAAACAATTATATTATGTGTTTCTCAACTGAACACATTTACCAGCCCTTACAAGCATCAACAGAGCATCAGAGTACTCCAAGAAAGACATGCAGACTCCACTCCACCAGTTGTTTAAACTATCCCATTGTTTAGTTTACCTTTCAGTACTCTTGTCTGTTTCTCCTAATCCTTATTGTAACCTTCAAGTGCCATTCTACTGTTTATGTAATATCTCACACACTGTTGATATCTTACTTCACTCGACCATAAGCGTCTCTCTTTGATACGGCGTGGCCTTTTCTTGTGGAATGTGCAGGATTTGGTGTGGCGATGATAAGGGGAGGCAGGTGGTGTGGCGGAGGGCCCTTGTGATAGCGTGGCGTATTGTTCCTGCTCGGGGGGATAAGGCTGAGCAGAGCACCAGCAGCAGGTGTTGGGGCAGATTACAAACTCACAAGTCTGCTCATAGGCGGACCACGTCAGGTTTCATAACACATAAAAACATAACATTTACATCGGGGGCCCCTCAGCTTTGGATATAGTGGTACTGATGAGTTTATTGGCTTATCGAAGGGCTTTCATGCTCGCTAATAATGAAAACAGTGGGTTAAGGGGATTTGGCGCCAAACTTCTTGGTCAGTAGAATTCCTCACAGTGAGCTGTTGGATCTGGTAGGTGTGCAAGATCAGAGCACACTCCAGCAACTATAATTATATCTGGACAGGCCTTGGATCGAGACTAACTTCCGCTTGATGATCCACTAGCTTTATCTTGTTGGCAGAACCTCTAAGAATTACCGATACAAACCTTCACTAGAATCATTCGTATAATTTCAGCTCGGGAACTGCTGTGTTTGTCTAATAAACAAAAGGTAAAATGAAACTTCATGACATCATAAGGTAGAACATTTGAGCTTTGGAGATGACAGACTAATAATAAAGGATGACTCAAACATGTGTGAATGAAACAAAACACAGCTCCAGGTGTGTTTTTGAGGAGGTACCAGCATTATAACATGGATTAAAGCTCAATCCATGTTGCATAATATAGGAAAGTGTCTGATAATACAGGTGTTGAGGCATGCACTGACAGACAAGCATTCTTTGTCCCTTTTCTTTTAGAGGACATGCAGACTTCGGAGTCTACAGAGTAAAGGTGCAAAGATAAGTTTTATGTTAGGGTGTAACCTCTCTGCTTCTTTCCATGGAGATAGGCTATTACTGCTTTGCCTGCCTGCACAATATGGCATTACACAAGCTGTAACATCTCCACTGAAACAAGAAGGTAGTGGTCTCCTCACCAGAAAAGTTACATCGTGCATCTTTAATGTGTTCAAAGGCAGCCGCTCAGCCACTCCACACCATGTGTTAAAATTGGAAGAATCTGTAAGAAAACTAGACATGAACTAAGCATGAAATCCAGTCTGCTGCTAATGCCGTTTCCAAATAGTGATGTACAGCTCTGGAAAAAAAAGAAAAAAAAAAAGAGACCACTGCATTTTTTTTTTTCTGAAATCAGCATCTCTACATGTATTACAGGCTGTAATTTACAGCCATTCCAGCGTTTGTTGAATTCCAACAAAACACAAAGCTGAGCTACTTCAGTTCTTGCACCAGGAGTGGAATAAAGTCACCCAAGAACAATGTGAAAGACTTGTGGAGAGCATGCCAAGACGCATGAAAGCTGTGATTAAAAATAAGGGTTATTGCACCAAATATTGATTTCTAAACTCTTCGTAAGTGTAAACATTAGTATTATGTTGTTTTAAAATTAATTTGATTTTATTTCTTTGCATTGTTTGAGGTCTGAAAACATGTATCTTTTTTGTTATTTTGACCATTTGTCATTTTCTGCAAATAAATGCTCTAAACGATAATACTTTTATTTGGAATTTGGGGGAAATGTTGTCAGTAGTTTATAGACTCAAACAAAAATGTTCCTTTTGCCCAAACACATACCTATAAGTAGTAAAATCTGAAAAACTGGTAATTTTGCAGTGGTCTCTTATTTTTTTCCAGAGCTGTATTATCTGAGCTTCATCACCATATTACTGGATCAGAGCTAAGTTTTAATCAACTTTCATCTCACAAAGTGTCTGTAGACATCTCTGTACTTGCAATAGGCATACTCTATATGACTATTACAAAGCAGTGTGAAGAGAAGAAGGAACAAAATGCTCTTGAAAAATCCCCATCAGATTCCACGGTCTGATCTAAGTGCCCCCTACAGTGTCCACGCAGCAGTGTCTATGTGAAAGAATGCTGCTGATGCTTGGGATTCCTATTCCCCAAGCTCATTCAAACCATGAGCCTGGATTTTTCATGACAAGATCCCAAAAGCTCAAATCTGAGAAAAAGAAGTATTCAATTGTGTTACTTAAGGAAAGATACAGATACAGCGGAAAAATTATTCAAATGTATGTAAAAGAATCGGATGAAAAACTTAAAATACCTGTACTTGAGGAGTAAAAAGTCATTTCGTGTAGATTTTGAGGTCTTATAAGGCTTCACATGTACTGATTTTGATAAAGATTTGCTTTGAATTTTGTTCAGAAAAAAGCTGAATCATTTTTTTCCTATCTGTTTTTATTTGTGTATTTTTGTTTGCTCAAACTATGAACATAAAAATAAATCCTCAGCCTTTTCAGCAGATTTCAGACCATCAAAAAAATACTTAATATAGTGGCGTAGAAAGTACAGACACCTACTCTCAAATGTAGTAAAGAAAAAGTAAAAAGTAGGTATTCATTTTAAAATGTAGTTAAGTAAAGTACAGATACCTACATTTTAAACTTAAGAACAATACTTTACTACTTTTACTTTTACGTTCCACTGAATTTGCTGAAATACTTTGCCATAAACAGGACTGGGCTGGTCTAAACAGTACAGGAGAGAGACCTCTTCCAAGTGTCAGTGCAGTTACGTGAGTTTCATTGTTCAGTCCATCTAAAAAAAACTGACAAACTGCGCTCATTGTAGAACGTCTGTCTAAACTACTGGCATCTTCCAAGAACACGCTGGCACGATACCAGACCTACACTATTCCCATCACTGTCACATTTAACTGACTCCACAGCGTCCCCACACTCCAGATTGAGATACAGCACGTCTAAAGCACTGGAAACACATTGGTCACAGCTGGATTACTGCAGTAGTGGTAGTACTGTGTGGGGCTCCCCAGCTGGCAGGTGGAGGGGCGTGGGAAATAAGACTGTTCCTGGCATTCAGCCGCAGTATACTGGTATGACTTCATTTTGTATTTTGCGTGTTTGCGTATTGCATTTGGATTGTAGTAATCACTTGAGTATTATTTTTATTTTAAGGTCCCTTCATTAAAGGCCATATACAGCTCTGGAAAAATCAGCATCTCTACATGTATTACCGCCATTCCATTCCAGCGTCTGTTGAATTCCAACACAAACACAAAGATGAGCTACTTCAGTTCTTGCACCAGGAGTGGAATAAAGTCACTCAAGAACAATGTGAAAGACTTGTGGAGAGCATGCCAAGATGCATGAAAGCTGTGATTAAAAATAAGGGTTATTGCACCAAATATTGATTTGTGACTCTTCTTAAGTGTAAACATTAGTATTATGTTGTTTTAAAATGCATTGTTTGAGGTCTGAAAACATGTATCTTTTTTTGTTATTTTGACAATTTGTAATTTTCTGCAAATAAATGCTCTAAACGATAAAATTTTATTTGGAATATGGAGGAAATGTTGTCAGTAGTTTCAAACAAAAATGTTCCTTTTGCCCAAACACATACCTATGAGTACTAAAATCAGAAAAATTGATAATTTTGCAGTGGTCTCTTATTTTTTTCCACAGCTGTTTTACACAAAATTGACTCTTCTGAGCTTTAAGCCATGTTAGAATGTTATTTACCTTCTCAAAAACATACCTGGAGCTGTGTTTTGTTTAGCCTAATTCTCACATGTTTAAATAAACCTGCAGCATTAGTCTCTCTACATCTCCAAAAGTCAAAATGCTCCACAAGGTGGAACACCTTGTGATGTCATGAAGTGGTAATTCTCAATTTAACTGCTACCTTTACCTTTTGTTCAGTAGAGATTGGCAATCCCAGGGCTAGAATTATCCACTTGATTCTAGTGAAGGTGTACATTTTGACTGTAGCTCAGGCGTTTAGCAGCTTTTTAAAAACACAGTGGAGTACTTCTTGTATTATGACATGACATCACAAGGTGGAAGTGCTTTCTGTATAAGAGAAATCAGCCTAAATATGCAGTGTTTGTGTGTTAAACATGTGTGAATGAAACAAAACACATTATAACATTAGAAAATAGAGCAATATACGCACTTTAAAGATTTAAAGATGTACTATGTGACTTTTCTGATGGGGGATGTGTCACCTGCTTTTCTCCCTAGAGATGTCTTCGCGTTGTCTTGAAGTTTTCTAAAGCATGGGATTAAATCTGTTTTACATTTATTCAACTGTAAGTATTTTAATTGCTCAAAAATAGGCCACTGCAAATTCTCTGATCTGGCCAAGATTTTTAAACTCCTATCATGTTATTAATCTTGTTTTCAGATTTACTATCTACTTATTAGTTAAGAAACGGCTTAATTCTAGTGTAGAGGGAGTTTATTTTAAGATAACTTGTCAAGTAATATTATCTTGCTGCATGGACAGATCATTTCAATACTTTTAAGTCATTTTCTGATAGATTTAAGTGTTTATATCTTAAATTTTGGACAAGCTTTTTTTGCTGTGTGTTCTTATTGTAAGTGGGGCTCATCTCTCCACAGACCTGACCTGTGACTTGACCTGGTAGTGTGATATCCACGTTTGATGCCATACTAAAAGCAATATCTCAATTTAAACAAGCAACCCTCCACTCGAAAAGTTACAAGTGCACTTTTAATACATCTTCAGGTATAGTTTTATCCATCTGTTCTCATAAATGCTCTGTGCTGTATATTTTATCAGACTTTATGTTACGTAAACGTTAAGAGGCATTAGCATTACTTAAGGAATTAATTGGAACAGGCAAAACTATTTTACTTATGCTAATGGCTCATGTTTTTCAGGAAGTAATACATTTTGCCACTCTATCCACGCATGGCAGTCTGCAGAAAAAACACCAGCAATGTGACAATACAATTGAAAACACTTTTACTTAGAACAGAAAAAATATGTGCAGTTATTCAAAGCACTTTAGCACAGAAGAATGGCGCCACCATGTGTTCATAAGCAGATATTATAGATATTTCAGGTAGTAACATTTAAATATCCATGCAAATGTTGATAGTTAAATACATTTAAATACACATGATGCAGGAGTTACAATATGAGGCTGAGGTAATGTTTACAGTACATTTTCATATACATTAAGGTGTAGGGAAGAGGTTCTTTTGTAGACAAAGAAGAGACAAACTACAAAATTGAGCATAACTAATGGAAAAACTGTTGTCAAACTGGTAACTCTATTGTCATTTAATGGATTTGTTTAAATGCCCAAACTAGCTCACCTACTTTGGTAAAAGGAGAAATTCAATTTGTAAACTGGACAAAGTTTATTTGGTCAAAGACGTTTCGCAGCTCATCCAAGCTACTTCGTCAGTTCTGGCTAGAGTGCTGGAGGACACTGCTTATATCTAGCTGCAGGGAGGAGCTAACTACAATGAAATTACTCTGAAACTATCCCACCTCTTTGTTTTCAGTTTCTATCTGGGGTCTTGACCCAAGTGAGAGCTTTTCAAAGTGCCCAGAAGCACCAGGAGTGTTCAGCTGATGTGGACTGGGGTGAGGTGGTGGTTGGACACTACACACACAGAGGTGGGCTGGGGCTTCAGGACGTGTCTCTGTACTCTGAGCTGGTGACACTCTATGTGTCTGAACTCTGCCCCAAACAGACCGAAGAGGCAGAAGAAGAGCATGACCACAGCCCACTCACACATGGCTGCACCAGAGCGGTGACCCGTGTTCGCCAGCACAGCCACTGGGCTCACGGTCAAGGAAATACACCAGTACAAGTATGGAGAGAAAATGTTGGAGAAAGTACAAGCTGGATGTGGGACTGTGTCTGAATAATGAGGCATATATAATCACATTAAGGTGTGAAAATGTGAAAATAGGAGAACTATAATGGTTTTGTCATTAGTAGTAGTAGTAGTAGTAGTAGTAGTAGTAGTAGTAGTAGTAGTAGTAGTAGTAGTAGTAGTAGTAGTAGTAGTAGTAGTAGTAGTAGTAGTAGTAGTAGTAGTAGTAGCACACACACAGTGGACACAATTTTGTTACTTAAGTAAAAGTACAGATACAGGGGCAAAAAGTTACTTAAGTAAAAAAAAATCAACTAAAAGCACGTGTTTAAAAATGTACTTAAAGAGTAAAAAGTAAAAGTACATTGCAGAGAGTTTTAGAACAATTCAAGGATGAATTGTAGTGTTTTGGTAATGAGTTTAGCAGGTTAAGTGATTCAATTGATTTGTTAATTTTTCTAGCTGTTTTGTGTTTTTGTCTATTTGGTTTGCTCAACGTTGGGACGTTAACTCAAATTAAATGTGCTAAAAATAAGTCTCGGCCATTTCAGCAGGTTTCAAACCATAAAGAAAAGTACTTTTACTTTTACATTTAGTCCAGGTCTAAAATGGAGTGGAGTATAAAATACAGCTACATGCTCTCAAATGTAGTGAAGTAAAAGTAAAAAGTATCCACTGTAAAATGTACTTAGGTAAAGCACAGATACCTTCCAACAATGTGTAGTAGTAGGAGCAGATGTAGTAGTTGTAGTGGCAGTATAGCAGCAGTCCAGCAAATTAAAATTTCATGCACTTTTTAATGCACATACAGCTCTGGGAAAAAAAAAAAGAGACCACTGCATTTTTTTCTCAAATCAGCATCTCTACAGTGGTCTCTTTTTTTTTTTCCAGAGCTGTACTTTTATCTAATGTCCATTCAGAAATCCATTACCTACTTGTTAGAAAATGTTCTGATTGGATGAAAGGATACTGATGATGATGAGTACGGTGCAGAGGCTGCACAGTAGGGCCCTGATTGGACCCACCCAGTGCCGGTCGTACGAGGGCTGGGCTCTGTACGTCAGAAACAACTGTACCCAGAAGTAGCCCATGCCCAGGAGGAAGGCTGCTAAGGCCCCCACCAGGTGAACCGTACTCTGGATAGATTGCTGTTAAATCAACATTACATTAGAAATATTTTATTATCCCAAAGGAAATTAAAATCTGATAAATCTGTATCCAGAGTTTACAGGATTATGTCATATATTTACAAATGAAGGTTCTTATGGTGATACTCAGACATTTTTACAATCCTAATTTAGTTGGGCCTACTGCTGGTTCTGACCTGGTTTATTGATTTATTTCAATAATTTCAATAATTAGTCATTTTTATTTTTATTTTTTTGGTTCCGTGGCAACGGAGTGGTTGGCTACTTTTGTGGCTACCTGGCTCACACTGACCAGATTTAGATGTTTTTGTTTTGTTTTTTGAGCATCAGCATGTGCAGTTCAAAGGACACAAGTTCAGGATTGTTGGATTTTGTGAAATGAGCTGTTTGTTTTTCCTGTTTTCATGGAGGTAGAAGAGGCTAGCAACGAAGGAGCTAGCTATGGACACTTATATTGCTACAGGTTTTTTACACCATATGTGGCACCAAATGTAGCAGAAGATCTTCAAAGGAAAAACTTTGAGGGAATGGACAATTTTATCACCGACAGAAACACCAGAGCAGAGTAAGAGGGAGGCCTTTCCTGTTGTGTTCACCTCTGGACACTGCTGTGATGCTGCAGGACACAGAGGAGGGACACTTTTGTCTTTTCCTCTCCTCAAACTGCCCTGACACAGATCAGACTCTCCCTGACCAGTCCTCCTGTTAAACTGCACTGAAACCATTGACTGAGACACAAAGCCGAGACGCACAGTGGAAACATCAAATGCAACAGTTTGCTACAGCAAAACTTAAATTTCCCTTGGGAGTAATAAAGTATCTGTCTGCTTGTTAAGTCTTATAATATGTCTGCTGTTGGTTGGTTTGTTGGTGATGTCCAGTATTAGTCCGGTTTCAGAGCAAATTGTGCGACAATCTTTTGTTATTCATATTAGTATTAATGGCTGAAACTGTTTCCTTTGACATATAATACATACACATTTTCAAACCAATAAATAAAATGAAAATAAAATAAAGAAAGACATATGTGACCAGCCACGACAAAATCAGTCACAAGTCGTCCCGGAGACATTTTGAGTTATTCACAGATTCTGAAAGTGTATATTCTAAGCTTTCCAACAATGCCTTACACGTGGAAATCTGAGAATATTTGAAGAATTTGTGGCCATTTGAAAGCGGGACATTCTGAAAAAAACAAGCTGAGAAAAAACGTGTTAAAGATTTTCTAAGTCCAGGCGTTCAGAGAGCTCATTTGCATGACATTAAGCTAAACCCTCCCCTTGCAGATTATCTATCACTGTGGTGTTAGCCTTCAGAACAGGTCAGAATTGGAAGGTACTTTGTTTGTTGTATCATTCAATAATTCAATAATACACAGGATAATATTTTAGGTCAAAGTCACCTGTATTGTCAGTTTAATACAATACAATATGAAATGTATTATACACAAAAGTTCCACAGTAAATGCTCATATGCACATGAGGAAAACATTCCACCACTATCACTATCACCATCACCCCACCTTGTCACACCCTACCCTACCTTGCCAGAGGACCTTTACTCCCCCTAACTTCTATATTTGTCATATAATGAGGATTTTTTTTTTTAAATAAACCTAAAGCTAATAACAAACAAAAAGATAGAGTTATGCAACAGAGTGTTTGGCTGCTGTTTTAGCTAACCTGGCTCACACACTGAGCAGTTTTGTTTTTTTTAGCTCAGTTTTTGACATCTTATCATGAGATTTTAACTCACTCTGAAGTGCAGCATGTGCAGGTCAAACCAGACAAAGTAAGGGACTGTCATATTGTGTGAAATGAACTGTTCGTTTATCCCGTATCCATGGAGACAGTGCAAAAGGCTGCTGAGGAGCTAGCTAAGGAGCTCCTGTAAAAGCTACACCAAATGTGACAGGAAATGTGGCAGAACACCTTCCATGAATGAAACACCTGAGCAGAGTATGAACGAAGCCTTTCCTGTTGTGTTCACCTGGTTCCCCAAGGACGTTGCTGTGATGCTGCAGGACACAGAGGGACATTTTTGGCTCTTCCTCTCCTCAAACTGTCCTGACACAGATCTGCTGACTCTCCCTGACCAGTCCTCCTGTTAAACTGCCCTGAAACCTCTGCCTGTGACACAAAGCGCAGTGGAAATGTTGCAGCAAAACCTGAATTTCTATCAAGATTATTAATAAAGTATCTCTCTCCCTCTTCCATTCATAAAGATTTCAAAGTAACCATTTAATCATCCCTATACTGTATACTTTTATGGATTTGTAAGTGAAAATGTTATTGGGCTTTGTATTACCTGGAAATTCCCAAGGACTGAAATTCCAACACACGAGATGAATCCCAAAATCATACTGAGCGTATTGGCCTTCCCATGGTCTCCAAAGTCCCGGATCTGCTGGAAACGGATGATCACGATCCACAACCCTGTAGAGTGAGATATAAATTCAGAAAAGATAAAACAAGGTAAAATACTGCTTTAAAATATGCTGGATAACAAAACAACAAATATAATGGGCATCATAGTGAAACAAATTTGCTCCTCCTTATCCACCCAGACCTACTTTGTATTATTCCATTTCTATATTTTTACTTGTACACATAAATTTGTATAATTATGCCTTATTTCACACCAGTCTTTTGTTATTTTTGCTACTTGTTTTGAATGTATATTAGCATTTATATTTTTTGCTGTTTGTTATCATATTATTGCTGTATTATATTATACTATAACATGTGAGCTACTGTGTCCAAATCATTTTCCTTGTGGATCAGTCAGTTTTATCCGAGTCTAATTTGTGGAATTGGAAATAAACCGGATAGTAACCTTACCCAGGAACGTGCAGATGTTGCAGTACTGAGAGAAGATAGTGCTCTGAGGCGCGTACGCACCACACTCACTACAAATGTAAAGAAAACAGAAGTGAGTCATCCTGATCTATCAAAGAGGATCAGAAGCAAAAAGAAAAACCAACCTGATGTAAGGGAACGTTTCTGTGATGTTGACGGTACCATTTGACACTGATATTGCATACCTGAATGTCAAAACAAAAGGATCGTTAGATCAAAAGTAGTTAAAAACACCTAACTTAGAAAAAAAGACTAAATTAAACTCTAAAAATGATACGTAGAGTGATTTTATAAATTTTAATACATACAGCTCTGGAAAAATAAATAAGAGACCACTGCATTTTTTTCTGAAATCAGCATCTCTACATGTATTACAGCCATTCCATTCCAGCGTCTGTTGAATTCCAACACAAACACAAAGCTGAGCTACTTCAGTTCTTGCACCAGGAGTGGAATAAAGTCACCCAAGAACAATGTGAAAGACTTGTGGAGAGCATGCCAAGACGCATGAAAGCTGTGATTAAAAATAAGGGTTATTGCACCAAATATTGATTTCTGAACTCTTCTTAAGTGTAAACATTAGTATTATGTTGTTTTAAAATGAATTTGATCTCTTTTCTTTGCATTGTTTGAGGTCTGAAAACATGTATCTTTTTGTTATTTTGACCATTTGTCATTTTCTGCAAATAAATGCTCTAAATGATCATATTTTTATTTGGAATTTGGGGAAATGTTAGTAGTTTATAGACTCAAACCTACCTACCTATAAGTAGTAAAATCAGAAAAACTGATCATTTTGCAGTGGTCTCTTATTTTTTTCCAGAGCTGTATAAGAGTTTCCAACATGGGGCAAGGAACAAACCATGAATAAGATATTTAATTGAATGAATAAGTAATACTCACACTATCCAAATACCAAAGATACCAAACACAGCCGAGCTCAGAGGAAGCAATGCCCATAACCACATGTCAGAAACCTGCTATCGACCCATAAAATGACAGAAAAAAAATTGATTATTTGTTTATTTGTTTATATCTGTAATTTGTCACTGACAAAAGGAATATTCCCAGATAAAAATGGAAATAGCAAAAATAATTCCACTCTTCAAAAAAGGTAATAAACATGATTTCTCTAATTATAGACCCATATCTTTACTTCCACAATTCTCTAAAGTCCTGGAAAAGCTTTTTGCTGCCAGGCTCAATAAATTTATGAATAAACATAACATTCTGTCAAATAGTCAGTATGGATTTCGTACTAATCATTCAACTACCACAGCAATAATAGACCTAACAGAGGACATTTCAAATGCTATTGATCAAAAACATTATTTGGTTAGTATGTTTGTAGACCTTCAAAAAGCATTTGATACACTGGATCATGAAATACTGCTAGATAAATTATACAAGTGTGGAATTAGAGGTGTAGCGCACCAGTGGGTTAATAGTTATCTAAAAGACAGGATTCAATTTGTTGAAATAGATCATATTAAGTCAGATGACCGTAAAATTGGTTGTGGAGTGCCTCAAGGTTCGGTCCTTGGGCCTTTACTTTTTCTCATTTATGTTAATGATATTGCATCCGTATCTTCATTATTAAAATGTATATTATTTGCAGACGACACCACTCCGTTTTATTCAGGACCAGATGTTAAGGATGTTCTAGAGGTCATAGGGAAAGAGTTTAAAAAAATACAAAACTGGTTTCATTGTAATAGATTGTCCTTAAATATCAGTAAAACAAAATTCATGGTATTTAGTAGTAAGAAAAAAAGTGTCAATGCCACATTATTTATTGGAGATGAGGAAATACAGAGGGCACATGAGTTCAGATTTTTGGGTGTTATGATCGATGAACATCTGACATGGAAATCCCATATAGATTATGTGAAAATTAAATTATCACAAGTAATAGCTGTGTTATATAAGGTAAAAGAGTCATTAAATATGAGAGCTTTGTATTTGTTGTATAATTCATTGATTGTTCCATATTTGACCTATTGTATAGAAGTCTGGGGTAGTGCTTGTAAAACTTATGTTAATTCTGTTTTCATTTTACAGAAAAGAGCGGTAAGAATCGTTAGTGGAAGTGGATACAGAGACACAACAAACCCAATATTTATACAATTTAAAATATTGAAATTCAATGAACTGGTTGAATTTCATATTTTAAAAATTATGTACAAAGCAAATCAGCAAACTTTGTCTACTAATTTAGTAAGTAGTAAGTAAATTTAAAAATAGAGAAAGTCATTATAATTTGAAAGGAATTGAAATCTTTAAAAAACCCAAATTTAGAACAACAACAATGGAAAAATGTGTTTCAGTCAAAGGTGTGGGTCTATGGAACTAAATGAAAAACTCAAAGCTTCAAAATCTTTTCAAGTGTTTAAAAGAAATGTCAAACATGATATGCTAAAAAAGTATGAAATATGAACTGTCCTTTTGTGCTAATTAACATGTATTTAATATTGTGCACGTCATGTAAATAAGTTCCTCAGTGTAGTTGGAACTGATGAAATGTTGTAAATGTCTGATTTTGTGTGTAAAGGGGGCAGATGTTATAAGTTTATACTTCTTTCTGCTCCTTTTCATTCACATGGTTAAATGTTACAGAACTATTTTGTATTCATCTTTTATGAATGAAACAAATAAAGAAATGAAAAATGAAATGAAATTAGAACAGATTTAGTGAATGAATTAACTTTAACTTACTTTCGCTTAGGAACGGTTTCCAAAGTGAAGGGTTCCATCTGATCACATCCAAAACAGAAGCAGTGGACTCATGTTTTTTAAAACCTTGTTCAAAAATATGATGTGGATAAAATGTATGGTTTAACTGAATATAAACAAAATGGTAAAACTGTAATAACGGTATAAATAAAATTGTAAAATGACTGTAATATCAGTGACCAAGGTTTTGCAGCTTAAATAGTCAAAAGGGTTGGGTTAGACTTTGACCTGGCTGCGCGCTCTTGTGCCAAGTCACGGTTAACTTAGATTTCGGAGCAAGAAATTTGACTCTTTTAGTAACCTGAGGAAATATTGAAAGCCACATCATCGTGGAAGATTTCAGAGGAAGAAATTTGACTCTTTTAATATCAATGATTAAGCCTGAGGAAATATTGCAAGCTACACTTTTTAGTTAATAAGACAAAATCAAATCAAATAGAAAACCAGCCAAAAAAATAATAATCATTTTGGTTTATTCTTGGATGTTTCCTGTACAGTTTGTAAAGATATGCCATAATTTGTGGTCGGTTTGAATGATTAAGACACCAGTGATTAGTATTCTAACTATTGCTCAATAAGTAATACATTCTGAGGTCAAAGTCCATTTCAGATGCATTGTTGACAATGGCTGCAAATACATACACACCGAAATCTGATTAGAATCTGATTTCTGGACCTTTAAAATTACTTAAATGCAAACGACAAAACAAAATCTGATGTGAGTTATCAGAGGGACCGTGATCATGAAAAAAAATTGATGATTTTGTGGTTTACATGACATTTTAATAGTCTTATAACTCCAAAAATCTAATAATAAAAAGATTTTAAGTAGTCAGGTAACCGCAGCCAGTTGATTCTTTGACTGTTTTCCTTTCAGTCTTTGTGTGGTCTTTTTAAGGTGGATTGTTCTTGGTTAGATATGTTTTCAAGATATTTCAGGAGATAAATTTGAACAGAAATTGCTCGTTTAGTTTGTTGAGTTTAGTCTTCATAGTGCTCATGTATTTACACACAAAAAAAACTAAATGGAAAAAATCTCTGGACAAACTGCAATTTTTATACATTTTATTTTATACCAGGGTCCAAGTCAAAGTTACAAGTTAATTTACATCACAATTCCAGTTCAATCTTGACATCCATTTTAGATTTGTACGGCTCCAGCAGAGGGCGCACTTCTTCAGACAGAAACCTGGCCACCTGGAGAACATTGCGACAGTTTATACCAATCAGCAGAGGCAGAGAGAATGACTCGCTGTGAATATGTGGTGTTGCAGCTGTTGTACCTGCTGGGGGGCTCGGCCAATGAAGGTCTTGGGGTCCAGTAGAGAGTCCAGCTGTCCCAAGATCGGAGCAAAGTACGGGTCAGCTTGGACTCGGGCCATTAGGTCATTATCACCTCCCTCCTGTTTGACCACGGCTGCTGCCTGCTGGGACAGGACGCGAATCTTCTCATGGCAATCCTGAGCAGAGAGGAGAGAGAGGCTTTAGAAGAGAAAGGTTTAGACTACTGTTAAACACAAAACATTAAAGATTAACAAAAAGTTTAAAGACTTCTATACTACACTACATGGTGATTATTGTGATAAACCTGTTTGTTTTCATTTAGATCATCATTAGCTACTGAAAAAACAGTCCTATAAATTGATTTTTTAGCCATTTTTAAGCAGTTTTTTCTCAAAACATTCTGTTCCACCTTGTGATATCATTGAAAATACACAAGGAGAAAACAATCCCGCACTCCGTCTTACTTGCAAAATGAGAAGTTTATTAAGACATGCAACATTTCGGCCCTAGGCCTTCATCAGGCAAAATGGAGTAAGAGCTAAAGGTGGTCATCTTAAATAGGGTGTGGCAAGCACCCTAGGGTGACAGGTCGTGAATGAACAGTGCACCCAAAACAACATAATTCAAAATCCAAAGGCAATCAATCAAAATAGTGTAATGTAACTAATAATAATAATAATAATAATAATAATAATAATAATAATAATAGTCATGAAACAATAATACTTGGAGCTACTGTGACAAGTAAATTTCTCCTGTGTGAGATCAATAAAGTCTTATCTTATCTTATAATTGAAAAATAAAGCTGGAGAATATTTGAATATACTGTATATAGATATAGTAGATCTGCACCCAACTATAGAATGAGATTGGCGTGCTATATACAATAATACATTTATTTACATATCTACATATACACAGTGAATCTTATAATACAGCCCACATACAACCCAACAGAAGCAAGAACATAATGATTATTTACAATACAATATTTACAAAAAATGCTCAAATTAAAGTCATCATTGAGACCTTTTGGACCTAAAGTTTGGAGGGTATGGATCCAATATGCCTCCCTTTGTTTGAGAAGGCGGTCGTGGTCCCCTCCTCTGAGCAGAGGGGGGACAAGCTCAATGCCACAGAACCGGAGTGAACAAATGTCATGTCTATGATCATTAAAATGTACCGCTACAGGATAGTCTCCGTCATTCCTTCTGATGGAGCTCTTATGCTCACAAATTCTTTGTTTGAGTTTCCTTGTGGTCTTGTCTATACAAGCCAGGCCACATGGACATCTGAGCATGTAGACAACATGTGTGGATGCACATGTGATGACACTTTTGATTGGATATTTCTTCCCAGTGTGGGGGTGTAGAAAGTGGTCAGTTTTAGTTGTGTTGTTGCACTGAGCACAGCTGCTACAGCGGTAGTTGCCATTAGGTAAAGGATGTAAAAGAGATTGGGAGGATGATTTTGATTTGTTTGTGAAATTAGCACGTACCAGATCATCTCTAAGATTTGTACCCCTTTTATTTACAAAGAGAGGTGGATATTTGATTCTGATTATATTCTGATTTCAAAATGTGCCAATGTTTTAGGAAGATAGATTTGATTGCAGGAGTGTGGGTAGAATATTGGGTGATGCAAGTTACAGAAAATGTTTTTTTGTTTCTTAGTGCTCTTTTTTAATAAATCTGTCCGAGATTTGTGCAGAGCCCGCTCATAGGCATCATTAACACAAGGCATAGGATACCCTCGTTGGTAAAATCTCTCTTTCATGTCAGTGGCTTGTTGAGTCCTCAGTGGAATGACAAATTCTTCTTAATAAAATTGACTTATGGGTAAACCTCTTTTGAGGGGAGTAGGATGGAAGCTAGAGGCCAACAGTAGTGTGTTTTTATCAGTTTCTTTACAATACAGTGAAGTAATGATGTTGCCATTGTCCTTTTTTACCCACATGTCCAAAAAACTTACTTTATCAGAACTGAATTGTGAGGTGAATTGAAGGTTAGGGTTAAAACTGTTTAGAAGCAACACAAAACTTTCCAGCTGTTTAATGCTGCCATGAAATATGCAAAAAATGTCATCAATGTATCTGAACCATTTAATGTTTGATAGGCATTTGTTGTGGGTGGAATTAAATACAAATTTACTTTCAAAAAAACCCACATATAAATTGGCATAATTGGGTGCACATACCGTTCCCATGCTTGTGCCAGATACTTGAAGATAAAAGTCATTGTCAAAGGTAAAATAATTGTATTTCATGACGAATTCGGCTAGATCAATGACGAGTTGGTTCGGGTATTGGGCCGTTTCACTGCGGTTCTGTAAATATAAGCCTAATGCCTCCAGACCACCTATATGAGGGATGTTTGTATAAAGGCTAGTTATATCCAATGTGAGTAAAATTGTCTCTTCTGCTAGATTTTTAACAACAGAACATTTTTCAATAAAATCTGTCGAGTCTTTAATGAAGGCTGGGAGGGTTTGAACAAAAGGCTTGATAAAAGAAATCCACAAAGGTTGACAAGGGTGACCATAAAGAATTTGTCTGTGCCACAATCGGACGACCAGGGGGATTAATCAATGACTTATGGATTTTTGGTAGGGTGTATATTACTGGGCGAATGGGGTGTTTACAATAAAGAAAATCAAAATCAGAATCAGATAACCATTTATTAGTTTTTGCATCTTGGAGATAAGTGAAAACTTTCTTCTGAAAAGCCAAGGTGGGTTCTTGGTTCAGTTTTCTGTAAAAACGGATGTTTGATACTTGGGAAATAATTTCAGCTCTGTATTTGTCCAAATCCTGAATGGATATTGCACCCCCTTTATCAGCGGGTTTAATGACGATATCTTTGTCATTCATCAGTTCATTAAGTGCACATCTCTTCTCTTTTGTTAAGTTTGGGGATGTGGCTTTAGGTTTATGTGTCAACTGCATAATATCATTTTCGACAATTCTACAAAATGTATTTATAGAGGCATTGGTTGAAGTAGGACAGAAGGTGCTTTTGGATATAAAGAGAGCTGTATTGGAGAATGGTTCTACTTTGGAGAAAAAGTGGCGTAGTTTGATCTGTCTGAAACATTTGAACAAGTCTACTTTCAAGCCAAAGGCATTTATTTTATTTTGAGGAACGAATGACAGGCCTTTTTGTAAAAGAGACTTCTGTTTATCAGTCAGGTTTTTTGAGGAAATATTGATTACCGTTGCGCGCCGCTTGGCTGCACGCTTTCCCCTTCGGCATTTCTTTCCTTTCGTGGTTTCTGCCGCTGGTGTCGGTTCCCTAAAAAAGGAGGATGGCTTGAGTGGAGGCTGGAGTCGCTGTCCAGAGTAAAGTCACTCTCAAAGGATGACTCGTCCTGGTTGTAGTGGTGAGTGGTCCTCGTGCGCTGCGCCCTGGCGTCCACGCTGCGTAATGGTTGCGTGGACTGAGGTTTAGATGAGGAAGGAGGGTGTTCTTTAGATTCCCAGTGGTAAATTTCATTCTTTTGGTAATCCTCTCTGTCCCGTTTGTATTTTTTTAACTTGATGCTAAAAAGTTTTTCTTTATATTTCCCAACAGAGTCTTTTAAAGCACTATCAAGCTCGGAAACATCGCATTGTATTTTTCTTTTAATTGTCTCTCGAGCGTGTAAATTTCAACCTGGAGTGCTTTAGCCTCAGTGGAAACATGATCAATAATAAGAAGTATCAAATCAAGGGAGCATTTGTTCAGAATTTCCCCCCATTTTTTGACAAAGTCCTCGTCTCTTTTGTAGGCGCTTTTTGGATGCGTAATCCCCGTGGAATTATTTTCTTTCTCCAATATTCGCTCAGAGTTGACCCATGCATTTGGAGACGTGTCTCTTTCAAATAAAGTCTCTTTAGTTTGACTCTGAGATCTTCAGATGACTCCATGCTATCCAGATCGGTAGCAGGAAACAGAATTCTCTGCGCGTCTTCTGTAGAGAATTCAAAAGTTCCAGCGCAATTTTGCGTGAGCGCGTTGATTTCTTGGAATGAGCTCATCACCAAGTTGGAACAAAGATCTTAAAATGCAAGAGAAATGAGTGCTGAAGGCAGGACGGCCAAGCCAACGATATCCAAAAATGAGAACTTTGCACTTCAATCTCTTCAGACGGGTGCGTTGGAGGCGAGGGAGCAGACCCAGAACACACAAGGAGAAAACAATCCCCCACTCCGTCTTACTTGCAAAATGAGAAGTTTATTAAGACATGCAACGTTTCGGCCCTAGGCGTTCATCAGGCAAAATGGAGTAAGAGCTAAAGGTGGCCATCTTAAAAAGGGTGTGGCAAGCACCCTAGGGTGACAAGTCGTGAATGAACAGTGCACCCAAAACAACATAATTCAAAATCCAAGGCAATCAATCAAAATAGTGTAATGTAACTAATAATAATAATAATCATCATCATAATCATAATCATAATCATAATCATGAAACAATGATTGAAAAATAAAGCTGGGCCGAAACGTTGCATGTCTTAATAAACTTCTCATTTTGCAAGTAAGACGGAGTGCGGGATAGTTTTCTCCTTGTGTGTTCTGGGTCTGCTCCCTCGCCTCCAACTCACCCGTCTGAAGAGATTGAAGTGCGAAGTTCTCATTTTTGGATATCATTGAAAATACAGAAAGTGCTCCACTCACATAAAAGGTAATTGTTAAATTTAAAACTATTACTAAATGACATCACAAGGTGGAACAGAGCATTCTGAGCTTTGGAGATGTAGACAGACTAATAATAAAGGGTTACTCAAACATGTGTGAAAGAAACAAAACACAACTCCAGTTTGTTTTGAGGAGGTAACAACATTATAACATGGTTTAAAGCTCACAAAAGACAATTTTGTGTAACATAGGACCTTTAATTTAATGCAGCACAATACGATTTAGCAAAATATATATAAATATATATAAAATCTAACTAAAAGACTTGAAAACATGTCGGGCTTGTGACAGAAAAAAATATGATCACAACAACCTGCAACAGATACAAAACCCCAAATGTTGCTAAACTGAAACCCGGGTCTCGTACCTGTCTGTTTCCTCCGGCCTTCACCATGGCCATGATCAGGTTTTCTGTGGCCATGAAGGGCAGCTCGTGGCGGATGTGCCTCTCGATGACTTTGGGGTAGACCACCAGGCCCTCAGTGATGTTCTGTAAGGTGCTCAGGATGATGTCTGCAGTGAGGAAGGCCTCGGGCAGAGAGATCCGCCTGGACAATTCAGATAAAAAAAAAAAATTGAGATTATATTCAGTGATTACTAATATACTGTATACACTAGGGCTGTAGCAATTCATCTGAATAGTTGTTACTATTTTGATATTATTATGATTATGATTATTATTATTGTAACTGTTATCTGGACTATACAGACTCTTAAACACACAAAAGGCCAGACAAAGATGATTGCATTATTAAATCAAAATGTCAAAAAATAATGAACTATTTCTGCTTTTCATCAGTAAAACTTTATTTGTATTAAAAAAAATAAAAAACAGCCCTCTTTCTAGAAGCCTTCAGTTACCATATTTCATTCTTTAATTGATACAAAATTTATTTAATAATAAAATTGCATCGCTGACAAGTCGGCAACTAAAACAAAATTAAAATAATTAGTTCTAGCCATAATTACATATTCGTCTGATAGATTAGTTTAGTCCTAGTTTCTGACCTGTTGGCACTATCATCCAGAGTCCTCTCCAGCCACTGCACTGACGCAGTCTGTAGGGGGTCAGCAATTAGCGCCACCAGGTGACGGGCCAGGCTACAGCAACGCTCTGCCCTCATGGGATTCCTCTTATAAGGCATGGCACTAGAACCTGCACAAAGAAACATTTAGCTCAACTGTTATTTTAAATGGGGAAGTGTAAGATATTTTTAAGCAGGACTATTTGTTATACAGGACTGCGGAGCCTAATAAAAACCTCGCACAGCAGAAGGTGACCTGAAACTGGAATACACGAGGCATTCCATCACGGTTGGTGGTTTTCTTCTCCCAGGCTAAATTTGGACAAAGACCTACTTTTTGCCATTATTAATCCAGGAGTTTTATCACACCTGCAGTATGGCCTAATTGCTTAAAACATTGATATAAACTGTATCAGAAATTTAAAAAATATAGCAGATAAGTTTGTAGTTCACTATGATTAAAGCTGCACTATGTATGTATGTGGATAGTCTTCTGCCTGCTTGTCTCCATGGAGATGTTACTGCTTTGCCTGAAATGCTCCGTAGTAAGGAATTAAACACCCCTTTCCATAGAGACAAGCAGGTGATGCCACGAGGCCAAGTTACAGGTCAGATCAGTGGAGAGGCGACCCACTCATATTAAGAGTCCATGTTTTTCTTTGCATTTTATAATACAATAAAAAAGATCTGTAATGGAATAAATGCAAACCAGATTAAATTAATGCTTTACTTGGCAAACCCCTCACCATAAAAGTTGCATAATCCACCTTTAATTGTTGTGTTTAATTGTGAAAAGCAGTACAGATGTTAGACTGAAGTGTAATTAACGTTAAGTGTGTACAAACCTATCTGTTCTTTCTCAAAGGGCTCTTCGATCTCCTTCAGGTTAGCGAGGAGGCGGATGTCTGTGCAAATCTGAGAAGTTGACAAACTATTCAAGCACGTAATCACTCTAGACACTAGATGGAGACATTATTGTTTTATGGACTTAACCTTGTGCACAGTGGCTCCCATACTGGCCAAACAAGAGAGGCAGTCAATGTCCACCTTGCGGCTGTATGTTTGTCCGGTCACCAGGTAAGATCTAGACAAAATAACAAGAAGTTTGAGAATTTTTTTTTGAGTAATATTCAAAACAAAAAAGACCCCATTACTTACTTTTTGAAACCAGCCATCTCAGTCACCATTCTGTCCAGCTCTTCTACCTAATCCACAGAATGTCAAGTTGTGTTAAAATCATTTATGTCAGAGGATTAATTACAAGAAAATGGCAAATGTGAAAATTCCTAATTAGATTTATAAATGTCCATACCTATGTTAATCTGTTCCATATTGGTTGTCAAACTGTTATCCTTACCACTTACTAGAAAATTTACAATGCTTATTACAATTTTCTTCTAGAGGTTGGTTTTAATAAATACACTGTGCAGTGCAATTTATAATTTTAGCCAGATAATTTCAGATTTATTCATTAATTTCGTGATTCTAGGCCTTTTTTTCTAAATCCATGCGAAAAAAGATCACAAGATCATTTTCCACATGTGTTCACAATCTTCAGTTTTATCTTGTCATACCTATTGCCTTGGTATTTATCTTTTTTTTTTTTTGCCTAACTCCACCTTGTCATGGTCTCCCTGAAAGAGCTGCAGGAAGCTGGCCTGGGTCCCGGTGGTCCCCTTGACTCCTCTGAACCTCAGGTCATCGCGAGCTCGCTGTAGATTGCGCATATCCATGGTCAGGTCCTGCAGCCACAGACACGCCCGCTTCCCTACCGTAGTGAGCTGAGCTGGCCTATTGCACCACAAGTAAGAAAGAAAACACTTAACCAAGCAGAAGTTATTGTGTCTAACTGGTCCATAATGAATCAGCGTTAGGGCAGTTTAAAGGAGGTGTCTAAGGCCTGTGATTTATGTCCACGGAGGAGCAGACTCACTGGTAGTGTGTGAACCCCAGCGTTGGGAGATCAGCATTTTTTTCTGCAAAGTTCGCCAGCCGGTCGATAACTCTGGCCAGCTGTGGACAAAGGAGCACACAGTTTATCATTACATAACGCTCCAGATGTGCCCGCGTACACATGGCATTGCCGTTCTGTGTCAAGGGAAATTAACATGCGTGGAAGATAAACATATGATTATTTCTACTTAAATGGCTTGAAAATAAACAGCTGACATTGAAGTAGGCGTTTTTGAGTGTTCACACAGAGCAGAGGGTGGTTTTTTTTTTATTATTATTACACAGCTGAGCCTTACCTTAGGCAGCAGAATGTCAAAGCCATCCCGCAGCATAATCAGGTCCTGAGAGGACAGAGACAAAAAACGAAATAATAAGCTCAAAAACTAGAACTCATAGTTACTATCAAAGCAAAACTTGCAGTGATAATGTTTTACTTTAAGGATAATTTTAGGTTTTGATATGTAGGTTTGTAGATCATTTTTTAGATTTTATTTCAGTTAGCTTTTTGAATTGCAAAATATGTTGCTTCTTTGTGGTTTTAAAGGTTTTGAGAAAGACCCTTGTTTTTCAAAATGTAAACATGTTTCCAAAATAAGTACCACACTTCATCAAACATACACAAAATGACTGAGCTCAAAGTCTGCAAAAGTCTATATTACATACAAAAATCAGAAAACATTCCAGATTGCAACATAATAAGTTGTATGTATAGTATGCATTTGCTCCATTGTAATATTTTTGTATAAACTTATGCTACTTTGATTAATAACAAATTGTAAATACTGAATTTAAACTTCACTGTTAAGGGTAATTTCTCCCCCCCATTTTCCATTTTAACATCCCAGCCATGCTCTCTAGTGTCTGTTGCCATATGTGGACATGAGGAGGAAGTACTCATTAGTTACCGTGTTGTCCCCCACGTAGCAGGACGTCGCCCCCAGGTGGATGATGGGTGCAGCGGACGGACAGCAGTGAGCGAAAGTGTGCACGTGAGCCATGACGTCGTGTCTCAGCTTGCGCTCCTCGTCTGCAGCCATGGCAAAATCTATGTCCTCCACGTGGCTCTCCATCTCCTGGATCTGAGCATCTGTAATGGGCAGACCTAAAGCCTAAACAAAAGAAGGAAGCAAAAATATATTTTGTATTGTAAATATTTATCTTAACATGGTTACAACTGGAGGTAGGAGTTATGTCAAAACATTTAAAAATGTATGAGTGGATCACAGTTGTTGTTTTGACAATTAGAATAATGATTATATTGTCATACAAATACATATTAAAATGATCATAATATAAAAAGAGGGCAAAATTGACAAATAAGAATACATATTTTTTTACAATTACCCTGATTATGTTTAAAAATATATTTTGATAATCTGTGGGGGAAAATGCTAATATACTGACTAGGGCTCAGTAAATATCGCGTCCACTACTGCAGAGGGTTGAGTTCAATGACTTATTAAGTACTCTAAATAGTACTTTTGTTTTTTTGCTTAACAACACTGTTTACTGGAAGTGTGTGGTATATTTGGTTTATATACGTTATGTGACTGAAGACAAATGTTGATGCATTTTGTAGTTCCTTGCCTTTAAGTATGTGCACATCCCATGAGAAAACAATTATCATGATTCAGTTAGTGCTCCTGGGAAGAGAACATCATGTGACATCCTCAGGCCTGATAGAACCTCTGTCCACAGTTGCAAAACATTTAAAAATCACATGATGTCAAATAGTGCAATGTCAAAGGTCAAAGATGGGAGCGACTAAAAGATAGCGGTTTCAAAAATCTATAGAGCACACATGGATGTTGCACTACTACACACAGAGGAGTACTCTCTAGAGGCAGTCTCCTGTTACTGTGACATTTTCTGCATGCTATTTTCTCACACAAACCTCACACTACCAGCCGCTGACCTAAATAGAACGTGTGCTGCTGCAAATATGGGTCCAGTCTCAAATAAGTGGCTACATAGAATAAGACTAACTGGATCAAATATTGTTAACAGAGGTCATGTGAGATAGGCATGTGGAGGTGGCTTTAGTTTAGTTAATCTTATCTTCTGTCAGGTCTACACTGTGACACACATTACTTCCTTCACTTGGTTAAAGTTACTAGGCATTTCCATTATTTTAATATATGACAGTAAAATACTGTTTCATAAACAAAATACCAGTTATAATATATTGTACTCCTATTGTATATTGCACTACAGTCTCCTCTTGCTAGAGGAGACTGTAGTGCCCTTCAATAGTCAAATTTTCTCCTCCATAGTCAGTAAACAAGTGGAGAAACTTTTTTGTGCCACCACTGAAGATTAAATATAAGTAATAAACACATTTTTACCCCAAATATTGTAAAACGATATCAAAAGGATTGCCTGTGCATCAGTATAATTACTGTAATTAAAAGATTCTAAATTGTAAAAGGTTTTTATGTTAAATTGTAATTGAGGATTAACTACATCTCCATGATGAAGCAATGCAGTGTGGGTCAAGGTAGTCATGACCCATCACAATGAGGTTTGCCTGCCAAAAGAACCAAACATCTGGACAGTCATATGAAGGTTTCATTGGCTCAGGATCTTCTGATCTGATCTGATGTCCAGAGTCTTTTCATATTGCAATATCACAATATTATTGTTGACTTTATTTCATTTCTTTAATAGACCTTTCATTTATGGCTACTATGAGTAATACACAGTTATGACAGTTATGACCTGGCAAGTATGTAATTGCTGTCTCCTCCTTAATCCTATATTTAGACTAGGAACTTGATATAACTTCAAGGTCAGAAAGTGTTTAGGTTAGAAAAAGTTAAAACAATATTTTGAAACGTGAAAGCATAAACGGATAATCTGATGTCAAACCTTCTCAGCTTTAGCAAGGCAAATCCACAGCTTTCTCCAGGTAGTGAACTTCTTCCTATCACTGAAGTTGTAGGCCATTTCTTTGCTTGCATATCTGGAGACCAGCGGGGAACGATACTTCATAAAATCGTCTTCCATGTTTGAAAGATGGCTGTTTTTCCTCTTTTGCAAGACTGACACGCTAACACACCACACAGGCTGCACAAGGAGCTGTCTGGAGTGGCTTTTAGTTTGACTCCAACTTCACATGGAGCATCTGCAGGGCTTTTACGTCACTCATTTACGGCATGGGTTTTCTTACGACACATGTAACGGTGTACGACAGCTGTTACGTAATGGCCATAAGAAATCTTGCTTTTATTTTTCTCTTGCGCGAAACTTTGTTTGTTTTTTTATCCCCAACTATTCCGTAACATGCCCAGAATGTATACCCATATTATCGTGAATTTAAAAAAAATCTCTACAATTAACCCAAATATACAGCAAAGATATACAGAAAATACTCGACAAGTAAGCCACATTTAATGTCACTTGTTGTAGTTACTCTGTCCATCTCTCTAGTGTTATAGTGGTGACACTTGTTTCACTATAGTGCACAATTTTAAAGGTATTTTTTTTATGTTTGTATCTGTATTTGCTTAGTTCTATATCATCTAAATGTATTCATGCTGAGCTCCTGTCTGCAGGTATCAATAGGTATGTTAGTGGCATAGACTGTAGATCTATATCTAGTGCACGGTGCTGCAGCTGGGGAATATATTCCGCTGTAAACAGAGCACAGTGCCCTCTCTCTCCTCCCTCTCTGCCTATCCATCCTTCTGTCCTCACTGCAGTCTGCATACAGAGCCACACTCCTGCTGCTGCTGCTGCTGCTGCTGGAGCTGCTCCTACACATAAGTAGGGAGAAGATTTTTTTTTCCCTTGTGAAATTATACATTTTTCAAAGGCTGATTTGTCCTTTCTTCACCCACAGAGATGAAATAGGCAACACTGAAGGACTGAGTCAAGAGGAGGAGAGGACTTTCTGTGGACAGCTGTAGCTGCTGAGGAGGTGTGTGGGCTGGAGCGGTGAGGGAGAAAGGTTGAGTGGCAGTGGTATGAGGAGAGAAAGGGGTGCAGAAGAGGAAACAGACGGAAATACACTGCAGTAGAATGAGAGCTAGGGCCAAGACGCACATGAGCTGCCATCCTTCCCCGCTCCCCTCCGGATCCTCACAGTTCCCTTTGTGAAGAGGCAAAGCAGCACGCCACCGTGGAGCCCAGAAGGAGACGGAGGAGGGGGGCCGAGGAGGATGAAGCCAGAGGTTCAACACACAAGATGGCTGCTGTGTCCTCTGCTTCTGACACTGGTGAGTGGCTGTTGTTACTCTGTTGCTCTGGCTGCCGCAGGTCCTGTATCTCCACCATCTGTGCAGTGAGGAGTGGGATTCAGGGCTCAGCTCTAAACTGTTGCTGCCGAGGTCCACTTCCTGTGAGGCAGCTCACATGGACAAGTGTCAGCAGCTGTAGCGTGCAGGAGAAATCAATAAAACTTCCTGCTCCTCCCCATGTTTACTCATTATGTCATTCATGCTGCTCACACTGTTACTGTGCTTTGCCTTTCAATTCAAACACTTCTCCTTCAATGAATCTATAATATTTTCTGATCATTTATTCATACAGCATTTTAGCAGGTGGTCTCAGGTTCATCTGTCTATTTTTTCCATCAAAGACTAAGGTCATGGTACACTGCATTATTCAGATTGTAAAAATTGTACTTTCACACTACATTTCTCACTGATCATTATGGACATCTTTTTACAAACTTAAATGTTTGAGTTCATCCCTATAGATTTTTTAGACAGGTAGAATAACTGCATGTTCCGTGCTCTAATTATAGAATCCAGAGGGCGGCATCCACCTGAACGCCGCCTGCTAATTCTCGGGGGGCCTCGGTCAGGAAAAACCACCACTGCCAACACCATCTTAGGGGAGGAGGCTTTCGACGCCGGTGTGGAGACTACACACAGTAACGTGGGTCAGACCGAGATCTACGGCCGGCGCGTCACTGTGGTAGACACTCCTGCTTGGGCGATTCCCAGAGACGTGGAGGAGGAAGAAGAGGAGGAAGATGAAGACACAGAGACAGATGACAATGATAACGCAGGTGCCGAATCAGACAGTCCCGGGAGACCCCCGCCTAGCCTGGACAGTGAGGGGCCGAGTATGGGGGCGATCCTGTGTCCCCCGGGGCCCCATGCCATCCTGCTGGTGGTGTCTGTGGCCCAGCCTTTCACTGATGTGCACCGGAGGGCAGCGGAGGAGCAGCTTGGGGCTCTGGGAGGAGGCACATGGCGCTACTCCATGGTGGTCTTTACCTGTGTAGACAAGCTGCCCAAAGGAGTCTTCATCGAGGAGCACATAGCCAACACTGGAGAGGCCCTGCAGTGGCTGGTGGAGAGATGTGGGAGCAGGTGAGCAAAAGCACACCAAAAGAAATGACCATCCAAATAAATATTAATAAATAAAAATATATTTTACTTATTTTTAATAGTTTACTTTTAGGCTGTATTTTGACTGTATATTCGGTTGTTAGACCTGGCATTGTTGGCAGAGATGACAAGTAAACAGAGTCAGAGTGAGAAAAGTACAGGTCCGGTACATATTGTTCTAGGTAGCAAGAGCTTTTAAGGGACAGTGAAGCCTGGCTACTTCACTTTGATCATGAATGAGTGTGCACCTGCTATGTCCTTGCTATTTCTGTTTAAAACTTCCACAACAGTGACATAGCGTCTTCTTTTCCTGTAGATAATGTTAAGATAAGATAAGATAAGATAAGCCTTTATTGATCTCACACAGGAGAAATTTACTCGCCACAGTAGCTCCAGGACATTTGGACAAGAGGGAAAAAGTGCATGCAGGCAGGGAGGGGATAAAGTAAGTAATAAATAATACGAATAGTAATACGTAATAATAATAATAATAATAATAATAATAATAATAATAATGGAAAAACATATTACATAACATGTTACATATTAGCGATACTGAAATTGTGGACTATGATAAAGCAGGTTTCCTATTGATTTTCTTACTTGAAAAGCAGGATTATGGTGCAACAAATCATTCAAGTATTAAAATTAGATAAGTCTTTAATAAGATAAGTCTTTAATAAGATAAGACTTATTGATCTCACACAGGAGAAATTCACTTGCCACATTATCTCCAGGCAGTTTAGTGCAAAAGAAAGTTAGAACAAAAAACTGCATGCAGACAAGATAAGTAATAATAATGAAATAAGTAAATAAGAAAATATAGAAAAAACTGCACGTTTGGACTATATAGTGGAGTTATACAGTCTGATGGTGGTGGGGATGAAGGATCTGCGGTAGCGCTCCTTCTTGCACTGGGGGTGCCTCAGTCGGCTGCTGAAAGAGCTGCTCAGCTCCTCTACAGTCCGGTGCAGAGAGTGAGAGGTGTCGTCCATGATGGATGTAAGATCATTCAAGTATTAAAATTAGATTGCTTATCTATTTTTTTAAATATAGGATATGATAAGAATGAAAATGTAAAGAGTGTCCCCTGTTTGAAACACAGTCACGGCTATCATCCAATGTGCGCAAAAAAAATCTAAATTTGATTTTTTTGCCCCTCATCACCCAGCCCCAATTGCAGGTGTTTTTATTGCTAAAATAACATTACTGTGAACAGGGTCGCGTTTTCACCGATCTGACTTCTAACTTGACTTTGTGGTACTTGGATGGGTTAAAATGCAGAGAAGAATTTCTCCAGTGTGAGATCAATAAAGTCACTTCTTCTTCTTCTTCTTGTTATTCCACGTAAAGCACAGAAATTTCCATGGAGATAAACAGGTGGCTGACCCCCCCACTAGAAAAGTAACAGAGTGCTACTTTAATAATGCAGTTCCTAT
This sequence comes from Paratrypauchen microcephalus, assembly GCA_036785185.1. Taxonomy (NCBI): domain Eukaryota; kingdom Metazoa; phylum Chordata; class Actinopteri; order Gobiiformes; family Gobiidae; genus Paratrypauchen; species Paratrypauchen microcephalus. The sequence goes on from JAVJIX010000135.1 coordinate 105,353, forward strand.
CATTTTGTGTTACTTGTTGATATACTATTTTTGTAGATATCATGCTTTTGATAACACCCGTAAGAACACAGAGGACAACACACAAGTGCCAGAGCTGATGGAAAAAGTAGAGGAGATGATCACAGACAACCAAGGTAGACATAAAGTACTTTTCCATTTCACCGTTAGGATCATTACAACTGTATGATCTGTACTGTAAAACTTATATGATTGGTATTGATTTGTCTTTGGTGCAGGCTGGTACTTCGAAGTGAATGAATTGATTTTACTGGAAGAAGAGCAGGCCCGGAGAGCTCTGGAGGAGGAGAGGATGAGGATGGAGGAGCACGCTCGGCAGAGGGAGCAGATGATTGGAGGACCACCCCGAGGTAGGCGGGCTAATGGGGCTGTGAGTCATGCAGTCACGAACAGACAGTCACACGACTGCCATCAAAACAACTCTATGGAAACGACCTTATCGTGCTACACAATCAGAGCAGCCTTATTGCTTTGAGTAGCCCTGCCTCACCAGTTTCACAGTTCTCAGGAGAAATCAGTGGTTTATGTCAGTGCTGTAGAGGTTTGTAGAATAGATTGCAAACAGCTAAAGCAAAGCTGCACTGTAATGGTTGGTCAATAATGTAATCAAATATGCACTTCGCTGTAATATCTCAATGACTTGGGATTTTTTTTCTCATTAATCATTTCTCATTAATCTAATTAATTAACAACACTATTGTTTTATGAGAAATGTTTAGGGCTGTAGGTGTGGCAATTGGTTGATGGTGTCGTCCAAAATGTAGATTAGTCGTCTAATCCGTTTATTTACATTATACGAATTTGTGAGGGACAATAGCAGACAGGAAAGTTTGTGAGTTAATTGAAGGTTTGGTCCTTCTTTTTTTTTTTTATATATGTAAAAGGCATATTAAACTCATGATTCACAAGTTGAATCTGTCTTTATATAAAATAAATGGGTGTTTTTGCTTGGACTCCCATGCAGGTGTAGTCTTGTGAGTGCAGTTTGTGTTAGATACATAGAGATAAGCTACGTCATAGTTTTGAGAGCGTTTTTTAATGATTTTAGAGAGTGAACTACTACTACAGCATATTTTCACTGTGTTTTTGTAATTTAAATTCACTAAGATATAGTGAGTGACATGTCTTAGTATGCATCTATTGATTATCTACTTTGACTGAGGCAGGGTACACTATTTACAATAGACATTCTTTCTTCATAGATTTTCCCTATTCCTGATTATTTTACACACTATATTCACATTCAGATGCCCTCACTTTGCTTTACAGAGCTGCGGCTGCTGTTGTTGGGCTGGAAAGGTGTGGGCAAGAGCTCAGTGGGGAACTCCATCCTCGGACGCCGCTACTTCGAGTCGGGACAGGAGACAGAGCTGTGCCTCCGCAGACAGGCCCTTGTGTTTGGACGCCGTGTGACCATAGTAGACACCCCGGGGTGGGACTGGTTCTCTGTGAGGCGGACCCCTAAGCGTATCCGTCAGGAGTCCCAACGAGGGGCGGCCCTGCTCCGGCCCGGGCCCCACACGCTGCTGCTGGTCCTGCCCGTGGTCTCGTCCCTCACAGCCCGGAAGAGACGCACCCTCCTGGCCCACATAGACACTCTGTTTGGGGAGGGGGCCTGCCTCCACACCATGGTTCTGTTCAGCTGTGGGGACTGGCTGGGACGCACACCTATAGAAGAACACATTCTGCGAGGTGGAAGGGAGCTGCAGCGCCTCCTAGAGTACTGTGGCAACTATTACCACGTGCTGGACAGTAAGACGCCAGGCAAGGACCGCAGTGTGGCAGCCCTGCTGGATAAAATCGAGGAGATGATCAGAGAGAATGGGGACAAGGCTTTCCTCCCCATCCAGACTGAGTGGCGTAAGTCCTCTGTCTATGCTATTACGGTTTTTTCTAGACCAAGCCCAGAAAGAACCTTTTTTACATGCATCCTTCCTCTTACATGCAGTTTAATCCAAATAAATTCACTTCCAATAAAATAAAATGCGTGAAAAGTCCCTCAGTCGTCCAGGTAGAATCCATGATCAAAGGAGAAGTTCAATTTGTCAACTGGGGATCGTTTTCAGAGCTTTTGTCATTGTAGGACGCGCCTCCCGGCAGCTAGATATAAGCAGGGTCTAACCAGTACAATAACCAGAGCTGACGAAGCCTCTCGGATGAGCGGCGAAACGTTTTCAACCAAACAAACTTTGTCCAGTTGACAAATTGAACTTCTCCTTTGATCATGGATTCTACCTGGACGACTGAGGGACTTTTCACGCATTTGAACTTCTCCTTTGATCAATAAAATAAAATGTGTTTTATGAGGGGAAAAAATTAGCTAATTAAATATGGGTAAGCACAATTAGTTAATTTACAACAACATACACAATTTACAATTTTATTTACTTCAAACTTGTACATTGTAACCAAATAAATTACCATAGATTGATACTTGATGTTTTTTTTTTATTATTATTATTGTTTACTCCCCTTTTCCGTTAAAAACATCAAATACATAGATGTGTAGTATCATTTTCGAGTGGTGCAAGTGCTGCTTCTGTCTTCAGTGCACCATTACTGCCTCTAATATTACTGTTTTCCTTTTGACAGTGAGCGAGGAGAGCTCCTACTCATCGGACAACACCGAGCCAGAGGACGACTGCAGAGGATGCCAACTACAGTGACTCAAACGTTTGGAAAAGGAATTCGCTAATGATATCACATCATGTTAACCTCATCTATTTTACAACAAGCAAAAGACAGCAGCATATAAAACTTTGACAGCAAACCAAAACCACCGTTTACTGATATAAAAGTTGTACCGGGGATTTCCAAGTGCACATAAAATGAATCTAGAGGGGGAAGACTGCCTCACATCTGCTTGAGGCAGCGGAGCCACGTCCCATTTCATGAGCATGTTCAAAGCTACAAGTGCTGCTATAGAGACCCTGTTTCAACACTGCAGAGTAAACAGACACTCATCATCCTAACAGGCTTTCTACTCCAAAGAGAAAAGTCCCATAGTGTTTGAGCTAAGATAATCGTGGTGCAGTAAGTTTGTATTTCCTGGTATTTATACATCTTGTACCATTAGCTTTGTGGTTAGTGAATTGTATATTTTGCAAGTATACCTCTTAGTTTATATTTTTTAAATAGGCTTCAAAGCAAAATGCTCTGAGTGAAAGTTTTTAAATTTGATTAGTTTTGTGTGAGTTCTTCAGTGTGTAGAATATTTAAGAGAATAATCTATTTGCACTCACATTTCTTCAAACAGACTTCAGCATACAGAACATAGGACATCATCAGCGATGTACAGAATTTACCTTCTTCTAACTTTTAATGATCCACTGCTCAGGGAGTCGGCAGGGGCCGAATTGATTCCTCTTGGGCAAAATCTGGCACACTTACAGAAATGCTGCGTAGTGCTGAGAGGAAAACTGCAGATGCAAGTTAGTGTGAGTGAACCAGCTTTACTTTGATGCAGAAGCCTATTTGCACTTTGGTTTGAATTAACTCTTTTCATCTTAAAACGGTTTAAACATTTTGGTTCTTCAGTCAACTTGCCAAATAATTTATGGTTATGTTTGCTAAAACAAAAGGCAAATGAGCAAAAAGGCTGTTTTGAGACTGTGCCGACCTCAGATTGGACTTGCTCTGCTGCACTGTTCATGTGGTCATGCTTTCATTACATTTATTGACAAGTAGATTCAGCAATGTGCCTCAGCATTAAAAGTGTACGACTTCTTCTCTCAGCGACATCAAGCTTTAGCGTGCTGCAGAAACAAGATAAAACCTCATCAGCCATTCAAGCTCACTACCGGGGAACTTACTATGCCACTGACACTGTTGTATGACTAAACATGGATACATTTCACAGGCATGTTTGTACATCGCATGCAGTGAAAAGAGTGCCTCAATACAAATGGAAAGGCAACCTCATTTCTTACTCTTGCCCAGCTCACACGTGTGTACCTCTAACAGCAAAAAACACCAGAGTGAAAGTGTCTACATTTTACTTCGAATGGTAGACAGTAATATCCAACACCACTGCCAAGCAGTTTGTTTTATAGAAATGAGTAGCAAATACTGACCGACAGTGCTCCATCTAGTGGCTTAGGCAACTGCAGCACTTCGTGGTGTGTGGAGCATGACTTTATCATCTGAAGACACATCAGTTGTTGGAGTTGTAGAGTTCCTCTCACATATGTTGTATTTTTGCAGTTTAGTAGAATAACAGTGTAATTAATGTTACATTGTGAGCTTTTAGCAAGCACTGTGTAAGCTCCACCACTGTAGCCAAAATGATGTACTCTGTGTGGTCAAGTACTGTTCGTTCTAATCTACAATAAAGAATATGGATATATTTCAGATGTGTTGCCATTATGGTGTTTTTGGTTGCTTTTCAGAGCAATTATATCTGGTTACAACTTTTCTGAAAAATGATTTGGCCTACAAGAGATGTATTGTATAGAATGTGTTTTCAGTCTAATGTAGACCATAGCTTTTAAAAAAAGCAATTAAAAGAGCACAGCTTAAGCTTCATTTGTTGCAAGAGTTGTCTTTTTGCATCTACTACAGGATATTCGGTTCATACAGCCTTTTAAGTTATATTCTGTACAAATAGGGTTACTAAATGATTTACTTTTGCTGACTTTAGCAGATCATTGAATATTGGCATAAAATAGAGTTGCATTAATTTTCACATCTGCAATTATAATCTTGTGACATTAATGCAAGGGCTGGTCTTGCTTGAGATTACAAAAAAAAAAAAATTGTAATTTGTTCTCATAACTGTGTGCCTGTGGTCGTTTCATTTCCATCTCCTACAGCACTTCCTGGCTTTGATTAACACAATTTAAATAGAAAATACTTCACAATTCCAATTAATTAAGACTCTTTATTAAGAGATGAATACATGGTATCTACAACTCACAATTTAAAAATCTTACAAGACATTATACTTAAAGGTCCGGAGCATACATAAATGTAACAAATCCATAATATGGAAAACACCCTTTCCATAAAACTACTCTATAAATACAATTTGAATACCAAGTTAAATATTCAGGAGAATAATTCTGACATGTATTTTGTGGGTTAAGCATGCGAAATACAAAAGAGCATTAGCCAAGCTCATTCTCACCATGCCACTGCAATTCATACTACCAACTCTCAATTGGGTCTAACCACTAGGGGTCAGCACTAAGCCCTTTCTTTATCCTGGTCATGCGCACTTCCTCCATCAGCTCTTTGAGGTACTGGATCTCTCTGGCCATGGACTCCGCCTTCTCCGTCAGCTCCATGTTCTTCCTCTCTAGTATGGCATGTTCTTCCAACAGACAGTCCTGCTCAGCCCTCTTCTTTTGTCTATACCGAGTGGCTGCAGTCTTATTCTGCTCCATCTTCTTGAGTTTCTTATCTCGTGGTGCTTTCAGTTGGACCCTATCCTCAATTGCGCTCTGGGAGGACTTGACCTTAACACTAGCACCTGTGGAAGGGGATGGGCAGACCTTGTATTTGGGCTCAGGGTATGGTCTGCTGCGAGAGGCTCGTGTGGGAGGGGTGGGCTCAGGGGCCTCTGAGGGGGTGGTGGTGGTGGTTACAGTGGTGGTGCTGATGCCAAGCTCCTCTCTGGGGGCCAGCACCAAGACAATACGAGTAGGGGAGAGGGACACCACAAACCTGGAGATCTGGGGGATGACTGAGGTGACCACTGGTTTCACCTCTGTCACCTCCACCTCACTCTCAGACACATCTACCTCACTGCCCAGCTCCAGAGTGTAGGCAGGGGATGAAGGCTCCGGAGAAGCAGGCTCAGATTTGATCTCAAGCTCCTCCTGGGGCTCTGGGACACAGGGGGGTGTGGAGGGAACCTCCTGACTGTTGACAGGGGAGGGAGGTGGTGGGATGGGAACTACTGAGTCGTCTTCAGGGGCAGTGGAATGTACAGAAGGAACCATTTCTGGAAGAGAAGCAGAGGAAAGACTGGTATGCACTGGGGAGGACAATGTGGTCACAGGGTAGGAGTCGAACTCCATGGAGCAATCAAGAGAGGCTAGCAGGTCCTCTGGAGAGCTTGGAGAGTCTTCAGAAGGACTGCAGGACCCAATGAGAGAGTCAAAGTCAAATTCCCTCTCATCCATCCAGTCAAGGTCCCCAAATGCGTTGTCTGGAGGAAAAAACAAAGCCCAGTGTAAGAGGCCAGTCAGCATTTTCAGCGCTTGTGAAATTCAAATTTTCCTCATCTTACCTTTGCTGTCATCTGAGACTGCATGACATCTCAGTTGACCAGAATGGTCCAACCAGGAAATGGAGAGCAGGTCCGACTCAGACCCAGGTTTGTCCCCATGGAGACGGTCGGTGGGAGGGGAGGGGGGAGGAGAATAGAAGGGAGGGGGAGAGGAAGAGGAGGACAAAGATGAGTTGAGGGGTGACGCAGGTGAAGCGCTCCCATCAAATGAATTTTCTTCTCCACGTTGTTTGTCTTGGTCAGGGTGGACAAAGAAGGAGTCCATGGGGTCAGCCATGGGAAAGGTAGGCCCCCATAAAAGGGCCTCCATGTCGTCCAGGCCAAACTGTGAGCTTGTCATCATCGTGGTCATAGTGGCTATTGTTGGTCACAAAAGGAATGAGTGACAATAATGGGGACGTCTCAAACTCTTTAATGCTGTCAGATGCAGCAGTGCTGAGGGTTTCCTTGAAGGACCTGAAAATGAAGACAAACATGGTAAAAACTGATCAATGCACGCAGGAAAAAAGAGCCACCACACTTTGAGCACAATACTGCCCCCATCACTGCAATGCACCTGCCCCAGTCACGTGCTCAGACAGTCCCGTGACTCTGACGTCAGCACGTCTCAAATAGGTCACCCTCCCCCACAGCAACAACACCATATTTGACCAAATCTGCCCACAACCAGGCGCCATTTTAACACAAAAGAGGAAACCACCTTGAATGCCACGCTGGCGTTTGACGCGCTCCAACATCGTGGCTGTAGTGTACAAATGGTGAGATAAACGTACGATTTAAAATACAAGACGAAATAAAACTGATATAAAACTAATCCGTTTTTTCCTTCTATAAAAATCTTGAATTTCACATGACGTCACATCGCCTCACTTTCGATTAATTGAATTTCACAAGCATTAATGTAATCATACAATTACATGCTTCGTTTTTCTTACGAATAAGGAGTCGAGCATTTGTATAAACATTCACTACAACCAGCCACACCGGTGAAGCCTCGTGGGCCCGACAGGAAGAGGAGGGGAAGTTTGTAAATAATAAAAATACTTACGACATTTTGCTGAATTAGAAGAGGACTTCAGTGCACTTGCGTGATGCACTGTTGTTCTGGCTGCTGCTGGGTCGCTGCACACTTTTACACTGCCATTTCGGCAAAGGACGCGGGGCCTCAAAGCTGGAGTTTGTTGATCTTCAGGAGGAAAATGGCGATAGAAAAGGAGCGGCGGGGTTTTAGAGCAGCAGCGCACGTATCCATCCGCGCAACACACTCCACCCACAAAAGTAGTTCCACCCATGAAATAAACATGACACACTTTTTAAGAACGTCACTGTTAAAACCATATAATTTACAAACAAGGACATATTTGTTATTCCCGCATATGACAAAATAGTCACAATAAAATTCATAAAGTGCACTCTCTAACTTTTCTGGTGGAGGGTCTGCCTGTTATTTTAATAGATTCATGTCTGCCACCTGCTGCACTCTATGGAGATGCTGTTGCTTTGCAAGGAATGTTCCAAAGTATTTCATTAATTTCTCTTCGTGGTCACACACAGGAGATGCCACCAGACCAAGTTTCAGATCCATGGAGATAATACCCCACTCAAAACACATTTATTTAAATAAATGCAATATTGATATGTTTAATGCATTACTGTGGAACATTTACAGCAAAGATCTCAAGTTTCTATGGAGATAAGCAGGTCATGTACCTGCCACGAGAAAAGTTATACCTTTTATCAAAGATTAAGATAGCATTTCTGTATAGTAGTCTCAGTTAAACAGTTCCCACATATGATTTAAGTAATCCAATTCATCCTGAAGATTTTCTGCAAGTAAACGTACACGACCAGAAAACCTGCTCTTCCTGGACTTTTTCAGCTTCTGTCCTTCCTTCTCTGTAAAATAATAATCCAGTTCTTTGGCAAAGCCCTGAAGCAGTCTTTCTGATGACATTCCACCAGTCTGTGCTCCCGGGTTCCTCCTCACAGTGTCCATGTTGTTGTACACTGACTGAGTCAGCTGTGCAATCTTCAGAGCATCGAGCTGGGCCCCAGCCCTCTGCAGCCGTGCAGAGTCATAGCGACGCACCTCGTTCATACCAGAGAGGATGAAGCACAAGCAGTGCTCTGGGTCCTTCACATTTTCGGTGTAGTCGTTTATAATTTTCTCAACTCCATCTCTTGTAATAATTTTTTTTTTGCTCTTAGCCACATGAGCAGATACTCCCCCTGCAGATGCCACCATACCAGCACCTACTGCTGTGGCAATAAGAGAGGCTCCAAGAGTCACTGGAGCCAGAGCAAGGCCCACCACTGCGGTGACCCCTCCTACAGCACCAGTGGTGCCTCCAGCCAGTTGGATGGTTTTCTTCCTTTTGAGTGCCTTGTCCAGAGCATCAGAAGTGCAGGTAAGCTCTGAGATGTAGTCTCGTAATATTTCACTGCGCTTCATCATTAGGAGATTGAAGAGGCGCAGAGCCTTTTTAAGGTTCATAGTTGTCTGATGAAAAGATCTGTAGTAAAAAAAAAAAAAAGTTGTAACTATGTAAGTTGACTAGAACTCTTCCAAACATTACACTGTATATGTATAAGTAATACATGGCATATACATGGCAACCAAATTTGCTCTATTGCAGTATTGCAGTAGGGTACCTGATTTCTTCTTCTAAACTAGCACCATATAAAGATGGAGTCATGTAGTCCGTTTCTGTAGAAATTAGAAAAAAACAAAGGTATATTACATAGTGCAAGTGACTATATTACAATATAATTTATCCAGTTAAAGAATCTCATTGTGCATGAGTGTACTTACTTGACACTACTTTCAACCACCTTAACATTTCGAGTATTTCCTGAAGAAAATATAATAATTTATGTTTTGCTTCATTCATTGTTGATCAGATTTGTTCTGCAAAACTTTGAATAAGACTATACCTTTGTGTAATTCATGCTTGAATGATTTGTGGAAGAACGGTTTCTGATAGCCTGTCTCTCAAGGCTCTAAAAATACAAAATAAGACAAAAATAAAGATTATTTGTAATTAACATTAACATCTGAATTCAGACATGTGCACATTTTCCACTATCATTACTTACCACACTGTTATCATGTTCAGGCAGAATGTGCAAATAAGCTGGAAACTGTATCTCATTGTATACAGGTTCGTTTTCAGATGGTGGAGGAGGGGGTCTGAATGGCGGTGGCGGTGGTCTCTGTAACACAACAGAACAGGCATACAGCAATGCATTTTTGTTGGTTGTGTGCAAAAGAAATCATCAGCTAATATTCAGTACTGACCTACAGTTTGTAAATATTTGGAACCAGTCCAAGCATGAGTTCCTTTGTAAATGGTAGCTCTAAAGAGGCAGACATACTGTACCTGTGAAGTCAGTGATGCAGAAGAGGCGTAGGGCTGTTTGGGTTGAGGGGGCCGAGGTGGAACAGCAGGTTTCTCCGTGTCCTCAGTCTGAATAACAACATTATTACAACGTGTTTGTTCAGTTGGTGGTTAGTAAAAACACTTTGAAACACTATAAAAGAAGAATCCTACCATCGGTCGATATATGGCAAAAAGATTCCCCTGGTCGTCAGCGGGATCTGGAAACACAGGAGAGTGCTGCTCAGAGCTTACAGAGGAAGATATGGATTCTTGGCCATCTTCATTGTCAGAGCACTAACAAAGAAAACAAGTATATTAAAGTCAAAGTTAAAGTCACTCGCTGGTACTGTCACTTTTCCAAAAACACTGTACCAGAGAAGCAGGCTTGGAGATGGACGTGCGTAAGCCGTAGTAACCAATAGGAGGTGGGGGTCGCTCGGGCCGGGGGAGTGAAGACGAGCGCTTCACTTCACTCGTTTTAATTTTCTGAAAAAAAGGAGGGGGGGGGGCATCTACTGGTGAAAAAACTACTGCTGATTTTATTGGAAAAGCACTTTAGGCACCTTGAGTTTTGTAAATAGCTCTAAAAATTAAAGATTGACTTATTTAAAAACAAAAAAACAAAAAACAACATACAGATAGCAGTTTTAAGGTTCATATAAATAAAAAAATATAAATAAAATAGTTAAAACCAGCTTGTAACACTCCTTGAATTGTCTGGTTATTTATTTATGTCTGATTTTGAGTTTACTTTATTTAACAGGTTTTACTGTTTTAGGACTAGATTTAATTAAGATAAAAACTAGATAAAATTGAATTAAGCATTTAGCACTATTATTATTATTATTATTACTACTATTATTATTATTTTAATTTTCTCTTTGCAACTCTTTGGAAATGATTCAACAAAAAAGTAAACAAGACGCAGGTGCCGTGAACTTACTGGACTTCCTACATTCTCTACTATAACAATGTTGTTTAACTGCAATTTACAGAGTCAACTTACAAAGGGTGGTATGGCTTCAGTGGCCAACACATAAGAGCTCTCTAGAGGAGGCGGTTTGGTGGAATCGGAAGACTGATTTGGTGACAAAATAAAGTAATTTAATAAAAAAAAAAATTGTAAATGGTCACACTAAATTCATAAAGGAAAAAATAAACCTCTTACTGGTTCATTGGTGGTTTGGTTTGTGGATGGGGATACATCAGTCTGGTTGTCAGTACAGTTTATTTTGGACCTGGGCAGTGGTATGGGTTTTGCTATTTCTTCCGATTCACCATTATCTGTGGGAGGCTGAAAAAAAAACATTCTTTGTATGTAAAAAAATGTAAACACAGTCACTCTGCAACCAATGTATAGTAAGGACTTCTGAGATTCTGTTTTCAATTTCGGATGAATGAAAAAGGTCTACTTGTTACCTCTTTAACAGGTTTTGACAGGCAATTGTCCTCTTCCCCGGTCTCCTGGTCATCTGATGAACGTGGAGACATGCTGGACAATTGGTTGGAACTGAGTGGGGTATCAACCTCCCCATCTTCATTATCAGGGGGCTGTCAAAGAAAGCAAGCCCCATGTAAAAGAAACTACAACAATAATATTGAACTATTTACTGTATTGTTTACAGATGTTTAGTTTGAACATACCTTTGCTGTGCCTAACTCCTCAGGGACACTTTGAATTGTAGCATAGGAGCTTGTTATGCCAGAAGTCATCGTGTGAATTTATCATTCTGTTAGGATTACACATATATTATTTCAAAATTAAACCTGGTATTATTTGACACAAGACAGTCTGAAAAATCAACTGTGAACTGTCTTCAACTATGATAGTTTTGTATATGATAAGTTTGATATTTTAGGTATGAGGTCTTGGTTGATGTATGGATGCATGGAAAATGTTATATAAAAATGTATTATATAAATGTTGTTCTTACCGTCTCTCCAGAACAAATGTCTTCTATAGCCAGTCCATGTTGTCTCAATACAGCCACAACAGACACATTCTCGTTCTCAGATCTGTTCACAGATGCCAAAAATGTTTGCTCCGCCCACTGTTTTTGTCTTGCACTCACCCTGCCTTTCATTCTGTCATCATCTGTAAAGGTGTGTTTACCTGGAGCTCCTAATAAAAGCCAGGGCGGTTCCATGTGGTAACACGTATGAATGCTTAACAGAATAAAATATCAAATATCTACACATGTAAATTCTCTCACCTAGGCCTGGAAATGCTCATTCTCTGCTTTGGCAGAGAATGAGACCACAATTTTAACACAACACAAGAACACTATTTTATTAAATCAAATGTCACTTGGAAATTAGAAAAAAACAAAGGCATATTACATAGTGCAAGTGACTATATTACAATATAATTTATCCAAGTAAAGAATCTCACTGTACATGTGTGTACTTACTTGACACTACTTTCAGCCACCTTAACATTTTGAGTATTTCCTGAAGAAAATATTATAATTTATGCTCCATTCATTGTTGATCAGATTTGTCTTGCAAAACTTTGAATAAGACTATACCTTCCAATTTTAACACAACACAAGAACAGTTTTATTAAATCAAATGTCACTTGGAAGTCTGTACTCTCTCTCTCTCTCTCTCTCTCTCGCTCTCTCTCTCTCGATATATATATATATATATATATATGTATATAATTTTTTATTTTTTATTTTTTTGCGGAATGCGAGCCTATCTGAACTGAATCTCTGAATCTGAACTGGTTCAACTGGCCCAGTCAGTGTATGAATTTGAGTGAAGGCTCTTTGGCTTTGTCGTGTGACATGAAGCACCTTTTGTTGAAAACTACTTTAGATGACTCATGAACATGCTTGGGCTAAATGTAAATTAATATTATCTAGATCAAAATGTTGAATTCACTTTCACTTCACTTTAATATTTGAAATTCCATCACTTGCCATTCTGAAAGAGATAAGAAACAGAATTTATTTTTTTAAAATGGGTACATTTCATAATGAACATCTCAAAGTTCAATCTGGAACATCTGGAACAGATATAATGTAAATATATTAATAAGGAATTAATAATATATTATTAATATATTAATAAGGGACTAATTTAATTTAGTCCCTTTGGCTGACAGCACTGTCTGTCCAAATGTGGTGTGTCTGTGTGGTACCTCAGCCTCCATGAACCGTGGTGACCATTCCACCATTCCAAGTTTTTTTTTTTTTTTTTTGCCCAATTATAAAAAAAAGTGATTACAGTATTGTATTTCTCTCTAGAGAGATACCACAGGTTGAAGTGTACCAAAATCAGCATGTGAAAAAATCTATAAGTGAATAGTAGATGTCACAAAGTATTGCTGGCCTATAAAACTTTAGTAAGATAAAAATAAAAATAAAAAAAAACTTTACCTCAAGGTTTGCATTTTCCATTTCGTTACATCCAATGCTATTTGTTTTAATAACAAAACAAAACACTGAACCAAGCTGCAATCGTAGCGCCATTTATGATGACGGCCGCGCGCCTCAGCCAATAGGACCGTTCATTTTCAGCCAATCGTCCAAGCCTCTAGCGGAATAAAACGATTAGGTACGAAGTTTGGCGAATCGAGTTCATTTAGCAGACTGCCTCACATGAATCACTTTTGAGACGGTCCACGAATAAATACTTTTGTGCGTGAATAAATACTTTTCTAACACCGCTATGACACAGTGTGTATTACTTTACGCACTCCTGGCGCTTGGTACAACACTGACTTCGGCTCTTATAAGGTAAATGATTTTATCCTTTCTCCATAATATAATAATTTCTTATTCGCTACTGCAACACACTTAAAAAAACTGTAGAATTGTGATATCGACGCGTGACTGTTGTTATTTTAGTTTTTATGTCATGTAAATTAATCTCACGTGCTTTTCTCAGCGGTTGTATGACATTTGTACTTTTTGCAAGTATACGGAAGTTGGCTGATCACTTCAATAGCCTGTGTACTTTTAGGGTTCCTCTTCATAAAACCAGAAGCCTGCGGCGTGTTTTGAGCGACAATGGCAAGTCCCTGGAGGAGCTGCGCGCTATGGCACAGTCCTCACTGGATCACTGGACTCCCGCTCCAAACCTGCCTGTGGAGAGGCTGACAAACTTTATGGATGTATGCAACATTAACTGTCATTGTTTTCACACGTGTCACATTTACTGATGGTGAGGATGAAGCTTATTACAGAGTAGAAAAGCAGAACAACAACACAGGAAGTACGCACCTCAAGTGTTAGTTTTCTGCAACTTAAAACGCAAAGCAAAGATCAGCATACTTACATGCATATGAAAAGTCTAAGCAAGTATTTTTGTTATTGAATATGACATTAAAAATTTATGTATGTGCAATAATCATGTCTTCACAGGCTCAGTACTTTGGATCAATTAGTATTGGTAATCCTCCACAAGAATTCACTGTCCTGTTTGACACCGGCTCCTCCAACCTCTGGGTTCCCTCTGTCCACTGCTCCTTTTTGGATTTGGCCTGCTGTAAGTTTGTTGCTAGAACCTCACAGAAAGAAGGTTCCAACTTCCAACCCCTGGATGGCGTATAGGGACTTTCTGTATGGAGTATGTGGGACTGAAGGGTTGCTCAAATACAGTAAACTGTATATGACAGAGTATTATGTTTTAAGTGATTCATGTTTTACATACTGCATACATAACTACATAATAACTTTTCCTTTCCTAATAGGGGTTCATCGCCGCTACAACTCAAAAAAGTCAAGTACCTATGTTCAGAACGGCACACAGTTCTCGATCCGATATGGCCGAGGCAGCTTGTCTGGCTTTATCAGTGGAGACACAGTTTCTGTGAGTTATCAGGCACATATTATCCCTCTTTCACAAGGGATAATATGTGCCTTTGTTGAGTTACATTCCTGTTTTATTGTAGTCATGTTAGTCACATGATTTAGAAAATGATTTCTTCACGCTCCTCATTTCCTGTGTCCTCAGGTGGCTGGTTTGCCTGTGCCTAAACAGCAGTTTGGGGAAGCAGTTAAACAGCCTGGCATCACGTTTGCTGTGGCCCGCTTTGATGGAGTCCTGGGCATGGCTTATCCTTCTATATCTGTGGCCAAAGTAACACCAGTGTTTGACTCTGCCATGGCAGCTAAGCTGCTACCACAAAATGTCTTCTCATTTTACATTAGCAGGTTTGTGTCTGCCTCTAAATACCGACCTGAAAGAAGTCTACATCATGGCTAATACAGATCCCATATGTTTTAGAGATCCTCTAGCAGCTGTAGGTGGTGAGCTAATCCTTGGAGGAAGTGATCCACAGTATTACAGTGGAGAGCTGCACTATGTAAATGTCACTCGAAAAGCTTATTGGCAGATTCAAATGTCTGGGTATAAAAATTATGATTTTTGTCATGTAGTGAGGAATGAAACAGGTCAGGAATACAGTTTGATAAAATCTCACTGTTACAGGATTAATGTTGGAAGCCAAATGACTCTTTGCAAAAGTGGATGTCAAGCTATTGTTGACACAGGGACATCTCTGATTGTGGGTCCTGTGGCAGAAATCAGGGCTTTGCACAAAGCTATTGGAGCTCTGCCTTTGATAATGGGGGAGGTAAGTCTTTCTACAGTGTAAGAATCACCATAGCAGTCCAATTTAAGACAGTAAACTCCATCTGCCCCTGCAGTACATGATTGACTGTAAAAAGATCCCAGCTCTACCGGTTGTGTCTTTCAACATTGGTGGAATTATGTATAACCTGACTGGTGATGATTATGTCATGAAGGTGGGAATAAAGTTTCTGTCAAGTGATTAATTAATTAACACAATATACATATTTAAAAAAAAGTCTAAAAGCCTCCTCCCTGTAAAACAGGAATCTCAGAGGGGAGTGTCTGTGTGTCTGTCTGGGTTCATGGCCATGGACATCCCTCCTCCTGCAGGACCACTGTGGATCCTCGGAGATGTCTTCATAGGGAAGTACTACACTGTTTTTGACAGGAGCAATGACCGTGTGGGCTTTGCCCCTGCTAAGTAACTTGTATCTCTTCCTTTAGTGTAACTATACATTAAGTCCAGTGTGTTTTGAATTATCTTTTCGCAAGATGTCACATGCTTTAGATTTCATGTAATATCTACAGGTTAAAATAAAATTATACATTTATATGAGGCCACACATGTGATCGTTGTTGAATTTTACACTAGTGCATTTAAGTTGTTCTTTTAAAATAAAGTATAATGCATTATATGTAAACATTTCTATGTTGCTATAGGAAATCAAATTAATTGAACATAGTTGTTTGCAACATTTAATGGTGGTACCCCAGGGATGAGTAAGAGCATGCAACATAGACCCATAGAGCAGTACAGAGCATCTGATGAACATTTAAATAATGTGGCACAGTGCCCATCACTCTGACAGCACAAGCAGCATGATGTCCATGTCTTTATAGTACATACAAAGCTGAAATAACCCATAGAAAAGAAATGCTTCCTTTGGTTTACAAATGTACATTTCATACAATAAATAAATAATCAGATTTGGTTCTTGTTCATCAAATAAAACAACACTCCTCTTTGACAATAGTTTGTTTTAGCCACTTGCACTTTTCCTAAGGCTGTGCAATAGGAAAACACTTTTTTTTGATTGATGACCTCCCATAACTATGCTTTATAATGCTTCATATTTGTATTAATATTTGTGAAAGTGAAGCACGAGTTACACAATCAAAATTAAAAATCCTGGTGGCTTTAGAAGTCAAACTGTGGCCTGTGCAACTTTATTAAAATTAAAAGGACTTTCAAATAACACTTGTTTTCCCCAAACCACATTAACAACATACAAGTGAGATCAACAGAAGGTCATGCGAAGAGCAACTTGGCATTTGTGTCTCCATAATGGAATAAAACTTAAGAACACACAAGTGAAACTGACACCAGGGTTCCAATACCAGATTATAATTCTTGCTCATGACATTATTCAATTTCAGGCCTTCTAATAAAAATGCCAACCCACTTCCATAAAAAGTGCAATGACTGACTGGTTTTCTTCCAACTACATGAATGGCATAAATTAGTCAGACTGTACTTAGCATTTGCATTGTTCAGTAGCAAATGTAGCAAGCTTTAAATATTGAAATCAAGTCTGTCTTGTGTGGCCAAACTAGATGTTTTTGATTTTCTAGAAACGGAGTGTTGTCTTATCATTTCAGTACATTTATAAAGAACTTAAATTTGAATTTATTGTAACAGTAGCACAAACACAGTCACAACTGACATACGTGGTTATTGCGGTAATGTCTAAACTTGAAGCATCATATGGTAGTATCCCTGAAATATTTAACCTATTTAAAAACAATGTTTGCCACTGAAACATAACAGTGGCTTTAGACTTATATACTAATCAAGCCTTTCTTTAATATCAAAATAAAATCATTTATTTGGATATCATAGACTCTTATGTCACAGGTTGAACTAGTACCCAGTTTATTCAGAATAGATCATAAAACAAAGAGCATGTGTCCATGTGAAGGATGTATTCATGCATCCGTTTTTGCAAACAGTATGACAGATTAGATGTCAGGGAGGCGCTTCCAGGGCAGTTCTCAAAAGCCCCTCTGGGTCTGAAAGAGCACAGTAAAGTGTATATCCCAGTTCGTCCACTTCCTGTTCAGTGAGTTCACAGAATAAGTTAACTTTGGGGTTGAGCGCACATGGCAGTCTCCCGGCTTCTAAGTGTCCAACTAGAGCTCGCAGCAGCTGGAGAAAACGATCAGCTAGTGCTTCCTGTGTCCAGTCCCCTTCCTTCTCACTCAGCAGTAAAATGGCATTGGTCAGCTGGCTGGCGTTGAGATGGCTAAGAGCAGGGTTTAATTTACACATTGCCTTGGCCACCTTCAAACAGGTGCAGCGACAGCCTCCGTCCTCCTGGTCCAGAGCCCTGAGCCGAGCAGTCTCTGCCACACGGAAACTCTGACGCCACAGGTTCTCGTGGCGCTCTGCGGCCAGACGGTGGGGCTTGGCAATAAGTGATGTTCCATCTTCCATCACCAGTAATGGAAGGAAATCCACATAGAGCTTTCGATCAGTTTCATACTGCACCTCCAGGGTGAGTGTTTCAGAGGGAACCACTGGACGGATGACATAATCAAGGACACTTCCTATGGCAGGCCAGTTGATAGAGCCAGCCACAAGCTTGTCAAACACCTCCAGAACTGATTTGGGAGACAGGTACCCACCCACCATGCACCGGTCCCAGTAACTACTGTTTCGTGGAAAATATTCCAAGTTTTCCCTCCGGAGAAGCCAGAAACCTGGGACATTCATAATGGTGTCTTCTCCAGGGATGGATGACCACAGATTTTTCTCCAAGATAAGAGGCACCATCAGCTGAGCATGATCCGCTGTTACAACCTAGAGGCATTAGGAAAAAGTCAACAATTAACCATTTGTTATTGCACGGATTTCAAAGTACATAACTAGTGTATTCTTGGTACCTGTAAATCGTCATAAAGGCTGCCACTGAGGTACATCTCCCTTAGTGGCATGTCAGGCAACTTGGCATGAAGGAACACTCTGAGCTCAGCGCAGATGTCAAGAGCTGCCCTCCTGGCCATGGCCTGCTCCTCAGAAGGAATATTTACTGAATTTTGGTAAAATTCCCAAAGACGCTCTTGCAGTGAAAGGCGCATCCGGGCTCGAAGCAGGTCTGCCTCTGCCTCAGCCGACCCAGTAGCACCCATAGCAGCTCGACCAACAGCTCTTCGGAGGCAGTCTGAAGAAATCAATATTTAAACAGTTACTCAAGTTTGTTTGTATGAGAGACTACACAATGCAAATCTTATTGGATCTAAATTTGATTTCACACAGTAGGTAACCAACACACAAATTATTCTACCACTGGTGTGAATTTATATTGCTTCATTAAATTCACTTTATTGCTAATCAAGCAAAACAAACACAGCAAGCTAAAGAGCAAATTCAAATTTTATATTACTTGCTACAACTCCAAACATAAACACAACCCACTGTAAAGAAAAAGCAATCCTCCAAATAGGCTGTCTGTTAAATAAAAAAAATCTATTTATCAACAGCGAACGTAAACTGACAGTAAACAAAAGGCACATTACTAATGAATCCTGACCTGGCTGAAAAGATTGTGAAGAAGTAGGCAGAGACTGTAAGGAGCGGCTCAAGGTAGACTTCATGTCATTGTTTAGGACCCGAGGTGAGGAGCCCATCCAGGCAGGTTCCTCCCAACTTCTCTTCCCTGGTTTCTCCATTTTTGTAGGGCTTGTGGGAACACTTACAGCACGATCATACATCTGTAAAAAACACTGCTTTACGAAATGCTTTTCAAAATTCTATTAAAGGGAATATTATTGTCACTCACTCTTTTGACAGCAAGTGTAGCAATACCAAGCATGGCCGCTCCCCCCACGCCTAGTACAAGTTTGGCATTAGAAAGCATAAAGTCTATTGCCGTCCCAATGCCATTGTCATCTTTCTTGCCCTTGCGATCTCCATTCACACCCGCCATGGTGACACTGAGAGGACATATGTTAAACACTTTATGGCATTGACTAGAAAAATTAAATATGATTTGTTTTTTATTTCTTAGACTTACAAACTTTATTGATCCACAAGGAAAATTGTTTTGGGTACAGTAGCATACTCATCAAATATAATATACTAGGTAACAAAAGAAACTATACACTCTTCACAGCCATTGTTTGAATTATTCAATGCTGCTTCACCACCCAAAAATTCATTGTTATCGGACTTGCCATTTCCATTTCATAGTCTTCTGAACAACATGGGTGTTGAAAACAAAAATCTCAACAACTGCGGTGACCCTCGGATGACCAGAACAGGCACGGTCAAGAGTCGAACCTGTTTGCTGGTATCGTCTCTCTAAGGCTGAAATTGTTGCTCTGGTACACCCAAACCTTCACCCAACAACACTAACCCGTTCCCCAACCTGCAGCATGCCAATTGCACGTTCGCGCTCAAATTGACTGAGTCTCAGCATGGCTTTACACTCTGTAAATCTAAACAGCACAACGCAACAGCGAATAACCACGTGGTGCCAACATTAGAGCGTGCACCTGCAATTACTGCACAGCTGATTTTACTGACCAGTCAATGTCACGCTTAAGTGAACACTTGTGTTGATGGCCGAAGAGACCAATGACGAATGAATGTCCATTCAAAAATTTGAGAAAATATTTGCATCATTCAGAAAAATATTTACATATTAGAAGTGTACAGTTTCTTTTGTTACCTAGTATATAACAGAGGGTAAAAAATAGTTGGAAAAGCAACCAAAGAGCAATAGACCAGTGTCAGATGAGACATAATTCTAAAAAATAACGGTAATAATGGCACCCTCAGTGCAAGAAGGCGCACTACCGCAGATCCTTCATCCCCACCGCTATCAGACTGTATAACTCCACTATATAGTCCAAACGTGCAATTTTTCTACATTTTGTTTACTTATTTTATTATTATTACTTATCTTCTCTGTATGCACTTTTTTGTTCTAATTTTCTTTTGCACTAAGCTGCCTGGAGCTAAAGTGGCAAGTGAATTTCTCCTGTGTGAGATCAATAAAGTCTCATCTTATAATGTATATGTACAAAGCAGAAAAAAATAGAATTAAATTTCCTCACCTAAGAGGTAGATTCCAGGTGATTAAATTCGCCTATTACTCTACATAAGCCCTCCAAGTTTGCTGTTCAAGAAGAACTGCCCCCTCTTTAGAGCATCCTCCTTCTCTTGGGGTCCACTCAGAGCTTGGCAGCGGCGGAACTCTCGGGTCACGGCCCGGCGGTAGTAGTTACGGTCGGTGTACTGGAGATGACGCCCCGCACGGAGGAGCGCCCTGTACAGCTCCAACACTGCACTACGTGACCAGCCACCCATTAGTGATCACACATGGAGAAAGAACCACCCTGGCACACACATTTCATTATGAAGCATTACGTACACAGTTTGTAAAATACCTCCAATGCCAATTACATCAGCCGTTAAAATATACATTCAGTAGCATCCTGTGGCCTCTGTAGGAGAGCTGTCTTATGGGTTACGTAAATGTATAAGTGAAAATTATATCTCAGGCAAAATCTAAACACACATTTCAACCAAAGCATGGCTGGACAACGAAGTGTCGCACATTTCTTTCACTGACTTAGCTCAATTCGCTCTGTAGCTTCTTGGCTAAGCGAGTACTGACCTTAAAATAAACGAGTCACATCTTCAAATCCACTCACGTAAACACGATTGATCATTTGGCATTGTAAAACCAGAAACCCGACTACCATTAGCACCCTCAAACTTACAATTCAGGTACGAAGGTAAGATTTTCACAGTTTAAAGAGGAAAAGCTCTTCTCGAGCCGGGGTCAGACGTGAATAGAACCGGAAACAATCACTACAACATCCGGATTAGAAGAAATAAAAAAAAGTTTTGTTTTGTTTTTGTTTTGGGTTTTTTTTTTTTTTTTTTTTTTTTTTAATAAATACAAAACGTACCATATGAAAGTGGCCTGAGTCACATTTAAAAAATCTGACATGAAAAACTAATGAAAAAACTAACTGAGGCTCTACTCCGACTCTTCCCGTGTGACTGCGCTCCTCACCCGAACTCTAAGCGCCCAGAGGGGTCGGCAACCCGCGGCTCCGGAGCCGCATGCGGCTCTTTGATCCCTCTGATGCGGCTCAGTACAGCGGTCCCTCGTTTATCATGGGGGTTACGTTCAGTGGTGTAGTGGGGATTTTTTAAGTGGCTATACTCAACTTGCTGAAATACACACAGGTGTCATAGGCTATAGACTTTGTTTATTAAAAACAAACTGACTTTCAGTACAAACGTAAAGCCGCCGGCCCAGTAAAAAGCAGTAATATTTGATTTTTTTTAACTCAAAAATGATGCGGAATTATGCTATTAATATTAACGCCATTCATAAGCACATACAGAACATCAGTCATAGGCTACAACACATTTGAGCAGACGGCGTTTTGTGTGAACTAAATCTTCAGATAACTCAAACATTCACCTTACAAATCACCAGTTGAACTCAGTTACATTTAATGTTTTACTACTCCAAAATTATGGGTCGTCATATTGTGCTTGTAAGGCTATTCAAAATCACAGGCCAACGTCATTAAGCATAACTCTGATTAGAACTTCAATGATCAACAAACATTTCAATAACCCGCAGACAGCGCTGCCTCGAAAGCAAAAACAAAAACAAAAAACACCAGAGTAACTTACATTTGATGTTTTCATTGAATAAAAATCAATGTTTTTCTGCTGAGTTGTCATTTTAGTTCAGGGCTAAAACCGAAGTAAAAATTGAACGTGACGTCGGGAGAAGTGGGTGGACGGCGTACCCCCGCGTACCACGCCCACTACACCCCTGGTTACGTTGTAGAAATAACCCACGATAGGCAAAATCCATGAAGTAGTCAGTTTTATATTGCGTGTATAAATATGCGTGTATTTCACAGTTCCTCTGACCAAGGCGCCGCTGCGCTGTTGCGGGTTTTGTTGGGGAGAAAACTTGTAAATATACAGCACTTCAGAGGAGTGACAGACTGGGATCATCGGCCCTGGCAATTTACACCGACAAGCGGCCCTGTAGTCTGTGGAACGGGGGGAGAGGTTCTACTAGCTCTGCACCAAACACAGAACTGTAGTGAGAATGCATCTGTGCGCTTTCAGGACTGGTTCAGCCGCCTGGACTCCAGGTTCCACCAGTTCGTTATACGCAAACATTGCCGCTACTTCCCGATGCGCATTGACCACCCGGAGAAGTGTGCGCGCGGTCAAATCCGTAATAGAGCACGGCCTCGGCCCTTCTGGCATGTGCTCAAATGCCAGACCGCTCAGTCTTCAGAGTCACACTGCTTGTGATCGAACATTTAAATACATTTGGCAAACTGACCGCATTCTGTACAGGAGACACGGAGGAGAATGACTGACAAAGACAAAGGTCTGCAGTCCTTTAGCCAATCAGGATGCAGAACACAATACGCGTTGATACACTATAAAAAATCAGCGAAACAGTGAGGGACCACTATATTTAATTAAAATGTATTTTATTTTAGTTTGTTCATATTCAAAATGTAATTCTATGTCACAAAGGTTAAAAAAAAAAAAAAAGCCATTATATGTAGTGTTATTTCATTTTAAATTTCAAAAGGGTTTTGCGGCTCCCAATGTTTTCTTTACTGTGTGAAACGGGTCCAAATGGCTCTTTGAGTGGTAAAGGTTGCCGACCCCTGGCCCCAGACCCTCTGCGGAGGATCATTTCGTGATTTTCCTGATCCTTTCGGTCATTATCCAAAGCTCATGACCATAGCAGGACATACTTGCAAATTAAAGAAGTAAAAGATGAAAGAGATATATACAGCAGTTGGATTTGGCGAGTAGGCTATTTTGGGAAAAGGGCTACTCAGAAATAAGCATGATATTACAGACGCACTACAATAGGTGGCGGTTCGTAGTGGCTCACTACTAGTGAGTTACTAACTTGGGGCTAGTCCTAACCATTGAACTGACCTTTGGACTTGCACACAGAGTTGTATGCAAAGTTGCAGTCATGGGAATACAAACCCAGGCTCTTGTGTCTGCGAGATGGCTCGCAAATATGGTCAAAACAAACCTGGTCGGGCCGAGACTTCGCATTTTGGACACGTCCTGGTACCTCTCCAAGATGAAGCGAGACGGAAAGAAGGAGTTTGCTCAAACCCACATTCCAGGAGCGTCCCATTTTGACATTGATGCTTGCTCAGACAGGACGTCGAAGTTTGATCACACGCTGCCCAGTGAGGAGTTGTTCTCCGAATACGTGGGGAACCTTGGCATCAGTAATGGCAGTCACGTTGTTGTGTACGACGCCAGTGACTTTGGTGCGTTTACGTGCACCAGAGTCTGGTGGATGTTCCGGTTGTATGGCCACGAACAAGTGTCGGTTCTGAACGGCGGCTTCAGGAACTGGGTCAAAGAAGGCCACCCCGTGACAGACCAGTACACCAAGCCACAACCTGTTAAGTTCAGCGCCAAAAAGAACCATGAATGGGTCAAATCTTTTGAGGACATGACAGAGAATATAACAACTCAGCGATACCAAGTGGTAGATATGAGACCTTATGAAAGGTTTCTTGGCAAGGAAGCCGAGCCACGAGAAGGTAATATTGTGTCAATTTTATCAATTACTCCACGATCTCGGGTCAGAACAGCTTAAATATTTTACAAAGATAAAAAGTTTGAAGTTCTACAAAAGAAAACCATAAAGCCTCTGGTAGCCTCCCATAGCATTTCCTTCCATCTATCCCAGTCTGATATGGTTGTTCCATTGAGGAATGTTGCTGAGACATCTGATAATACACAATTGTCTCTTAGTTGAGCATGGGGTTGAAATATATTAGATGAATAGATGCGTGTAGAATCATTTAGTCGTCCAGGTAGAATCCATGGCAAAAGAAAAAAATAATTTTATTTTATAGTTTTTATAGCCCAAAAGGAGCTGGCCTAATTTCACCTACTCACACCAACCCTAAGTTTTTATTAATATAGCACTTTTCACAGACATATGTCACAAAGATCTTTACAGAGCATTATTCATTCACTACATACCTGGTGGTGGTAAGCTACTATTGTAGCCACAGCTGCCCTGGGGCAGACTGACAGAAGTAAGGCTGTGGTCTCCCATCTAAGTACTAACCAGGCCCTGCCCTACTTAGCTTCTGAGATCTGATGGGATCAGGTTTGACAAGCCGGTATGGAGGACACATATCTGCTTTCAGACCAGCGGTGTACCTGCAGGTTTTTGGCCAAACCTCCTTGTCAAAGCTTGATCTTGTCAGATCTCAGAGGCTAAACAAGGCCAGGCCTGGTTAGTACTTGGATGGGAGACTGCTGGGAATACGGAATACCAGGTTTTGATATTTGCCTTGCTTCTGTCTATCTCAGGGCAGCTATGGCTACAATAAAAATTTACCACCAAGTGTGGAATGAATGCACCAAACTTTAAAGTGAAAGAGCTTTGGAAAAGACTATGCATTAATATTATGTATATGTGTGCTGCCAACATTTTTAACCCTATTCATATTGATAAGGGAAGCCTAACATGACATAACATACTGCACTTTTCTGGACTGAGATGTCTGATGTTTTTCCTGGGATCTGTTGTAGCAACTCCTCCAGTTTGGGGGTTACAGCCCCGAGTGCTCCGATCACCACAGGCACCACTGATGCCTTCACCTTCCAGGCCTTCTCCAGCTCTTCCTTGAGCCCCTGGTATTTAGTTTCTCGTGTTCCTTTTTCCTGATATTACCATCGCTTGGTATTGCAATGTCCACCACCACGGCTCTGTTCTGTTGCTTATCCACCACCACTATGTCTGGTTGGTTCGCCATCACCATTCTGTCAGTCTGTATCTGGAAGTCCCACAGGATCTTGGCTCGGTCATTCTCCGCAACCTTCGGAGGTGTTTCCCACCTTGACCTTGGGGTCTCCAGCCCGTACTCTGCACAGATATTTATGTACACTATGCCCGCCACTTGGTTGTGTCGCTCCATGTATGCTTTCCCTGCCAGCATCTTACACCCTGCAGTTATGTGCTGGACTGTCTCAGGAGCCTCTTTGCACAGCCTACACCTTGGGTCTTGTCTGGTGTGGTAGATCTGGGCCTCTATTGCTCGGGTGCTCAAGGCCTGCTCCTGTGCAGCCAGGATGAGGGCCTCTGTGCTCTCTCCAGCCATTGGTAGGATTTCTTGATATCAGCCACTTCAGTTATGTTTCAGTGGTATGCCCCATGTAGGGGTTTGTCCTGCCATGATGGTCCCTCCAGCACCTCTTCCTCTGCACTCCACTGTCTGAGGCATTCCTTGAGCACATCATCTGTCGGGGCCTTGTCCTTGATGTACTTATGGATTTTGGATGTTTCATCCTGGACAGTGGTTCCCACACTCACTAGTCCTTGGCCTCCTTCCTTCCGGCTCGTGTACAGTCTCAGGGTGCTGGATTTGGGATGGAACCCTCCATGCATGGTCAGGAGCTTTCGTGTCTTAACGTCTGTGGTCTGTAACTCCTCCTTTGGCCAGCTTATGATTCCTGCTGGGTATCTGATCACTGGTAGGGCATAGCTGTTTATTGCCTGGGCCTTGTTCTTGCCATTGAGCTGACTTCTTAGGACTTGCCTTACTCGTTGCAGGTATTTGGCTGTAGCCGCTTTCCTTGTTGCCTCTTCAAGGTTGCCATTTGCTTGTGGGATACCAAGGTACTTGTAACTGTCCTCAATGTCTGTTATTGTTCCCTCTGGGAGTGAAACCCCCTCTGTGTGGACTACCTTCCCTCGCTTGGTCACCATCCTACTACATTTCTCAAGCCCGAATGACATTCCAATGTCTGTGCTGTAGATCCTGGTGGTGTGGATCAGTGAGTCGATGTCTCGCTCACTCTTAGCGTACAGCTTGATGTCATCCATGTAGAGGAGGTGACTGATGGTGGCCCCATTTCTGAGTTGGTATCCGTAG
This sequence comes from Paratrypauchen microcephalus, assembly GCA_036785185.1. NCBI lineage: Eukaryota > Metazoa > Chordata > Actinopteri > Gobiiformes > Gobiidae > Paratrypauchen > Paratrypauchen microcephalus. The sequence goes on from JAVJIX010000135.1 coordinate 131,495, forward strand.
CCAGTGCTTTCAATGATTTGGCTGAGGGGGTTCAGACCTATGCAGAACAGCAGTGGGGACAGTGCGTCTCCTTGGTATATGCCACATTTGATGGACACTTGCGCAAGTGGCTTGCCATTGGCTTCAAGGGTGGTTTTCCACAACCGCATTGAGTTTGCAATGAATGCCCTTAGAGTCTTATTGATATTGTACAGCTCCAAGCACTCAGTGATCCATGTGTGTGGCATTGAGTCATAGGCTTTCTTGTAATCAATCCAGGCAGTGCACAGGTTGGTCTGACGGGTTCTGCAATCACGGACGACTGTTCGGTCAACCAGGAGTTGGTGTTTGGCTTCCCTGGAGTTTTTGCCGATGCCCTTCTGTGCTGCGCTCATGTATTGATCCATGTGCCCACTTATCTTAGCCGCCATGATGCCTGACATGAGCTTCCATGTTGTGGAGAGACAGGTTATTGGCCGATAGTTGGATGGGACTGTACCCTTTGAGGGATCCTTCAGGATCAGGATCGTACGCCCTTGGGTTAGCCATTCAGGGTGAGTCCCATCCCTTAGCAGCTGGTTCATTTGTGCTGCCAGGCGCTCATGGAGAGCAGTGAGCTTATTTAGCCAGTATGCGTGGATCATGTCAGGGCCCGGTGCTGTCCAACTTTTCATGCCTGAGACTCTTTCCTGAATGTCTGCCACTGTGATGGTGACTGGATCTTGTTCAAGGAGGTTGCTGTGGTCTTTCCTCAGAGCCACCAGCCACTGTGCATCGGTGTTATGTGATGCCTCCCTTTCCCATATGCCTTTCCAGTACCTTTCAGTCTCCAGTCTTGGTGGGTCTGCTCTGGTGTTATCCCCCTGCCATTGAGCGTACACTTTCGCAGGTTGTGTTGCGAACAACCGGTTTATTCGTCTGGCCTCGTTATCTCGAGTGTACCTCTTTAGGCGGCTAGCCAAGGCTTGTAGCCTTTGCTTGGCAGTTTCGAGTGCTTCAGGTATGGGCATCTGGCTGTACCTCTTGGGTACTTGCTTTTTCATTGCACCTTTCTGGGCCTCTGACAATTGGCTCACTTCTCTCCGCACTTGCTTGATTTTAGCCTCTAACCGTCTTTTCCATGGTGGGTATTGTCTCTCATGGCTCCCATGGTTGCTCTTATAGCCCAGCACCTCTAGGATCACTGCTGCTGAAGTGTATATCAGCTCATTGGTTTCAGTGATAGTTGTGGTAGGGATCGCTGTCAGTGCTGCATTCACATGTTCTAGGAGACTTTCAGATGGTACTTCACTTAGCCTCTGTAACTGGCATCGGGGTTGCCTTGTGTTCATTCGGGCCATGATCTTATCTTTCAGGTCAGACGCTGCCTCGGTCGGCGTGATACTTATTGGGGCTTCGTACCCAATCTCTGGTTGGGGAGTTGGTGTTAGCTCCCCTCTGACCTGGCGTCCTGGCTCCCCCTTGCCATAGCATTTGTGTTGTACCTCGTCAATCTCTAGTTGTGATAGCAGTTGCCGTTTGTGGATGTTGGAACACTGAGCTACTAGTTGTTTGGCCGTTAGCTTGGACTGTGGGTATCGTATTAACCATTCATCCCACATCCTGTTCATGTAACCCCTCTGCCTAGGGTTTCTGGAGTAGTAGCATTCCAACAGAGCCTTGTTCTCGCATCTCGCCCTTTTCCGCCTTGTTCCAGTAGCCCATTTTTCATCAAAGTGCTCTGGTTCCCCAGCACCTGACGCAGACCTTGTTTGGCCGGGCGACGTCTGAGCCGGCATCTTGTTGGTTTCATTGTCTCTCATCATTGTATGAGGTGGGCTATACCGTGAAGGATCTTGCCCAAGGACCCACACTGGCTTGCTTGCCCAGGCCTTTCCGTGTGTGTTCTGTGTGGAGTTTGCGTGCATGATCTGGCATTCCTTGAGCACATCATCTGTCGGGGCCTTGTCCTTGATGTACTTATGGATTTTGGATGTTTCATCCTGGACAGTGGTTCCCACACTCACTAGTCCTTGGCCTCCTTCCTTCCAGCTCGTGTACAGTCTCAGGGTGCTGGATTTGGGATGGAACCCTCCATGCATGGTCAGGAGCTTTCGTGTCTTAACGTCTGTGGTCTGTATCTCCTCCTTTGGCCAGCTTATGATTCCTGCTGGGTATCTGATCACTGGTAGGGCATAGCTGTTTATTGCCTGGGCCTTGTTCTTGCCATTGAGCTGACTTCTTAGGACTTGCCTTACTCGTTGCAGGTATTTGGCTGTAGCCGCTTTCCTTGTTGCCTCTTCAAGGTTGCCATTTGCTTGTGGGATACCAAGGTACTTGTAACTGTCCTCAATGTCTGTTATTGCTCCCTCTGGGAGTGAAACCCCCTCTGTGTGGACTACCTTCCCTCGCTTGGTCACCATCCTACTACATTTCTCAAGCCCGAATGACATTCCAATGTCTGTGCTGTAGATCCTGGTGGTGTGGATCAGTGAGTCGATGTCTCGCTCACTCTTAGCGTACAGCTTGATGTCATCCATGTAGAGGAGGTGACTGATGGGTGCCCCATTTCTGAGTTGGTATCCGTAGCCAGTGCTTTCAATGATTTGGCTGAGGGGGTTCAGACCTATGCAGAACAGCAGTGGGGACAGTGCGTCTCCTTGGTATATGCCACATTTGATGGACACTTGCGCAAGTGGCTTGCCATTGGCTTCAAGGGTGGTTTTCCACAACCGCATTGAGTTTGCAATGAATGCCCACACTGGCTTGCTTGCCCAGGCCTTTCCGTGTGTGTTCTGTGTGGAGTTTGCGTGCATGATCTGGGTTTGATCCCCGGGTCGCCCGAGCCTTTCTGTGTGGAGTTTGCATGTTCTCCCCGTGTCTGGGTGGGTTTCCTCCGGGCATTCCGGTTTCCCCCACCAACCTAAAACATGCACCATAGCTAAAATCCTCCAGCTTAGGTCCTGATCAAGCCGAAGCAAGAAGATCATGGAGATGATCCCCGGGCGCAGTAATGTGCTGCCCACTGCTCCTAATAACAGGATGGGTTAAATGCAGAGAAGAATTTCTCCATTGTCAATAAAGTCACTTCTTTATATATATATATATATATATATATATATATATATATATATATATATATATATATATATATATATATATATATATATATATATATATATATATATATATATATATATATATGCCATGATTAACCCTTTCCTATTATTGGCATATTTAAAACATTTATTACAAATCACCCCAAATGCATGTTCTGAATTTTGTGTTATACCCTCCAGGTGTGGACCCAGGACACATCCCAGGGTCAAAGTGCATGCCCTTCTACGACTTTGTGGATAAAGATGGCATGATACTTCCTCTGGAGGAACTGAAGAGGTTTTTCCAAAAGGCACAGGTTGATCTGAAGAAGCCCCTGTGTGGTACCTGTGGGTCTGGGGTGACGGCGTGCCACATGGTGCTGGCGGCCCACATCTGTGGTGCCCCGGGTGCGACTGTGTATGATGGTTCCTGGTATGAGTGGTTCACTAAAGCTCCCAAAGAACACATCGCCACAGGCATTTCAAGCAAGCTCGGAGGATAGAGTACATTGCAATCACATTAGATACCAAATAATTATTGACCACATCGGTATAACGGGAAAAGCAACTTCCAAATGACAGTTTGCCAAAAAAAAAAAAAAATACACATTTACTAATTTCCTAATCAAGCTATTAACTGCTCAGTAGCCTACTTTTTGTTAACTGTGAGGACAAGAACTTGTCCAGGGGATGAAACCAGATAATTACAGCTCTATCGTGGGATCTGTGCCAAAAATCATCATTATCATCAGTCTAGTACTGTAATTAGTATAGTAGTAGTAGTAGTAGTAGTAGTAGTAGTAGTAGTAGTAGTAATTAATAGTAATTGTCTCTTCTCATTTAGTGAAGCAGCAGAATGTCTCTTATGCTCTTTGGATTCTGAGGATAGACATCTTGAATACTGATATTGCTGCTATAATAATTGTGGAAACAGCCTACTTTTACTACAGCTCTGGAAAAAATAAGAGACCACTACAAAATTTTCAGTTTTTCTGTTTGTACTACTTATAGGTATGTGTTTGGGCAAAAGGAACATTTTAGTTTGAGTCTATAAACTACTGACAACATTTTCCTCAAATTCCAAATAAAAATATAATCGTTTAGAGCATTTATTTGCAGAAAATAACAAATGGTCAAAATAATAAAAAAATATACATGTTTTCAGACCTCAACCAATGCAAAGAAACAAGATCAAATTCACTTTAAAACAACATAATACTAAAGTTTACACTTAAGAAGAGTTCAGAAATCAATATTTGGTGCAATAACCCTTATTTTTAATCACAGCTTTCATGTGTCTTGGCATGCTCTCCACAAGTCTTTCACATTGTTCTTGGGTGACTTTATTCCACTTCTGAAGTAGCTCAGCTTTGTGTTTGTGTTGGAATTCAACAGACACTGGAATGGAATGGCTGTAATACATGTAGAGATGCTGATTTCAGAAGAAAAAAAATGCAGTGGTCTCTTATTGTTTTCCAGAGCTGCATATTATAGATGAAACCATTAACCAAGCCTTTTTTTTTTTTTAAGATTTCAAAATAAATGTCATTTAAAAGCATTATTGTGACTTCCTGATTTGGTTTTGAGGATGGGTGTGGGGACTAATAGGCCTATTGATTATCAAAAGTTCAACCCTCCTCTGATGTCGTTCCCACCCTAGTGATAAAGCACTCCCCCCTGTGGTCCAGTCCAGGACAGACACGCAGCTCCATCATGGCGGCCCAGGTCCGTTCTCTGGTATCGGCTCAGTGGCTTTTAGATGCGATCAAAAACAATCGCACCGGTCCAAAACTCCGGATCCTTGACGCGTCCTGGTACCTCGCGAAAACCAAGCGGGACCCCAGAGCTGAGTTCGCCCAGTCGCATATCCCCGGCGCCTCTTATTTTGACATTGATGACTGCTGTGAGAAGAACTTGGAGCTGGATCACATGCTGCCAACTCCGGAGCGCTTTTCTGAGTACGTAGGGGAGCTGGGAATCGGGAACGAGACGCACGTAGTAGTGTACGATACCCACGACTTCGGAGCGTTCAGTGCGCCCCGGGTTTGGTGGATGTTCCGACTGTTTGGCCACAACATGGTGTCGGTTCTGGACGGTGGAATGAAGAACTGGCTGCACAACAAGTACCCCGTGACAGAAGAGTACACTAAACCCGAGCCTCAGAAGTTTGAAGCCTCCTTGAATAAGTCCTGGGTGAAGACCTATGAAGATGTTCTGGAAAACGTCCAGACGAAGGGGGTGCAGGTGGTTGATGCCAGGTCTGCAGGCAGATACAGAGGCACGGAGCCAGAACCCAGGGACGGTGAGCAAAATTATCTTCCATGAGCAGATTTTACCCTAAGAGCATTGAGGAGTGATCAAATTAAAACAACTTTAATCTAAATTGTTTTGGTGACCTGAGGGATTACTTTTCCTGCATATGAAAAGTATTCCACTATCTAGTCTAATAAGCTTTAACTGTAAGCAATTATGTGAGATATTACATAATTCTGACATGGAAAATTTAATTAAAAAGACCTATTTTACTTGTATTTGCAGCTCATCTTCATAGGTCTCATAGGCTCATAGGTCTACATATAGTTAATTATTGTTGGTTTGGTGAAGACCATGGTCATGGGACATTTAACTGGGTCATTCACAGAGGTGGAGAAAACACAGGCCTATGCTGAGATATGTTTACATAAAAATATTACTAAATGGAATATGTTGCTTGCATATGCTGTCAGAGACGACTTGGGCAATATGGCAAAAATAATAAGAATAACAATAATACATGTATTTTTATTAAATTAAATAAATATGTTTTTCAAACATAACTTCATGGACATAAACAGACCTTTTATAAGAGCCAAAAATAACAATTGTTCATGATAATTGATTTTAACAATGATTAATGTTAATGTTTTATTTAGGATTGTCAGTAATCAGGAACACTTGATTAAAAATTATCATTGGCGGTTTGTAACATTTGGAGCTTGAGTTAATGACATTTTCAATAATTGTACAATGCTATTCTAAAGGTAAGAAAAGAAATATCCAACTTTATCACTTGTTTTCCCCTAGGGTCTGTCCACAAACTTGCCTGATTAATCTTTGTTTTTTTTGTGTTTTGAACTAAAAAAACTGCTTTGTCCTTATAGTTTAATAATTGTAGCTGATGATGGTGTCAGTATATCTGTTTTCATGGTAATAAGTCCTAAAGTTATTGTTGTTCTGATGTTGAGATGTGTCAGACCACCACTGTTGTTTTTTATATATTTTATTTGTAAAAATATTGTGACCTTTACTTTGCCCCAGAAGTAAATGTAGAGAAAGAGTAGCTGTGAAAGAGAGAAAAGACGATAGAGAGAAAGCAGTAAACTGTAAAGAAAATACACCAAACTTCAAGAAATGCTACTTAACTACCGCTGGTAACATAGGCGAACACGGTAATATATGATTTTGTATTTTATATTGAAGACACTATATGTAAAGCTGAGCTATTTGCTCTGTCTGTCTTTATTTTAGTTTTCACGGTGTTCATGGTGTTCACGGTGTGTATGGGGTTGAAGATAAAGAGAATAAATATTGACGTACATGATCATCAGTACGGAGCGTGACGTCCTTTTATTTGAGAAGAAAACCAGGGTAGCTACAATAATAGCACCACTTTTTGAGGCTTTAATAATAAAAAAGATTGTTTCACTATAGTTCATTTGTGCTGTAAAAATGTAGAACCTGGCGCCAGACTAGTTTGTATTTTATGAGGATGGGGCCAGTAATTACACAATAACTCATAAACCAGGTCAAAGCAATAGTAGTTTGATAGAGTTAAATTTCAATTCTACCTCAGTTTGAAATAATACAGCCTTTAAAATGTTGTGACATCAATTCATTGATTTTGCCATTTCTTTTAACAGATGTTCTGCCGGGCCATTACCCCGGTACTATCAACATACCCTTTTACTCACTCTTGGATAAGTCTGGGAAAGTGCTTCCAACTGAAGACTTGGCAAAGATGTTCAAAGAGGCAGGTGTGGACGTCCAGAAGCCACTGTGGACCACCTGTGGGTCTGGGGTCACTGCTTGTGTCGTTATTTTAGGTGCTCACCTGCTTGGGCACCCTGGGCCCTGTCTGTATGACGGCTCCTGGACTGAATGGTTTAAAAAGGCACCCCCAGAATACATCATCTCTGAAGGACAAGCCAAGTGAAAGCTACTTTGATTTTCTAATTTAGTTTTGTAACACATTTAGACAGATGTTCTAAAGTGTATAAAATTATGTTTTTTTGTTTGTTTTGATTTTTGTTTTGTTTTGCTTTGTTTTTTGGGTTTTGTTTTTTTTTACAAGTTTTGAGGTCAATTACAACTGCACAGACATTGCATTAGTAAAGCCTGTCTCTAACACAAGGGGAAAAGGAAGTTGAGTCGTAAACTGAGTACTGAGTCATTTACTTCACAAGATGTTGGAATATAGTTAGTCATAGATGTAGGATTTATCAAAAAAAAATTTAAAAAAATTTGCAAAACAAGTTGGGTGTGTAGATGAACCAATTAATTATGATGATGCTTTTAATATACCATGGCCAAGGTTCCAGACTGATTGTAAATGAGTGATGTATATGTATGTACTACAGATGGGACAATAAAGAATAATATCCTTATAAAAAGGGTAGACAATAATCATTTTTGGGACATTTTGTTTAATCATAATGATCACCAACAAAGATAATCAGGAATCAAGAAGGTTTTTTATTGCCATATGAGTGAACAGGTTCACAACATTATATCACAAGAATGTGCAGAAAAATGTTGTTTTCACTTATAACAAAGTACAATACTTTTTCATAATATTACAATTATAATTAAACTATTATTTTTAAATGTTCAGTCTTTTCAGAGTAGAGTCTTTAGTGTCATTTCTGTATCTTGCCAACATAAAAGATCTACCAAATTTAACCTTTAATTCATGAAGAAAAACAGTAAATGTTGGTTAACTATAATGATGAACATAGTCTTTAGTGTCATTTCTGCATTTTGCCATATGCAGATGTGTAGTTTACATGTGGAGGTGAAGATGTGTTGCTGATGTAGAGGTACATTGATGCAAAAGGTTTAAAGCATTTGTAAAAGTTGCATATACACATTTTTTTCCATTTCATTTATAAGTATTTGGAAACGTCAGAGATCCAGATACAATTTGCTCAGCTGAGGGAAAATAGCCAAAACTACAGACAACTCAAAGCTGATTTAGATTTAAGTCTTTACTGTAATTCTGAAGTGAACTGAATTAGAATAAGATGAATAAAGTGTTGTTTTGAAACAGGGGAGAGTTGGCTCAGTTGGACGCGTTTCCTCGGATGTCCTGAGCGCCGCCTGAAGGTCCTCACCAAATAAACATCCGGGGTCCTTTCTGCCGTGTGTTTTAGCCTTTCCAGCCTCCACAGCACCTCGGTTTTTACATTAACTACTCCCAGTAGATCGCGTCCATATTATTAGTTCATGGTAATGTTGAAATAGCAGTAAGTTGTCGCTTTGTTAAACTCCAATCTACACTACAATAACCGGTTTGGTTTTCGGGCGTCGAAGGGTGTGTTATTTTTGTTAGCCACCAGTAGCAACCGCCGCGTTAGCTTTAGCGAACTAAACAAGGTTATTACTTGTTATTAACCCCCCAATTAAACAATATAAGAGGTAAGTTCAAGCGAAAACAGAATATAATGTGAAAATATTTTGTATTAATAAACCTCTTGCTGGCTTCTATCTCATGTCTAGGCATATCCTTCCAGAGTAATGCTAAGCTAATGCTAATATCGCTAATATCTTGCTAGCGCATTAAATGTACGCAGTTTTTAAATTCTCAGTGGCTTGCAAAAAAAACTCATAGACATTGTGTAAATGTGCACAGATAAAACAATCATGTGCTTGTGTTTGTGGTTTCCTTTACTGTTGTCATCGTTAATTGGTTAATTAATATGTTTTTCCACAGGGAGGCGTTAATGAGCAGTCATGTCGGGCATCGCTTTGAGCAGACTGTCCCAGGAGCGTAAAGCATGGAGAAAAGACCACCCATTTGTAAGCACCTATGGCTTTAGATTGCAAACAAAACATACAGAACTGTGTGACATGGACTCATCTCTTATTTCTATTTCTAATATATCCATTTGTGTCGTCAGGGTTTTGTTGCTGTGCCTACCAAGAACCCAGATGGGACAATGAACCTCATGAACTGGGAATGTGCCATCCCGGGGAAGAAAGGAGTATGATCTTAATGTTTTAATCACCCCATTATATATTATCCATACCTGTGTTCTGTAACATACCACTGGCTCAATGTGCAGTTACCTGTAAGAATTAAAGTAATACAAATGATTAAAACAATGTTTTTCTTTAGACCCTGTGGGAGGGCGGCCTTTACAAACTCCGAATGCTGTTCAAAGATGACTACCCATCTTCACCACCAAAATGTGAGTTATGTTGAATTGTTGATTATTCTGCATTATCATCTTTTTAGTTGAGGTTATAATATATAAGGGCTTATCCCAGAGCAAAGCACTTTCACACATCCTCTTGTGTTTTAGAGATATTCAATGCAAAATCAGGTAATTGATGGTTTTTACAATGCCTTACCATATCCTGAACATTCTGAGTTTAAATTTTAACCTCTTGTTTTATTGTTTCTCCGCTCTATATTTAGGCAAGTTTGAGCCCCCAATCTTCCACCCAAATGTCTACCCATCTGGCACTGTGTGTCTCTCCATCCTGGAGGAAGACAAGGACTGGAGGCCTGCCATCACCATCAAACAGGTTTGCTCTATATTTTGTACACCTTTTAAGGAAAGGCTGAACAAAAACATAGGTCCCACAAAGAAGGTACAAGTGATAAAATGAACTCTCTTTAGATTCTTTTGGGAATCCAAGAACTGCTGAACGAGCCAAATATTCAAGATCCGGCCCAGGCAGAGGCATACACGATTTACTGGTCTGTGTTTGCCACACAAAGTACATGTTTGCTCTATGTCAACATCTTACCACGTTGTGTTTCATTTCAGTCAAAACAGGATGGACTATGAGAAGCGTGTCCGGGCACAGGCCAAGAAGTTTGCTCCCACATAAAGAAGCAATGGCCTGTGTCCTGCCTGAGCAGAGAGAGGCAGGCAGCTCCTGAAGGACCACTCCAACAGATATCTGATTATGAGTATTTCAGCTACCCAGGTAGCAGCAAACCTGCTTCTTCCTTTGTTTTTAAAGCAAGTCACGTTTTATAAGAGAATGATTTTACCGGTCTTCAAAAATGTGTATAAAGATACATAGCCCATCATCCTAGAACTGTGCCGTCGACATGAGCCTTGCTGAAACACTCGCAGAAACCACATCTACTGTTTTGGTATGAGTGCCTGTATGCCTACACATGTCCATTTAAACATCCACATCAAGTTGTAAAGTAAGATTTCATGTTAAACTCAAACTTTGTTATATAGCCAGTATTAGAGGTAATGGGGATGTGGTTTCAAATTACTTTTTTAGGCTATAGATGACTATTGAATGCATTTGGACATAAAATAGAGCAAAACCACAAAAAGCACAATAAAAAATATTTTTAATTCATATTTTTCCCATTTAGTTTTCTGAAGCCAAAACAGGTCAAAGACAATCTTATCACTTGTTTTTCATTTGTTACCATGTTGTTTTTGGGTATAATTTAGAACTGCAAAACTTTAAGCATTTATTTACATACTCCATTGTGTTAGCTTTGTTCCCTTTCACAGAGCCATTCCTAATTGGGCAAATTATAAACTTTTGTAGTTAGAATGTGTAGTCCATAAAAACTGCAAAGTGACAACATCCAGCTAGTTTGCCATTCACTGACCCAAACATAGCTTTTTCATAGAAAAGCAAAGTAGAAAACGGTTTCATCTTTCACTCTACTGTACAATAAAATGTTTAAAATGAACTGTATGGCATCAGCTGTTAAGTCCTCTGTTAATGTTTTTGGAATGAAACCAATGAAAGTGCACTTGGGAGTGAACAATGGACTCTTTGATTTCTTTAGCCTCTGAGAAAATGAGCGCATGTACATAATATAAATAATGTTGTGGTTGTTATGTTTTATATTGTTTTAGCCAGTCTGACATTTGTGTGCGGTAAAGTTCAACAACACAAATAGCATTTAAGAGTGTCATGAATTCAATAAAAAGACAAAACAAATATAGATTGTTCAGTTTTTTCTTAAAATTTTCAAAAACACACATTTCCTGTTCGCATTTCTTCTTCCTGAGGTGCATAGTTCTCAGGTGTCTTGGTGACTTTCTTGAGAAACGCAATACCACTTGTTTGTCCATAGCCTCTCTGTGGTTTGGCTTCACAGTTTGACCTCAATACGCTGCAGTCATGTCACAGGTGAGATATTTGCATTTTGTCACAATTTCTTGTAATTTCTCACTATATATTGTGTGCTGTGTAAACTGTAGATGGGAGCATTTGAGACTCCTCAGTTGAAGATGCCATCACTCCCCCATTTTAGTGATTCTGGATCAACCAGCATACTAGCAAATGGCTACCACAGCCTGGGCCACTGTCTCCGCTCCAACATATTTCCAGGTCTGAAACCTACATTTAGGCCTGCCATAATAATTACTATAGCAATTTATAGTTCAATATATGACAGCTGGAACAATATATTTTGAGGCTGAAAATGTATCCTGTACAATTTCTTTGCAAAAGTGGGGAGATTTTGGGGGATTTGTTGTAATTCAGCTGTAGAGGGTCAAAGCTGTGTTAAATGCATCAATCTGAATAATTTCATTCTCTCAGGTCTGTGGCCCTCCACTTCAAATGTATGATGAAACTGAATGTTTTTCCTCCTGTTATGCTGTTTTATTTCTGCAGGTTATCCAGTCGTTTGGAAATCTGTCTCGATGGAATCCTATGTTGCTCACCCTCTGACTACTTGGCCCTCACATCTCTGGTTTGGCCATAAGACGGATGATTTGGGTAGACATGACCACCTTGCTTTTTTTTCTTGGCACATTTTCATTGTCTTTACCTGTTGTTTTGCTTTGTTTTTTGCAGTCCAGTGGACCGAAATTAACATCATGAACCACAAGCTCAAGAGGAGTTTGACAGAGGTGGGGAAAGGTGTCACTAAAATGTAATTCCCCCTTTGCTCGCCTGGGTGTGAAACCACAGTGTTATTTTACATTTTAGATTTTATTTATTTTATTTTTTACTTTATTTGTAATAGATCTGTTGAGTGGAGAGTTGTATGTTGTGTTTGCGTGTTGTTTATTGCACAAATAAAAACCTATGCAATGCTAACTATATCTACATAAGCCCATATTTATAAGAATATCAAGCATATGAAGTCTGACTTCAAGTAGGATTTACATAAATGTCAATAAGCCTATGCTCAAAACCAGAGAAATAGGTGGTTTGAGCATAAACCACTGAAACTACCTTAAGTCACTTTCAGAAGCACACCATTGGCTAACATCCAAAATAGATTATCCTGATGTTGTGTCGTATGTGTATTTGCATACACTCCATTCCTCATCATTTGCAGATCACCAATCTACCAGTCACATTGACAAATGCAAGATAGAAGCGAGTGTAAAATAAATCTAAAGACATTTCATGATCTAAGTTGTAATAAGAATTTAAAAAATTGCTTGCAAACAATTCACTCAGAAAACTAAGCTCCGTTCACTCTTGTATCCTGGCAACTGATGCAGCAGTTCTTGCACAGACTCATTGCTCATTTGAACTCTGACTCTAAGCACCAGCATCAACAGCACAAAATCTCTCAGCAAAAACTCTAAACTAAGAACTCAACTTTTGCTCTGATTTCCAACTATCTTGGGAGAACATATTAGAAGCATTTCTCAGCATATATTGTCAAAATACTAGTTAATTTTACGACTGGAAGGCATGTTTGCAGGAGGTGTTTATTCTAAATACTGTGTAAAATATTCCAGTATAACATTTGACAAGAGAAATGGTCAAATGAAAAAAAAATGTGATACTATCGCACTGTTATTTGCAGATAATAGCTTGTGTAGGCCTTCTGTGAAATACTTTATTTCCCATAATAAGTAATATTAATTCTGAAATATGCACATATCGCTTAGCAATGCTTCATATGTCAGCAATCAGACCACTAAAAGTCACTAAAATCAACTGAAATGCTCTTTTTCTATGTTTCACAATAACACAAGCCACACAGGACAGTCAAGGAACAATATAATAAGTCACTTAAGATATAAATGGCATTAATAGTGAATTTACACTGTAGCAACCAGCGCATAAAAAGTATAATACCTGCAAACATGTGAAATAAAAAGGCCACAAAATGCATCTTCCCAGTGACCAAGCTATTTCCACCCTTGCTAACTCCATGCCGTTGAAATACAGCTCTGGAAAAAAATAATAATAAGAGACCACTGCATTTATTTCTGAAATCAGCATCTCTAAATGTATTACCGCCATTCCATTCCAGCGTCTGTTGAATTCCAACACAAACACAAAGCTGAGCTACTTCAGTTCTTGCACCAGGAGTGGAATAAAGTCACCCAAGAACAATGTGAAAGACTTGTGGAGAGCATGCCAAGACGCATGAAAGCTGTGATTAAAAATAAGGGTTATTGCTCCAAATATTGATTTCTAAACTCTTCTTAAGTGTAAACATTAGTATTATGTTGTTTTAAAATGAATTTGATCTTGTTTCTTTGCATTGTTTGAGGTCTGAAAACATGTATCTTTTTTGTTATTTTAACCATTTGTCATTTTCTGCAAATAAATGCTCTAAACGATAATATTTTTATTTGGAATTTGGGGGAAATGTTGTCAGTAGTTTATAGACTCAAATAAAAATGTTCCTTTTGCCCAAACACGTACCTATAAGTAGTAAAATGAGATAAATAATAAGTAGTAGAGAATGTGAGGACAGTGAGGACGAGAAGACAACCCCATGCCTGGAACTTCTGCAGGACCTTCACGCACATTGAGTTTGAGAATAATTTTTACACCGCTTTTCAGGTAGAGGGTTTGTCTGGAATGACATATTTATCATAAAGTAAATTACAGGTATTATTATTGCTCAAAAAACATGCATTCTCATTGTCAGCATCTGACTTGCAACTTGGCCTTGTAGCGCCACTTGGAAATGGATATGTTTAATGCCGTGCTGTAGAAAATTCCAAGAAAAGACATCTCCACTGAAACAAGGAGTTATAGATTAAGTAATAATAATAACAAATTATTTTTTATTTATAAGATTCAAGATTGTTCATTTGTCATATGCAGGATCAACACAAGGACAACAATGCAATGAAATGCTTAGGATCAGAAGAACCTGTTGACTCGCTAAGATAGTCGAGAAGTACTAGCATGCAATAAACATATAAGGGAAAAAAGTAAACAATACAATAAAAATATGTAATAAAATATACATATTTATTTATCCCATGGCATGAAATTTTCACTTTCTGAGGTTTTTGAGGCCCTAAACAGGAGCTCCCCTACCCTGTTTAGCCCCCCTCCCCCATGGCCCAAGTTGCGAAATATGTAAACTGAGCATTTGTGATCCTTTTCCGCGTTTGAAAAAAAGACAGCCCAAACGGGCGATTCTGAACAAGGGAACTTTCTGACGTCACACACGCGGAAAGGTTTCCACCCCCCGTCTGGATGTCTACCCACCGTCTCTGGAAATCACGCCCAGAGTTTGGACCGCAAATGAGCTACGCAATGTGAGATGCAGTTTTTTATTTGCCTGGAGGCACGTGAGAGTGTTTCCAGGCTCAGATGTCCTTTATCCGAGCCTCCGAACCTCTGAAATAGCAGTGTTTTAATTTTATTTTCTGTGGAAATGTGTTTATTTTTCAATGGAAATCGTCTCATATCTTCCTCCGCTCATAAAACACGGAAGTGGGGCCAGCGCACATCGCACCGCTAAATGAGGAAAGAACGGAGAGTTTGGCTACAACCCACCCGCTGCACTGGCCTGTCTCTGTCCTCGTCATTTGCATTCAAGCAACAACGCCCAGAATAAAGCATTTCGGAGAGATATTTATGACTCTGACTGTGTCCATGAGGCTTTCTCATGCACTGAGTGTTGATTTTGAAGAAGGATTCATTTACAGTATTAGGGAACCATTAAGGCACCATATAAAAGCACCAAGAAGTACCATGTCATGGGATCTTTAACCTTTATTTAACCAGGAAAGTCCCATTGAGATTACTAATCTCTTTTTCAAGGGAGTCCTGGCCAAGACAGCAGCACAGTTACATTACATTACACGCAGACATTTCAACACATCACAAAATTGATTCTTAAAAGAAATTACAAATCATAGATTTAATTTCCAAACCTTTCAACATAGATTTAAACTGAACTATTGAAGTCAGTTCTTGTAATTATATATAATAAAATACAAAGGTACAGGGAGGATTAAATAAGGTGTAAGTAGAATATTTCACAGGTGGTAATACTGCTCAAATGAATTTCGTATTGCACATAATATAGTATAGTATGAGTATTGCACGTGGGTTATTGCACAGGTTATTGTACAGGTAACAGTAGCATTTACAGTGAGGTAGTTACATACATGATACATTCACATAGAGCAGCAGCAATAAACATATGCATTACGAAAAGTAGTTTAGTGCAGTATTATTGAGAGTTCAGTATTATTTAGAGTATTATCCAGAGTTCAGCAGTCTGACAGCTTGGGGGTAATAGCTGTCTTTGAGTCTTTCTGTGCGTGCTGGCAAGCTCCTGTATCGTCTACCAGAGGGTAGCAGACGGAAAGGTCCTTGTGCTGGATGAGTATGGTCCTTCTAAAGTTCTAAAACTTCTAAAAAGTTATAAAATATACATTTTTTTCTTTCTTTTTTTTATTGTAGATCAGTTGGTCTTGATGACCTTTCAGCAGGTTGTGCACACTCCCCCACCACCACCTCCTCGTCCCTCAGCTGCTGACGCCAGTACATAGATCAGGAACTGGGGGCGGCAGACAGCGGATCGGCTCTTGCCCCACTACAGGTCTCTAACAATCAATGTCAGAAACCTAAAAGACTGACTTCAAAAACTGTGTTGTGCAATTGTCTGTTTCTGTGTCAGTGTTACCTCTTGCACAATGCTCAGTTATGCAGAAAAAACTGTAATAGCTGATGCATGTGCTCCTCAGTCAGTATTTTTATCATATTGCACATACACAACACTTGTTCATTACAGATTTTGAAAATCAGTCAAGGTACAAATGCATTTCAATTGGAAAAATCTATATAGGCCTATGGTATGATTATGACAAGTTTATTAAGGTTATTTCTCAAGCAATTTCATTTTGTTAAGTCAGTTTTACATTTTAGCTAGCCTATTAAAACAGAAGCATATCATATTGTCAAATATTCTACTCTATACCATGGTAGATGTTTAACTACAGATACATTTTGACTTTTGAAACTTAAACCTTTGCTCTTGGCCTCTATAGACACAATAGACATCTGTGTGATTCAGTGGTTGCGGCTGTAACGGTGGTTTTTAGCGCCGTACAGCTTTTCTCAATGCATGCTATGTAAATAACCACCTCCTTCCAAATTAGGTCTTACTTAAATCTTTTCTATCTACTACTTTATACTGACTTTCGTTGAGTTTAACCACTTCACAAACATGCAAGTTTGACATTGTGCTCGGCTATTGAAACAGGATGTGGTGTGCTTTGTCTTTTTGTGTTTTAAGCTGTGTTTATTGTGTTTGAAAGAGCCCACAGAGAAGTCCAGGTATAGCAGTAGCAGCAGTAGCGGCAGGGGGAGGAGGAGGTGCGACCGGGCCCATCCTCTCACTATCACTCAGCTACATGGGGCTTCCTGTAAGCCCTCTGTACACAGGCTGCGGTCACAAGTGGAAAATGTCACCGGGCACTTAAAATAACAAACTAGTCAAGAGGCTGAGGAGATGGAGGGATGACTGACAGAGAGGCAGCACCAGAGACAATGTAGAGATGCAGAAAGTTCATAGGATGCCACTTCAATCAAGGATTCAAGAAAAGCAGTGAGGTACATTTTTACCTTTATTCAAAACACAACTATTTCTTAATGCATTTGCGCATTTACCCATATATGTGGCTAATATCTGTAACGACTACATACCTTTGCAACATCTTTTTATTTCAATTCAGCAGCTTGTTACTAATGTTACTAGTCCAAAATTGATAGTACATTCAGTCAAAAGCTGTGAACTATTTATTTATTATTCTGCATACAAACATGTTAAGTTCTATGAAAGCAAGACAGTCCATCTTAACTGACTGATTTGTTCATATGAATGTACATTTCTTGTTTGACTGAAGCCATGGCAGTCGGGTTTCAGTGGTCCATGTACTCGGCTGTGCTTCTCCTTTCGACGCATGCAGCCCGGGCTCCACAAAGCCTGGCAGGTACAATAACGACTGTGGTCTCTGTATTACTGTGCAAATCAACGAACAAGCAAAAATGTAAGTTCTGTTTTGCCCTCCAGAACTTTCCTGTGTGAATGACTTTGTCAGAAATGTCACTTGCACTTGGAAGCTCTCTGCATTCAACCCCAGCTCGGACTGTTGGGTGTCTGGTGTTAAGACGATATTCATCAATAAAGACAATCGTAAACAAATCATGTAAGTCTACTATATGGATTATGTGTAGAGGTGTGTAGTACTCATTTACTGTGTATCTTGGAGTAGTTTGTGGACTTCTACTTGAGTAATATTAAGTTTAAAGTAACAGTACTCTTACTTGAGTTTATGTTTCTTCCACCTTTTCTTCAGATAGGATTTAGTTTTTCTCTTTTTTATGGTCTATCTTTTAATATTCAAGGTTTTTGTCCATACTTTAAAATATATTTAAGTTACTTTCATAACACTGGTCTACAAATTTTTGGACTCGATCTGCTTCCAAGATAAAAGTGGCTAAATCTCATTTATATTGATAAGATTAACTGAAAATCAATTGATAATTGTGCTGGTTAGCTAATGTATTCAATATATATATATATATATATATATATATATATTAAAGTGGGGCAACAGCGGTGATGGTGATGGACGGAAGGTGTGCTTGGGTGCTCGTCCCTCTCTAGGTGCTGTCCCTGTGTGGTCCTCTGGAGGATTCCTGGGTGCTGGCGGTGGTCCGGTTTGCGCTCTGGGTCTGGCCGGTCATCCCTTTGTGCCGCCTGGGGCGGGTCCTGGGGTTTTTTCCGCTCGGGTTCGCTGGCTGCCTTCTCGGCTGTCCAGTGCATGGTTGGGGAAGTGGGTGGACGCCAGTGTGGGAAGAGAGTGGTGATGGTGATGAGGAAAGGACGCTGGTACAAATGAGGGAAAAAAAAAAAAAAAAAAAGTCACGGAAGGAGGGTTTGGGGAAAGGAAGGAAGGAGGGAAAGGAACAAAAATGTATGCCCTGTCTAGGCTACCCCACTATGGTGGGACACAGCCTTTGTGTGTGTGTGTGTGTGTGTATATATATATATATATATATATATATATATATATATATATATATATATATATATATATATATATATATATATATATATATATATATATATATATATATATATATATATATATATATATTGATATAATAATAATATATATATTATATATATTGATACATGTTAAAACTCTAGACATATTAAAATGAATGTATTGGAATGTGCAGACAGGCTTTCAGATAGAACTGGTTGCTTGTAGACACACTGTACCTTCTGATAAACTACTGTTTTTGCCTTACTTTGCATAAATGTCCTATTTTGACCCAATACTATATCTTGGAAACTATAGCCAATCAGCACTTCTGACTTACTTTTTCTTTATTAGTGACCTAAACCAAGAAAAATTTCACTACTTTTGTATCGGAAGCATTTTGCTTGTAGACCAGTAAAATTAATCTTACTTGAGTTGAAGTTTCTCAAATAATTTTTACTCTTATGTGGGTATTACTAATTTGTAATTTTACCAAAGTAGTATTATTTTTATACACTTGTGTACAATTTTTGGCTGCTCTATCCACCATTGGTTAGGAATGAGTTTAAAAAATAGAGCATGATTGTGATTGAAATAAAATTATGTCCAGGCGCAGCTGCAAACTAAAACAACACGGAGAATTCCCAGGATGCACCTTTTCCTTTGATCAGGTAAGTAATTTATACCGCACAACTGTAGATGATAGAACATAAATAATCTACCCATGTTTCCTCACAATAACCCGAATCCAAACCACAAAATACTGCCATTCGCTCATTCACCCTTTGCCACTTTTGTACCAGACAGCTATTACAGCTGTAGAGTCAGATAAAGGTTATTTGTGGTTTTTAAAGTTAAATCTATATGAGTACATTATCATTTAGCTCTTCTAAATTCTCTTAAAGGTACTATATTACACAAAATAGATTGAAATGTGAACTTTAAACCATGTTATAATGCTGATACCCCCTCAAAAACATACCTGTAGTTGTGTTTTGTTTCATTCAAATATTTGAGTAATCAATGTTTCATTCAGTAGAGATTGGCAGTTCCAGGGCTAAAATCATCCAAACCATTCAAGGTGTATGGACATTAAAAACACAGTGGAGCACTTCCTGCATTACGACATGTCAGAAAAATCACCTCTGAAAACATAGACGAGTTCAGTGAAGAACCACAGCAAACACATATTTAAATTTTACTTGCAAGGGGAGACAATCTCTCGCCACTGGGCTGTTCCTTCTCACATCTTTTATTAATTCACAGATGGGTGTACACAAATATGCAAATTTCACATGATAAAACAACGTGACTTCTTTCCCAGAAACTCAACAACCTTGACATTTACAGCTGCAGGTTACAGTGTACCTTCTCTGATAACTCTCTTCCTGGAGTTTCTGACTCCCTTTCCCACATCCCATAACAATGAGATATAATATTCTAATTTAATTTGATCAAAATACATGAAGCAATGATAACACATTTATAATTATTCTAACACCACATGACATCACAAGGTTGAAAGGAGTGTTTTCAGTTTGAGAGAGCTCAGCTTAACTATGCAGGGTTTGTATGTCAATAAAACAAAACACAACTCCAGGTATGTTTGTGATGAGGAAACAACAATATAACATAGATAAGAAAATAGCTTCATATGGGCCCTTTAAAGATGTGGTCAATATAATCTCTTTACTTACATAGAAAGCGTGTTTACACTGCGACTATCTCACTTTTTTTAATCTCTTCTTTTTTTAGACATTTCATTCATATGAAAAACTCAAAAATATTAGTGTGACTTGCAATGGCACATTGATTCAAACCCAAATCTATGACCCTAAACTTCACAGTGAGTAAAAGAGAAAACATCTTAAACTGAACAACTCTTTTATCAATTTCTTGTAAAAATAAGCTTTTTGTGCTTTCATGTTTGAATAGTAAAGCTGCACCGTCCCAGCACTCCCAATGTCAGCAGCACTGCTAACATGACTCGGATATCGTGGAGGGTCGGGAGCCCCCAGTCTCAATTCGTCAAGATTGTCACCGTCCATATTCAGATTAAACCCGCTCACCAGTCATGGGAGAGTGTACATTTTGCAAAAGTGTATGAGTTCAAAAGGAATTTCAGCGTGAATCAGCCTTCAGATGTTCAAGAGATGATCCTATGGCAAAAATTAAAGGGCCATCTCCAGGTTAGAGTAAGAATTAAGTCTAGTAAGTCGAAAGGGAGCCACTGGAGCGAGTGGAGCCCAACCACGTCCTGGATGGCAGAGGAAGAAGTGGCAACATCACAGGAACAAGGTATGTCTGAGGAGTGAATTTGGTTTTCTGACAGTACAGCTTTAAGCATGCCAAATAATGTTTCATATATTTTTTCCATTTTGAGATTATACTGTATATTACACAAACCAAAAAATAAAAATTTAATGTCATCTTTTTTTTTTCTTTTTTTTTTCTTTTTTTAGCTTTAAATCTGGGCCAGCTCATTTTTGTACTTTTAGCGCTCACCTTGGGACTGTGTTTTGCTTCAGTGTTGGTCATTTACAGCTGTTGCATCAGAAAACGGTTTGTGAGTTACTTGTGCTCAGAATATCATTTACGTTATCTTTTCTTCAACTGAAACAACCCACTGCTGTTTCAGGAATCTGAAAGAGAAGACTGTTCCGAATCCTTCCCAATACTTCTACACACTGCATTCAGTTTATGGGGGAAATTTGAAGGTAATTTAATAATATTTAAGAATGTCTTTCACTCATTTATCCATAAATTGAAAGAAATTATATTTTATTATGCTCTTTTATGGGAATGAGATAGATAATGCATTTGATTCTAAAGCATTTCTTGCTTAAAAACATGGACACTATATATATATATATATTGTATATATATATATATATATAAGTTACTTTCATAACACTGGTCTACAAATTTTTGGACTCGATCTGCTTCTGAGATAAAAGTGGCTAAATCTCATTTATATTGATAAGATGAACTGAAAATCAATTGATAACTGTGCTGGTTAGCTAATGTATTCAAGATATGTAATAATAATAATAATAATAATAATAAATATAGCCGCAAGCGGCGATGAACGGCCCTCGCTTGCACTCGCAGCCCCCTGCTAACGCGCCATTTTCCTATTCCCATGAACCATCTATGTACCAAATTAGGTGTGGCTACACCAAAGTTTTTGCCGGGCATCCTAATGGCAGGGACAGATGTTTGTCCTGTTACCATGGCAACATGATGTGAGATGGAGTGGGGGTGTCACTGTGTTTTTTGATCGAGACCATGTCACGAATGTGTGGTCCAAATTTGGTGTGTCTACGGCAAAGTAAAATTTTTCTGTTCCATGCAATCTCCCTAGGGGGCGCTATTACGGCCAATTGAGATTTTCTTATATCAATCTGTGTAGGGCCGGGGTGTCCACCAACGATTCAATTTCGAGTAAAATCGGCCAAAGTATGTGCGAATTATCACTCGTCGAAGTTTGACAGGAAATGGCGCCTTCGCCACCAGGTCACATGGTCTATCCAAAATAGCTGGTTGGTTGCCTAGCAACGGTATAATATACTTTTTGTTTATCTTCCCATGATGCAAATTTTGTTTGACTACACCAAAGTTTTTCCAGAAAATCCTAATGACAAGGACAGATGTTTGGCCTGTTGCCATGGCAACACGATGGGAGATGCCCGGGGTCATCATTGAGATTTTTGATGGAGACCCTGTCACGAATGTGTGTACCAAATTTGGTATGTCTACGACAAAGTAAAATTTTGCACTTCCATGCAATCTCCCTAGGTGGCGCTATAGTGTCCATTTCAGATTTTCTTATAGAAATCTGTTCCGGGCCGGGGTGTCCACCAACGATTGAAGTTTGAGTGAAATCGGCCAAAGTATGTGCGAATTATCACTCGTCGAATTTGATGGCGAGCCACAAAAACGAACCTGAAATTTGTGGCGTTGTCACAGAAACACCGTTCACTCTTTTAGAACGCTTTTAACAACTTTTAATGTCCCACTTGTCTAGATGATACAGCACGATTCTGGTGAGTCTGGGTCAAAAACCCTAGGAGGAGTTCGTTAAAATACGAGGACAGGAAAATGCACCCTCGGTGCCAGGTCACGTGCTCAATCCAAAATGGCCGACTTCCTGTTGGTCGCTTAGCAACCGCATAATATACTTTTTTGTTCCTTATCCCATGATGCATCTGTGTACCAAATTTGGTTTGGCTACGACAAAGTTTATGCTGGGACTCCCATTGGCGACGACAGATGTTTGGCCTGTTGCCATGGCAACACGATGGGACATGGCGTGTTGACGTCATTAAGTTTTTTGATCGATACCCCGTCACGAATATGTGTACCAAATTTGGTATGTCTACGACAAAGTAAAATTTTGAGCTTCCATGCAATCTCCCTAGGTGGCGCTATAGCACCTATTTCAGATTTTCTTATACCAATCTGTTCAGGGCTGAGGTGTCAACGAACGATTAAAGTTTGAGTGATATCGGCCAAAGTATGCGCGAATTATCGCTCGTTGAAATTTGATGGCGAGCCGCAAAAACGAACCCGAAATTTGTGGCGTTGTCACGGAAACACCGTTCACTCTTTTAGAACGCTTTTAACAACTTTTAATGTCCCACTTGTCTAGATGATACAGCACGATTCTGGTGAGTCTGGGTCAAAAACCCTAGGAGGAGTTCGTTAAAATACGAAGACAGGAAAATGCACCCTCGGTGCCGGGTCGCGTGCTCGGCCCAATATAGCTGACTTCCTGTTGGTCGCCTAGCAACGCCATAATATATTTTTTGGTTCGTAACGACATGACCTATCCACCACCCGAATTTCGTTTATCTACGACAAAGTTCATTTATCGGGTATAGCCATAGGCGCAATGTATTTTGATTTTTGAGGTGGCGCTGTGGAGCCATTTTTAAAGATTTTTTAATACAGATTATTTGTAAATTCCTTTTTTGGCTTTCTTGAATTTTGCGCAAAATTTCGTGAGTTTTCGTCCGTGGGAAGTACCCGAAACCTGAAAAAAGTGGTCGGGAAAATAATAATAATAATAAGAAGAAGAAAAACCAGAACAGTAACAATATAGTGCCACGAATGGTAACACAAAATATATCAATGGAAAGGGCGCACGTCCAGTAACGCACCCGTGGGGTCCATTGACAACTACTAGCGCGTTGCACACGTTCCACGCTGGTTCTGCAGTGCTTCGCACCGCAGAACGGTTACAATAGGCCCTATGCGCTCTTCAGCGCTCGGGCCTAAATATAGCCGCAAGCGGCGATGATCGGCCCTCGCTTGCACTCGCTGGGGGGGTGGCGCTAACGCGCCATTTTCCTATTCCCATGAGCCATATATGTACTAAATTAGGTGTGGCTACACCAAAGCTTTTGCCGGCGTTCTAATGGCAGGGACAGCTGTTTGACCTGTTACCATGGCAACATGACGGGAGATGCCGCGGGGTCATCATTGAGATTTTTGATCGAGACCCTGTCACGAATGTGTG
This sequence comes from Paratrypauchen microcephalus, assembly GCA_036785185.1. Taxonomy (NCBI): domain Eukaryota; kingdom Metazoa; phylum Chordata; class Actinopteri; order Gobiiformes; family Gobiidae; genus Paratrypauchen; species Paratrypauchen microcephalus. Next base: position 155,542 of record JAVJIX010000135.1, read on the forward strand.
GTCCAAATTTGGTGTGTCTACGGCAAAGTAAAATCTTTCTGTTCCATGCAATCTCCCTAGGGGGCGCTATTACGGCCAATTGAGATTTTCTTATATCAATCTGTGTAGGGCCGGGGTGTTCAGCAACGATTAAAGTTTGAGTAAAATCGGCCAAAGTATGAGCGAATTGTCACTCGTCTAAGTTTGACAGGAAATGACGCCTTTGCCACCAGGTCACATGGTCTATCCAATATGGCTGGTTGGTTGCCTAGCAATGGTGTAATATAATTTTTTGTTCCTCTTCCCATGATGCATCTGTGTACCAAATTTGGTTTGACTAGGACAAAGTTTTTGCCTAGCGTCCCATTGATGACGACAGATTTTTGGCCTGTTACCATGGCAACACAATGGGAGATGCCATGGGGTCATCATTAAGATTTTTGCTCGAGACCCTATCACGAATGTGTGTACCAAATTTGGTATGTCTACGACAAAGTAAAATTTTGCACTTCCATGTAGTCTCCCTAGGGGGCGCTATAGTGTCCATTTCAGATTTTCTTATATCAATCTGTTCAGGGCCGGGGTGTCCACCAATGATTGAAGTTTGAGTGAAATCAGCCAAAGTATGCGTGAATTAACACTTGTCGAAGTTTCACAAGAAATGACGCATTTGCCACCAGGTCACATGGTCTATCCAATATGGCTGGTTGGTCGCCTAGCAACCGCTTAATATACTTTTTTGTTCCTATTCCCATGATGCATCTGTGTACCAAATTTGGTTTGGCTACGACAAAGTTTTTGCCTGGCGTCCCATTGGCGACGACAGATGTTTGGCCTGTTGCCATGGCAACACGATGGGACATGGTGTGTTGACGTCATTAAGTTTTTTGATCGATACCCCGTCACGAATATGTGTACCAAATTTGGTATGTCTATGACAAAGTAAAATTTTGCGCTTCCATGCAATCTCCCTAGGTGGCGCTATAGCACCCATTTCAGATTTTCTTATATCAATCTGTTCAGGGCCCGGGTGTCCACCAACAATTAAAATTTGAGGTAAATCGGCCAAAGTATGCGCGAATTATCGCTCGTCGAAGTTTGATGGCGAGCCGCAAAAACGAACCCGAAATTTGTGGCGTTGTCACGGAAACACCGTTCACTCTTTTAGAACGCTTTTAACAACTTTTAATGTCCCACTTGTCTAGATGATACAGCACGATTCTGGTGAGTCTGGGTCAAAAACCCTAGGAGGAGTTCGTTAAAATACGAGGACAGGAAACTCCGCCTTCGGCGCCGGGTCACGTGCTCGTTCCAATATGGCCGACTTCCTGTTGGTCGCCTAGCAACCGGTTAATATACTTTTTTGTTCCTCTTCCCATGATGCATCTGTGTACCAAATTTGGTTTGGCTAAGACAAAGTTTTTGCCTGACATCCCATTGGCAAGGAGAGAAGTTTGGCCTGTTGCCATGGCAACACGATGGGACATGGCGTGTTGGCGTCATTGAGTTTTTTGATCGATACCCCATCACGAATATATGTACCAAATTTGGTATGTCTACGACAAAGTAAAATTTTGCGCTTCCATGCAATGTCCCTAGGTGGCGCTATAGCACCCATTTTAGATTTTATTATATCAATATGTTCAGGGCCGGGGTGTCAATGAACGATTAAAGTTTGAGTGAAATCGGCCAAAGTATGCGCAAATTATCGCTCGTCGAAGTTTGATGGCGAGCCGCAAAAACGAACACGAAATTTGTGGCGTTGTCACGGAAACAACGTTCACTCTTTTAGAACGCTTTTAACAACTTTTAATGTCCCACTTGTCTAGATGATACAGCACGATTCTGGTGAGTCTGGGTCAAAAACCCTAGGAGGAGTTCGTTAAAATACGAAGGCAGGAAATTGCGCCTTCGGCGCCAGGTCGCGTGCTCGGGTCAATATGGCCGACTTCCTGTTGGTCGCCTAGCAACAGCGTAATATATTTTTTGGTTCGTAACGACATGACCTATCCACCACCCGAATTTCATTTGTCTACGACAAAGTTCATTTTTCGGGTATAGCCATAGGCGCAATGTATTTTGATTTTCTAGGGGGCGCTGTTGAGCTATTTTTAAAGATTTTTTAATACAGATTATTTGTAAATTCCTTTTTGGCATTCTTGAATTTTGTGCAAAATTTCGTGAGTTTTCGTTGGTGGGAAGTACCCGAAACCTGTAAAAAAGGGGGGGAGGAAAATAATAAGAAGAATAAGAATAAATAAGAAGAAGAAAAAACAGAACAATAACAATATGGTGCCACCTATGGTGACAATATATATATCAATGGAAAGGGCTCGCGTCCAGTAACGCACCCGTGGGGTCCATTGTCAATGACGAGCGCGTTGCGCCGTCATTGACCTCATCGATTACTCACTTGCCCAATACACATTTTTGGCATTTACGATGGTTAACGATTACAATTATGCCGCTTTCGTGGCAATGGGCAGTGCCAGTCTGTGCTATTGGATCCTATGAGTGTCACTATAGTGTGGCATTGAGTGTTTGGAAAAGGGAGAGCGCTCGCGCTCTGGTTTTGTGGGCACTCATGACATCGTGCACTGCGTGCACGATGTCATGTGTGCCCACAAAACGATTACAATTTTGCCGCCACGGGCGGTGCCACCGTGCCAGGTCAGCGGGCACAAGTCACTGATATGATTGCCACTATGCTTGGAAACAGGAGAGCGCTTCGCGCTCTGTTGCGTGAGCTGAGACAGAGCGCTTCGCGCTCTGTCTCAGCTCACGCGTTCCGGCAATGTTTTGGGGTGAACAATTACAATTTGGCCGCTATCGCGGCCACGGGCGATGCCACCATGCCATGTCAGCGGGCACCAGTTGTTGACATGAGTGCTAGGTGCTTAAAAAGGTGAGAGCGCTTCGCGCTGAGAGCGCTTCCGCTTCGCGCTCTGCTGGTTCTGCAGTGCTTCGCACTGCAGAACAATTACAATAGGCCCTACGCTTTAGCGCTCGGGCCTAATAATAATAATAATAATAATAATAATAATAATAATAATATATTAAAATTCTAGACATATTAAATTGAATGTATTGGAATGTGCAGACAGGCTTTCAGAAAGAACTGTTGCTTGTAGACACACTGTACCTTCTGATAAACTACTGTTTTTGCCTTATTTTGCATAAATTTCCTATTTTGACCCAATACTATATCTTGGAAACTATAGCCAATCAGCACTTCTGACTTACTTTTTCTTTATTAGTGACCTAAACCAAGAAAAATTTCACTACTCTTGTTCCGAAAGCATTTTGCTTGTAGACCAGTGTTATCGACAGCCTCTGGAATCCATTGTAATTTTTTCAGAAATGGCTGAATCCTGTGTCAGTGTCCGACCCCTTCTTTGTGTCCCATCCATGCGAGGACATCTGTGCGGTGGAGGTGTGCGAGTCTTGGGTCAAAGTGCCCTCCAGCTCCCCCGGCAGCTCTTCAGCCCTGGTCCACTCCCCCACTGCGGGCGACCCCCTGTCCTCCTCCTCCTCCTCCTGCTTCTCCAACATGGACTACTTCATGTCCAGCGGCACTGGCAGCTCAACTCACACCTGCACCAGCCCCTACTTCAGTTACCAGGGCAACGTCCTGAGTCCACACAGGAAGCTTCACTTGTCCCTGTGCCCGCCCTTTATCTCCTCATCCATCTATGAGAGCCTGCGGAGGGAGCCACAGAGCCCAGACTCCGGGTTTGGGGTGGGGAGGTTTGACCAGCAGGACACAGAGACCTTCCACGACAACCAGAGCTCTCCTCTTCTCGTCCGTCTGCCCCTGAATCTCACATCCTTCTCTCCTGCGTCTCCCCTTTACCCTTCTGATCTGAACCTGGTGTTTGATAACCACGGGCTGGAAGAGGACCCACCTGTCGCTGCTTCTCCTGCCAGTGAGCACCTGTCAGGCTGGCCCGTGACTGAACCCATGTGCAGGGCCTCGTCTTTACCCGTAGACACGTGTAAGTCAGGCTATCTCACTCTCAAAGAGCTGCACACCACGTTTAGCAACAATTCCATCTGAGTGTTGTGTCAGTGTGTCAGACTTTTCAGCTATCACATGTTGAGAAGCACTCCCACTGTTGCTGCCATTGTTAAATTGTTAATGTCAGTCAAAACTATTCCAACAATTGCATATCTTTATTTTTCTTTTTTAATTTACCTGCTAAATTACACACCGACAAGATCTATGGACAAATATTTTCTGCATAGACATTGGTCATGTGTTAGTAGGCAGTAGTCCAGTTGTAGTCCGGTTGACCATGTATAGAATAAATGCCTGTAGTAGTAAGTCTCCATGTGAGTAACAAAAAGTACATTTATGTTTTTGTTTTCTCTTTATTCAAGCCTTCCATTGCATCTAAACCTAAATAAATAAAGTTGTGCTAGAAGTGGGTCGCCCGTCTGACTTCCTGTGTGTGTGTGTGTGTGTGTGTTTGTGTGTGTGTGCAGAATGTGTTGGTCCGAGCCTTTGTTGTGTGTGTGTGTGTCCTGCCAGGTGGGCCCAGCGGTGAGTTTCAATGTGAGAGAGTGTCATTAGTGTGGTTTGACATTTCAGTTTACCAACCCTCATCCGCTCACCTTGCACAACCAGATCAATTTTTAGTAGCTGGTTGGACACAAACCACAGCACCAAAACACCGTTAAAGTCCAAGTAACCAAAGGCACTGATGAACTGACTTCTCAGCAAAAAACTTAGAAATTGAATTTATATCAAAGAGGATTGAAATAATCTTTGTTTTTTTGCTACTTGCTGTTACCATGCCCACATTTCAAATTTAAAGCCACAGAATGTAATTTTTAGCCAATAAATACACTGAAAGAAAAGCATGTTTCTGTCATTTTGGTTGTGTTTATTGCACTAAGAAATTGAAAAACATTGGTCTTTAATGTGAGCAGGCTTGTATCTCCACAAGCTCTGATTAGGCCTGAAGGACGCATCCTCCTGCTTGCCTCCATAGAAATGTTCCTTTGGTTATAATAGTCAGGTTTGTTTTTTTTTTTTGTAGTGCTTTTACTACTATTATCACTCTAGGGAAATTATCCTTTGCATTTCACCTATCCTTTCAAAAGCAGTGGGCAGTGCATGGGACACCTGGGGACCCATCTCCATGATCTTATTGTCAGGTTTGGTCAGGACCTCAGCTGGAGGATTTTTTTACCTGTGGAGAATGTTTTTGATGGGGGGAACCGGAATGTCCGGAGGAAACACCCAGACACGGGAAAAACATGCACACTCCACACAGAAAGGCTTGGGAAACCTGGGGTTTGAACCCAGACCCTTCTTGCTGTGAGGCGTGAATGCTAGCCACTCAGCCATCCCGCCGCATATGACATGGAATTATGCAGATGATGTGGCCCCAGGTGAAGGTCCCAGCAAATGCAGAACATCTGTTTTCACTGTATCAACCACTTTAAAGATGCACTATGTGACTTTTCTGATGATTGATTGATTGATTGATTGATTAATTGCATTTATATAGCGCCTTCCTGATACACAAAGCGCTTTACAGTTCATTGTTCATTCACTCCAGACTTGGTGATGGTAAGCTACTTTTGTAGCCACAGCTGCCCTGGAGCAGGCTGATAGAAGTGAGGCTGCCAATCTGTGCCATCGGCTCCTCCGACCACCACCAACACACACACACACACATCACTTTCATACTGAGGGAGGATGCGGAAAGACCTGCTTGTCTCTATGGATATTATTAATCATATTTATTTTGCATTTTGCATTTTTTCACTTGCAAGTGTTTTTATTGTTCAAAAATACAGTGGAAAAAAAAAAGTGTTCTTACAGTGAGCAGAGACTTCTCAGCACAGATGTGACCTGGAATGGCTTGGAGGTGCCTCCTGTTGTCTCCATGGAGATAGACAAGATTAATGCCATAGCATTGAACTTTCGAGAGGAATACAGCTCTGGAAAAAAATAAGTGACCACTGCAAAATTATCAGTTTTTCTGATTTTACTACTTATAGGTATGTGTTTGGGCAAAAGGAACAGTAGTCTATAAACTACTGACAACATTTTCCCTAAATTCCAAATAAAATATTATTGTTTAGAGCATTTATTTGCAGAAAATGACAAATCGTCAAAATAACAAAAAAGATACATGTTTTCAGACCTCAAACAATGTAAAGAAACAAGATCAAATTTATTTTAAAATAACATAATACTTAAGAAGAGTTCCGAAATCAATATTTGGTGCAAAAACTCTTATTTTTAATCACAGCTTTCATGCGTCTTGGCATGCTCTCCACAAGTCTTTCACATTGTTCTTGGGTGACTTTATTTCACTCCTGGTGCAAGAACTGAAGTAGCTCAGCTTTGTGTTTGTGTTGGAATTCAACAGACGCTGGAATGGAATGGCTGTAATACATGTAGAGATGCTGATTTCAGAAAAAAATTCAGTGGTCTCTTATTTTTTTCCAGAGCTGTAAATACCATCTCCATGGAGACAAGGATGAAAAGTTACACTGTGCACTTTTAACAAAAACATCCAAAAGGTGTACAGTATGGAATAACTATGACTTGTAGTGAGATGCGTGAAAAGTCCCTCAGTCGTCCAGGTAGAATCCATGATCAAAGGAGAAGTTCAATTTGTCAACTGGACAACTGGACTTGTAGTGAGTGAATTCTACCATAAGAGGGCGTCATCTTTTGCAGTAGTAATACAGGCTTTCCACGTTTGAGGTCCATTAGGATCTGCCAGTTACTTCATCTTGACATCACAAACAACTTTAAAAGCTTTGAAAATCCCACCCAGTCTCGTAAAAACTACACTGACTTATTCAAATAAACAGATCCAAACCCATGATGTAAACAGACAGCCCGGAGACAGACCAGAAGAAAAATAAGACGGTTCTGGAAAGCACAGTTGTTTGAAGGTCTACACAAAAAGAAGAGTCACTGACCACTGCACCAAAAACGACAAACATGTTTCGTAGCTAAGTAACAACTGTGTACCTCAACCAGGGCCGCACCCAGTGTCTGTGAGGACAGCAGCTGCAAGAGGTTGGAGGTCGCACCCTTTATGTCTGGAAATCAATTCATCTTTCCAGTTTGTTGTTGCTTGGTCTAAAATCATCATTTAGCAGAAGGTAAATATATGATAAAAAGGTATTTGCGCTTTTGTCGACTACTTGGTTTGCACTAGGGATGCAAATTATCGATTAATTCATTAATCTAAAGTCGACTGACCTTATCGATCGACTTACGATTAATTGATAAGCGGCGTTTTTCACCTGAATTTTAGTGTTTCAATAGGGTCTTTAAGAATATAAGCTATAGTATACATAACACTGAGTCATAAATATATCATAGTATTATTATATTGTATATTCCTCAATTAATTATTCCTTAGTAAAAAGCAGACAAATGTATTGATGCTGAATAACAAAATACAGTAATCCCTCGCTCTATCGCGGTTTGCAGATTTATTTATTTTTTCCAATTTTTTTTTTTAATAGTGTAACTTTTTTTATAGTGTAACATTGTGTTCTGCATCCTGATTGGCTAAGAGACTAGACCAGGACTAAACGTGGACTAAACCAGGTCTAGACCAGAACTAAACCAGGTCTAAACCAGGTCTAAACTTGGACTGGGCCTGGACTAAACCTGGACTAAACCTGGACTAAACCAGGATTAAACCAGGATTAAACCACCACGTGCCGCTGCTGGTTTCGTGCGGCTGGTTTGTGGCTCGGGCTGAGACTACGCACGGGCGCCGCGGTTCGATCTCATGCTCAGCAGCCCCGGTGTACCCGCGAGGCCCGCTGCTGAGCCCCGGTGTAAGCGCGGGCTGCTGAGCAGTGCCGTTGGCGCCTGCGGCCGGCTGTGAGTCGAGCTTGACGCAGCGCGGTTGCCTTGTTTTGTGACCACGCGGGTGTGCGTGTCCGCGATTAGCGATTAATTGCAATTAATGCATTCTGATCGGCCAACGTCTTGATCGACAATTAATCGTAAGTCGATTAATTGTTGACATCCCTAGTTTGCACAATAAGAATAAGAAAAACTTCTGATAGTTGATAATTGTGATTGATGAAGCAACTGCCTAGTGTCATTAATGTGTATCTAAAACTGATTCAAAATAGTTTGCTCCTGTAGATATAACCTTCTGGACGCAGCACGCCACTTGGATGATTCCGTGGACATTGTTAAAAAGCTAAAACCAGAATACTTCAGAATATTTTCCTTAGAGATATGTTTTATGCCATGGTTTGTTTTTTGTTTTTGTTTTTTTATGCCATTGTTACTGCCTCTGCCCGGTGAATACAGATGAAAATTAGCTTGTACTTAAATCTGGTCTGTGCAATATATTTATTTTGCAATGTCCCTGACAAATAAATTTATTAAACTAAATAAAACACAAGAAAGGAACCATGTTTCCACTAAAATAAGCAGAAGGCCCTCATCCAGGTCAGAAGAGTCAGATTTGTGGAGATCCAAGACCACTCACAGTAATGTTTTTCATTGTTTGTTTGTTTTGTTCAATACAGTGGTCCCTCGGTTCAATGTTCGCGGCCTTGCTGTTTAGCAGATTTTTTTAAAATTTTTTTTTTATGGTGTAACTTTTTTTTTATAGATTAACATTGTGTTCTGCGTCCTGATTGGCTAAGAGACTGTAGACCTTTGTCGATTGATAGATGGGGGACGCGGGGGGACCGGGACCAGACTAGACCTAGACCAGGACTAAACGTGGACTAAACCAGGTCTAGACAAGAACTAAACCAGGTCTAGACCAGGTCTAAACCAGGTCTAAATCTGGACTGGTCCTGGACTAAACCAGGACTGGACCAGGTCTAGACCTGGACTAAACCGGGACTAGACCAGGTCTAAACCAGGATTAAATCACCCCGTGCAGCTCTTTGTTGGTTTCGTGCGGCTCTTGCATTCATTTGTGCGTGTTCGGTTTGTGGCTCGGGCTGCGAGGACACGGTCCTGAAGGGGAGGCATGGTCCGGGTGCCACGGTTCGATTTCGTGCTCGCAGCCCGGCCTTGAGCCAGTCACGCTGCTCTGTCACGGATTTGACCACAATGAGCGGGTGCACGTGTCGCGCACTTCTCCAAGGGGTTGGTGGGCGTCCCGTCCAGGGATGTGGCGGTGCCGTTGGATGAGCGCGGTGCTTCCTGCGGATCTAGTGACTCGTGTCTCCTCTCCCCTCGCGCGTCCGGCGGGGCTCCCGGTGGAGCCCCCACACTTCACTATTAATACATTTTGTTGAAAATCTACGAAAGTTTGAGTGTTTAAACGAGAGAGAAATGTGAGAAAACGTTAATTCCAGTGTTTTAAGGCGTTTACAGCCTTAAAACATGTATAATAATTGTAAAATATAAAGTTGTCCTACTTTGCGGATTTCGCTAATTACGGGTTATTTCTGGAACCTAACCCCCACGATAAATGAGGGATTACTGTACAATAATACACAACAAAAATGTTACCTCCTTTAGTAAATATTTTGGACTTTGTCAATGGTTATCAAGAACTCCTTGTATTGAACAACACTTAGACAAACTTTATTGATCCACAAGGAAAATAATTTAACACTATTTAGACATTCACATAAATCCTGTGACCGGTGACCTGACCTTTGCCCTCTGTGTGTGTCTCATAATGGGAAGTCCACCTCCATCTGCTTTAACTCGTCTGATGCCCACTGAAGACTTTACCACACCACTGGCCTGGTTTTGGATCTTCTGAGTGAGCAGCGAAGTACTGGGCTCCTTTGGGAACTAGGCTTTCCTTCCTAAAAACAGGAGATAGTGAATGTTTGGACAAAGATAAAATGGCTGTAAGAGGTGCTCTCACATTTTAGTTTACTTTGGCTGCAGGACAAAGGAATGCACCTCTGATGTAACTGCATTAGCTCCTTCAGCACACATGGGCACTAACGCTCACCAGCTGTAGGCTCATACTGTATACATATGCATGACCTCTTCCTATTCCACCTTTCCCGTCATTTATAATCTGAAAGCTTGCTTAAACAAGGATCAACATCGTTCTTGGGTTTTAACAAACATGTATTCAACATGTCATCACTTGCAAAGCCTCACAATGCCAACACATCCAGTAATATAAAGAATAAATAAAGTACACATTTGCTAGACACTTAATTACACATTAATACAAAGTCACACAGCCTTCACATGCACACCGACAGAAAGGAAATTACACAATAAAACAGCAGAAAATATATCTCACTGGCCACATTAACTCAAAAAATACAGTCCACATCTTAGAATATCCTCTTGAGGAAACTTAAACGTAATACAACTTTATTTTTGCCACTTTAATCTCTGTGTGTATCCCAAATTTTAAAAAATAAAAAATAAAAATAAATAAAAAATAAATTTAATAAATTTAAAAAAATACAATAAAATAAAAATAAAAAACAGTGATCCCCTAAAAATTCCCCTCAGAAACAACATTTTAATTGGAAGCGGAACAAATAAAAGATTCCCTCTATTCCTGTATTATAAAATAAAATGAAATCAATTAACATGAATTTTCTGGAAAATATGACTTATTTATTACTATTTATTGCCTTTTAATATTTTATTGTATTTCAAACTGAATATTATAAAACATTAACTTAAATGGCAGCTATTCTTGCTGTCACATTTTATTTTTCCTAGACCAGATTTGATGGTACATTTGTAAATTCACTAAGGTTTGAGGGAGAGATCTGGACACAGAATAAATGTAGACCCTCTCCAAGGCAACTTGCAATGGAAAACAGTGGCCAAACTTAAAGCACATCACTGGTAAATGCTCCATCCTTTCTGCTCTCTCTATGATAAGATCCTTCTGATTTGGCAAAGAAAAGATTTGTAAAGATACACTACGTAACTTTTCTGGTAGAGGTGGGGGTGTTATTGCTTTTCTTGTGTTGTTCCAAATGACATTAAAATAATCCATATTGCATTTAATTTAATTACAGGTGCTTTAAGTGTTAAAAAGTCACCACGAAAAACTGGATTTGCTCTGACCTGTAATTTGGCCTGGTCGCATCTCCTGCTTGTCTCCGAGATTTAATGCCATAGTGTGGAACATTCCAAGAAAAGCAATGACATTTCCAGGCAGACCCTCCACCTGAAATATTAAATTTAAATGTCCTATATTTAAATTGAAGTTCTTTAAATTTACACATAGGATCTAAAACAGATTTTTGTGAGCCTTTATGTTATAATGTTAATTTATCAAAAACATCAGTGAAGTTTTTGTTTGTTTTTTTGCTTGTTTTGTTTCATTCACTTATGTTTGAGTAAACCTGTGTTATTAATCTGTCTACATCTCAAAAGCTCAAAATGCTCTGTTCCACCTTGTGATGTCAGTGGTAGTTTTCAACTGTTACCTTTTGCATTTAGTTCAGTAGAGACCGGCAATTTCAGGGCTGAAATCATCCAAATGATAGTAAATCGAGTATGTAAATGGAGTAAATGGAGTAGACCAACAGACTCAAAAACAGCTTCAGGGCCATAACCACCTTGAACACTCACATGCACCGACTTACCCCATATTCCTATCCCCACTCTCCTCCCATCCATCCATTGTGCAATTACTTAACACAGTGCAATATTGTGGACAATATTTATTGCAGTGTAATAATATATTTTTTGTAGCATATCCACCTGGGCAATATTTATTACTGTGTAATATCTGAACTGGGTTTTGTACCATATCCACCTGTTGTTGTGCAGTACCTAATTACAGTGTAATGTCCTGTGGTGCAATACTTAACACAGTGCTATAGCTTGTTGACAATATTTAATACAGTATAATACGCTAAAGTGAGTTCTGTGAAAAATCTCTCTGCAATGTAGAGACTCTCAAGTGTGTGTATATGGCTGTATGTGTCACCCCTACTGCAATATCTGAGCAAGACTTGCATCATTAACCTGGTAACTAATGTGTAGTACCAGCTTGTATAGGACTTTTTTTGCACTAATTTTTTTACACTTTTTTTTCTATACTGTGTTGTAAATATCCTGCTGTGCTGTAAATATCCTACTTAAATGTGTGCACTGAAGTGAGAAGTTTTCAGTCTCATTGTCTCATTGTGAGTATGTATGATGTAAACTGTACATATGAATAGTGACAATAAAAGGCATTCTATTCTATTCTATGGAGTTTAATAGAGCACTTCCTGTATTACCCTATGACATCACAAGGGATGGAGTGTTTTCTGTTTAAGAAAAGAACACAGCCCATGCAGGATTTGTGAGTTAAACATGTATGTATGAAACAAAACGCAACTCTGAACGCAATGTTTTTGAGGAGGAAACATTAATATAACATTGATATGATATGGACCCTGTAAGCAAAGCCTGAGTCAAAACAACATGTATAGCAACAGAATAAACCTCACATTCCATCACACCTTCAACTTTCTATTGACATTTTTCAGATATCATCACCAAAATAGTTAACAAGGTTCTACACTGCGGAATGGCATGTAATCACTGATTAAAACAAACTTTACATTACAAACATAGCTGTAGCCTAAGCATTTTGAGTTGTGCTGAAAATAAACTATCTTTGGAGCATGTGAAAGTCTGTGACAGTGTTTATTTTTTCACTCAGGTTCACGTTGAGTTCTTGGGAATTCTGTTTGTCCTTGGCATTGGGTCAAGACAAGAGGTAGCCTAGAATTCATGCCGCTGGTAAACACATTTTATACTCAAGGTTTTGTTTGGAATGTGTTTTTTCTATTGGCATCCATTTGTTCTCACATGCTTGATAAATAGTTTTGAGTCACATTTATTTGTAGCTGCCTAGAAGTTTCCCATACAACCTAACCCCAAATATACAGCTCTGGAAAAAAAATAAAAAGACCACTGCAAAATGATCAGTTTTTCTGATTTGACTACTTATAGGTTTGTGTTTGGGCAAAAGGAACATTTTTGTTTGGATCTATAAACTACTGACAACATTTCCCCCAAATTCCAAATAAAAAATATTATCGTTTCGAGTATTTATTTGCAGAAAATGACAAATGCTCAAAAGAACAAAAAGATACATGTTTTCAGACCTCAAACAATGCAAAGAAACAAGATCAAATTCATTTTAAAACAACATAATACTAATGTTTACACTTAAGAAGAGTTCAGAAATCAATATCACTGGTTTACAAATTTTTGGACCTGATCTACTTCTGAGATAAAAGTGGCTAAATCTCATTTATATTGATAAGATGAACTGAAAATTAATTGATAACTGTGCTGGTTAGCTAATGTATTCAAGATATGTAATGATATAATCATAATATATATATTGATACATGTTAAAACTCTAGACATATTAAAATTAATGTATTGGAATGTGCAGACAGGCTTTCAGATAGAACTGTTGCTTGTAGACACACTGTACCTTCTGATAAACTACTGTTTTTGCCTTATTTTGCATAAATTTCCTATTTTGACCCAATACTATATCTTGGAAACTATAGCCAATCGGCACTTCTGACTTAGTGACCTAAACCAAGAAAAATTTCACTACTTTTGTTCCAGAAGCATTTTGCTTGTAGACCAGTGTTATTTGGTGCAATAACCCTTATTTTTAATCACAGCTTTCATGCGTCTTGGCATGCTCTCCACAAGTCTTTCACATTGTTCTTGGGTGACTTTATTCCACTCCTGGTTGGTCTTGTGTTTGTGTTGGAATTCAACAGACGCTGGAATGGAATGGTTGTAATACATGTAGAAATGCTGATTTCAGAAAAAAATGCGGTGGTCTTTTGACTAACATAAAACAGAAATTACACCGTGTACTTGGACCCTTGCCTTTTTCACGGTCCCAATCAAGGTTTCCAAATGTTTTCCGTATGGGGTTTGGATTTTCTGTCATTTGAACCGTCTCCATCCCTGCTCCGTCCTTCCCCCAACGACATTGCGCTCTGGGCTGCTCCGGTGCAGCTGCGGAGGAGCCGATGGGAGGGATGGAGCGCAGGAATTCGGCCCAGCGGAAGTGCACGAGCTGAGGTGCCGTGTGGGCACATCTTCACGCTCTGTCCACAAGTTCACTCAAGCCTGGGAACACGACTGAGGAGCACCATTCCAGATACCCCACTTAACTCTGAGTGACAACATTTTTTTGTGTCAATATTTTTAACTAATCAGTAGCTCCAGTTCACTTTTTTGTGGAAATCCTGGCACAATAATTGGCTTTTACGCACGCCAATGATCACTATAAGGCCACTGCTGACACTCCCGGGTGCAGTTTCACTTGTTGACGTTGCATAGACGTTGCAGGATTTTCCCAGGATCACAGGACGAGGTGTAGGAGTTTTGTAAGAGAAGGAAAAGTTGCTGACTCAGGAAGTTCGCTCGCCTCCTCCGCGCGCAGGACTGGAGCGGTCAAAAGAGACATCCAAGAGGTGAGATGAGTGCGCCTAGATTTGTCACCTGTAGGGTTTCACATGGTAATAACTACCTTTAAGATTTGACTGCTTGTTTTGTTTTTTTTCTCTCTCTCTCTTTCTTTTTTTTCTTCTTTTAAGACTGGCTGCAGTGTTGATTAAGTTTTTAGACTGTGCGTAAAGCGCTTGGGGGGTTGAGTTTTTTTTTAATAGGAGTAAACGTGGCAATCTATAAAATGCATGCTACAAAGTGAGTCATCTTGCCTCTAAATATGTGCCTGTCTGCTCAGTAAAGTCAAACATAAACACAGCAGCAGAGAAGAAAATGTTTTGACATTTAAGAAGTGCTTCAGGGGCCTGGCAGTAGCAATTAAAACATTTTTTTGGAAAATTATAGGCAGTAGGACTAAAATAGCTTCCAGAGTAGGGTTGTAGACAGCAGCAGAAGTAACACAAAGCAAATGACAGGATGCATAATCAGATTAAAGAAATTTCATTCTACTTTGCAGTCTTAGTTTTTTTTTTTATGGAGGGGAAAATCGTAGATGTGTTGAAATGATTGGGTCAATAATTTGCATAGCTTACTTCTGGTTCTCATGTAAGGGGCCCATGTAAGGAAGGCTGTTGACATACACTTGGTAAAATACACTGATAAAGTTGCTTAAAATATAATAATATAAATAATTGATCATCTATTATGAGACACTTTCTTTGGCTGTTGAGGTGCAGTTTTTCAACCATGTGAGGCGATCTGGCTTATCAAAGACTTTAGCATTTTAAACAGCTGTAATTGAATAAATGCAACACACACACACACACACACACACACACACACACACTATAAGTTTATAAATGTAGACACTGCACCTTTAAATGTGATGGTGCCTCTTTGGTTACATAATCTCTCTGGTCACTAGGCCATCCAAGTCATACCATACACCGGGAATGGTCATTTTCTCCATAACTCTGTGCTTTTAGTTCTGATTCTGACAACACATAGTTTCAAGAGATTAAATTCCTCAAAAGGAACTGTGAAAAGCAAAATGCATTATCCAGCCAAGAATGCTTTTGGATTAGAGGTTTGTTCTATCATGTTTGCAGCTGTATTCATTTTGTCTGTTTCTTGGCCCACAATATCGAGTTTCATTTACAAAATATGAGATTAAATCACTTGTCATTTCACTTGTGAAGTGCACTGCATTCCTTGTGTGCCTTGCTTAATTCTTGATGATGCACAGTTCTTTGTGTATGAACTGTGTGGGAAAGTCCTCATACAGGGATAGGATTTTAATGACTCAATAAATCTTATGCAGCCAGTACAGTACAAGACTGCATTTTCCTTTGTCCAACATACTCTATAATAAATGCAGGATTTACCCAGGTATTGTTTTTGATATTATTTGTATTATTTGATCCCAATTCATGTAAAATAACTGAAGTAATGGGAGTTCACACTTCACTGTGATGGGTTAAATACACCTGTCACTCACTCAGGGAGGCTGCAGTCAGAGGAGAGTTAAAAAGTGTCCTTATTTGAATGTATAGAGCTGGATTATGTAGAAAAACACAGAATCACGATATGACAGTATCAAGAATATGGAAGATAGTTAATCTGTGATATAGCTGCTCCACTCTGTGAAAAATATAAACATGTTTGAATAGTTCAAAGTTCAAAGTCAGCTTTATTGTCAAAAACATATGTACAGGTTGCACTCACAGGATTTGAAATTGCAGCGCTCCCCAGGCCCACAGTGAACATAAAACAACTGATAAACAAGACAATAAACACAATGACTAAAACATCACATATACCTGTAGCAGAAGTACAGTAGACTTGTATATAATACAAATAGGTAAAACACACAATGTGTAGCGTAATAAAACTCAAATGGTGTCATTTAAGCAGCAGTGTCAGTGTTATTTAAGTGTCATTAAAGCAGCATAGATGATAGAAAAGAGAAAGATGGATAGATACTTTTTTAATCCTCATGGAAATTCAAGTTCAGCTGCAGAAGCATTTACACTGTGCTTCTCAGTCGCCTTTGTGTGTTCAAAGCTTTTAGGAGTTGTTCCCTTTATCTTCACCAGCTGTTATGCTCAGATAATATTTAAATGTGAATGCATCCTTAATTGATCATTAGTAAATGTGCACCAGAAAGATTACATTTTTGTTCAGCAATCAGAAAGCAGTGTACTGGGTGATAAGGCTCATCAGGGGTCTGGTTTGCTGACTTGTAAGATGCAGGCATTGTTGTAGTTGGGTGAGAATCTTTGTTTGGAATTACTCATAAACATCTTTATTTGGTTATTTGATCATGTTCCTCGTGTTTTATCTTTACACTTACGTGAATGTGGACCTACAAACTCATTAAAGAGCCGATAAGCCCTTGTATATAAAGTCTCTCTCTCTCACAGTTACACTGGTGTTGGCTGTGATCCAGGCTTGGCGCACTAAAACAAAATACTCAGCTCCTCTCCTCATGTTGGCACTGGCAGATTTATGGAGTCGTAAATACGTGTTTGTCTCCACAGACAGAGGCCTGAGTTGATTTCTAGAGGATGGAGTGTGCTGCTGTGGCGGGAAACCATCCTCAGCTAATTGGTCATAAATCAGCAGCTGCCTACATGGTCGTTTAAGTGAGATTTATTAGGCCATCATAATTTAGTAACTTCCCATTTATCTGAGCTCTGCACTTTTATGTTGTATTTCACAGTGCTGGAAGCTGTAGCTGACCTCCAACCATCTTCTTCTTATTTTAGATGCTTCAGTTGTTTATGTGCACCAAACTCTTTTCACAAGATGATTTATTGCTCCTTGATTTCCTCTCTCCCATCACTTTTCTTCAGGCCAAAGACTGTTTACTTTGGCACAGTCCAAGGATTAAGTTCCCATTTTCAGCGCTCAGGGAGTGACTTCAAGGATGTATAATGACCGTATTTTCCACTTATACTTCAGTTTATGAGGAGAGTGCACCGTGTTCTTAGCAGTTTTACACAAATATGGCATAATAAGTGCCGCACTATTGTGTTCACAACATAAGAAGTGGGTTTTATGTTCCAGATGTAACCAGATTACATTACAGCGTGCTATAGGCCTGTGTCATTGAGGTAGGAGGCAGGTCTGTTGTTAAATATAGCATATATTTTTGCATAGATTATTCACAATATACTGTTGTGTTTCAGTGAGCCACACCATGTTGGGCCCGTTACTTGTCCTGTCCCTCCTCTCTGTGGTGGTCCCGGGACCCCCACCGTCAGGGGGATGTAGGCGCTGCTGTGACCACCTGGAGCCACCAGAGGGCACAAGAGACCGCTCAGCCAGGTTCAGTCACATGCCAGAGGTCCGCCCCTACATCAATATGACCATTCTCAAAGGTAAAAAACAACAACAACAAAAACTAACAGTGACCATGAAGTGAAGATGAAGATTAACACGTTGTTTTGTGTAGAAGTCATTGTGGATATGTTGAAATAATAAAATAAGTAAACGTGTCTGACTATGACTTTTTGTACAGTATGCTACTTTTGTAGGTTTATTGCACAAGAATATTAACCTGGGAAATCCCAGGCTGCTTTTGTTCGTTCCGATCTGAAAGACAGCCTGGCAACTAGGCTAAGCGAGCTCTCCTGATTTTGGGAGCCAATGAGAGAGCGGGGAGGGGTGGAAAGACGGTGACGTGTACTACGTGACAAACGGAAGCTTGTAGTTTGAACTGACAACTGACATGATTGGCTATGGACTACGTATACGCCAAATGATAGACATTCGTAATGCCCAATAAACGGCCGTTGGCAATCGTAAAGCACACCTCTGCTAGATATTTAGTAGGTGGCTCCCAGACCATATATCACTTGTGATATGGTCTGGTGTAAACCAGGCAACAAGAATATAAGAAACATAAACTTTTGAATGGGGAGTTAAATTTGGGCGACTAAACCCTCTTAACACTAGTTAATATTCAACATTCCATATTTTAAATAAAAAGTATTTTACCTTAGATTTTATTTTATATAATTATTGAATCTATTTCAAATCAAATTAATTAAATATAGTATTTTCAAAACAGACCTGCCCCAAACTCCGAATTTGAAAGACTATTTTGACTTAATGAAAACAGTAAAAATACATACATAAATTTTCTTGTCCACTACCTCCTTGCACCACTAGATGGAGTCACGAGTAACTTCCGTGTAATCCCACTTTGTTTACAGGTGACAAAGGAGACCGTGGGGACAGAGGCACGCCTGGTAAAGCGGGTATGGACGGCCCTCCGGGTGCTAGAGGTCCCATAGGCTCCAAAGGCTCCAAGGGTCAGGCTGGAGAACCGGGAGACGCCTGCAAAATTCAGCACTCTGCTTTTTCTGTGGGACGCCGGAAGTCCCTCCACAGCCTAGAGACGTACCAGGCGCTGATTTTCGACACTGTTTTTGTCAACATGGACGACCACTTTAACATGTTTGAGGGAAAGTTTATCTGTCAAATCCCAGGCATCTACTTCTTCAACGTCAACATTCACACGTGGAACTTCAAGGAGACGTACCTGCACATTATGATGAATAGCATTGAGAAAGCCATCATCTACGCCCAGCCCAGTGACCGGTCCATAATGCAGAGCCAGAGCATCATGTTGGAGCTCGGGCTAAAAGATGAGGTGTGGGTGAGGCTTTACAAGAGAGAACGGGAGAACGCCATTTACAGTGACGATGTAGATGTTTATATTACTTTCAATGGATACCTGCTCAGGGCTAGTCATTAGAATTGATAACGCTTTAAGTTTGCTTTCCATGGATTTCAGAATGATTCAAAATTAGCACTGTTGCCATAGCGATTGAAAGTTTAAAGGTGCACTGCGTAACTTTTATGTAAGGGTCTGCTACCTGATTGTTGCCATGGAAATATTACACTGGTCTACAAATTTTTGGACTTGATCTGCTTGATTAGATGAACTGAAAATCAATTAATAACTGTGCTGGTTAGCTAATGTATATTTAATTATATTGTTTTACATCAAAATTGCATCTGTTTATACAATAGATTTAGGCATTTTTGCTTAAAATAATATGTTATTTTAAATTTTATTTTGAAAATATTTAACTTGCACTTCTTTATCCATCAAGAAATAAACAAGAAATATCTTAATATCTCAATTTCAAGGCATCTCTCTTATGTGAAATCAGAAAATATCTTATGTTAATACTCTAGACATATTAAAATGAATGTATTGAAATGTGCAGACAGGCTTTCAGATAGAACTGGTTGCTTGTAGACACACTGTACCTTCTGATAAACTACTGTTTTTGCCTTATTTTGCATAAATTTCCTATTTTGACCCAATACTATATGGAAACTATTGCCAAATAGCACTTCTAACTTACTTTTTCTTTATTAGTGATCTAAACCAAGAAAAATTTTCACTACTTTTTTCTTTTTTTGCATTTTCCTTGTAGACCAGTGTTATTATTTAATGTTCCAGGATATGGCATTAAACATATCTGTCTAGCAGTTGTTTATTGTTTTTATTGCTAAAAAATGCCTTGAAAATATGCATTCTTACTGTGAGATACTGTGGGTTGACTCTTCACAGATCTGACTGGTTGTGCCACCTGCTTGTTTTCACGAAGATAGTTAAAGTAAATGCCATACTGTGGAACTTTCTTGGCAAAGCAGTGACAACACACAATCAGGTGGCGGACCCTCCACCAGCTAAGTTACACAGTATATCATCCTATAGAGAAAAGTCTTCAAAATGTCCAAATAACGGAAAGCTGAAAGGGACAAGGGACAAATTTATATTTCTGGTGCTACTTTGGTGCTAAAACAGTAGTCTAGCTATATATATCATATCTGTTCACTGTTGATGAGAAAAGTTGTTCAAGATAAACTGTATTTGATCAGCCAATGGGACTAGATTTAGGTACTTTTTTATTGCATCTACTCGCATCCGTTTTCTCCCACTTATTTTGAACTGGGTCGATAAGACAGCTGTTTTAAGAAAATATTATTTCAACTTGAATATAGGGAGATTTGGGGAAAAAGAGCCGAGCTATATACTACATGGTGCTTAAGCCAGAAAAAAACATGTTTAGATTGTGCTGTACAGTTAGTATAATAGTATTTTCTTTTCTTTTTTTTCTTCTATTTTTATAATGACAATAGCTATTCTTACATGCCCAGACATGTCTGCCTCTGCAATGTCATGAAAGTCATATCAGGGTACTCTACAAAGCTATTCCAGTTTAGTTTTTATAGGTGCCTGTATCCTCATGTCTAGATATATCTGAAGCAGCTTGGACAGGGTCAGAAAGAAGTCACTGTTTTATCTTTTCAGTACAAAATATAGACCCTCTTAAATATTGAGTTCATCTGGCCTAAATCTTTCAACATGGCACTCTCTACTATACTAGATTAATCTTGTTCGCTTGTAAAATGTTCTAAAAATCCTCCTCAGATCTCAGTGTTTTCATAACTGGTCTGTTTTCCTTGTGTGGCCACTGTTTTCCCGGATTCTTGTGCTGAGAGCTCCCTGCGGAATAGCTTCCTGCACTTCTGTAATGTCTATGTACTATGTTCTTCCTGTGTTGTTTATACTGACTGCAGAAATATACAACGCCACTTTATGTATACAGATAACAGTATTGGTAAAGGCTGTGTGTTTTTATTAAAATGTGTCACTTATTCACCCTATTTTGTTCTGTACTTTTGATTCAGTGTTAGCACGACTAGGCAAACTCATTATCAATTATAATTGTGTAAGTTGTATTAACGATATAACAAATACTTTAAGGTTTGTAATAGCACACTTTTAATAGCATTAATAAAGCATGAACAAAACTCAACTGATATTCAACAGATTATTTATTAGGAATGATTCAGTTTTTTAATACTTAATACCCTAATTCCTAACCCTTCACCAGTGGTGTATTTCTAGCTGTTTTTGTGTGTTTGTGAATTTGGTTTGCTCAAAGTTGGGACAATAACTCAAGTTAAATGGTCTCAAACCATAAAGAAAAGTACTTTTTATTTTTCAGTCCAGATCTAAAATGTAGTGGTGTAGAAAGTACAGACACATGCTCTCAAATGTAGTGAAGTAAAAGGTAGCCACTGTAAAATTTAAATAACAGATACCTAAAAATTGTACATAAGTGTTGTACTTTTACTTTTGTACTTTATATTCCACCACTGCCCTTCATTAAGCCTGAATCATTCTTAATAAACAATTTGCTTATTATTATTCCATTCATCCATCCATTTTCTTCCACTTATCCTGGGCCGGGTTGCAGAGGCAGCAATCTAAGCAGGGACTCCCAGACTTCCCCCACCCCAGACACTTCCTCCAGCTCCTCTGTGGTGTTCCTAGGCCAGCCGAGAGATATAGTCCCTCCAGCGTGTCCTGGGTCTTTCCCGGGGCCTCCTCCCGGTGAGACACCGGTGGGGCATACCCGGAACACCTCCCCAGGGAGGCATCCAGGAGGCATCCGGAACAGATGCTCGAGCCACCTCAGCTGCTCCTCTCGACATGGAGGAGCAGCAGCTCTACGCCGAGCTCCTCCCATGTGACACCTTTTTCCTTTTTTGAGAACTATGGGCTTGGATTTGGAGGAGATGATCTTCATCCCAGCTGCTTCACACTGGGCTGTAAACCGCCCCAGTGCATGTTACAGTTCCTGGTTTAATGGAACATTAGGACAATATAATCTGCAAACAGCAGAGATGAAATCCTGTGGTCCCCAAACCAGATTCCTTCTGGCTACTGACTGCGCCTAGAAATTCTGTCCATAAATACAATGAACAGAACTGGTGACAAAGGGCAGAGTCCAATGTGCACCGGACTTACTGCTAGCAATGCGAATACAGCTCCTGCTCTGGACATACAGGGACTGGACAGCCCTTAGCAAAGAGCCCCGGGCCCCATACTCCCGGAGAACATCACACAGGACACCACAAGGGAAACGGTCGAATGCCTTTTCCAGATCCAAACTCCCATGGAGAGTATAGAGCTGGTCCAGTGTTCCGTGGCCGGGACAAATACCAGGAACCTCTGATTCAGGAAGATTATTATTAGTAGTAGTAGTAGTGGCAGTAGTAGTAGTAGTAGCAGTAGTAGTAGGCCTAGTATTTAAGGTGTAGTTATTACATAAAACATAAAGTGATAACCTTCATAAATTACCTTTTGAATATTAAATATCAACCCCAGGCCAAGTTATTAAATGCCAAATTCAGCTCTGTTTAATAGTTTGTCAATGAAATAGAAAATGATTACTTTCTATTCATCCCCACATTGTTACGCTGGCCCAAGGGGAGTTTCTATTATGTGAATTTTAATTGAATTTTAATCTATATCTGTGTGTCACCCATACCCCTGTGGCTGCTCTGTAAGACAAAACGTAATATACTTTACCAGGCTCATTTCTGTTGATTCAATACCATAATGCATTGTCTAGTAGCTGCCATCTTCATCAGATAAAATGCTAATCTATGGCTTAGAGAGGAGAAAAGACGAGTATGTTGCAGATTTTCTTCCATCATGCCCACAACCTTTATTTCTCCTTGATGCAAAAACCACAAAACACAAATATGCCAGATGAAAAAGATTGTTCGATAAGTTCAAAATGTAAAGGATATTTTCCAGATATGACATTTGCCATGACTAAAGTGACCAAACGTTCAAATGTGCATTTCATGATTCAGAACATTTTCCCTTTGTCAACAGCAGCAAAATACAGCAGATATTTTTTTGTCTTTCAATAAATTACTAAGCAACTGTTTATGTGGTTTGAATAGCATTAGGCAGATATGTGATAAGAACAGACAAAACAAAAAATGAAAATAAGAAATGAAAAACAAATGCAGATGAGGTGCAAATGTCTTTTAGGATCATTACATTTAAATGGCGTAAATTTGTCACGCTTTACACAAAATTAACAAAAAGCTTAGAGACGACAGTGTTACCAGGACAACGGTGGGCCGTGGTACAAGGCATCTGACATCAGGTACAGTACATATCCAACAACAATAAACACTTCAAAACTAAAGGAAATGTTCTTCTATTTTTGTAACCACATGGCCCATAGATCAAATACCTCCTATGGTTGATACAGTAGTCACTGTACAAAGTAAAAACAAAGTCCTCCTACAAAAATACTTTATCCTGTGTAAAGTTTTGCATCCAAAGGCACTTCCTTTATCTGTCCATTGTCTGACTGTACGGCTGTCTGCAGACCTGTGTGATACGAAACTTTTCATGAAACAGACTTTAACTGTTCCTTTATGTTTTAAGTGCTAGTTTAAATCTATTCCATTGGAGTGATTACATTACAACACAGTAGCATTGCACATACTCAAAAAGACTTTTTTCAATAAAAATACACCCTTTTTATGTAAAATTGGAGATAAAAACACTGTTGCAGTCACCAGTGGTACCCTTTACTGTTAAGAGATGTATTCTATGATAAAAAAAACAAAAAAAAAGCAACAACTTCTGAATATGTTCCTTTAGTCTATGAGGATCTGCTGTGGTTTTCCAGCTGAGATAAATCCAACAAAAATGTAAAAACTCAGTTTTACAACTTGAAAACAAGCTCAGACAAATCCAGCTGCAGAGGCCTTTGCTGGAGCTACTAAAGATGATGCTACAATGTGGCATTCATGTCATGCTCTGAAATGTTCCCATTAAAGCAAGCTGTAAAACTACAATAGTCATATCTTCTCTTCATGCACAAACCACATGTACTGGGTTCAATACATCACCAGGTTTGTTGTGGTAAAGCATGTTCTGCGATATGCTTATGTTTCGCTGTCAAAAGTAAAAACACCAGAGACCCTTTTGTGCTCAGGGTAATCATTGCACATGTGAAATAAATAAGCTGACTGTTTTAGTGCAACTATTTTTCCCCACTATTAGAACAGCATCATGTTTGAACAGTTCAACAGCTGGAGTTATGTGTCATGTGTTTTATCCTTCATACTGCTACAGTCAGACTTCATGTGATATTTAAAGGGACAGGCCCGACATTAGCGCCTGAAGCATGACACTCACCTCCTGCTCTGTTCACTTACACATAACCAGCTGTTATGAATCTACTGTGATGATTCATGCTCTGTTTTCTGATACAGATTTGACCTGGTTTTGGTCTCATAGTTGCTTTATGAGCGTTAGGAGTGTTAAAAAGAATAACTGAGAAGATGATAATTAGACTGGCAGAACAGACCCTTTTCAATAGTTGTAAACCAAAAACACTGAATGCACATTGGCAACCAATGAACATTTCATGTTTTTGATTACATTTTGTGCTACATCAGCTAAATGCTACACATAAAATTAAATATTTTGTGGACTAAAATAAAATTTCATCAGATCTTTCTGTGCGTATTCAACTCAATTTCTGTTCAAAATGTTTCAATATACAATGTATGTAAATGTAGTAATACTGTTGCAAATACTGTTTTTTGCTGTTCACTGACAGTTTCAAGATTGGAAATAAGGTTCAAGAAATGTATCTTGCTGTGCTCATAAAGTTATTGTGGAGTTATGTGAAAAGTCCCTCAGTCGTCCAGGTAGAATCCATGATAATCCATGAACTTCTCCTGTTATCATTGTGGAGTTATGTTTATGTTTTAAAACAAATATAAACTGTTTTGAAATGAATATGGAAGTTAACTCACACTGTGTTTTAACTTTAAAATACATAACTAAATACACTGTAAGTGATTCAAAATCAAAGTCTATGTCCTTAAATTACCCCAGCTAAGTAACAATGTTTTGTTGAAGTGTAACTGTTGCAGAAAATATAAAATACTTGGTTTATCATTTTATCTGAGCAGTAAACGTTGCAGAATCACTCATTGAGTATCGAATCTGGTCGATCATAGCCAAAAAGCCTGAAATCTGGTTCATAAAGCTTGAACAGTTTCCTCCGGGCCTCTAGGGGAACTGTGCGGAACCAGTCTGTCTCCCAGCTGCTGTTAGTAACATTTCGGGGTGTAATGGGAAACTCCACAACATTGTCCACTTTGAGCAGCCTCAGAAGGTGCTCGGCGTCCTCTTCGGCCGTCTCCAAGTGTCCCACAAAGTCATACTGGATCTGGCACGGATGGCACAGCCGGTACACCTGTCTCCAGTGCTCATTAAAGGGCTGGTCCTTTTCAGTCTGAGGGTCCAGCAGGTAGTGCACAAAGTGGGCGAAGGAGGGGTGAATGCCCTGAGAGAAGGCCTCGTCAGCATGTGCAGGGGGGGTGGGCTGGTTAGCAAAGCGCCGTAGTATGACTTGTCCGAAACGCTGGTAAAACTGCTCATTGCTAAGCTCAAATTTATTCCTGTAAGCCGAGATGAGGCGCACAAAAGGGTCCCGCACAAAGAGGAACTTGGTGTACTTTTTAAGCTTAACCTGAGAAGAAAAATAAACGTGAGGCACAAAAGCATAGCATTAAATGGGCAATTGATCCAAATTATAGTCTACTAAGGGCAATCATTGCACAGCGCTCCCATAATAGCACCCTGATATCATAATTAACATTAGCAGAAGATTTGTGCCAAGGTAGTAATTACAGAGAAGGACCTTTATAGCTGTTGACTTTGGAAACAAACTGTATGTGTGGAATATTCTACGGAGTTACAAAGCAGTCTTGGCTGTTATTGTGTACTTCAAATATTGTGAACAGGAATCAGCTGTCTCGGATAGTGTCAGGCAGTTGTTTTCACATAACGATGTGTCAGTATACAAACCTGGTGCCCCTGCCAACAGCTTCTCTAATAATTATTACTCAAAATGCTTTTCCAATCTGCACCGTTTATGTCTTTCAATCAAATTTTTTCTCAATTATCTGCATTAAAATTACACTGCATAATGTAATAAGGGCTTCATCTTAACCAGAAAACAGTACAGACCCTTTAATATATTCAAAGTGTGTTAGTCAACTAAAAAGGTTAAATTTGGTCTAAACATTTCAGAAAAAACATTCTGCCACCCAGATAGACGGTTATTTCATTCACGCATACAGTTAGGACACTACATTCAGTTCAACTTACTTACAGTAAGACCTGCTTTAAAAAGTAATTAGATTTCAATGTTATAAAATAGTTACAACATAATAATAATAAATGCGCCAACTGCTAATTAAAATCCTCACAAATGGAAATTATCCTACACGTCAAAAAATAGTTATCCTACATGTCAAAAACCAAACACATTTCTGTGAAAGATTTGATTATCACTATAAATGCTAGAGAATAATAATGTTTTTAAATTACACGCAGGTCAAATTGTACAAGCTATGACACTTAATCGAATTTGGCATACAGCAGGATCTCAGTCATATACTACCCATACATCCCATCTATATGAAGCTCTACAATCTGAAAACAAGCCTTTGCACTAGAGCCGCACACGGATACTGTAACAGTATCGATATCGCAAAACCGGCTAGCACAATCATCAATATTGCAAAAAATTAGAATATACTGCAATAACACCAAGGTTCTCCATCTAACATTTTATTTATTGTTTTCATCACTATGTCCTAAATAAACCTGTATTTAGGCTGCATCCCATTTCTCTGTCTTACCCCTTCGTCTTACCCCTACCCCTTGGTTTTGCATGTTCATGTGAGGGCAAGGGGTGTCCCGATTCTAATTTTGATCAAGGGCTCGGGCCACGACCGAGGGCTACATACCCCTTGAAACGAAGTAAGCTCTCGACCAGACTTGGAATGAAAAGGTACACCTACAAGCTCAGGCAGGTTTTGGGATCAGGATGACAGCATTACATCGACCAGCCAAGGAGTCTCATAAATGTATTTTTAGCAGTTGCAATTATCAATTAACGGTTTAGCATGGTTTACAAATATGACGCTTATGTTCTACGTTACTTTTAGTGAACTGTTGTTGCGGTTTTAATTGTAGTCATGTCTGTTTAGCTGACGTTATCGTTTTCATCGAACTTTCATGTATAAACAAGCTAGTTTTTTTGTCGAGCTGAGGTACCTGATAATCCTTGACATTTGTTTACGTTTGTTTGCGTCGATTGTTGTTGCCTCTGTAGACGAAGCAGCCAGGTACAGGCAAGGGATGATGACGCAAATGGTAATCGAGCGGTGTCCCATTTCTTAGGGAAACATTCGTACCTCGAGCCCTCTCAGCTCGGCATCAAGGACAAAGACAAAGACAAAGATAAAGGGGTAGCTGAAGGGGTAAGACAGAGTAATGGGATGCAGCCTTAGTCTTGGTTTTGCCTATGCTAAGATTTTACTTTTAACTGATCTGACTAGTAAATTAAGGTGGTTTGATTTTACTTACAAAATAACTATGAATTATTATAGTTGTTATTGTGTAAAAAATATTGCAATAATATTGATATTGCAGCCATATCACGGTATTTTCCAATGTGGTGCAGCCCTGATTTGCACTCACCTTCATGAGATGCTTTGCGAATTTGCCATATCGTTTCCAGAAGCGGTTGAAGGTGAAGTGCATGCTGCTGTTATGGACCAGCTCCCCGGGGACAGCCTGGGGGTCTCTCTGCGGGACCCCATCATGGAGCAGGCTCTCGCTCAGCACGATCATGATGCGCTTCCAGTTACTGCACGCTACCTGCGGCCAGCACAGAGGCAACACACCACGACACTGTCATTTCATGCTACAATACACACGTCCCCACTGCCGGATTTCAGATGACAGCACAACATTCTATAGGTTCATGATATTTCATACCGATGGGGTAAAGTAAAATGATCAGGTTCAACATTTGTACATTACATGTTTAAATATTTTATGGCACAGTACAATGTAATCACTGAGTAAATATGGCCCCCATCTGGGAGCCTGGCATCATCGCATTCTAAAATCTGAAAACCAATAAATGATGCCATAATTTCATATTGATGGCCTATGTAAGTCTCTTTTCAAGAAATGTCCAAATTTATGATCCACAAATGTTGAACCTCATCATGATTTGATTGGGTTTGGCTCAACAGACTTGCCATATTAATCCTATGTTTTAAGGTAACTTAACTCATCGATCTTTTGTGTTGAAGGGCACTATTTTTGCGTTGTCAAAGAAAGACATTGAATTTTTGCCAGTTTTTCTTTTATATGGATAGGCCCCGTATTTAGCGAGATACCAAACCAGGTCAACAATTCTGCAATCTGACAGTTTACCGGCAAATTCCACCATAGAAGTCTTGACATGCCACCTCAACTTTAAACTACAGGAATGTTGTGAAAAACACTAGAACCCAACCAATGGAAGTTTCAAAACAAAACCATTAGAAAAAACAGTCCATCACGGGAATACCTTGGGGACATAGCAGTAGATAATGCCGTGCCTGTCATCAACAATAAGGTGATTGAGTTCTTGGTTTGGAATGTCGTCAAAGGAACGGTTTTTGCCCGGAAATGTCAGGTTGTCATTGGAGCAGAAATCATGAAGCATCCTGCGCCTCTGTTCCTGCGAATGTGAGACATAAAAAGGCATGATAACAGGATTTATGGTTGACTTATTCCTCTAATCCCTGAAAAGTAGCTCATAATTCATAGCAGCCTTAAGGGGAAGTGTGTTGTATCTGCACATAATACTCATCTGGAAATATTTGCTTTTAATTCCTTTATTTTCTTCTGTTTAGTCATGGGGAAAATCTTCACCATTGCGAGTGTTCACCAGTTACCATGGAGACACAACACACACATTAGCAAACAATGCCAATTAAGTTTTAAGATAATGTGAAAATTTATGAAAATAAAGAACATTCTCAGGAGTCTGTGATGAATAAAAGCATTCATGGTCATGTTTAAGTGTTTAATTTTCAACTAAATGTGAGAGTGACTAACTGAACTAACTGTTGGCTAATTTCTACATTCTTTCTGGTCAGATTGTGTTAAAATAAAGTCTAACAAGGCCCAGATAGAGCAGTTACGCCAGGGAATGTTGATGACATCAGCTGCAAAGTATCAATAGATGGCCAGAGCAATTGGAATCAGGAGAAATACATCTGTTGCACAATTGGCAATGATTATACTGAATGTTGAATGCAGAATGAACAAATGAATTAATAAAATGTTAACTATTGTCTCTTTAAGCGATCAAAAGCTCATCTGTCCTGAATCATCCCCCACCACTGCCTAAGACACAACATTTTAAAAGTAGAGCTACACAAATCTGTAAAAATGTTGGTGTAAATAAACTTGATTTCGGTGTTTCCAAACCAACAGTGGTCAAGAATGAATATCAGCTGGGTTCTATACAATAGGCATTATGTTACTTGATGAAAATATTTTGAAAAATGACAAAAACTGCCAACTGGTCATATTATCTCACCTGTCTCTCCCGGAGCTCAGGTGCTATTGGGGTCAAGTGGACCTTCCACTCTTGTCGCGGTATGTAACGCTCTTCTTTCTCTGATTGATTACCCGTATCAGCAGGGGCAGGGTCAGTGGGCTCATCACTTCCTGGTTCCAAAAATTGGTTGACAAAGGCATCGATGTCTGAGAGAAAAGAGGGCATCTGAGAAGTTTTTGGCTTCTGTTGTGGAGGCGGCGCGGAGGTCTTGGGCCCGGGCGAGACGTGAGTGTGCAAATACAGATAGGACGCTCCAACATCGTCCCAGTAGATAATGATGAAGAGGATCATGAAGAGAGAGCCCAAGACAACAAACACACGCAGCATCTTGGACGTTCCCATGGCGACTAACAGATGTGCGAGCTACAGGGTCACCATAGCAACACAATTGTCTTGGTGGGGCATCTCTACGGCGTCACCATGGCAGCAGATTGGGACCTGTTACCCAGCCAGGCTTTATGTGAACAATGGAATTAAAGGGTGTTCGGGCTACGCAGTCACCATGACAACAAAGTCAAGGTTTGGTACTGCCTGTCACCATGGCGACATAAAGATGCTAGGTGGAGGTTGAAGCAGGTTGTCATGATGTTGGTGCAGTGCCATCTATAGATTCACCCCTCACTGCTGCAGCCCCTATGTAACACACACATATTCTTATTGACTTTGGCATATCAATTGCACTGTAACAACAAATAGATCAGTATCTAATAATACACCATAGAGTATAAAATAGTATATAATTTATTAGCTAAAATTCAGGAAAAAATATTAGGATTGCAAAGCAGCATAATGAAAACATGCCAGTTTACATCTGCAGTGTAACATATAGGCCTATACATTCATAAATCTTTACATATGGTTACATATATTATTACAGAGTTAGACTGATTAAAAATGACCCATATGCCTCATACTCATTATGCTAGTATACTCATTCCACATAGGCCTACAGTAAGCACATAAAATAATAAGGCCAGTGGTAGTACTTTATATTTGGAACTTGTTCTACAAAATATTCTTAAATTACAGTATTGCAGATGTCAACTCAATGCAACACATTTGTTCCACCCCTTCAAGTGTCAACATTACACATAGTTGTCAAATGCCTCCAGTCAGTATAGGCTTTGTGAGGTATGTGCGAACCCAAAGTGGACTACAGAAATATCCAACTCTATCCATAACAGGCACACACTGTGTATTCTGGTACACCAGCTGCATTTTAATACAGATCCTAAGCAACCAATGGCTTTATAGTAGAGCCGTTGTCTTATTCCGGCACAATCTCACATTTCCTCTTCAGTGGAGACGACTTTCCAGTCCACATTTCTAAATCTAGTTCCTGTCATGCAACACTTCACACTGGTTCCTTTTCCTAAAGCTAAGATGCTAACTAACATCTGCCACTTTGGCTGGGTGAAATGAACCAATATAGAGACTCAAATGAACTCAGAATATGTTAATTTTACGATTTCACTTTTGTGATGTGTAGGATTGTGACATTTATTATAAAAGGGGTTATAACACTACAATACACATATGCAAAGGACAGTTCTAGCCTCAGTGCAATTTGTTAGGAGTATTATTGTTTTATATGTTTGTGTATGTAATAACATTATATTACCATAGTGATGGATATATGGGGTCTAATTAGTGCCGTTTATTAAAGTAAAGCCTGATTGGACAATGAAATGTAATTATCCTTGTGTTCCTTGATATTTTATCTATATTTTAGGCTATAGACAGCTTTGTGTGGACACGTGAGTACCCCAAACTCTGCCACACACTGTATGTCAATCTAAAGCCACGGAAAGGTCAGAATTACGTTTATTTTATTTAGGACCTCTACCAAGCTTCAACTGTGCTGGATGTACCAGGTGGGTAAACAGCAGCGACCAGAGCAGACGAGCGGTCCGGAGACACTGACACCGTCCAGCCCGCTGCAGCCGCCAGCGGATGCCAGAGCGGACACAATGTCGCCTTTGACTGGGTCTGGACCACAGGAACGGGCTGTTCTGCACCGGGTCGATGTCTGCATGTGCATTCATTCATGAAAACAGCGGCGTGTCTCTTACATTTACGGTAACGCTCGAAGTTGGAGCAAAACAATAAGATTGCGTGCGGCTTTATCAGCGTGTAGTGTGAGAGAATAGAGGTCTCCCAAGTACTGTAGAGTCGTTCAAACAAAGAGCGCAAATACATTTTCTTTACAATCAGTCTTTAAATATCACACACTCCAATAGGACATTAAAGATGACATAATTCACCATAATTCAATTGTACTTGCCTTCCGTGAGAGAAGCAGCGCCGCGTCAGCTGAGCAGCCTCCGTGTGATGCGAGCGCCTCTTTCCCTCTCCAACATATAAACGCGAGCTCACCAAACACCGCGAGATTTGGGGAGCTGGGCTTTCTGCAGAGTGAGCTCATGAGAGAAAATTCACTTTTCTGGGTCAAATCCTGCACACCCTCTCTTGTTCTGTGGGATGATTAATGTTGACAGTACGCCTCGCTGCAGTAGGGGACTGTCTCCTCTCCTCTGCGGGCTCCCTGTGGAGATACTGAAAATAAGCCGCCCTACCTACCTGCAAACACTCATGTCACGCTCCAGACAGAGACCAAAAGAATGACAGAAGAAACGTGGCTGTGTGTGTGTGTGTCTGTTTGTGGTGCCTGGGGCTGATGTTAGAGTATTTATGTTGTTGTTTTTTTTCTGTGAGATTAGTGGTAGTGTTGGCAACTTCCACACTGCTGATTCACTTTGCAGACGCCACATCATCTGCTTTCAATCAGTGTCACGGGATGCTCATAACATTTCACCTTCAGCTTATCTAACACAAACCAATTACTAGAGCATAAAGAACATTTGAATAATTACTTGCTTTTACCATGTTTTACACATGTCTGCATGGGACTGCAATAAACATGTAGAAAATGCACAGTCTGGTTAAAGACACGTGCACGCCTCATTAGTGGCATTTCTATCAGTGTAAATCACATGCATTTAGGCCCCACGCTAAGAAGCATCCAACATGTGTGTGTGCACATCACTACTGTAGATCTGCTGCAGATTATGTAGTGCCCTGAAAGAGGTGAGAGCAAATCCCCTTCTGGCACAAGCATTTTCAGACTAAAGCATCTGCTCTTCGGAGAAATGATATTATTTTGGATATTAGTTTTCTGTATCAAAATTATTATGATTAATTAAAGTAGGCAGTTGCTTAGACAGACATCTGTTGACTTTAAACCATGTAAAAAATATATATATTTAAGAAATGCTAAATAAGATAAGATAAGATAAGATAAGCCTTTATTGATCTCACACAGGAGAAATTTACTCGCCACAGTAGCTCCAGGACATTTGGACAAGAGGGAAAAAAAGTGCATGCAGGCAGGGTCACATACCATCAGAAGTCAAGTCATGACAAATTCAGATTTGTTTTATTGTATAAGATTCTGTAGACATATAGTTCTCATTATAGCTGTGAGCCACCAGGGGTCCCTAGACACATAACACTAAAGACACATTCATTTATTTGCATCTCTGTTTATTTAAAATAGAAATATACAAAAATATACGCTGCCGTTCAGATTATGATACATTTTCAGATGTTAAAACATAAATAAATATAATTTTATAACAAGTCCTGCTCCACCCATATGGTCTTTTTCTGTTCCTCCACTATCCTGTCTTTGATGACCTTGACCATGTCATCCAGGCCTGTCCATGAGTCAGGCTCCAGGCTGGCGTACAGGCAGGGTATGCCCTCCAGCTCCTTCTCTTTGGCCCGGCATAACCTCACAAACTCATCCTCCACCTCGATGCGCACTGGCAACTTCCTGTGAAAGAAACAGGAAGGAAGAATTACTGAACGAAAAAAATACACCTCACCAACCACAAACACGTCAACGCAATTTAGGTAATCAAACATAGCCATAACTTTCCATTTTCCCTTTAGATTTATATTACATTACATTATTTTGTGTGGGCTGATATTTTTCACATTGTGGGGAATAAAATCTGTAAACACAATCACATCATGGGGATCTGGCTCCCATCATCCCATTATTAGGTCAACCACGTGACTGAAAGTTAAGGCATAGAATTAAATACTATACTTGTACTTTTTGTGACTTCTGAAGAAAGGATTAAAATTAGTGAGTAACTAGTAGCTTATATCAAGGCTAAAGTGTCCCTTCATGACCCTGTAGAACTGGTATAGACTACTGTAATAAACAGATCAATATATGAGTTTGTATTTATTTTAAATTACTACTGACCATCTGCTGCATCTTTAAAGCCATATGAGAAAACCTTTTTAAACAGTTTGGTTACTAGTACAATCGGCATTACCTTCAAACAGTAAAATACTTGAATAACTTGAATATTACTACAAGAACGACTATATTCTCGCATTGCCCTAAAAGGACCAACCTGAGTTTCTTGATGTTTCTTTCACAGATCTTGATGTAGATAATGATGGGGTATATTTCTCTCCTGAGCAGGTCTTTGACGCAGTTCAGCTCAGCCTCCACCAGACAGTGTTTGCCCTAAGAATAAACATCATCTTACCTCACATGTTTCACGCTCATGGCTACGGTGTATTATGGATATTTGACATTTTAGAGTGAGCGCCTCTCCCTCGGCTCTGCTCACCTTTGCAGCGATGGTTTCGATGTTTTCTCTCGTGATGCATTCGTACGCGCCCTGTTTCTCTGTGTAGTGAACAAAGGGCTCCACGTTTTGTTTGAGCTGAAACTCCTCTTTGGTGAAAGTCTCTGCGAAATAAACATTAAAAGTAAAAAAATGTACTGACTCATCCTTTTTTTTAAGGAAACATGCAGAAGGAGAAGAGAAATGGAAAACGGTTATATAACATTTTTCACAATTTCACAGTTCCACATTGTATTATTACAAGAGCATCCAGCTAGTAAATACACAAAGTACATATTTGATGATTCTCTAATTTTTACTTTATTTGGTGGGATAATACCTGTTGTAAATATAAATGATAGTTTTACAAGCAAGAAGTAAATTAAATATGTTAAAAATAACAGTTTTCTTTTAGAGATTTCCATTGATTCCATTGATGACGTCACACCAGTTATTCTGTCCAAACATTTGGGATGATTTACAGAAGAAAAACATTTTTTCCCATATTTTAAATATTATTTGAACAAAATAAATGTGTTTTCTTATCATTTTTATGTGTTAAATAATCATTCCTGTGAACATTAGAGGAGTGACATTGTCTGTGACATTGTTATGGAAGTCCTTAGGGTGATATCATGATTTCCATGATATTCCAAGTAAAATTTTAAACCTAAAAAAGTACCAAACTAAATAACTAAATTTTTCAAACCTTAAATATAATGATCTTAACTGTGTTATAGTAAAATCAGTAGTCCGGTCTGTCATAGGTACTATAAGCACCTAATGTGTAATGTTTCTTTAAAGTGACATGTCCACAAGGCAAAAAAAAACTTTAAAGGTGCACTCTGTAACTTTTCTGGTGTGGCCTTAGCTACCTAATTGTTTCCATATCTATTTTCAAGTTCAAAGTTCCAAGTTGGGTTTATTGTCAATTCTGCCATGTGTTCGACATACAGTGAATCAAAATTTTGTTTCTCTCAGGCCAAGCAGTGCAAAAAAGAATGGGCAATATAAGGACAATACAACAACTATCTAAGACTGAATCTAAAAGCAGTGCAAAGAATAAATAAATACCTATTTACAGATGTCCAAAAGGTGCAGTGTGCATCAAAATGTGCAATGGAAGATGCAGCAGTGAAATGTGCAGTATTTTGCATTTAACTGTGTGTGTTTTATTACTCAGAAATACCTGTACTCACCACCGATCTGATCTGTAACTTGGCCTTGGTGACGTCACCTACTTGTCTCCATGGAGATGGATACGTTTACTACTACATTTACTAAATTTACTACTGAAACTACTACTGCTGCACATTTATTTTTTATCTTTGCACATTCTATTGCACATTACTGCACATTGCACCGCTGCATCTTCCACTGCACATTTTGGACATCTGTAAATAGGTATTTATTTATTCTTTGCACTTCTTTTAGATTTTAGACTTTAGATTTTGTCTTAGTTTTTGTATTGTCTTTACATTGTATTTTGTACACTGTCTTTTTGCACTGCTTGGCCAGTGAGAAACAGAATTTCGATTCACTGTATGTCAAACACATGGCAGAATTGACAATAAAGCCGACTTTGAATTTTCGAACTTTAATGCTTTACTGTGTAACATTCTATAAAACCCTATCATCCACGGTGAAAAGAAGTTTATTCAGATGCTTCACTGTTGCCTGCTGTTGCCATAAAAAAAACACGCTGTTATTTTAAAATGCCCTATGACATTAAAATGTGTTCTGCTGCGTACAGGGCCAGTTATGACATTTAACACATCAGTTAAATCTCTTAAAGGCCATTTGAATTGCCATTGTTATTATCATGTAGGGCATCTTTCTTTCTTCCTCTAGAGGCTCTAAAGTTACCACTAGCACAATACATGACCTACATCGTCAGATCGCCTTATCCACCCTTTTTGACTTTCCTTTCTTTTGATTCTCTTTTATTCTACCCACCTGGTTTACAGTTGCTAAAGTCCGCTGACCCTGGCGTGGTGAGGATTTTGTTAATGACGGTTTTGGCTAACGTGATCGGAGTGAATAGGACCGGTCGCCTCCTCTGGGTTTTCTGAGGCGTGACTGGGCTGTAGGGGATGAGATTCAAACTCCGGCAGAACTCGTCTGGGTCAGCAGTATCTGTGGTCAGGAAGTAATGAGGTAGTGTTAATCGTGAAT
The DNA here is from genome assembly GCA_036785185.1 of Paratrypauchen microcephalus. Lineage (NCBI taxonomy): Eukaryota > Metazoa > Chordata > Actinopteri > Gobiiformes > Gobiidae > Paratrypauchen > Paratrypauchen microcephalus. Next base: position 192,066 of record JAVJIX010000135.1, read on the forward strand.
GCTGAGAAGACAGTGGCACAGGGCAGTTTTATTATTACAGCCCTCCAGAGGGTTCCTGTAATGAGATAGATGTTGTTCTTCTCACCCTCAGGTCGGAGCATCTCAAAGCTTTGTCTGGGCAGAGAGCCACCCGAGTTTACGAGTCTGACACGCTCGCTGCTGTTCATGCGCTTGTACTTGATATCCACCCTGCTGACAAACTGCACAGGCAATGTTCTTTTACAACACTGTTATATGAGAGCAGACTTTTACATTCATCACCATAATAAATAATAAGAATTCCAAACATGCACAGAAAAGCCTATATCTGACGCGTTAAAACTGAAGTACCTTTTTTAATAAATAAGTAAAGGGCAGTGGACTGGCCAACAAATGTATGTATGTATGTACAATATATACTGGGAATGTGCTGTATAGAATAGATTTGTGAGAGCTAGCAACAGAGCTATACAGCTCTGGAAAAAAAAAACTGCATTTTTTTTTTCTGAAATCAGCATCTCTACATGTATTACAGCCATTCCATTCCAGCGTCTGTTGAATTCCAACACAAACACAAAGCTGAGCTACTTCAGCTCTTGCACCAGGAGTGGAATAAAGTCACCCAAGAACAATGTGAAAGACTTGTGGAGAGCATGCCAAGACGCATGAAAGCTGTGATTAAAAATAAGGGTTATTGCACCAAATATTGATTTCTGAACTTTTCTTAAGCGTAAACATTAGTATTATGTTGTTTTAAAATGAATTTGATCTTGTTTCTTTGCATTGTTTGAGGTCTGAAAACATGTAGGCCTACCTTTTTTGTTATTTTGACCATTTGTCATTTTCTGCAAATAAATGCTCTAAACGATAATATTTTTATTTGGAATTTGGGGGAAATGTTGTCAGTAGTTTATAGACTCAAATAAAAATGTTCCTTTTGCCCAAACACATACCTATAAGTAGTAAACTCAGAAAAAACGATAATTTTGCAGCAGTCTCTTTTTTACCAGAGCTGTATTTAAATACCTACATCCTCTATTTACTGTTTGAAAATTCAAAACTACCAATATTGAGATGGAGGGACGATCAGATGTTTTGTCCTGATTCATAAGTAATATCTCTGTTATCAAGTATCAAATAGTTACAGATTCAGACTATATACATATTTACGATAAACTTCATCTTAGAGGTGCACCACAGTATGACATTAAAAAGCTCTGCCTTACATTTATTCAATTACAATTTTATTTTATTTCTTTTATTTAAAATTATTTTGCCCTAATTAGATTAAATCTGTATCGTTTCCTTGGCCAAATAAACAAAAGTGTCTATTTTATCATTATATAAGATATTTTGTCTATCATATAAAGTACAAAGAAAGGCTTAAAATAAATAGTTTATTAAAGGTCCTATATTACACAAATTGACTCTTGTGAGCTTAAAGCCATGCTATAATGCTGTTACCTTCTCAAAAACAGACCTGGAGTTGTGTTTTGGTAGGTTTGAGTAATCCTTTATTACATTGGTCTACAAGCAAAATGCTTCCGGAACAAAAGTAGTGAAATGTTTCTTGGTTTAGGTCACTAATAAAGAAAAAGTAAGTCAGAAGTGCTGATTGGCTATAGTTTCTAAGATATAGTATTGGGTCAAAATAGGAAATTTATGCAAAATAAGGCAAAAACGGTAGTTTATCAGAAGGTACAGTGTTTCTACAAGCAACCAGTTCTATCTGAAAGCCTGTCTGCACATTCCAATACATTCAATTTAATATGTCTAGAGTTTTAACATCAAATGTTTTTGATTTCACATAAGAGAGATGCCTCAGAATTGTGTGCACCTGATGTCTTAAGATATTTCTTGTTTATTTCTTGACAGATAAAGAAGTGTAAATTAAATATTTTCAAATATTTAATATTATTTTTTAAGCTAAAATGCCTAAATCTATTGTATAAACAGATGTGATTTTGATGTAAAACAATATCATTAAAGAATATATTAGCTAACCAGCACAGTTATCAATTGATTTTCAGTTCATCTTACAATATAAATGAGATTTAGCCACTTTTATCTCGGAAGCAGATCGAGTCCAAAAATTTGTAGACCAGTGTAATTAGCCTGTCTGCATCTCCAAAGCTCAAAATGCTCTGTTCTACCTTATGATGTCATGAAGTGTTAGTTTTACAGTTCCTTTGACAGATTTGCAATTCCAGGTCTGAAATAATCGAAATTCTTCTAGTGAAGGGACCACATGACATCACAAGGTAGGACAGAGTGTTTTCAGTTTGCATAAATATGCTGGATTTGTGTGTTAAACCTGTGTGAATTAAAATAAAATGGCAAGTCTTATTGTCCAAGAGCTCATTATGTCTGTAGATTTTGCTCAAATTTGATCCAAGAACTTTTAGTTTCACTGTTGGCAGTAAATCCAATATCCTTTTTGGCTACATTCAGACTGCAGGGCTTAAAGCTCAATTTAAATTTTTTGTGAAATCCAATTTTTTTTTTTTGCGAGGTCATTCACATTTACAATTAAATGTGACTTGTATGTGATCTCCAGTGTGAACTTTAAACGCCCCAAAAGTGTCCCACATGCGCCTTGGAGGACACAACGAGGTCACATGCAGCGAGCGTGCTCAGTGTTTATGGAAGTAGCCTAAACATGGACACTCGCATTGAGCCCCTGGAGATTTTAAAGTTGCTGTCGTACCAGAGCCAGAACATGTACAACTTATTTGTTTTAAGGATGAGATTGAGAAGGAAAAGGATAAGGTTTCCATTGTGTTTTGTGGGGCAGTGGCAGCAACGTCCGTATAAAGGAACGTGTTGGTGCTGGAGTCGTGGGATTGTGATGTGCTTTGCTGCTTCACTGACATGAATTTCATACACAATTTTCGTATGACGAGAAGAACTTTGTGTACGTTTGTGAGCGCCTACTTGTACCACTCTCGCTTGTTGATGGTCAGATGAAAGCGACCTGGCCGTTCAGACTGAAGTCGCATGCCAAAAGATCGGATATGTCAATCTCATTAAAAGATCAGATACAGGTTGCAGAGGGAAAAAAATCGGATTTGGGTCACTTCAGGCTGCAGTCTGAATGTAGCCTTTGATTAGATATCCAGTTACAGTGCTACAGTATAAATAAAACAGAATAGTCATTACCTGTATTATCTGTGCAATGAAGATACTAGCTTTGGACAGACGAGGACTGGCTTTGAAATCTGAAGAGGAACCTGGGTCTTCTGCCAGAAAATTATTCTAGATACATGCAACATACACACACAGACAATTATTAAACATGACTAACGGCATCCTTCATTATTATTATAGATAATCATAGATTTCTTTACTCTTGCATTGCGGCTGATTTCGCTCTCCTCTTTCCCACCTCGATAGACCAACTTCTGTATCTTTACCAGGAGCAGCTGCTGAGCCCTGGATGAACAGAATCATTATTACACATCCCACATTGTGATTTGATTTATTTATTTATTTAAGTCTTTAAAACGTTTACTACTTCTTAATGACTTTGATCATCTGAAAGAAAATGATCTGAAGAGCTGGAAAAAGCTAACGATTGTGATTCATGATCGTATGTACTGTGTGTGGACTTAAAACAGAAAGATTCTTCGCACCAGTACTTCCTTTTCAACACTCTAACTCTGCAACAAAGTTACGTGTGAAAACTTGTGAGAGGGGGCTTAGTGTAAAGATGTTCATATGTACCACAAACTGCAACCAGCACGCCTATTGTCTAGTGAGTAGGTCGCATTGTCAAAGTAAAGGGCATAATGAGGAAAGGGCAGTAGTGAAAGTACAGGACTATCTTATGCGGTCAGAATAAAAATGCAGTGCAGTTTGTTGAGTTTACCGTTTTGGCTTTCATTTGATCTAATTTATTTAACTGACAAAATACAGTTACATAATGCCTGAAGGTAAAGGTTCGAAGGGAGCAGTCCTTCAAAAGAAAAAGAGGAGAGAAAAGGGACTTAGACTTATTAAGTTAGCAATTTTTTGGCTGACTTCCATGTTTCTTTTTAGCAAAATGATCTACAGAGAGTGATGTTGACGTATTTTCTTGCTCCATACACCAATATGATATATCCAAAACAAAAAGAATCCAGAAATACTTCAAATCAAGACTAAATAAATATAAACTTGTCAGATCTACTCAAAACAAGATTCATTTAAACATTTGCTACATTTGCTTACTCAGAGTGCGTAACTGTATTCCCACCCATGTTTTTTTTTTACTTTTAAACTTTTATAAAATAAAAATAAAAACCTGACTCAGGGTCAAACATGTAGGGTTTAAAATGCTGCATAGCCATATTCTATTCTGGTCTGTGGTTTTGAAGAGGAAGTCAAGGACCAGTTTTTATTATTAACCCCTTTACATTAATATTGTGAAAATGTAAAATAATGATGTATGTGATCTATATTTACCTTATTTATATATTTATATTTGTCTTATTTAACTGTAGGTATTCAGTTAAAAGAAATGAAATCATTGACTATTTGTACTACATTTCACTGAAGAGAGCAAATATATTTTTCACCTGGAGTTACATGGAATGGTTCCTCGTTCGGGCAGGTCCTGGCTGGTGTAGGGGTCCACCCGTGTGCACAGCCACTCACAGCGCCCTTGGTGGCGGGTGTCCAAAACATGCACCACCTCATCACAACGCACATTCAAGGAGCAGTTCTCTTGGTTTAAAATGTTGAGATTGACGCGAATGTAGAATGAATCTCCAGAAGCCAATGTGCCATCAGCTATGTCTCGCTGAAGACGCCAATAAACTGAAAGGAAGTGTAAACGTAAATAAATGAATAACATAATAAATAAATGTATACTTAAAGGTCCCATGGCATGAAATTTTCACTTTCTGAGGTTTTTGAACGTTAATGTGCGCTCCCCTACCCTGTTTAGGGCCCCCCCATGGCTAAAAGTTGCGAAATGTCTAAACTGAGCATTTGCGGTCCTTTTCTGCGTTAGAAAAAAACACAGCTCAAACGGGCGATTCTGAACAAGCCAACTATGTTACGTCACATCGAAAAAAGAAATGCAAATGCAGTTCCAACACCGTCTGGATGTCCACCCCCTGTCTCTGGAAATCACGCCCAGAGAGTTTGGACCGCGAAGGAGCTACACAATGTGAAATGCGTTTTTTTATTTGCCTGGAGGCACGTGCGAGTGTTTCTAGGCTCGGAAGTCCTTTACCTGACCCTCTGGACCTCTGAAACAGCAGTGGTTTAATTTTATTTTCAGTGAAAATGTGTTTTTTTCATTGAAATTCCTCTCCTTTCTTCCTCCGCGCTTAAAACGCGGAAGTGGGAGACAGCGCACCTAACCAGCGGCGTATTTGCCCCCCCTAACCTATCTGTGTCCTTCTTATTTGCATTCAAGCAACAAGGCCCAGAACGAGGTGTTCAGAGAGAGATATTCTGACTCTGACTGTGTACATGTGTCTTTCTCATGCACTGAGTGTTGATTTTGAAGAAGGATTCATTTACAGTATTAGGGAACCATTAAGCCACCATATAAAAGCATCAAGAAGTACCATGTCATGGGACCTTTAATGAGTGATTTCATTTGTGTACCGTCGTAATTGGATCTGTAGTGTAGTTTGACGGGGCCAGAGCAGTGCTGTAGTGTCCAGTGAGCCTCCTCCTGAGTGCTGGTGTCCAATGAGACGCTTTGGTTCTCTCCTCGTATAACACCTTCCAACTATTCAGCCAACCATCAAGAACAGAGTGTTTTTAGTTAACTTTTTTTGTGTGAAAAGCTGGCAAAACACAACAAATCAAACTAATATGTTATTTAGCCTGTCTGCATCTCCAAAGCTCAAAATGCTCTGTTCTACCTTAGTTTTTTCGTGTTCCGGGCGATTCTGAACAAGCCAACTATGTTACGTCACATCGAAAAAAGAAATGCAAATGCAGTTCCACCACCGTCTGGATGTCCACCCCCTGTCTCTGGAAATCAAGCCCAGAGAGTTTGGACCGCGAAGGAGCTACACAATGTGAAACTTGTGAAACTTGTGAAACAAACTAATATGGTTAACCCTAGAGCACTATCGCCGGGTGATTTTCACCTGAGCAAAAGTATTTACATGATTTTCAATATGTTGCATTTTTCTGAGTGTCAGGGGTCCCTGGAGAGCTTCACCATTCTTTTTGACATCTTTGAAAGTGTAGGTTTCTCTACCCCAAAAGCCCACTTTTTCCTACAGGCTTTCGGGTGATTTTGGCAATAGTGAAAGAGGAATGTAAGAATGTAATGAATTTAATGTAAGAGGATGTAAGGAATAGGTAAGTAGGAGTGATCCTGGAATGTGTATCTATCCTTATTTAGTGCAGTGGTTATGAATAAATATCACAAAGTGGTGATTTCAAAGGGAATTCTTATGGTGAAAACAATATTTTAGTCATTTTTACCCACTGAAAAAATTCTATTTTTGTTCCTCTCTCCTGCAACTGTTCATGTGTCCAGGACTCTGTGCTTCACCAGGGAAGTCTCATATGTCCCAGGAATCGGTGCACCAAAGACCAAGTTTCGATGATGATGACGATGACGTTGATTTATTTTTCAGTAATTTTGGAGCATGTTTTTAGGGTCTTCCTATGTTTTTTTTGTTTTTGTTACACATACCACAGTTGAAAATAAAAGAAAACCACTCTAATTTATCATGTGTTGTCATATTTTGATCTATTTTTCATGATAAGTACTTTTTGGGGGGAATATTTTATCAGGTAAAAATTATCCGGCAAAAGAGACGGTGTTACTTTTTATAGCGAAAGTGTTCTAGGGTTAAAATGGTAAGTTGGGTTGGGCAGGGCAACATTTTATGGTATAATGTTCCTTTTAACTGTGAAGTGCAGATGTTTCCACCAAGTTTATGGTTAATATATCCATTATTACTAAATCTATCCAGATGAAACAAAAATTTGCATAAATTCCGATGTCTACTTTGTAAGAAAAAATGAATTGAATTTATCATTTTAGTTTTAAAAAGTGGTTTCATTTAGGGGTGAACCATGAACCAAATCCTATTAATCACAATCACAATGCTTGTCAGAATTTGATATTTTTCCCAAATTGTCCTATCTGCATTATGTTATGTTTGTTCTCACTTTATGGTTAAAATGACAAATTTGTGGACTGTGAAATTAAAAGCTTCAACATTTTCAAAAACAGCAAATTGCCCAAAGAGTTATATAGGCCCCTGCCCGTTAGCCGCCTAAAATGATGACATCAAATTGTAAAATATTTTGAGCGCAACCCAATTATTTGACACTAACTGATGATTTCTTACCATTAGAAGGTTGTGTCCCTCCCTTAGCCCTGCCTGCTCGGCCCCGGACCCCGCCTGGATAGAGGAGATGAAGATCCCACTGTTATTGCCACCGACTAGTGTGATGTCCCTCAGCAAGTTGTCTCCGAGCAGTGACACTTCCTGGACTGGTTTTAAAGTCGGGCTGATTCTGGTAATTGAGGACAGAGATGGACGAAATGGTCTGCACACACAAAAAACAAGAAAATCAACAAACCAAATTACAAACAAACCCATACATTAAAATACATCAATGAATCTGTTTAATTTGAGTTACCTTTCTAGAGACAACTTCCTGAAAATATTGGTGACCTGCTCCAAGTCATACGTGTCCATGCTTTCAGACTGATGGGAGGAGGAAGACGAGTGAACAGAAGATGGACCGTGATGCCCCTCATCATCTAAAAATCATTTATAATAAGAAACATTAAGAAATAGAGAATAATATAGAATTAAATATGTACTATGTTTGAACATTACTTACCTAAATCCATGTCCTGGTTATCACTATCAAAGTCTGAATGACTAACAGACATGAAGAAATCAGACTTTTTTTTTTATTATCATGGCATTAAAGCATAAATTTATATAGTTTGTATGTACCTGTATCTTCGGGGATAGATGTCACACTCCTTTTCTTTCTCCCTGCGGTAAAGTGATGCCTTGTCTGGTGGCTCGGGGTTTGTGGACAAGATGCTGTCATTGCGATATCGTAACTGACAAATTTATAGAAAAAAATGTATAAAATTATGTTCATATTACACATTTACATGGGTAAAGTAGTGCAGGATTTGAATGACGAAGGATCTTGGACATCTTGGACATCTCGCTGCCATCTCCGTTTTATTTATATTCTTCTGTAGCCGGGAGTCCGTCAAAATTTCGTTATGCTTGCATAATGACAATAAAGAATCTTGAATCTGGACCATCGACTACCTCACTGACCGTCCACAGTACGTGCAGCTGCGTGGCTGTGAGCCAGAGGTGGTAGTCTACAGCACTGGGGCCCCCCAGGGAAATGTCCTCTCACCCTTCCTCTTCACCATCTACACCTCGGACTTCATCTACAACACGGACAGCTGCCATCTCCAGAAGTTCTCTGACGACTCGGCCATTGTGGGCTGTGTCTGAGGGGAACGAGCTGGAGTACCGCTCGGTCATCAGGGATTTTGTGGACTGGTTTGGGCGCAACCACCTGAGCCTGAACACCAGTAAAACAAAGGAGCTGGTGATCGACTTCAGGAGAAGACCACTACCTCACTCACTGGTGAACATCCACGGGCAGAGAGTGTGGACAGTTTCAAGTACCTAGGTATTCACCTCAACAATAAACTGGACTGGTCCCACAACACCTACGCCCTGTACAAGAAGGGCTAAAGTCGCCTCCACCTCCTGAGGAGACTGAGGTCCTTTAGAGTGTGCAGGCCTCTGCTCAAGACTTTTTATGACTCTGTGGTGGCCTCTGCTCTCCTCTACGCTGTCGTCTGCTGGGCCCTGAGCAGCACAGAGTGGGACAGGAAGAGACTAAACAAGCTGGTCAGGAGGGCCAGCTCTGTCCTGGGCTGTCCTCTGGACTCTGTAGAGGAGGTGGCTGAGAGGAGGGTGCTGGCCAAACTTATGTCCATCATGGATGACACCTGTCACCCTCTGCACCGGACTGTAGAGGAGCTGAGCAGCTCCTTCAGCAGCCGACTGAGGCACCCTCAGTGCAAGAAGGAGCGCTACCGCAGATCCTTCATCCCCGCCGCCATCAGACTGTATATCTCCACTATATAGTCCAAACGTGCAATTTTTTTCTATATTCTCTTATTTACTTATTTTATTATTATTACTTATCTGTCTGCATGCACTTTCTTGTTCAAACATTCTTTTGCATTAAACTGCCTGGAGCTAATGTGGCAAGTGAATTTCTCCTATGTGAGATATATAAAGTCTTATCTTATCTTATCTTACCATATTAGGCCTGTCCACAATGAAGGGGAGGGGCTTTGGCGATGAAGAAAGGCTGGGAGCAGAGGTGGGAGCAAATATTGGAGAGATTGGGAAGCTAGGAGATGATGGTGCAGAGGTGCTAAGGATGTTGTTGGGTGTCTCCAAGAAATCTCCACCATTGGCTAGCAAAATGAAAAACAAACAGGGATTCAAAGGTTACTAATTTATATATTTTATATATATACTTTTCTTCATTCAAATCTGCAACCACAGCTGCAAGGCAAAGAGAAAGAAGTGTTTTGTCCAAGAACATAACCACAGTAAAATGGTAGTGGTAATGAGGTAAGCTGCAGATTTATTATATACGATATAAGCGTTTACAAGTAATAAAGAATAGATACCTGCTGACTGAGTAACTTCTGAATTAGAATGATGGTCTTTGTAATGAAACACCGGCGACTTGACTCTGATCTGGTGGAGAAAAAATTATTTATTAAAAGAATGAACAAACTATTTTAATCCCAACTCTAGACAGTCAGACTCAGCCCACAAGCCTACGCATTACAACACAATGAATGTGCATATTCCGATAATAAAACTACAGTACACCTCATCAGGTTTGTGAAGTTGGTGTGTGTTGCTTTATATCCTGCTTTTGTATACTTATGAAAAATGGTTGCACGGGAGTGGTTAAGAGGACTGCGGAGAGCTTCATGGTTACATAGGCTCGTGGGCTGAGCTTTGTACAAAAGGCGTGAGCTTGTACTGGAGGATTTGAATATTTCCGGGACATGATGACATTTAAAACCACTTCAGGCATGTTTTTTAACATTATAACATGGTAGAAAACTCAAAAAAAGTGTAATACCCCCTCTTTAGCTTTGATGTTGGGTCTGCGCTTGAACTCAAAAAACTTCTCTTCTGGGGATTCATCACTGGACCACTCAGACTGGCCCGGGGCTGCTTTAAACTCCTCCTCCAAGATGCTCTTCGGTGCAAAATCTCTTGGCAATGTCTGTGTAAAAACAACCAGCAAATTCACATCATGTCATATCAATAGTATTAAGGAGTTGGCATCATTAAAGAAGACATATTGTTTGAGACATTTTGCGGTTTGTTCACTGTAAACCGCAAAATTGATCCAAAACGACTTACTAAGAGAAAAAGGTACATTGACTTCCTGTTCAAAACTGTAAAACTAAAAGGAACTGCCTCTTCAAAGTGGCCTTACACCGCAGCAAGTGTCAGATTTTTATTTACCCTCTCCACACACTGCAGTTCAATATGTCAGTCACATAAAATAAAATAAAAACATACAGCTCTGGAAAAAAAATAAGAGACCACTGCATTTTTTTTCTGAAATCAGCATCTCTACATGTATTACAGCCATTCCATTCCAGCGTCTGTTGAATTCCAACACAAACACAAAGCTGAGCTACTTCAGTTCTTGCACCAGGAGTGGAATAAAGTCACCCAAGAACAATGTGAAAGACATGGAGACATGGAGACGTGGAGAGCATGCCAAGAAGCATGAAAACTGTGAAGTAATGATGGGGCTAACCATTATAGCATGATTAAAAGAATCATAAAAGTCAGTAAATAAACGAAGTACCATGTTTTTGTCAATCTGGTCCAGCAAATGATCCTTGCCCAGCCGGCGTAGACGAGACTCCAGCGTGATAATTTTGGCGTCTTTGTGAACAATCTCTATATGAAGTTCATCACTTTTCTCCTCCAACTCCCTAATCTGCTTCCGATATTTGTCTTTGTCAATCAGGCTTTGGGAAAACTGGTGCTGGGCCTCATCTCTGGCTCGGAATGCCTGGGAACAGCATTGCAATAATTTCACAAAAACAGTTTTACACAAATATGATAAATATTAATACATCCATGTGTGAGTTTGCACCTGGTCTCTCTCTTTCTCCACTTCCTCTAGCTGTATGGTGATGGTGTCCATTCGGTTGCGGTACATTTCACAGTCTTTTTGAAGCGTGGAGCATTTTAGTTCCAGTTCCTCCTTCTCCTCCAGATACTAAGAGCGGCAAATCAAATGCACCCGTTATGTTAACTTCACATCAGTACAAGTTATTAGTGTGCATTCGTTTTAAGCACCTTGTCACGTAGTTCCTCAGCCTGTCTCACTTCCTCTTGCAGGTTATAAAGGCGGTTTACCAAGTCCTGGCGATCCTCCAGAGCTTCTAACCGGTCATGTTCCAAAATATCCAGAATGGTTTTGTCAGAAGTGGGAACTATACCAGGCTGTAAAAAATAAGATACACATAAATAAGAAAACATAAATCTGGGACTCAACCATAACGGCCCACAGAAGAGAGGAAGTCACACCGTCATTGTTTCGATATTAGGTGTCAGAATATTCCCTCTGTTGTTCTTATATTTGGAACAAATACGCAATGAAATTATACAAGTTCAAACATTATCCTATTAATCGTTTAACCATGACATGAGATAAAATAGTGGATTGGAGAAATTGCAGCACCAGTGAGCATCATGGCAAGGGTAAATAGCTCATTTTAAAGGTTTTTATGTTTCCCAAATTTTGACTTAATTTGGTGGAGTAATCCTGTAAGTTTTACACTGATCAAGAAGCAATTTATACAGAAAATCTGAAAAATCTGTTGGAAATTATAGGAAGTAGAGAGTTCTATTTTAAAGAGTTCCATATTGAAGACGTCACACTAGGGATAATTCTATCCAAAGATTATGCACACATTTACACACTGAAACACACTGTTTTGGATAGTTAGTCAAAGTCAAAGTCAAAGTCAACTTTATTGTCAATTGTGCCATATGTGTTCGACGTACAGTGAATCGAAATTTCGTTTCTCCCTGACCAAGCAGTGCAAAAAATACAAAATACAATATAAAGACAATACAAAAACTATCTAAGACAAAATCCAAGAGCAGTGCAAAGAATAAATACCTATTTACAGATGTCCAAAATGTGCATTTAAACAATTAAACAAAAATAAAGATGTTTTATGAATTTTTTATTTGTCAGATTATATTTTATATTTGTGTAAATTAGAGTTTTTGTATAACATGTTTGCTGACAGTAGGAATTCCCTAGCGATGACCTAATGACTTTTACCATTTATTTTGTAAAATCTTTAATATAATTATCTTAACTGAGTTTTAGTAAAATTAATATTTCAACCAGGCACTTTGAGGCAATATTTGCAAAAAAAAAATGTGTGCCTTATTTATAACCAGAAAACCCTTGCATGAACCTGTACCTGTATGATGGACTGCAGCTCCTGTACTTTGATTTTGAGCATCTCATTCTCCCTCTCCAGCTCGTGAATCTGCTCTCTCTTGGGTCTGTTCTCAATGTCGTTCTTCAGTTTTAGACTCTGCCTGCGTTCCAGCTTGCACTCCTCCTCCAACTTATTGAGCCTGTGCTTCAGCTGGTCGATCTAGAAGACCCACAAAATCACACACATTGCTGACAGTTCCATTCACGTGATATGATAAGATTCTAAAATCAGTGCAGTAGTTTAAAACTGAGCTGGCAGACAGGTCGTACTTCTGTGATGGAATTAGTCAATTGCAGATTTGTTGATCAAGTTCAGTATTCTGTACATCTACATCTACATGAAACATAAACTGAAACAAAGTTAGTCTTCTCTCTCAGCATAAAGGAACAATAGTTAAAATATTTTTTCACAACGGCTTTAGAAAGTTGTGCCACTATTCAACCCCAACAAAATACAGCTCTGGAAAAAAAGAGACCCCTGCATTTTTTTTCTAAGATCAGCATCTCTACATGTATTACAGCCATTCCATTCGTGTCTGTTGTATTCCAACACAAACACAAAGCTGAGCTACTTCAGTTCTTGCACCAGGAGTGGAATAAAGTCACCCAAGAACAATGTGAAACACTTGTGGAGACGCATGAAAGCTGTGATTAAAAATAAGGGTACTGCACCAAATATTGATTTCTGAACTCTTCTTAAGTGTAAACTTTAGTATTATGTTGTTTTAAAATGAATTTGATCTTGGTTCTTTGCATTGTTTGAGGTCTGAAAATGTATATTTTTTGTTATTTTGACCATTTGTCATTTTCTGCAAATAAATGCTCTAAACAATCATATTTTTATTTGGAATTTGGGGGAAATGTTGTCAGTAGTTTATAGACTCAAACAAAAAAGTTCCTTTTGCCCAAACACAAACCTATAAGCAGTAAAATCAGAAAAACTGATATTTTTGCAGTGGTCTCTTATTTTTTTCCAGAGCTGTAACTGTTGTTAGCTGAAAGGACTTTAAGCCATAACACTTATAGTAAGTTTGTAAAGCCAGTTCCAAACAAATAATGATAAGGTTCAACATTTGATTTGGACATTTCAAAAACAGTGAATCCTCCACCAGTTATAGGCCCCTGCCCTCCATTAGAAATTATGACTGTATCTCACTGTATGTCACTTTTATTAAACAATAAAACATAAACAACCTGATAAACCTGATAAAATTGAATCAAATTTATCAAAATAAAATATATTAAAAAGACAAAAGAATTAAACTAAAGATGCCACCCCCCATTTATTGAGGTGCTTGTCTCTGTCTTTAGACAATAAAGGTTAATGTAGTTGTACCTCAAGCTGGAGATCTCTACTCCGCATCACAGCCATGTTCTTTTCCTCACTCAGGGCAGCGTACCTCATGGCAAGTTTATAATTTTCATCTTTTACTCTGAGTAGCTCATCACTGTAGGTATTTCTCTCCTCTTTTAACTTGTTGAACCCTAAAAGACATCAAACAAATAATACGACAAGTTATTACAGCATATTTTGTATTAGTGGTCCAATATTCATCTATGCAGTCAGCACAGTATTTAAATGATTAGAAACTTTCAGACTGACTTTCCATGGAAGCTGAATGTACATGTGCCTTTCTATAATGGGAAGTGGTGGGCAACTTTCAGAAACTAGAGCAGCACATATCCTATATTAACCTCATGTATGCAAATGGCACGGCATATGAATATCCCAAACTATCGAGGACAATGTAACACTGAGAAAATACTTTGCAGCTTACGTTGTCAACGTTCCCTTACACATAAAATTACAGTCACAATCTAGCGAGCAACAACAGTATTTCAGACCAGGCCTGGACTGGTATTCGGGCATACTGGGCATTTTCCCAGTGGGCCGACAGTCCTAGGGGCTGATGCTGATTGGCCGATTTTTACTTAGAGACCGGCCCACAATTTAGGGGAGGCGGCCCATTGGTCCATGTTCAATACAGACAGTGGAATAAACCAATCAGGATATAGCAGCTTACGAGAGCGGTCCCACCCCTTTCTCTGCACTGATCCCCACCAGTTTCTGTGTTGAGCGTGGAAACATGGAGAAGCGGCAGAAAGGGGGTGCAGAGAAGTTGGGGGCTAAAAGATTAAAAAAATCTCACTATAAACGCTGCAAATTGTTCTAAAATAACAGACATATTCTCTGGAGGGGCTGCTGGAGCCTCCACGTCCTCTGCAGCCCAGGTTGAAGGTGGACAGGGAGAGGAGCAGCCAGAGACTGTGGACAGGGAACCCAAGGGATCCCGAGGGACCCTGAGGGACAGAGTGGCCAGGGAAGTGTAGCACAGGCACAGCAGGTAGTAAGGTTGCCAGGGCCGTTTTTTTGTCCCAGTCCAGCCCTGTTTCAGACATTAAGTAGCTCAAAATGTTTGAAAATCACCCCTAAAAACACCTAAACATGATCCTGAATACTCGTATTAATCACAGGCTCTTGAAAATGTAAATTAATTTTGAGTTTTTTTCTAGAGTTTTCAGACAATCTATCTAATTTTTTTTAAATTATCCTTTATTTATCTTTGTAGGGAAATTATCCTCTGCATTTCACCCATCTTTTCAGGAGCAGTGAGCAGCACATGGGACGCCCGGGGACCCATCTCCATGATCTTATTGCTAGGCTTGGTCAGGACCTCAGATGGAGGATTTTTTACCTGTGGAGCATGTTTTTGTGCTTTAGGAAGAAATACATAGGAATACACTCTCAGTTACTCCCAGTTACAACAATCTCTACATTTACTCTGCAAAAAAATATATACTATAATTAGGCCTATATCTGTTTTTACTTCACTGCTTCAAGCTATACCTCTATGTATTCAGTTTCTCTACAAATCAATGCAATGGTGCTGAGAACAATCAATAAAAACATGATGAAAATCAGTTGTTATCAACTGGTATAGCATTGGGACCCACAAACTCCAACATAATAAATGAAGGATTTAAAGCACATCATTTCAAGCAATTTTAAGGCCCCTGAACAAAAATTTGGCTCACAAACCATGGACATTTGATACACATCAGTTCAGAATCATTGATCGAGATGATGTAATGAAGTCTGGTTGTAGGCTTTATATTTTGATTTGAAGATACCCAGTACTATGAGGAATGTGTTTTTATCACTATTGTGTTGATAATGACAGGGTGCGTACTCTGTTGGATGGCCTGGAGTTCCTGGTTGGCTAGCCGTAGCTTCTTCTGCTCGTCCTCCAGGGTGCAGTTCTTGCTCCGGAGCTCTGCCTGCTGAAGGGTCTTGACTTTGCTCTGCGCTTGAAGCTTCATCACCTCGTTCATCAAGAAGTGCACCAGACCCTCGTGACCTTCCTCCACTAGAACACAGCAGTTCAGAGTTCATACAGGGACAAGATATTCACATTAGCAAGTTTTTAAATTGAACTCTAAAACTGGCTGCAGGTTGGATCCACAAGGAAAACTAACTATTACATAATAATTGAGAAATAAGTTGAATAAGTCTAATAAGAAAGAAAATGATAAATGTAATAATAAGTTTTGACACACTAATAGTAACTTTAATTTAAGTAAAATAAAATAAATTAAATATTTAATTACAGCTCTGGAAAAAAATGAGAGACCACTGCAACTTATAAGTATGTGTTTGGGCAAAAGGACCATTTTTGTTTGAGTCTATAAACTACTGACAACATTTTACCCAATTTCCAAATAAAAATATTATTGTTTAGAGCATTTATTTGCAGAAAATGACAAATGGTCAAAATAACAAAAAATACATGTTTTCAGACCTCAAACAATGCAAAGAAACAATATTAAATCCATTTTAAAAGAACATAATATGGCTGTAATACATGTAGAGATGCTGATTTCAGAAAAAAATGCAGTGGTCTCTTATTTTTTTCCAGAGCTGTATGTACATAAAGATTTCAGAAACAGAATTACTTTTATTCATCCCCAAGTAAAAATTCTAGATACATTTTTTTCTCTGGATATGGAATCATCATTATATCAGTATCAGTGGTCTTAGTCAGTATAACCACACAAGGAATTTCAAAATACAAGTGACGACATTAAATAACTGCAATGCGTATTTCATTGCGCAAGACATTTTATGATGTTATCAACAGATGGGAAATTCTCTGCTTGCAGGTAACTACTCCAACTGTGGTTGCAGTAATAAGGTTTAAAGATGTCTGACCTACGATGGTAGAGAAGCGGCGTGTGGGCTCTTTTCCCGTCACTAATTTGTACAGTTCGGGATAGTGCAACTCCAGACTCTCCAGGAAAGCCCCATATCCGCGCTCTCCTTTGGTTTGGAGAATGTCCAGCAAGCGGCCTGATGGGAAATTGAGTCAAAACATTGGTAACACTTTATAATAGCCACACTTTTAATAACTTTAACACAAAGATTTCATTATGAGCATCTACCCATTTTTTCCCCATGTATTTAAGCAGAATTTGTCTTGCCCCTGTGTGATATATTGTATAAGCAGGTCAAAATAAGTCAACTGCACTATCTGCATCTAATAATAAAATGTTTTTTTGTGCGATAATCAGGAAGTGTGCATTAGCTTCACCGTGACGACAAAATGCTTTGACTTCTGCAAGTTGTAAAACGAACTTACAAACTCACTGCAGTGAATAATTAGGTTGGAATGCATAATGTAAGTGAGGAATAATTTGGACCACAGTAAACTGTTTCAAATTAACTGCAATTACATGTTTTTAACACAGGAAATATCAGGCAGTTAGAAGCAACTTAATAAATACCTAACCCTTAATTAACTTTCTACTGTACATACTTGTCCGGTTTGCGTTGGACACCAGGCGAAGGGAGTTGAGGACTTCATCTTCATCTTGCTTGTCCAGGACCTTGCACTGGCGCAGATAGGGGGTGAGTTTGGAGGGAGAGATGTTACGGCAAAGATCAAAGCGCTTGCAGTCCACGTTTTCCCACAAGCACTCCTCTTCAAAAGCAACTGACTGACCATTCTCCATGTTGGACATCCTGCAATGCAAAAAGACTTAAAATAAATCATATGAAAGGTGCTTTTAAGATCTAAAAATAGCACTAGTACTTTTTTGTGTTTTGGAGGTATGCAAAATGTTCACTATAAGAACACTGTCAATAAGGGTTGACGGAAAAAAGTGTTGATAATAAATTAAATGCATAAAAGGGTTGATGAAAATTAATATTCACCAGTAAAGGAAAGTAAGAAATGTTATGGTCCATTGACTTTCCATTGCAATACTTGAACAACAACATTTAATTCAATGATACTAAACACTATATAGAAAGTAAAAAACAACAACGGACCTTATTCATGAATC
The DNA here is from genome assembly GCA_036785185.1 of Paratrypauchen microcephalus. NCBI lineage: Eukaryota > Metazoa > Chordata > Actinopteri > Gobiiformes > Gobiidae > Paratrypauchen > Paratrypauchen microcephalus. The sequence goes on from JAVJIX010000135.1 coordinate 209,925, forward strand.
TTACTTCCATTTTAAGAAAATTCTGAGAGAACTGTGCATCATATTTCTTCTTAAGTGACAACCAACACCCAGCAACGAACACCTCCACACTGATTTACAATTCATTAAATATGTATTTGGTTAGAAACATGCTCTGAACTTGCAAATATGGCCAATATGGGTTTGGTATTATGATGCGTGAAAGGTGATGGGGGTGTTGAGTCCAGTGTGGTGACCGTGGCCCATATGGGGAGCCCAATAGACCACATGCTCTATAAAACACCTCCATGATCCATGTTATTGGATCACATGGGAATATGTTTTTAGAAAATCATTATCATATCATTATTTAGAAAATCATTTATCTTTTTTTTTTTTTTTTTTTTTTACTGTTTTAGCTGCCGAGGAGAGCAGACGTATTTTCTAATGTCCTCCGCTGTTACTGGAGGACACAAAACGATTACAATTGGAATTTTGATGGCAGGACATCTGGATTGGCCTGGAGGATGTTTTTCTGACCCATGACTAATTGGAGTCGAGCGGATAAAGGAGCCCGAGCCACCGGAGGTCATTTTATACGATAGTGGGGCTGTGGCGGACTAGGGAGGACGAGATCCGAAGGGAAACACAGATTGAACTGAAACACCTAATTTGTGGAAATCTGTCTGGCGCTGGATAACATCTCGGATAATGGATGTGGAACTGTGTGGAACAGCGGATCAGTCTGCGTTCATTCATCATACGTGCCAGCGGGAGGATTGTGAGTCGCACAGACCTGCTTGGTGGCATGAAGTTGGGGTGACTGGCAGAAACCAGGGTTCTGGCAAATTGTCTGTTCGCCTGGGTTCTAAAAATGTATTGATTATGCTAAATTTTCTCCTGAAATTGTGATGCAACTGGACTTTGCTTTGTTTTGACTCTGCTTCTGCACAAACACGTCCAAGATCACAGCTGGGGCCTTATCTTACACAGCACTCTACAAAACAAAAACAAGACATTCCATTCGGCTCACACTGACATTTTTATGTAAAACACTCTGCCCTGTCTATTTAGTAAGTCTGCCTCTGTGTCAGTTTCCAATCAATTATTGATTTCCAATCTGACCCCCCCCCCCCCTTCCTTCTGTTGCCAAAGAAAAAGATCACCGTATGTTTACCTCTCCAATTGTTTTTTCTGTCATTACATGTTGTAAAATTGCCTGCATCTTTTTTTTTTTTCTTTCTACTCTGTTGTAACCAAGTTGCCGCGAATGGCAGCCCTGGTGCTCGGAGTGTCTGTCCGCTCCAGGTATTGAAGCAAGTTCCTAATGTTGTGAACCTGTTCACTCATATGGCAATAAAAACCTTCCTGATTCCTGATTATGGAAAATATACAGCTCTGCAAAATTATCAGTTTTTCTGATTTTACTACTTATAGGTATGTGTTTGGGCTGTGTGTAGGTATGTGTTATGTGTTTGAGTCTATAAACTACTGACAATATTTCCCCCAAATTCCAATTTTTTGTAAATATTGTATTGTAAATGATCATTATGTTCTTGCTTCTGTTGGGTTGTATGTGGGTTGTATTATAAGATTGACTGTGTGCATGTAGATATTTATATAGCACGCAAGTCTTATTCTATAGTTGGGTGCATATTTACTATATCTATATGTATTTGAATATTCTCCAGCTTTATTTTTCAATGATTGTTCCATGATTATTATTGATAAGAGGAGAAATTCAATTTCAAAATCAAAATCAGTTCTGAACTGACGAAGCCTCTCGGATGAGCGGCGAAACGTTTTCGACCAAACAAACTTTGTCCAGTTGACAAATTGAATTTCTCCTTTTATCATGGATTCTACCTGGACGACTGAGGGATTCTTCACGCATGATGATGATATTATTATTATTATTATTATTATTATTATTACTATTATTATTATTATTATTATTATTATTATTATTATTATTATTTACATTACACTATTTTGATTGATTGCCTTTGGATCTTGAATTATGTTGTTTTGGGTACACTGTTCATTCACGACCTGTCACCTTTGGGTGCTCGCCACACCCTATTTAAGATGGCCACCTTTAGCTCTTACTCCATTTTGCCTGATGAAGGCCTAGGGCCGAAACGTTGCATGTCTTAATAAATTTCTCATTTTGCAAGTAAGACGGAGTGTGGGATTGTTTTCTCCCCAAATTCCAAATAAAAATATTATCGTTTAGAGCATTTATTTGCAGAAAATGACAAATGATCAAAATAACAAAAAAGATACATGTTTTCAGACCTCAAACAATGCAAAGAAACAAGATCAAATTCATTTTAAAACATAATACTAATGTTTACACTTAAGAAGAGTTCAGAAATCAATATTTGGTGCAATAACCCTTATTTTTAATCACAGCTTTCATGTGTCTTGGCATGCTCTCCACAAGTCTTTCACATTGTTCTTGGGTGACTTTATTCCACTCCTGGTGCAAGAATGGAAGTAGCTCAGCTTTGTGTTTGTGTTGGAATTCAACAGACGCTTGAATGGAATGGCTGTAATACATGTAGAGATGCTGAATTCAGAAAAAAACAAAACAAAAGCAGTGGTCTCTTATTTTTTTCCAGAGCTGTATATCTTAATGAATTATCGGAGTAACAATATTATAAAACAGTACAATTTTTGTTCTTATGAGTGGTCCTGACTGTTCGTAGGATTTGTTCTTACAGAAGAACATTTGCAGTTAAGAAAAAGTTTTGTGAGTGCCAAATTTGTTCATAAGAATGTTTCATGAATGAGGCCCAATCTCTGTTCTTTGGTGATAAGTTGATACTATCATGCTAACCCGATAGCATGAAAAAATATGTGATATCTACTACCACATTCCTTTTTCTCTCTTGTTAAAAACACAAGCTTTTGACTCTCTATCCTAAACTCCTGCTTGCTAATATCTTTCCATACTTTTTCAATCTAACTCTCCCCACCAACGCACACACGCACACATGTGATATTTGCATGTTGTTTGGCTTGTGGAAGTGTATCCATAATCATGCATTGTACCATTAAGTCAACAGTTAGGCAAATCTCCAGTATATCTGCTGTCACTAAAGCCAACAACCTTGCATAGTTGTAAGAGAGACCAAAAGGTTTCATTCTCTAGCCTCAGATTTGGATAGGAATATCTCATGACATTTGCCATTTGTGCATTCCGATAGTGTCCCGTGCAGAAATCGTACACCGGGCCCAACACTGAAGCTATTATTTTGTCCAAAACTGCCAGAGTCATTGCAGATAATGAAAAGTGCACAGGCAGTCTATAGACACGCACACTCAAAACCACACACGTGTTTCCTCTTCTGTTTTTTTAGAGTTCTTTACCGAGAAAGAATATCCATGCTTCCTCTTTGTCAAACCAGATGCAAGTTGTAAATGGGCTCACTTCTTCTTGTCTCTTCCTGTGGTTGTTCGACTAATCAAATATAGTGCTTTCCCCTTTTGGAAATAGACTAATGAACTGCGGACACAAGTCATTCACGACCATAAGAGGAGTTGTTTTCAAGTCACATGATAATCATGAAATAGTTAAAAATAGTCAATACAGTACATATGCTTAGTGTTGGTGAGATTGGCTGTAATAGTCACATAAAAATTACGCACAATTGAATTTAAATTAGAGCTCGTAATGCTTTGTTAAAATGTGGAGTGTGTAATCCTGCTATAAAGGGCCTCTCTGTGCCAATCTTAACATTAGAGAAAAGTACAGGGTTACGTCAGAGAATCATGTGAATTTCCATATTGTCATTAAATTTACTCTACAAAAGGAGGAGGGTTATTTGAGGAAAAAAAGTATGATAAATTATAATGAAGAGAATGTATTTTAGTCTAAGCAGTTTGCAGTTTTAACAAATTATATGATGTTCCATGTTGTATAATTGAATTTGATCAAATTTTGATCAAGATTACACATTAAAGGTGTCTTATGTAACTTTTTAGAGGAGCGTCACCCACATGTCTCCATTGTTTTTACTATTCCACGAATTTTCTTTTACAAAATGCCATTAATCTTCTATATCTTCACTACCAGGACTTCTGATTATGACAAGCCGGATCTATAGAGAGGCAAACCTCCTCACAGTAATTTTGCATTTTTGAGGAATACACCTGTAACTGAATAACACAATAAAATATGTTTATGGAACATTCCAGGTCAAGCAATAACATCTCCATGAAGACAAAATGGTCATGGAAAAGTTACACCTGGAGTATTCTCTTTTATTATTTATTATAACTTTATTTAAGCAGGGAAATCCTATTGAGATTAAAAACCTCCTTTTCAAGGGAGCCCTGGAAAAGAGGCAGCAAAAAAGACAATTACAACCCAATTAAAATGACATACAAATTAGTTAAAACAGGCGGTAAAAAGACTATTACAACCCAATTAAAATGACATACACATTAGTTAAACAGGCAGTAAAAAGACAGTTACAACCCAATTAATTAGTTAAAACAGATACAATTTATGGAGGCTGTCTCAAGTGCTCTTAGTCTGGATTTAAAGTCATTCAATAAGATAAGTTCCGTTAATTTCCAGTCCTTCCAAACATCTTATTGCAATACTTTCTACAGTGACACCATATGATATTAATCCAGCAGCTGTGTGATTTATTCAATGCCACCATACAGACAAACATATGACTCAAAATGGGCATGCTGTATTGTGACCCATATCCTCATTCTTTTTCTCACTGTAAGATGGCTGTTATTTGTGCTACCTGAATAAATAGGCTAGGCCGCAGACTCGATTGAGAATCCTTTCACTTGCTAAATTGCAGCGTAACAGCCCTGCCAATAGCATCTTGAAGCGATACAAGCAAATGGTTGACAGTTCTGTACTACCATGACAAATGACAAATCAATGTTAATCTACAGGCAATCAATACACTGTTCCAGGTGCTATGCCCAAGTGAATTGCAGTCATGGTAAATGTAGAGTAAAGAATACATTATCCCATACTGTAGATCCAGTATCTATAATGCAATCAAAAAGAAACTCACTTTATACAAACAATAGCTGTAAGTGTCAATGCTGTTTAATGCTCTTATTGGACAAGTCACTTATCACTGTAAAGTTTTTTGCAATGTCTACTATGTGCAGTGTGAAGTTGTACCTGCAGTGAATGAAACCTTATCTTTTGTCAGTATTCAAATCTGATTATTTGCAATATTTGAATTTCACATCGGCATACAGTAGTAAAAGTTATAAAAGAACTGCGGAAAAAACAACACGTCTACGCAGCATTGTCTATTGTAATTGTTGTTGGTTGGATTCCGAATTTTTTTTTTATTTTGTCTGCCATGTGATACGGGAACTGTGCATGTTGGGAATTGCAAAATACTGTGCAGTCCAGTCATAAGTTACAGATCCCTTGACGTCTATTGCACCAGCTAATCAAAGAGTTTCCCCCCTCCAAAAAAATATCAGAGTAATCTATTATTTAATGTCACTAAAATGTTACTAAAATTCAAACTTGAGGTCTGACCAAACTATCTTAAGGTCTTATAAAGGTTCAGGTATACACCATTCTAAAATTATTCAGGAAATGTCCATTGTTGTCCTATTTATGCTCAGTAGTGATCGTTTTTTTCTAGTTTTAGTATTGATTAGTACTCTATATAGGTTCCACTTTAGTTTAACATTATATGAGAGGCATCACTCTAGTAGAGAGATAATTCTCAGCAGCATTGGCCGTAAGACTCTAAATACATTAGTCACAGAGATTAAAAGGATTTTCAGTATCGAATTTTTTCCGTACAATTTCCTGTTGTAATGGTATGTTCGTATGGAAAAAATCTTGAATTTTTCCACTACATTTGACTATGTTTACAGTTTATTATGCCTTTCATTTTGTAATCTACATTGGGGTTTTTTGTTTGTTTTTTATTATTTTGAATCACTTTACCACAAAACATACCCTTAACCCTGCATTGCACTCCCCCTACCTTTTCTAGTAAGGTCTCACCACAAAACTGACTCACAAGGTTGAGCTCTCTCTCTCTCTTTCTGCAGTAAACATCAAATACCTTCAGATGACAAAGGGCCCTATTTCCATTCGGCAGTCACTCAAATCCACTAAAGCCAGTTATAGTCCAGGGGTTGTGTTCAGGTTCACTGCAGCGGGCCAGGCAGGGGTCTGATGGGACATATGATTGGTTTAAGTGTATACACAACACACTCATACACACAAGACTTCATTGTTCCACTCAAAACACTAGAGGAATTTGATACAATGGTTTCAGGTAAGAGGAAGTAAGGTGCAAAGGTCAAACAGATACAACGGGGGCAATAGTATGTGCGTAAAATTGTTCTCAACTGTGGACCAGGACCAGGTGCTACAAGTAGTCCACTGGCTTCAATAATTTCAGGAGGGATTTGCAGTTTATGTTTGTTTTTTTCTATCTCTTATTTATATTAAATTAAAAAAACAAACAAACAAAAAAACACTTGTGTGTAGAATCCCTCAGTCGTCCAGGTAGAGTCCATGGGAGAAGTTCAATCTGTGAACTGGACAAAAGTCCAGCTAACAGTTTGAATTTCTCCTTTTACCTTAAAAAAAACTTAGTTTGCAGGTGTACAAACAATGACCATTAATTTAAAACCAACATAACTACACAGGCATTTTATCAAAAACATAAAAACTAATTTACTTTTACCGTATGAATTCCCAGGGCTGTGTCTTTTGTTTTACTTTTCACTATGAGCTTCTGTCCCCTGCACCTGCTGCTGGAATCCCAAACATTTTAGGTCCAGATAATACACTCTTCATGATTGAGAGGTTGCAGCACCACGCCAATGAAAATGTTGCAGAAGCCAAAAGGAATTGAAGTACAAATCCAGAAGAAAAAATAACCCTTCAAATAAACTGAAAGATGTTTGGGCTGCAATTCCAGTTTGATTGGCTTAAGTTATGTTTTTGTGAATATTTGATTTGGTTGGTTGAGATCCTTTTATATCTAATAGCCTAATAATGTATCATATCTGAATGGGAGGATACTTTATGATATGAGTTTTTTTTCACATTTTGCATAACGAAAAACACACACTATTCAATTTCATGTTGTCATTATGCCAATCAAGAAAAAGCATAGAGCCTACATGATTTAAGGTTTCAAGTGTCACTTAAAAACCTCTAATGAAATCTAACCTCCAAATACGGGCATGTTAGGTCTAAAATTTTGATGCAAATAACAACCTAAATTGCACACGTGAGATGTGTTTTCTAAAGTCCTTAAGACTTGTTGTTGATCGTTTGCTTACCTGCAAGGTGGCTGTTACGAAGTCCAGTGCGATTTGCGAGGATCCTTGTAGACTCACGTATCCTCAAAACTTGTAACGTAGTTGATATAAGATGACATCGGTCCGTTTATCCTTAAATCAAGTTGTCTCCATGTGTACAAGTGAAAGGAGGTGAAGACCAAAGCCGGGCAGGGCACGAGTGTGTGTGGGTATGTCAGTGAGACAGAAAGGGCGGTGATGTGAAGTCGGATGGAAATAAACTGAGTGCACTGAGGTGAGGAAGAAGAACACCCCGCTGCAGCAGGCTGTGAGAGCTCTTAGTTTCAACAGACTGATGCTTGTTTTGGGAACTTTGGCTGTTGGGGAATGTCACTTTTACCAAAAAGTCACTTTCACCCAAAGGTGACAAATTTCAATTGCCACTTTTCTGTATTTGCTTTATGGTCCTTTTATTCTGTGGGGGGAACGCAACTTTTGAAGCATTTTAATTATTATTTTAATTATAAAAGAAAAATAAAACTAGAATTCATTACAGTAACATACAATACAATTTATTTATACCGCAATTGTTTTTTCTGGGTTTCTCTATAAGGGGAGTCGGAACTAAAGTCTCAGTCATGTGATTTCCTTCAGGACTTGGTTTCGAGCGCACTGTTTACGTTGGTGCCGTGGATCTGTTTGTTCGAACCCTGTGTGCAGTGGAGATACAAATGTCTCTTTTTTTAACATGTATTCTCTCGGATCTGAAAGTTTAATAAAACAGGCAAGGTGGGATATTATTAGATTTACTTCGTGTGCCTATGCCTTTACTTCCGTAGCTAAGCTAGTTAGTTCTACAACATGCTAGTGTTATTGTTTGCATTTGCGATTGTCAGATTTTTATTTATTTTTGATGCACTTTTAATATAACTACTTTATTTAGTTTAAGTGTCGCTCTTGTTCAGATGAGTTATCACAAATTATATATGAAACCTGGTTAGCTTGACGTGGCGTTTTATTCTCAGGGATATTCAGGAGTCTGAGCTGCAGAAGTTTTACAGAAGACTGCTAAAATTGCTCCAGGTCAGGGATCTTGGACACGAGGCTGTGGACTCACTACAAAGACTGTACCTCATCCTGTCAGCCACAAAGTTCACCAAGAAGTAAGATACAATCATGGAGTTCACTTGATTTTCTGATAAACCTGTGCTGTTTTACTGACACTTGTAATTCTTGTAAAATGTCTTTTGGCGTGAGTTACTCAGTAGGTAGTTGTAAACTATAAAAATATATCAACAATTTATTGAGCACATGCTCAAACAATCATATTTATCTTGGCACTGATAATCAACATACAATCACTGATAATTACTTACTAAAATGTAATTATCTGTTTACATATGATACGTGTTTGTATGTGCTGTCAATATGTTCATGGTTTATGTCTGTTCTGTTGATAGATTGCCTCCAGAGCTTCACAAAAAGATTTTCTCCCTCCTCTCCTCACCTTCAGAGCAGTTTCAGATCCTGGGCTCAGCTGTGCTTAGAGAAACACTGCCACTGTTTGATCAAGATGTGAATTACATCCAAAATAACCCCAGTGCTTTGAATAGCCATGTCACTGGTCTGCTGCTTGCACAGGTGAGCAGATTCATTACATGAGTTTTGTTTGTTGATGTATCAAAACAAAAATGTAAGTGGACTAATGTTTATTTCTTAACCATCACAGGCCAGCTGCACAACATCCCTGTCACCTTTCTGTGCGCAACTTGTGCGCAGTCTGGAAAGTCGACATTCAGAAACACTATCTCACTCACAAACACACACTTTGCCAATCCTCAATAGCATTCTGACACATCGGCCTGAATGCCTAACAGAAGGTAATGCATAAATACTAATAATGAACTAATAAGAGGCAATATATGGTTTCTAAAACATTAACTATAAGCACCCATTACAGAGCAAGTGACAATACTGAGTAAAAAGCTTGTGGATTGGCTGCGCTATGCCAGCATCACTCAGGCAGTGTCCCCTGGTGGATTTTTCTCAGGGAGTCGGTCAAGACAGGTAGACATATAATTCAGTTTTTGTTTTTTGGGTGTGGTTTTGTTCTGAAAGCTAAAGTGTGTGTTTGCCTCCCTTAGCCTTGCCCTATTGCAGAATTGGATGGAACCGTGTCTGGAGATTTCTTTACAGTGTTGTGTGTGGGCCAGGGTTTTACTGAGGACCAGTGGATGAATGTCCACTCTTTCTCCATATTGCGCAACTGGCTTCTCACTTACCACTCTGTTTCCAATTGCAACAATATAGCAGACACAGCAGGTATGATCTATCCACTCAAAGACATCACTATACCAATTACCTGAATGTGACCAAAATAGAATCTAATGTCACAGCTGCAAAGGCTAGCTAGTAGCCTTCATTGTCATAACAGTTATTACATGCTCTGTTTTCAACATCTCCAGCAGCCAGGCTACACTACAGCCTGTCCCTATCCCACTCACACTCTCTCTCCACTGGTAAGATATAGAGTGTCTGTATCACCTTTGCATGCAGGAATCTCTGAGAACTTTGTATAAACTAAACCAATTATTTTGTTAACTCATGGACAGCAGATCATTATTGGACATGTTTCATGTGGCTTTAATGGAAAACTTCCTAATCAAATTTGTCACAGGCTGAAAACTAATTATGTGTGTTCTAACTCTTTCACTCATGTGTTAATACTGTTTTGAATAATATGAATAATTCATAATGGTGCATCATGGTGATGTGGCAAATTTAGGTCTTAGTTATGAAATCACATGTTTATTTCTGTCTGCTTTTCTGACCAAACATGTTTTTGTGTATTCAGTTTGTTAACATATTTATATTATTAGATACTAATTATTCAATTATTGTAATATTGCAACAATTTCACCATGACTAGTACCATTGGACTATGTAGGTTTTGGACATACAGTAGGCCCTATAATTTCTCTGTTGCAGATGATCGGTCTGTGGATGGATCAGTTATATCCATGGTTTCAGCCACTTCATCCTCTAGTCGCCTCCTTCCTCCAAAAGAACGTCTGAGAGAGAAATCTTTCCAGTACTGCCAACGCCTCATTGAACAGAGTGATCGCAGTGAGTCTCTTATTTTTCCATGTTTGATCATAAGACCTGATGCCCTGATCTGAATATTCATTCATCTAGCTTGTATAAGTTGTATGATTACAAACAGATCATAATAAACATAAATGCTTTTTTCAGAGGCACAAAGAAAGGCAGACAGTGATTTGCAAAAAGCTGTAAGTTACACAAATCTTTTAAATCTATATTGTTTCATAATAAATATTAACCAGTAATGTCTTGATATTTTGTGTAGTGTCTTGTGGAAGCAGTGTGTATCCTGGATGCCCTGTGTTTAGAGGACTGCTCTCTGGTTTACCGCGTGTTCCCATGTATAAAGGCTCTTTATGGCCGCCTCAGCTCCGACTTGTCCTACGCTAGGGTCCTGTTACCAATCTCACAATTCTACCTCAACCATGGTCTGTTAGTAAAATACATCTTAATGGCATCTGCTCTTCTCCATATTATTGACTGCATCACTATTGTGTGTTAAGGTGAGATGGCGGCAGTGGACTGTGAGTGCATGTGGCAGCTGGTGTTTAGCCGTTTCCCTGCTGAACTTTTCAATGACCCCTTCTTGGCCCACGAGTTTCTGCGTTTTGTTCGACAAAATATCCAAAATCTGCCAGCCAAAGTACCACAATACACTAGATCTTTCCCAAACTTGCTCAAGGTGAATACAACACAAAAAGCAGGATTGAGTAAATTAACATTTATATATAATATAGACTTCTTTTTTATTGTATTTTTAGTTCTTGGCCTGGGACAGTCCAGCAATGGTAGACGACTATGTAGATTTGCTGCCCTCTATGGTAACTACTGGAACTGCAGTGGAACTCTTGCATACTCTGCTCGACTTACCTTGCCTTTCTGCCACGCTTGTCCTACAACAGAGGTATTAAGCCCTTTACTGTCAATATTCTGCACTTAAATATACCAAAGTTTCATATATTGCGTTGTATAGGTCTGTTCTGCTACCCATAACTGAGCCAAGCACTCGTATTCAGGCCCTAGATGCCTTTAGAAATCCCACTTTCCGAGGTCTTTTTCTATTCCTGCTCAGAAATGAGGCAGGCTCAGGTAATCATGGCTCGTTGGCATTGTAGGTCAACAAAATTTAAAGCCGTTTAATGACTTTTAAAACATTTTAGGAGATACTATTGACCGACTGAGTGTCCTGCATGAATTACTGGTTGAGTCTTCTGATTGGCCGAGAGTGGTGCAGTGTGCACAGACTGTTCCTGTACTGTTGCATATATTTTTCAACACAGTTATTAAGGTGGGATAGTAGTCATTCTATGTGGCATGTAAAACTGTACTGCATATTAATTAGTCTGTTCTTTAGGTGGCGGATGAAAAGCTTTTAGCCCAGTTGATTCTGGTGCAGCTGGAAAGAAGCAGTCTCCTCCTCAAAGTTCCCAACTATATGAATGAAATTCATAGGTGAAGTGCAGTTTTTCTCCTGGGGCTTTGTACACGTTATACTCAACCTCTGTATCCTTACTTGATCTATCTATGTCTTGCAGAGTGTTCAGCTACCACCTGCTGAAACTATGTAAACTCCACCCTTCTCTTGTAGTGGACCAATCACATGAGCTGCTGGATTTTGCTGGAACCACATCCAATGTCTACAATAAAGAAGAAATTTACACTCATGTTGTAAGAGCGTTTCTTATTTACAAAGCTAGATCGTATTTGTGTTTGTTGGACTTATTTCAACATTCTTGATTTCGCCCCTGTAAACTGAACACAAGACTGTTTTTCAGGTATGGGTGCTTGGAGAGTATCTCTCTCTTTCTTGTGACTCCCGCTGTTCTGTTAGACACATCACTTCTTGTTTTGAGGCACTGGAAGCTGTGCTGTTTGAGATCACTTCCTCAGCCCCGCCTCCAGGGGGCATGTGTCCTAACCCGAGAGTTATTACAACTCTAATGAGTGCTCTTGCTAAATTGGCATCAAGGTCCCATGACCTTATTCCAAGGTTCTACTTCATATAATAATTATTTGTTGTTTGCATTATACTTGAAGCCTTATCTTAATTATAACTGTGTTTCATTTTAGGGTTTCTCTGTTCTTCTCTAAACTGCGGACTGTTTCCAGAAGTGGCTCAGTGGCCTGGTGCTCAGATGATGATGACCTAGTTGCCATAGTAACACGAGGGGAGGAGCTATGGTCATTGTTGAAAACCCCTGGTGTGGCACAGAGCGTTCTGACTCCACCCCCTCATGTCACAAAACCACAGTGGCACAGAGACATTAATGTGGCCATGCCTCTGCAACTACGGACCCTCACCAGCCTCACGCAGCCTCAGTAACTCGTTTGTGCTGCTCTACCTCACTGTGGTGCACTTTTGTGAAGGAAATGAATTAAATCATTATGTAAAATGTGGTTTGAATATGATGAAGCATAAATACAGAGAGCAAATTCATCATTGTATCTTTTTTTAATACAGCATTTGTATTACAATTTCAAAATTACATATTACAAAATAGATCTTTTGATTAAAAAAATCTTCTGATTAAAACTCTACCAGAGTGTTTTAAATACAGAAACTGAAAAGCCCAAAGTGTGATCTACACATTGCTTGAGTCATGAAAACAATGAAAATAAGAGGTTTAAGAATCTATGAGACATTGAAACAATACACAAATGGTAGTTTTTAGTGTTGAAAAAGTGCTTATTAAAAAGTGAGCCTGTCTAATAATAAAATTTTAAAACAATTCTTTTAATTCATTTACGTGGAATGATTTTATGAAATTAAAAAAACCTGTCACAGGATCATAACCAGACCAGCTCGCTCTTGTGATACCTGCTATGTATTAAAGTACTTTTAATCAATGGAAAAAAGGCCAAGAACATCTGTTAAGGGATCATTAAAAACATACGTTGCCAAAAGTTGGTCACTTTTATTAGTAAAATAGCACTAGCAAAGTCGAGGAATGTCTCCAATTTAAGTAATGGCACATTGCTTGGAATGTGTTAGAGAAAGACTTTTGGCTTCAGCAGACACAGTGATTGGTGCTGTCAACGTATCTTGATAGCCTTTAATGCCCTGCTTGACATTCATTGTTATTTTTGCATATAGAGAATGTTTGGTCCTACGGTTTGGCCCCGAGCAATCAATAGCAGCTATACCACTAGCACAGTCCCACAGTGACGTCCCCCTGTCACCTAGAGGTCTGCAGTAGTGGCCCCGGTACATACAGGTACTTCCATATGGCGTAATAGTGCACACCCGCTCCAGCTGCCACAAACAAGTGCCAGATCGCGTGAGCAAATGGGACCACGCCATCACTCTTAAAGAAGACCACGCCCACCACATAAAAGAGCCCACCAACCGCCAGCTCACCCACACCTGCACGCTCCACCTGGAAAACACAAAACATGCAACAATGATGTCAGGTTGTAGAAACTTTTAACACCAGCCTGGTTTGACAATGTTGATGTGTAAGAGAGATATTAAGAGATATTAAAACTGTTTTCTTTTTTACAAATTTACAGATTTAATTTGATATTAGATAAAGAATTTACCCTTGAACTAGGAGATCTCATTCCAGTTTACTACAAAATAGGTGTACGATAAGATTACCTTTAAAAAGGTCTGTGCTTCACAAGCTTTTCTGACTTCTGACACTCTTGGCTTGTTTATTTTACTTTTTTTTACCGTCTAAGCTAAGTTTCTTTTTAGGCCCTGTAGAATAGGGGTAAAATACTTCTGTATTTTACTATAGATGTATGGCTGGTATGACCCACATGTCCTCAATAACTGGAAACAAAAGACTTGAGGAAGTTGCTATTTTATATTTCATTGTTAAATGTCCATACATCTGCACTTAATAAAAAAAACATCTTTGTCTTTTTTCACACAGTAAAAGAAAGGAAACATTTATTTGCCAAAAACGAGGCACAAAGTCAAGCTAGAGGTTGTTTACTCTTACCATAGACAGGATGACCAATGCCGGCATGGCCCCCATGGAAACATAGCCCAGCAGTTCGAGCAGCTTGTACCTACAGTTACCAAAAACGCAACATGAGACAACAAAACATCCACGTTCAACATCACACGCCATTGTTTTTGCTTTAAACATTGGTCCCAGGTGTCCAGTGTCAAACCAGGACAAAGGCTGAAGAAGGGACTTGGTTACCTCTCGTGGAAGAAGAACACATATATGGACCCCACACAAGCCATGACCCAGATCAACCAGCGCATATGGCAAGCCCAAGGTCCAAGCTCCCGCAGCATCAGCCTAAATAAACAAAACAGTCTGGCTTTGTTGTCTAAGATTTGAATAGTAATATTTTATTGCGGAATATTAAAATAAACACTATGACTCACCAAGGAGAGTAGGTGGCAGCTATGAAGAAATAGATGGCCATTCTGTCGCACATGTGGAAACGCTGCTCAACTTTCCTAGTAAATACAATTATTAGTTATTGTATGTATTTTATTGGCTGTGTTTCTGCAATAAATTTCTTAAAAGGTATAGATATACACACAACACAGGTGCAAGGCTACTACAGTGAACACAGAACGTGAGACAAAGCCTGCACACTTACTCCCAAACTGCTTTTAATGAATGTTTCGATCAGTGGATCTGACGAAGATCCACTGATCGAAACATAATTTATTAAAAGCAGTTTGGGAGTAAGTGTGCAGGCTTTGTCTCACTTTCTAACTCCGCAATAAATTTACCAAATCTACTACTAATCTACAATTAACATTTCAATTTAACAAAAATCGCCAAATTTCTTCCACTAAAGACCATACTCTGCTCCAAAGCACGTGCTTTATTGACAGAGGATGGGCTGGGATTGGCTTGATAAAAACAAGCATTTCATTGCCGATTAGACATGAATGAATTTTGATCTTGATTAAATACAAAATAATTGCCCCATCCTAGTTAAATCCCATCTTTTAATATTCTTTAGATAATGGAAAAACACTGATCCAGGACTAAACCAGGACTAAACCAGGTCTAAACCAGGACTAAACCAGGACTAAACCAGGTCTAAGAGAGGACTAAACCAGGACTAAGAGAGGACTAAACCAGGACTAAAAGAGGACTAAACCAGGTCTAAACCAGGACTAAAAGAGGACTAAACCAGGACTAAAAGAGGACTAAACCAAGACTAAACCTGCAATATAGTAGACAGACAGACAGACAGACAGATAGATAGACAGATAGATAGACAGATAGATAGACAGATAGATAGACAGACAGACAGACAGACAGACAGATAGATAGATAGATAGATAGATAGATAGATAGATAGATAGATAGACAGATAGATAGACAGATAGATAGACAGATAGATAGACAGACAGAGGCTGATTGGGACCAAAAAAATGGCCCTGGACCTTTGCCCCACAAATCCATTATATAATAGATGACATAAATTTATAAACATTTATCTACTTATAGTGAAACATTGAATAGCCATATGGTGTGTAAGTCTTGAATTTCAAAGAGAGAGTCTTTTTGTAATAACTTTTCAGATTAGCCACCTCTCAACCTTGAATTTTTCATACTGGCATTTGTTGTGTCTTTCTGAGGAGAGTCGTGTAGGCCATAATCCTCTGTACAACAACACAGGATCTGCTCATATGTGAACATTATACAGTCTAGTCACCTCATGTAGTGCAGTGTGAGAAACCACCATGTAACATCTGCTGTTTGCATCACAGCCTTCTGGCATCATTATAATTAACCTAATAGGGTGTCTGTGTTGTGATAGACATCTGGTCTGGATCACGTACGTACCGGAGATGGCCGATTTTCCAAGCAGCAGTGTGGAAGAGTGTGGAGGTGACAAATAGACCGGTGAGGCCACTTCCATAGAGCCAGGCAGCGACGCGATGCCATTGGTCGACGGATAGGAAGTACAGCACTGACCCACCAACCAAGCTGGGGAGGATCCAGAACTATGAAAACAGTGATAGAGAATATAATTATATAGAGCAATTTTGCTTTACTTTAGATTACACATATTAAAATAAGCTTTCAGAGACTTTAGTATAGAATCCAATAAATGTAATAAATGTGTAATAAATAGTTCCATTGCTAAACTTGAATTTGAATGTGACTTTTTCTTGTGTTGAGATTTTAAAACGAAATTGGTTTGATTAAAGAATTTTGATGAAATAGAAAAAAGACAATTGGTATGCTCTTCTCATCTGTAGCTCTAATACATTACACTACACTTAGACTTAGACTTAGACAAACTTTATTGGTCCACAAGGGAAATTGTTTGGGTACAGTAGCTCACTCATCAAATACAGTGGTACCTCACCTTATGAAAGACCCAACAAACGAAAATTTCAATTTACGAAACGCCTTCACGTTAAATTTTGGTCTCTAGTTACGAAACTTGAAATCTCAAAAATTCAAATAATGCGCGCTCAGCCACATATTATACGCTTTTCTCAGACTGAATTTAAACTTTTCCCACATTTGTCTCTCGTTTAAACACTCAAACTTTCATAGATTTTCAACAAAATTATTAATAGTGAAGTGTGGGGGGAAGGGGGAGGGGGGAGAAAACTGCGCGCGGACACGTGTGATAGCGCAGCATGACCAGGCTGCCAGCAGGTCTAGACCTGGACTAAACCAGGACTGGACCAGGACTAAACCTGGACTAAACCAGGACTAAACCTGGACTAAACCAGGACTAGACCAGGTGGATTAAAGCGCCGCGCACGGGTCTATTTCCTGGTTTCGTTTCGAGTCACGGCTGAGGCGAGCAGCGAGGGGGACCACACGCAGTCTGAGCGCATGAACGAAAGCATGCAAGAGCTGCGGTCTAGACCAGGTCTAGACCAGGTCTAGAGGAGGTCTAGAGGAGGCACGGTTTGAGCACGGGTCTCGTTCATGCGCTCAGACTGCGTGCGGTCCCCCTCGCTGCTCGCCTCAGCCGTGACTCGAAACGAAACCAGGAAATAGACCCGCGCGCGGCGCTTTAATCCACCTAGTCCTGGTTTAGTCCAGGTTTAGTCCAAGTTTAGACCTTGGTCTAGACCTGGTATAGTCCACGTTTATTCCTGGGTCTACAGTCTCTACGCAGAACACAATGTTACACTATAAAAAAAGTTACATTATAAAAAAAAACTTGGATCGGGGCCTTGGAACGAATCAGGCTTTTTCCATTGAAATAGCTACTCAACTTACGAAAAATTCACGTTACGAAACCACTTCTGGAACGAATTAATTCCGTAAGGTGAGGTACCACTGTATAATATATAACAAAAAATATAATATGTAAACAAAAAATAGATGGAATAGCAACCAAAGAGCAATAGACCAGTGTATACAATTCAATAATTCAGACTATACAATTCAATAATTAATTTTTTGTAAAAACAGTTGTAGCAAATTTTTTGTAAAAACAGTTGTAGCAAATAAATATACCACACTTCATAAAATGTTCAGAATTGCTGAACAATTTTAGACAGTGTACATGAAAAATTGCATGGATAGTTTTTGTTCCTCTGTGCATCCCAGTTCATCGCAGTAGAGAATGTTATGCCTCTCAGAGCTTAACAGCCATTATGTACATGTTTTCTCAATGATTTCTTTCATGTTTATATGTGTCTGATTCACTCTCCACGCTCTCACAGCCAAAGGCCTCCCGGGATTACAGCAGATTAGAAAATGCTACAGGCTGAATCAAAGATTATCAAGTGCATTCAAAACCCCACCTCACAATCCTCACTACCATTCCATCGGATAGGGTTTTAAGTATTTCTTAAAGCGGTCTTGTGTGTACTTACTCCATGTGTCGCACAGTTGGCTGCGTGTTCATATTCAGTGGGCTGGTATCTTTTACTGGGTGGTACTCTGCAGTTCATAAATCTAGAGATAAAAAGAGAAAGGATTTTAGGGGGGGTATGCAAAGGCCAAATGCTGTTTCAGTGGTTAATAAGTAACCGTGTGTTTACGGTTGAGAGAGAACAAGTTAAAACATGAGGGGGTAGGCTCACCATACAACTAAAATCCTTAAAAAGCCCTCTGTATCTACTATTTTCATGGGGATTAACAATTTTAAAACAAAATATCCTGTTATGAATGGGAAAAAAGTGCATATAAAATAGAAAGACCACTAAGCTTTTCATACAAAATACTCAATTATCTGTGCATTTTGGTAACTAACTACCTTGCCTTTTACAGGATCAACTTTATGCATCTTATCATCATCATCATTGTTTTTAAAATTTATAAAATGTTTGCAGTATTTTTTGATAATACAATGTTAATGACACTTACATACATTTTAATTTCAGTTGTGCATATGTAATTGCACTTGTATACTTCTGTTAATTCATGTACTTTAATATCACCTTTAATTTTTCTGTGTAACCATGGTAACTGACTACTACCATTAACTGCATTTGCATTTTGGCTGCCATTTACTTGGGCAGACTTACTCCATTTATAGTTAGTGCTCACGGTGGTTTTAATCAGTAGTAAATCCGAGTTTAGAGAGGGGAAAAAACACATCTGGAGCTGTTACGAAATCACGTTTCACACGTCAAGACGCACACGAGTATTCCAAAAGCAGTGGTGTTCTGGGCCACAGGTGTTTCTGTTGGTCAGCTGTGTTATTTGATTATGTATAACAGTCTATGCCCCGAATAAACACGCACAACTGGATTCATCTGGAACACTCTGCAGACAGAAGATTGTAGTCAAAGCAATGAGATAATAAATGTATAATAATGTACAAGGAATACAATTATGGCTATTTAAAGTGTAGAACGGATGGAATATGTCAGAATTTCTTTTTTATGAATAAATGTTTATGAATAAATGAATGATGTCATTAGATTGATCCCTGCTAGGAAAGGTGGGTGAACTTGTAGTAGTAGTAGTAGTAGTAGTAGTAGTAGTAGTAGTAGTAGTAGTAGTAGTAGTAGTAGTAATAGTAGTAGTAGTAGTAGTAGTAGTAGTTAGGGTTGAATTGCATTTTTGAGTTTGCATGCGGATGCAACTGAACTACTACCAGTGACCCACTACCGCCTTCTCAGCTGTAAATTTAAAAGGAAATCCTTAAATGATCCTGAGCCAAGGGGCTGGAAATGTAAAATGCAAAAAGATGACATTATATGCTTTGTAACCCAAATTAAATCATTTTGCGTGACCTTCTTTTTTTATGTCCAGTGCTGTCTGTTTCTGTATTGTGGCTCCATCAATGGCCCTGAATGCCACACTGCGAGTCGCCCTAATCAGTTACGACAGAGTGGTGTGAGTGCATGTTTGTTGTGCATGTGTGTAATGATGTGAAAGGAAAAGGGGAGGGGGTGGGGTGTAGTAGCGGAGGGCGGATGTGATCAGAGGGGACATTGTCATCATCAGTCTTGCACTATGCCTGCTCAGGCCACAGAGTAAACCTGTACACGTGAATCCCAAGCTAAGGTGGAGGTGAGGTGCAAGGGTATACCAGCCTCTTAGTACACAATAGGATCACTAGCTTTTAAGTAGATCTGCAGAACTATGGGAACATTTGTGCAGTAAAAGATTGTTTTGGAGAGCAGTGCTCATTTTATTTTTAGAGATCTACTTATCCCTGCCATGGGACCAGGTTTTGCATAACGATTGCCATGTGCACAGCACGAAAACAATGCTTAAACTGGGTTTTTTGATTATGTATTTTGATAATAAATACTATATGAGTAAATTAAATTCAGTATAACTTTCAAAATATTTTGTCTTTGATCAAATAAGATAAACTTCAGTGACCCACCAGGGAAAATGTTTCTTGAGTTTGAAATGCAATGTGCATAAATATCAAATAGACAAATACAGTACAGAATAAAGAATAAAAAAAAAATAAAAAAAAACTTTGCTTGTCTATATGGGGAATTCTGTCAGAGAATTTTACACAAACATGGTGAGCTGCAGGAGGTAAACCTGCTAATGTGCCCTGAATCACCAAGAGACTATTGTCAGCCATCAACAAGATAATCCAAGTCATATACACTATTCTAGGCTATGGTTAATTATGACTTAATACATAAAATACACATGCATGTCAATATTTTTAAAATAAAAAACACAATATCGAGTGCTTTGGTTTTGTTGTTTCAAATGAGCAATGAGCAATGCATTTACCTTGAAGAAGAAAAGGTGTAGACTACTTGATTATGCGTTATGTTAGAGTGATGATCAAGCCAAAATAAGATATAGGCTCGCTAATAGTGGAACATTAATGTCATATAATACCCTTCTTGCTCTAAGTGATTTCTTGTTTATCACTTTCTGATCTTCAAAATGATTCAGACAAACTAACCAAGTACTTTCGTTTGGAATTGAATTATTTTCGATTAAACCAAATGATGGCACATTAACCGAGAATAGTGATGAGATGCGTGCGTTTATCTGTATGTTTAAAAAAACCGAATAAATGTGTGCGTTCCACGCAATATAATGAAGGTATCCACGTGCGCCATTACGCCTGGACGCACCAAATTGGTCCAATTGGTGGCCAAGTGCATAGTTATACCATGGCGATAAGTTTACCTTCCAAATTTGGTCCTCTTAAAGTCCATCTCGTCTTGTGTGCGCGCTCTATCTGTGGACTGCACAGCAGAGAGCGTCGTCTCCTCCTACGGATTCCCCATTCCGGATATCCCACCGACGCACGTCCAAACACATAAGTCCAGCCGTTGCACGGAGCCGGAGAATGCAGTGGCAAAAGCTTATTTTATGTGGGGAGAGAAGTAAAAGTGTTGTTTTTTGGTGCGCTGCTAACTGTTGACACTTTTGTCCAGACTCTGAGATGTGTTCGCAGGATGTTCCACGGGACTGGGTTTGTAACCCCTCCTCTGCCCCCTCCCCTCTCCCCGCTAATGGCTCATGATAAGGGAGCAACAAACAGCAGCCCCTCCCCACCACACATGACCACTGCTGCTGAATTTACCGCTGTCCTTCCATGCACTTTTACCACGGGTCATGGATTTTAAAAAAAGTTCAGCGACAGGTCCAAGTGCATGTTGGATGAGGAAGATGAATGTGTGCGCCTCAGCTTCAGGACGCACTTGACTTTTGTCCTTAAATCCACTCTTCTGTCCTGGTGGATACAGGTAAATAATCTGATGATCTAGTTATGCAGCTGCATGCAAAAACATGCTTACGCACCTTAAAACATGTTTTGTTTTTTTTAACCAAACTTTTAAAATGTATCAGAGCGTGCGATTGGTCTACCCTGGAACACATCTCTGGAGCAAAAACAAGAAGATAATATTTGGACTATTACATATTTGTAAATATGCAATCCTTATTCTGTGCGATCTATAGCCTATAACACATAGTCACTAACTCTTAATTCTCTTGATTCTTCAGCCTGCTGTTCTAATGTCTAAAACACTATTCTACCTTGTGTTTTAAATTATACCTTTATAAACCTATTCCGATTTGTGTCAAAATCATTGCCCACAGTTCCAGGTTGTAAATTGTTATCACAGCAAAAATTCAAATCATGTTCATGTTGGAGTGTATAAAAGAGAATTATCTAGGCCTAATATTTTATGTTATTCCAGATGAGCGGAACCAGTGAGGAAGAATATCAACCACCAACCAAAACAAGGATCCCACAACCAGAGCCATCTATATGCAGGCTAGGAGCGACGCACATGCCAGAGATGATGGACATAAAACATGCAGAAAGATGCAGGAACAAGGGCTGCAATGGCAAGACATACATCAGGTGCACCAAATGCACAATGTTCCTCTGCATAACCAAAAAGAAAACATGCTTCCAGGATTATCAGAGCTAAAATATCCAGAGGAAGAAGAAAAGCAGAACTGCTTATGTTCTATGTCTTATAGAAAGAAAGCAGAAAGCTATGCCCTTATTAGTCCCACAGTGGGGAAATTCCAGTTCTGCATTTAACCCATCCTGTTATCAGGAGCAGTGAGCAGCACATTACTGCGCCCGGGGACCATCTCCATGATCTTCTTGCTTCGGCTTGGTCAGGACCAAAGCTGGAGGTACCTACGGTGCATGTTTTTTTGGGTTGGTGGGGGAAACCGGAGTGCCCGGAGGAAACCCACCCAGACACGGGGAGAACATGCAAACTCCACACAGAAAGGCTCGGGTGACCCGGGGATCAAACCCAGACCATGCATGCAAACTCCACACAGAACACACACAGAACACACACGTGGCAGCCACCGTGCTGCCACGGTGAACAGTATAGTTCACTGTTGAACTGAATACATGTTTTTACATTACATTGTAATGTATTATACAATGTAATGTAAAAACATGTATTCAGTTCAACAGTGAACTATACTGTAAGATGTAATGTATTATTACATACATTTTGTCCTTGCAAGCAACAAGTAACAGAAGATACAGAATTTTATTGTTTTTGTTAAAATTGAATTTGTGTGTTCTTGGGTCAAAAGATCAAAGATCATTGTAAGATCAAAGATCTATGTATATAAGATAAGATAAGATATGCCTTTATTAGTCCCACAGTGGGGAAATTCCAATGTTGCAACGCACAGATCAAGAACAGCAGGAAAATGTAGCATGCAATAAAACAAGATAATAAATAATGGCTTAAAATAATTTAAAAATAGACCTAAAAATAGACTCTCAAGTATAGCTGAATATTGTAGTGTAGATAAAGTTGAATGACATGTTAACAGTGTTTGTTGTACAGTCTGACAGCAGCAGGAAGGAAAGACCTGTGAAACCTGTCCTTCACACAGCGAGGGTGAATCAGTCTGTCACTGAAGCTGCTCTCCGGCTGGTTAGCTCAACTGGTAAGTCATGGACTTTCCCCCTGGAGGTTGTAGGTTCAAACCCCCCCCCGGGCAATGAGCTAACCAGTGTGGGTCCTTGGGCAAGACCCTTCACGGTACTGCCCCCCGGGCGCCGAAAAAAGATGGCTGCTCACTGCTCCTGAAAAAGGATGGGTCAAATGCAGAAGTCAAATTTCTCCCGTGTGTCATTGTGTGTGAGACCAATAAAGGCTAAAAAGCCCAATCTTAATCTTAATCTTAATCTTAATCTCCAGAGCAGACAGAGCATTCTGCATGGGGTGACGCTCATGGTCCAGCATAGAGGTGATCTTAGCCAGGACCCTCTTGTCCCCCACCTCCTGCACTGAGTCCAGAGGACAGCCCAGGACAGAGCTGGACTTCTTGATGACCTTGTCCAGCTTCTTCTTCTCCCTCTCTGTGATGCTGCTTCTCCAGCAGACCACACCGTACAGGATGGCTGATGCCACCACAGAGTCATAGAAGGTCTTCAGGAGTGGCCCTCTCACTCCAAAAGACCTGAGTCTCCTCAGGAGATAGAGCCTGCTCTGGCCTTTCCTGTACAGTGCATCACTGTTGTGAGTCCAGTCCAGTTTGTTGTTCAGATGAACACTCACTTGTATGAATCCACTCTCTCAATCAATGTCCCTTCCCTGGATGTTCACTGAGGGGGCAGTAGAGTGGCGTCTGTAGAAGTCTACCAACATCTCCTTGGTCTCTTGGTCTTCCCTGCATTGATGATGAGGTGGTTGCGCTGACACACACACACACACACACACACACACACACACACACACACACACACACATATATATATATATATATATATATATATATATATATATATATATATATATATATATATATATATATATATATATATATATATATTTCAGATTTCAAGTATTTATTGTCATTGCACAAGAAAGAACAACGAAAGTGTGTTTGGAGCATCCAATTGTCGTTTTCATAAAATGACGACAGAGGGCGTATGTGGATCAAACTTGCTGATTACCATTTTAAGGAATATAGTTTTCTAAAAGACAAAAATTGCTCATATTTTGAATGTGTAGGTCTAATTGTGTAATTGAATTAGTTTGGTTTTGGTCTGTTAGAATTGTGTTGTAGTTTGTAGTTTGAGTGGAGTTAAAGGGAGTCCCGTCTCTTTAAAAAGTGTCGCAGGTCCATGTTGGCGCATGCGCAGTAGGAAAGTGCAACAGCCTCAGTGAAAAACAACAACACTACAGCGGGGCTAGGAAAGAGATGGCCCCGTGAACAAGCACACGTCTCAGGCCCATATCACTGTACTAGTAAAACTCCCAGCTGCTACTTTCATCGGAGCTGTATATGTCGATGGTGCCGAGCCCATGAACTTGGCCAGTCTAAGCGGGGAGGCCGGCGGAAGCCAGCTCCTCTTCGCCAACTTTAACCAGGACAACACGTAAGTGAGGGCCGGGGAGAGGGTCCGGATCCACTGGCCTGTGCTGTCAGGCTAGCAGCGTTAGCTCCCACAATGAACACCTTGTCGATAGACAACTTCCACAATGAAAAAACATGCATATGCGGAAATTGATCTAAACTCCTATTACAAAAATATTAATTTCAGCCATTTCATCCAATCACCCTAAATTATTTAGTTTCTTAGATTGGCTGCTAGCATAGCCTACAGCTAATATTCAGCCGTGGAACTCGACGTGAAATCACGTCGATTTGGGTTACGACACAGATATTAAGAAATATTTATTTGTCAGCAGTTGCACTGAATACAAAACCACTCGACTACGAACGGACGGGGTCTGGCATTTTCTACATTTGTTAAAATAGCCTGTGATGGTTAATAACTTTGTAATCTTTATCACTGTGAGGTTTGGGAGGGGAAGTCCTATTTTTCTACCCCAGCTACAAAAGCTTCGCCTTATACCTCTTAGTATTGTGACAATATATATCATTGTCACAATAGTGACCTGTGTCACGTTTGATTGTCTCTTCTTGTGTGGGAAATGACTAATTGTACTGTTTCTATTGTTTCCAGATCCTTGGCTGTTGGCACAAAATCTGGTTACAAGTTTTTCTCCCTGTCTTCAGTGGACAAATTGGAGCAAATATATGAATGTAGTAAGTGTTGTTTTTCTTTTTTAGCCATCATACTTACAGACTAGGGTTTAAATGTGTGTGTTGACTGATTGTGTTAAAGCAATCTGACTTTGCATTGAGTAACTAACTACCATTAGAGTATAGCATGTTCTTTTTAATAATTCATAGAGCTTCCAAATGGATATTGGAATAGTATTTATATTGTAGTGGTAGAGCAGTATGCTTGTCTGGGTTGTCATTCTATTCCTCTGTGACTTATGTGCTTCCTGCAGCGGACACAGAGGATGTGTGCATTGTGGAACGCCTGTTCTCCAGTAGCCTGGTGGCTATTGTCAGTCTCAAAGCTCCCAGGAAGCTCAAAGTCTGTCACTTTAAGAAGGGAACTGAGATATGCAACTACTCCTATTCCAACACCATTCTGGCAGTCAAACTCAACAGACAGGTAGATAAGAGAAATGTCTCTGACATTTATTGTCACATATAGAAAAGAAAAATGTTTGTTGTGTACAACTGTTAATGTCACATGTTATTACATGCAGAGGCTTATAGTTTGTCTTGAAGAGTCGCTTTACATTCACAACATCCGTGATATGAAAGTTCTGCACACTATCAGAGAAACTCCCCCTAATCCTTCTGGTGAGTGGAAGTAATTTAAGTATCATGTTAATATTAATAAAAGCTAAATATGAAAAAAAGAATCAGTAGACTCACTATATATAGTGGACTGGGTTTGTATATCTGTAGTCTATCTTACATTTGTTTTGTGTTTATTTATTTTTACAGGATTATGTGCTCTTTCCATCAGCAATGATAACTGTTACTTGGCGTATCCAGGTAGTGCTACAATAGGTGAAGTTCAAGTGTTTGACACGGTCAACCTGGTGAGTGCAAAAGTGGTCAACTGTGTCTTTGTCTTTCACTTTTGTACAGAGTTGGTTCATGTTGTTTTCTGTTTGTCTTGTCAGCGAGCAGCCAATATGATCCCTGCTCATGACAGTCCATTAGCTGCTTTGGCTTTTGATGCCAGTGGAACCAAACTTGCAACAGCATCGGAAAAGGTAGTCTTTTTAAACATTCTATTATTTGCTTTTATTCTGTTCTAATTTTCTTGCTGTATTTTGTTATTAGGGCACAGTTATACGTGTCTTTTCAATTCCTGAAGGACAGAAGCTTTTCGAATTCAGAAGAGGGGTCAAAAGGTAAACAATTCTGTAATCACAGAATCAGTCTGTCAGTTATTATTACTATTATTGATGTTCATAGCCCATATACTAATGCAGTTGTCCTGTGCCTCAGGTGTGTGAGCATCTGTTCACTTGCATTTAGTATGGAAGGCCTGTACTTATCAGCTTCCAGCAACACGGAGACGGTCCACATTTTCAAGCTAGAGACACAAAAAGAAAAATATGTGTATGCATAGTTTATTCAATCTTATGTCACTCAACACTGTGAGACAGAGGTTGTTCAATGGAAATGACCTTTGCTCTGTGGATCATGTCAGGCCTACGGAGGAACCCGCAACATGGGGAGGATACCTTGGCAAAATGTTGATGGCGTCCACAACCTACCTGCCTTCTCAGGTCACAGAGATGTTCACCCAGGGACGGGCCTTTGCCACTGTGCGCCTGCCTTTCTGCGGACACAAAAACATCTGCGCCTTAGCTGTGTGAGTCTATGAATTTTATTTTTTGTCACAAAAATGAAATGAGTAGAAGAAAGAGCAAGCTTTTATTATCTTTCCAAAGAGCATTACAATAGTTAATTGGCTTTTCATATTGCATACTAGGGGTGGGACGAGACGCAATTTCCACAAGATGAGAGATTTGGTCCATGAGAACTAGACATGACAAAATTTTGACATGCATTATAATACATTTCTTGTGCAGTTCAGTCTGCAATTTTGGCCTCACCATTTTTTATTTACTTTATTTAATATTTTGCTGTCATTACTGCTTTTAGGAACTATAACTTCTCAAGAGGCATAACTTGCCACCTTTTAACAATTTTTTTGTCCAATCAAAATGTAAACATGGAAACAAAATCTCATGATCTCTCTCCTGTAAGATCTTGTCCCATGCCTATTGGATGCATACAAATAATCTTATGTTGGTTATTTTATGGCAATAATCTGTACATGGATCTGGGAAGATCTCACATTTTCTACTCTTGTTTGTTTGAAATCAGGATTCAGAAAATTCCGAGGTTGCTTGTGGCAGCTGCAGATGGATATTTGTATCTCTACAATCTGGACCCCCAAGAGGGAGGAGAGTGTACACTAATGAAGCAGCACAGGTAACACATCTAAAATTTAAAAGTCATTATTATTATGGTTTTATTTGTTATCTTCTGCCAAATCTTAACAATTATTTGTTGTTCTCAGGTTAGATGGCAGTGCTGAGCCATCTAATGAGATCCTGGAACAGGGGTCACATGACCGCCCACTTGTGGCCCAAACCTACAGTGCAGCAGTCACAAGAGGTAACAATGGGCCTCGTTCATGAAACATTCTTACGAACAAATTTGTACATAATTTGTACTCATTTTTAGCATTCACAAAACTTTTTCTAAACTGAAAATGTTCTTCTGGAAGAACAAATCCTAAGAACAGTCAGGACCACTCGTAAGAATGAAAATTCTTACGAGAATATTGTTACTCTAATAATGCAACAAAAAAATTCAAATTCCTGCATGATTCTAATTTATATATTTTCTTAAATAATTTCCTATAAACATATTAGTATGTGATCTAATAACATTTATGATGTGTCTTATAGAGCTTGTGGTCTATTGGATCTAACAGATATACACAAGTTATACAGGCTGCAGCTAGCCTCAGTCTGTCCCAGCCCCAGTGCTCTCCATATGGGCCCCTGGATCTGGTCACTGCACTGGACTCAGCTCCCCCATGCTGCCACCCTCACCCCACCCCAATGCTTTTAGTAATTATATTCTGTACATGCTTGTGTTAGATTTTATATACCGTAGTTTCTGCACTATAAGGAGCATCGGATTATAAGACGCACCTTCAATGAATGGCCTATTTTAAAACTGTTTTCATATATAGGGCGCACTGCATTATAAGGCGCATAGAATAGAAGCTACAGTAGTGGCTGGCTACGGTAGCCGTGATTAACCAATATTGATCCATATATAAGGTGCATCGGATTATAAGGTGCACTGTCGGCTTTTGAGAAAATTGAAGGCTTTTGGGAGCGCCTTATAGTGTGGAAAATACGGTACATATTTAATCTTCACAAGGGACACACTAAATATCTGCCAAATTGCAAATTTGATTTCATAAATCTAATAGCAAAATCATAGTATTGGTTTGACTATAACATACATGTTTTTTACGTGCTTCATATTTTATTTATTTAATTATTTATATTTTATTTATTTTTATTAATTAATTTCCTTCAAATTAATTCTCCAACAATGACTTGTTTGTAATATATCATGTACCACATATCTTCTAGGTAACTGTGAGGAGCAGGGTGCAGTGGGTGGGGCAGGACTAGATGAAGACCTCAGTGACCTGCGTTTAGAAGAGGAGAATGAACAGCCGCCACTCATATTAGAAACTGACTGAACAAATGGACAGCTGTATCCACCAATCAGAATGCTCCTCTGGCACTGTTACAAACATGTGACACAAGGGGGAGGATCCAAGACGGGGGTGTTTTTCAACGCTTAACCCTCCTGTTGTCCTCATATTCTGTATACACCCTGTGTCCTCCTGGTCAAAATGACCTGTCTTCAATAAATCCCCAATATAAGCAGTTTTATTGAATTTTAAACACCAAATTTTATTTTGCTTGAAGAAACATTCACCACAAAATATGTGAATACATGAGTTTTCCCTTTTCACCTGCATTTCTATAGCTTTAGAAACAAAAGAAATGTGCAAAAAGGAATTTTGAATGCATTTTTATTCATCCCAATGAGTCAGATTCTTATGATTTTTTATTTTTTTTTTGCCAGTGAACAATGTAAGGAAAATATACAATCCAAAAAAACATTCAACTAATTAGCACATGTAGGGCAGTATGCAAATGGACAGCTCTTGCAGATGTATTTCTTACACCTACAGCACACAGTATGTGCTTTACAGTCCTTCTTTGGCAGGCAGAACTGATATCTCTTCCTCTTACTTGCCCCAGCTGGGGCAGCAGCTGTGGCAGCTGGATCCTCTTGTTCTGCTTACGAGGCATCCAGGTTGGGTTGATCTCTCCAAATCACAAAGGCATTGTAGGAGGAAACATCAATGATGTTGTGGAAGATGACCAGGGTGCCAGCCAGTCTTATGTTGTGTGTGTGTGTCTACATAAAATGTATCCCTTTAATTTCTACATTCATTTGCTTTTTTGTTTCCCCTGCTGCTTTGCATGTACATGTGCCAACTGCAAACATGCTTCAACCATGTGGCAATGCTGTGAGCATGTAAAACATTTGATTTCAAAATGTAGCGGTGTCCAAAATCAAGGCACATCTCCACACAAACAAATGTAAAGTGGTGTGAAAGTGCCTTAGTGTCATGGATAATTCTGTGAGGGAAATCTCTGCAATGACCCAATAAAATCTGTTGCTTTGTCAGATCTTAATTAAGAATGTGTTCAGTACTTTTTTCTTACACCACATGCTCACTGATGGAGTGATTGAGTATTCTTTTACATGGGCCGCTAAAGTCCACCCTGAGCTTTCGGATGAGTGATGAAGACATTGCCTCATTTGTGTCTGTGCTGGGCATGTACATTGGCAAAAAAAAAAAAAACTCAAGCAATGACCCTGCATCTCCTGCTCACATTTTATACCTCCAGGCTAAAGCTTCTTGGTACCTCCCTTTCCATGACAGACCTCTGATTTGCTTTTTTGAACTCTTAATGTAAAAACCTTTTCTGAAATCTACTTAACTAGTCATAACCAATGCGTAAGAAAACATGCATGGTGATGGTGATGTGATACTGTGTTCATACATTGAAGGCATTTAAGCCGTTACTGACACATACAGGCCTGCTCCTCCTCCTGCTGTACTTTGTAGATTTCCACTGTACCATATTGTTCAGGAGATGTGTTTTTGAGTGAGATCAAGGAGGAGTCTGCATGATTCTCTATAGTCCTTTTGTTTCGGAGGGATGAGTAATGTCAGACATTTGTAATAATTTTGTACAAAATGTGAAATATTCATTTGAGCCATGAAAATAAACCCATATTGATGTATTAAATGAGCACTTTGTGTTCATGTTCTTGTACATTGTCACTCTGGCATTTTTGTGATGGTACTGGTACTGTAAAGTTTTATCATTCATTCAAATTCAGAATATTTGTAAGCATTACACCAGCTACCATTTCTGTACCGTTTTGGCAGAACTTGAAGGAGGAGTTTGAACAGGTCCATGTGCCATTCTCACCAACATTGTTATACATTTAACATTTCAAATATTTTATAGAAGCGTTGCTTTTGTGTAGCTAATTTATTATATGTAATTTCTTGTCTGTTCCTGCTGTCTAATGAATAACTGAAATGAACCAGGTAAAAAGCACAGTACCACAGGGTGACTTGCTCTTGGTTTATTCTTCTGCAGCAGGAGGGACAGGACACTACAGCATGAACGACACACATAGGTGGGCTCTCTATCGTTGATGTGAGAACACAGCTCTCCTACCCATCGTTTCAGATACATGCACCAAAGAGAAGAGGCAATAGGAAAACGCACAACTAAGAAGCAAAGAACAGAAGGTTGACAAAAGAATAACAGTATTATACTGTTACTGTAGAGGACAAACACAGAGCATTGACAAAGTGAGCAGGCAGCTAGCTGAGGCAAATCTAAGACGAGAGTAGTTAAGACTATAGGTGATGTCTTCTTTCTAAAGGTATTTTAAGACTTTGTTGAAGCACAGTTTCCTGCTTCCTCAGTGATGCTTTCTCTGTCGGGTGGGCATGTGTAATCCTGAAGGAAAAAAATAAACTCATAATCCATGGTTTTATTTTCAAAAAAACAAATATTATGTTACCATCTTGCTGCTGATGAGTGTGTAGATGTCTGTTTAGATGTCTAGTCTCCCTGACCCCCACTGGCAGGTTTAGTGACCTGCACAATCTCCACTGAGGTGAAGCCCTTTGTAGTCGATGCTCGGTTCCTGGTTCGCAATTTATTAAGAGCCATTTCTGCCATTTCAGCTCTTTCCTCCGCATCATCAAGCTCATGCACAGTTTTCCTGTATTTAGACAGGCTGCAGTTAGCCTGCTCCTCCTGTGATGACATAAGGACACATTAATGTTTGTACAACTTTCATTTAATACAAAAGATATGGTTGAACTTACAGCATCTTCTATCTGTCGCTTGTAGGACTTGAGCTTGTTCTGTAGTTTTTCCACCAACTCCTGCATACGCTGGTTGGTTTTGTGGTCCTCCTCCGTCTGGAATATCAGCTCTTTGACCCGACGCTCCCCTTTACGAAGGTTTTTCACAGTCTCACCATGGCGCTTCTGCTCCTGATCCAACTCATTCTCCAACTCTTTAATCTATAGAATCCATATTGTCATGCACCAGAGCAGACATATACAATATTAGTATAACATTTGTACTAAATAAACCAGTAAATACTAAGCAGTCTGACCCTGGTTTCCAGTTTCTGGATGGTTCGTTTGCCTGCTTTCAGAGCCTGCTGCTCGGCCTCCTCGAGTTTCAGAGTGAGGTCTCGGAGGGTTTGCTCCTGGTTTTTCTTCACCTTCTCCAGGTGGGAGCTGCGGTCCTGCTCCTGGCGAAGTTCTTCACACAGACGGGTTGCCTATATTCAAGGTGGAGAGTGGAATGTTCACAGCTATCTGGAATGATAGAAGAAAATGTAAATAATTGAGATGACTCACATCAGTCACAGCCTTTTTGGCTCTTTCATCTGCAGCTCGGAACTCAGAGATGAGCTCTTCATTCTCTGTGGACAGTTTGGTGAGGTCTGCCTCCAGTTTCCTCTTCAATATGGTCAGGCTCTGGTTCTAAAGAAATAAAAGATGAAAACAGTTCACATTAAAAACATATAATCTTGCATGTCTTGTGTGTGACCTAACACACACCTGCATGTTGATCTCGCTGAACCTCTCCGTGGTGTCCACCAGCTCCTGTTCAATCTGTTTACGTGCCCTCTCAGATGCCTCCAGGCCTCCTCGCAGCTCCTCCATCTCAGCCTGCATCAGGCACAGACGTCGCTCCTGTAGACTGTACTTCTCCCTCAGCTCATCGTGGAGACGGGCATCTTCATCCATCTGCATCTGCAGGTCCTGGGGGCACACACAGAAATGAGGACATCTAACTTGTTCATACAATGTAGTTTATCAGTAACCCTTTACTGTTTAGTAGCTTGTTACTCTAGAAAGAGTCAGCTTACTTTGATCTGCTGCTGTAGCTTTTTCAGAGTTTTCACTAGTTCTGCATTGTTTCTGTTGGCATGCTCTAATTGAATTTCCATCTCATTTAAATCTGTCTCCATCTTCTTCTTCATCCTCAGTGCCTCAGCACGACCTTTGGCCTCTGCTTCCAGGCTAGCTTGGAGGGATTCAATAGCACGAGCATGGTTCTTCCTAAGCAGCACATAGGAGTGATTTCAATATCCAACACTCAGTCTCCACAGTCATATACTAGTGACGTGATCCATGTTATAAAGACCAGTATATGATTGTATGTGTGCTGACCTGGTAACCTCAAACTCCTCCTCCTTCTCATGGATCCTTCGGTCAATGTCGGCTTTGACTTGAGCGAGCTCCAGCTGCACACGCACCAGTTTACCCTCCTCTACCTGAACCACAACCACCAAGTCAAGTCTTCTCATAAATTACATGAAGTATTAATACATATATTATAGTACGTTAAGACTTTGTTTTGTACCTCAAGACAAGCCTCAGCCTCCTCCAGAGCCATTTGCAGTTCCTCTCTCTCCACCTCCAGTTTCTTTTTGGCCTTCTGCAGCTCATGGACACTTCTGCCTCCTTCTCCAAGCTGGTCAACTAACTCCTTAATCTCCTCTGTGGATGGACCAAGGCTCAAGTTAGAACCTTTTATTATCATTTGTTATGAACAGTGAGTACCTGAGAGGGACTTATTCTCCTTGCGTATTGTTTCCATCTGATCTAGGCTCTCCTCATAGGCTGTCTTGAGTTTGTAGAGCTCAGTCATGTACGAGCGGCTCTCCTTCTGACTGGTCTCCAGCTCCAATTGTAGTTCCTCGTTCTTCTGGTGCCACTCAGCGGCCATCTTGTCAAAAGCTCGCTGTTTCTTATCCAGAGCGGCTGCGGCAGCATTTGACTATTGAAACAGAATTATAATTAGAATGATATTTGTTCATAACATAACTTGTTTGTCTTCTCTGGTGTACCTTCTCCAGGTCTATGGTGAGGTCCTCCACTTCACCTTGCAGTCTCTGTTTCACCTTCTCCAGACTGGCTGCTCTGGCTTGAGCTGCTTCAGCTGCCTCCTCAGCCTCTTGTAGACGCACTGCAAGTTTACGCCTAAATGTGCGAAAAAGAAAGGAACAATTCCATTACTGAAATGGCTAAACACTGTATAGGTCTCCAACAGAATGTGGAATAATATCAGAGTGAAGTGTTTAGGATTATGTGCAATTGTTGTTAAGCCTGTACTGTGTGATTGTGGGGCAGTTTTGTGTTAGAATAGTGGCGATGACTTTAGACTTTAATTTATGTGAACTTTACATAATATTATGTATTATTATATTATATTTGTTTCCCACAAAAAGAAAACATACTTGGTTTCTTCCAGTTCCTCAGTGCGATGGATGGCATCCGTCTCATATTTGGTTCTCCAGGTGGTAACATCAGCATTGAGTTTGGACACTAAACGCTGCAGCTCTCCTCTGGCCTCAGACTCCTCCTCCAGCTGCTCTTTTAGCAGGGAGAGGTCATGACGAGCATTGGCCAGGCCTATCACTGCAGTGTTACGCGCCTACATACAAACAACAGAAGAATTTGAGAGGAAATGTTGGAGTAATACCATAATGCTGTGATTAACAATGCATATCAGACTATGACGTGTACCTTGCTCTCCTCATCCAGTTGTCTCTTCAGCTCATCCACCTGTAAGGTGAGTGTAGCCTTCAGCCTGGTCACCTGGGTCAGCTTGCTCTGCGCATCCTCTAACTCTCTGCTCAGATCATTGTTCTCAGCTTCATGATAGAAACAGCAACAAATATCAGTAATCATAAAAACTGTATCTATGATTGTATTATTTTAATTAATAAGGATGATTTTTTTCTCATTTATTTTTCCCCCTTCACTTCATTGTTAGTTACAGTAATTTCAAATATATTATAATTTATTATGATTGTGTATTCTTAATTGACTCCCACAGTTAAATAGTGTTTCTGTACAACACAACAGGGACATTTCATTTTACCAGTCAGGTGGATTTTGGCAGTGTTGAGTTCTGTTTGAGTGCGCTCCATCTCAGCCAGGCGAGCGTTGGCCTCTGCCAGACTGTCCTCAAGCTTATGGGCATGAGCATCAGAGTTCACCTAAAATACAAATACAGTTTATTTTTATGTTCTGTGTTGGCATACCTATAAGAAAACATAAACTGAAAATTAACTTCTGTACAATAGTCAGTACCTTTGCTTTGTGCGTGGCCTCCAGTGTGGCATTGAGGTCTTCGATCTCTGCCTTCATGCTCAGTTTGTCCTTCTCCAGTTTAACCTTCAGCCTGGTCAGGTTTTCCAGATGTTCTCCCAGCTCGGCCATGCCATCAGAGTGCTTTTTCCTCAAAGCAGCAGCTGTGGCCTCTGATTGCAGCGCGGCCTCCTCCAGCTCACGCCTTAACTTCAGCAACTCTGCCTCACGCTTCCTGTTCTGCTCAATCTAATGCACAAATAAAGTACAGGGCCATTCATTCAGCTCATTCATCAATTCAGAATCTTGAGAAATATTTTGACTGCCAGTCAAACTCACCTGAGCAACAGTGGCTCCTCCCGCCTCTTCCAGCCTATCACTTAGGTCCTCTAGATCACGTGACAGGTCGGCTCTCTGCTTCTCCACCTATCACATATTCAATCTTCATAAATTATAATGTCATATTTAATATATAACACTATTTATAAAGGGGGTTACCTTGGCTCTGATGGCACGTTCAGCTTCAAGCTCTTCCTCCAGCTCCTCAATGCGTGCCTATTTTAATGATGATAGAAAAAAAGTTATTTTAAGTTCAGGCAACTAGTCGTCATTGTTCAGGCAATGAGTTGTCTCATTCCAAACCTGGTGCTCTTTGAGTTTACGACTGAGCATTGTGCTGAGAGCTTGTTCATCCTCCAACTTTGCATTCATGTTGTTAATCTCAAAGTCTCTCCTGGATGAAAGCACATGTTTGATTATGAAACACATTTATGCAGTTGAAATAGATTGACAATATCTCCCAAACAGTATACCCCTGTTTTGTGTTATAAAGTAATGATTAATATGAATAAAATCATAAATATGCACTTTTTTGTTCTAGCTTTCTTTTGCACTAAACTGCCTGGAACTAATTTCTCCTGTGTGAGATCAATAAAGTCTTATCTTATCTTAAATACTCAACAGCAATAATGCACAAACTATTGTATTAAAATCTACAAATTTCAGTAAATTAGTTTACTTCTTGATGACATCTTCCAAATCCACTTTGGCATTTTCCATGTCATTGAGGTTTTCAATGGCCATCTTCAGATCACCCTCTGCTTTTCTCCTGGCTTTCTCCACCTCTGCCCTGATTCTCTTCTCTTGTTCCCAACTGTCCTCCAGCTATAAGCCACAAAAAATGCTCATTTATGTTAATCATTTACTGTTTCTACAAACACCAGAATTTCTCTCTCCAAAATACAGATTCAGTTATAACTTGCCTCATTCACTTGAGTGTTAAGCTTGCTGTTGGTCTTGGTTAGATGGTTGACTTTGTCTTCTTCTGTTTGGAGATCATCTAGAGTTTTCTAAATTATATTTAGAGATAAAGATACAGCCTGAATGCTACCAGTACACAAAATTATTTAGTTTATTTTCAAAGTAAACGGTGCTTCCACAGACCTGTTGCAGTTCCTCAAGTACTCTCTTCTCCTTGTGCAGCTTGGCGATAGTGTCATCCCGCTGGTCAAGCTCGCCATTCAGACTTCGCACTCTAAAGTCCAAACTCTAAAGGAATGAAAACTTTATTCTAACATCATTCTACATTATTGTGCAATACAGAACCATATGCCTATGTGTTGACCTGTTTCTCCTTCTCAGTCTTGGTGAGAGTAGACTCCAGAGACTCCAGGTCTCTCTTGAGTTCAGTCATCTCCCCTTCAAGCTGCCTTCTCTGGCTGTGAAGTGCTGCTGAGGTCCCCTCCTCCTCCTCCAGACGCTCACGGAGGTCCTGCGTGCAGAATTCAAATGATACAGTCTTTTCTTTTCCACATATAAGTTAACATGTTTAGCCGTATTTAAAACTGTATTTCTTTAATATTTTTGAAGCACCTGGGCTGATTCTTCAAGCTGGACCTTCTGATGCATCAGCTGAGTACATCGCTCCTCTGCATCCCCCAGCATGTCCTGCTCCTGTGGTTTGAACATCAAAGGAGTAAATGTTTTAAAGAAGTTTATTCTTATCATGCAAATATATTATAGAACAGAAAAACACCATAATGTGTGTATAGGTGTACACTTACAGCAGCCAGTGCCAGGCCTAAGTCGTTCTTCTCCTGGGACAGAGTGACCGTCTTCTCATCCAGATCTTTGATCTTTGTCTCCAGCTCCTTCACTCTCTCCACAGCCACTCTCAGCTCCTCTTCTTTGGCCTTAAAGATCTCCTCCTGACGGGCCACCATCAGCAGAGGCTTTACCTACACACACAGAAGAGAGCATGCTGAAAAGGATTTGACTAATTGAAATTAGAATAATAATGTAGCACTAGTTAGCATATATATTTTATAGATGCAAATGTAGTTTAGTATTATAATATGGCGAAATACATAGTGCACCTTGGTGTAAAGCTTCCACCATCCCCAGAAGCGCAACTGAAGAAACTTCCTCACATTTCGTTGGATTGCCATCAGTGCGATTCTGTATCAGACAAAGATAAATCAGTGTTCAAAGACACAAACTCAACACAGACCTTCGCTGTAGTCTCACTAACCGACGATCTACCATCTTCTTAAACTCGATCCTCATGAGGACTCCTCTGAGGCGAGCCTGGAACAAAGTGATGATCTTTGTCAACCGTTCATCACGCATGTCCTCCAGCTTAGCCAGGACACCAGCACGGAAAAACACCTGAGAGGACAGACAAAACCAATGTAAACTGGAAAAGTGAAAGAATATAAAACTATTGGGTTTATTAAAAACCTTTGTATGGCCTATGCGGTACTCCATACTGTCAAGGCCAACTGAACTGAGAATAAGTTCAGATGCTTTCTTGTTGTCAACAAATCCCTTTGGCATTACGTTGGGGTTGAGGATGTAGTACCTAAGATGACAGAAGAAAAAATAAGAACCTGACTATCATCAAGTTTATGTGCACCACAGTGTCAGCAATAGAGTGCATTACCTCTGTTTGAATTCTGGGTACTGCATTCTGTTGGGAAATCCCTTCCTGCAGATGCGGATGCCCTCAAGAACACCATTACAAGCCAGTTGGTGCAGGATCAGATGATTGTCTGTCACACCTTAACCACAAAAAAAAACTTTGCAAATGACTTTTCAATAAATAATATGCATATAAACTGCCATGCAAGTTAATCGTTAGAAGTAGAGGAAAGTACTAGTTACTTCAGGAATTAATTATTGATTATTGTCAGATTGCACTACAGATTTCAACCACTAGTGGTCACTACAAGAATAAAAAAAAAAACACTGAAGGACCATTAAATAAATATAATAAATTAATTAACCATTAAATAAATATATAATATAAAGTCAACCCTTTACCAAAAGAATATCAATTTTTTAACAATGTTTCACCACTCTTATGTTATGTGTACCTTTTTATATTAATCAAAGCTTTTTGCATATTACAGTTTTGTTTCACTACTGACCTGACTGCTTGAACTCAT
The DNA here is from genome assembly GCA_036785185.1 of Paratrypauchen microcephalus. Lineage (NCBI taxonomy): Eukaryota > Metazoa > Chordata > Actinopteri > Gobiiformes > Gobiidae > Paratrypauchen > Paratrypauchen microcephalus. The sequence continues at coordinate 248,183 of JAVJIX010000135.1, forward strand.
TTGGCACAATGCAGCGGACAAAGTGAGGAGCAGTGCTTCGCAGGGTGCTCATCAGCTTGTTCAACTGTTCCTGCGGCACCAACACAAGGCTGTAAAAGGGGCTTGTGGGTTTAAAGGAGAGGTGTGATGTTGACATGCTTGTTTGCTCAGGTGTGTGTGCCCTGTGCCACGGCTGAGTGAAGGAGTTACCCTGTAGAAGTTGGACACTGTTTGAAACGAGGAGCCCTTCTTCTGTTTTTTGGTCCCAGCCGCGGCCTCCTCCTCTTTGAAGAGCAGAGCCAACAGAGGCAGGGATGACTTCTGGAACAGGCCTACCACTGTCTCATTCAGGGGGTCTTTATTCTTCTCTAGCCAGCCAGTAATATTGTAGCCCACCTTGGACAAGCACCACAAAAATATGCATTGCTCAGACCTCTAAATTAAATCAACATTGTATTATAACTAACTAGCACAATTGCACCAAAAAGTACAGTTATATAATGATATATATAACACTATTCTAATGTTTTTCTTAATCCTATATTTTATGGGATGGCAAGAGAAAGCAGCTTGAAATTGGGTTGGAGAATAGGAGAGACATTCAGTTAATTGAATAACAATACCACTTAGCCATACAGTAACTTGCGATAAAGCTAATGGCTGTAGTTGCCCCATATATAAGCCCTAAATGTGTGCTTGACCAACTGAGCTCTATTGAAATATTGTTAACATTATAGTTATTACTACAACTCACTGTGCCGGCATAGTGCACCAGTTCAAAATGGGCTTCCGTTCCTTTCTTCCCCCCTTTAGGCTTGAGGAAGTTGGCAGATTTGCCGAGGTGGTTGTCATGGAGAGCTGCTTTGAAGGTAGCATCAGTCGCCTTGGGAAACACACACTGCTCTTCTAGGATGGAGAAGATCCCCATGTGCTGAAGATGCACAATAGATAATACAATGTTGAAAAACTGTTGACATATTTATCCACAGTATATGTTGGTGCTATACCTTCTCCAGCAGGTCTATGCAAGCCTGCAGATCCAGACCAAAGTCAATGAAGACCCAATCAATTCCCTCCTTTTTGTACTCCTCCTGCTCCAGCACAAACATGTGGTGGTTGAAAAACTGCTGCAGCTTCTCATTGGTGAAGTTGATGCAGAGTTGTTCAAAGCTGTTGAACTAAGAGATATGAAGATGTGTTATTTAATTTAGTGCAAGAAATTGGGGGAAAAGGCAAAATGAAGAAATGCCTTACATCAAATATCTCAAACCCTGCAATGTCAAGCACTCCTATAAAGTACTGCCTCTGCAATTTAGTGTCCAGGGTTTTATTGATGCGGGTCACCATCCATTTGAACATTCTGTCATAGATAGCTTTTGCAAGAGCACCAATGGAGTAAACACATTGGTCCTGGTTCTGACCTGATAGTTTAAAAACAATAATTGTTAATTTCACCAAAGATGTAAGAAGACAAAATTGTTTTGACTAACCTTTGGTCACAAACTCATTTCCAACTTTTACCCTGGGTCGTGTTATGCCTTTTTGCAGCTCACCAGAGTTAATGGCCATGAGGTGGGCAACTTTGTCAGCCACTACACAAAAAGTTAGAGTTAAAAGGTTACTTACTGTAAGTACAAGACTAAAGTATGTAGGAGCAGCAGGTGTAAAAAACAAGCTTGGTGTAAGATACAAAATCATGAAAAAGAACAAGTTAAAAAGCAAGAAAAGCAGTGTCTACCCTCAGTGGAGTCCACGTCAGCCTGCTCCTCTCTGGCTTTCTGTTTGAACTTCATGTTACCGAAGTGCATTATGCCTCCAGTCAGCTTGTACACGCTCATCTTCTCATCGTGAGTGAAGCCCAGAACATCAAAAGCCTCCTTTAGACACACACGAAAAAAACATGTGAGCTGTACAGTGTTGATATGACACAGCAGGATCTCAATTTGAGAGTCATTTAGACTGGCAGAATAAAAAAGTCAGAAGAGAACTGCTTCTCACATCAGTGAGGAGCAGTTCCTCCCCGTCGTCCATGTTGTCCACCACAGTGACTCCCTGACACACCCACACATACTGCTTTGGGTCAGGACTCAGTAGCAGAGCCTCTACAATGTAAAAGAATAAAAAAGAATTAATAGCATCAGCGGATCCAAGGTGTTCTATGTTAACTCACTACTGTAAATATACCTATGAGTTCTGGCTTTCTCCCTGACAGAAGCTGGTAGAAGACGTGGTATCCTCTTTCTGCAGACTGCTGGGATATCACTCTAGATTTCTCCAGCAGATCTTAAAAATGTTTTTATTAGACACAAGATATTAAAATTTTACAACATACAATTCTCTAGAAATATGTCTAAACACTCACAAGTTTCAATGTCGGCACCAGCCAGCTTAGCTGTTGGACCAAAGTGGATACGAATAAACTTTCCCTGTAAGATAAAGATAAAATCATTAACATAATCATCATGTTTAACTTAACATGAAAGAAAGTTTATAGCTTACAAAACGTGAGGAGTTATTGTTCCTAATGGTCTTGGCGTTACCAAATGCCTCTAGCACTGGGTTGGCCTGAATGATCTGATCCTCTAATGAGCCCTGTGAAGAGAGTGATTTTATGTCAGACTCAATGGTCATATTTTATGCAGTATATTACAGTATATATGTGTCTGAATAGTAAAACATGCCTTGGAATCGGAAACTTTGCTCCCAGATGCTCCAACATTGGCAAAATACTGAATGACCTTCTTAGTATTCTCAGTCTTGCCTGCACCAGATTCTCCGCTAATAAGAAAAAACCTCTATTACACAGAGATCCTAAATGCATACGTTTACAGAACAGAACAGAACAGGGCATTAATAGACTAGTCAATCAATTGTTTTGGCTGTCTGCATTTCCAACCCCCTTATCATTACTGACTACATTGACCCCCCCCCCATACTCTGTGTCAATCATGCTTTGATAGGATGTACTTACGTGATCAGCATGGACTGGTTTTCATGCTCTGTAATGAGAGGACATAAGGAGAGCAGTGTGAGAGGGATGGGAGTAATTCCTGATGATTTCCCACTGAGCAGATCAGAGAACTGTGGATGTGCTCCATCCTGCTCTTAGCCACACGGACAGCTGCCCGTTCTCCCCTGACTCCCCATAATGGCTTCAAAGTATTTTCTACTCCCTGAACAAATCATCACACGGCACGCTGGTTACAAATCTGAAGCAACTGGCCTACTCTCTCCATCCCCATACAACTGTGGAATGGCTGTCTAACAACTCCCCAAGGGGCCCTCCACATCATCACGCACCACTTGTATGTCTATTTCACTGCACTGTCAACCACTTATCCAACCTGTTTTTGCCTCTACTACACTGATTAAAATTATTTTCCTTCCCCCGTTCTTCATGGACCCCCTCTGTGAAGTCTCTCCCTTTGACATTGCATTCAACACATTTAAGCTCGCTCACCCAGCAACATGTCATGGTAGGCGTTATCGGAGACTGAGAAGAGGTGAGGAGGAACTTCATTGCGTTTCTTCCCCTTGTATAACTGGGCCACTTTAGCTCCGTAGATGGGCAGCCATTTGTATGGGTTGATGGTCACGCAGAAAAGACCTGAATAAGTCTGGGTTAGAGAGAAAGGAGAATATAATGAACTTGATGGCTGCTGTGCGGGGTTAAATAAAGACCTGTTCCCCCATTTATAATCTTTCAACTATGATGGACTATGTCTTTTTTTTGGAATAATTTATCTTTGTCCATAACTTTCTATGTTTAGCTTTTCAGACAATGTGAGTCACCTTAGATAAGAGTTTTTTTTCCAGCAATATGTCTTTATGTTAAATATTATAAAGGTGACTAAATATGACTAAATATCATAAATAAATATGACTGGGCTTTTCATAGTTTTTGCGTTTCACTGGGCTTTGTTATAGTATAACTGATTTAATAACATATTCAGGGATGTAACTGTATCTATAAAACATTGATGTATCACAACAAATTGTAGTACTAGCTTTACTGGAACACTTACATAGATTCTCATGCTGACATAGCGGCTACGCAGGTTTTCCATAACGCTGGCCTCATTGAGGAAAGTGAGGTTGGCCATGTCACTGGCCTGGTAGAACTTAGGAGGGTTCATCTGGTGGACGTCTTCCTTTTTCACAACCACTGTCTACAGAAAATCAAATACAATAATGAAATCAAACTTTAAAAAATAAATGTAATAGGATTGTGTGTGCGTTTCCCTACAGTGCCCTTGGATGTTTTGATAGTGACTTTATCTCCTTCTTCAGACTGAATCTCCCCAGAAACAAACGCCTCCTTCTCGTCTTTAACCCAGCAGGAGCGCTTGATGTCGTAGGGTATATTCATGGCATCCAGGCGCTCCTTCTCAGAGGGCATCAGGAATGGCATGGGGTCCACATCATCCCCACACTCCCCTTTGTATCCACCCGGCATGGCTGCTGCTTCCAAGGCCCGCCAGACAAGTGAAAAACCTGCTCACACACTCCTCTGGACCACTGCACAGGCATAAAAACAAAAAAAGTTATTGCATAATATTCATGGGTTTCTGCCTCCTGATGTAGGCAACATTTTGACTATTTTCACTACCTCAAAGACAGGATGTTTTGCTGTTATATAGCCTAGTTCATTTCTATGACAACAGTCCTAATTTTTCATCATTCTGAACCCCAAGGATACAAATCAATGAACAATCTCCTGTAACTAAGTATTTACTTTTCATGTCCAACATACCTAAATAGTAACTTGCTCCATTTACGAAATATTTGGGTCCTGCATCCATTTAGGAAACGTGAACAGAAACAAAGCAACCATTTGAAAAATATTAATTATAAATAGATGGGCAGAAAGGTAGAATGCTGTTGGTAATTTGTCCTGTGCACTTAAATATTTTTAGTTAAGATATTTACTTACTAGTACCTGACATGCAGACATACATAGGTAAAACTTACCAACGCAGGAGGAAGGCGTCCTCTTGGTCTATGACTACATACATTGATACACGGCCTGTTATATATCAGAGCAGCTCCCTCCCGATATGGGCACAACTCTAAAACCAGCCACTGCCCAAAGGTCTCATCCCTTTGCTCTGCCTTGACAGCCATGGAACTGGGAATTCTTCAATCTGAGTCCACTCCATTTAAGGTGTCCCTTGAAAGTCATCACCCGAGCAGAGGCCATCTCCTTTCCTCACCCCATCACTCCTCTCCCATCCCAGAACCTGGGCCCTGAATACATACTTCCTCACTGCTCACTGCTCCGGAATATATGAAAACAAATAGGAAACACACATGGATTATTGATTTTAGTTATATTTGGACCCAAATTTATATATGGGCCACATCACATGTATCTCAAACTTATTCAAAAAGTTACTTTATTTTGTCAATAACAGGACTGACCGTAACAAAATTCTGCAATACTGATGACAAAATCAGCTTGCATATTGTTAATATATAAACCTTTACATGTACCTCAATAAAACCTGCTTGTTGACATAGAAATCAAAAGATAAAATCATTCAGAGTTGCCTAATAGTACCAAATCACCAAATGACTTCATGGATGTTAAATAAGTGCCTCCCATGGGCCTTGACTACGCTGTTCTGTATATGACTGGAATGATTTAAGTAGCCCACTCAGCTGGTCTCATGAGCTCCAACAGCACTTTGAATAACATGCACACAAATAAAACTAATCACATAATGAGACCAACAGTTGCCAGTGTGGAGCGCTCCCATCGTCTGCCCCCAGTGGATGCCCACCCACCTGTGGAGTGTTGGCAAGTTTAAATATACAACAGCTTTATCTGAGAATCAAATATGAGAATGTGTAATCTTCCAGACGAAGGACGTTCAAGGATCTGGAAGTAAAATTAAAATATATGTCTATAGTGATAATGTAAGTATTTGAGAAAGGGATTTGACATTGCTAGTATTCCACTATCTGGATCTGCAATGCCCACAAGCAGCTTCAGCACATAGGACTGCATGGATTTACAGTGTCCAGTAAACAGGCTGTGTGAGAAAGAGGGTCTATTGTTCCTGCTGCTAATACTGCAGCCCTGCAGCTAACCCCAGCTCCAAATCCCTCTGGCCTTATCCCTGCCCTTACAACTTATCTGATCTCTAAGCAACAGTGGCACAGAGCAAGTGAACAATGTGCATAAGAGTGGAATTAATTCTTGAAAATAGTTCATCCATCCATATTAATAACACAGTAATTACGATAGAATTAAAAGTAACATACTCACTGCTTTGAGCCATTGGTGGGCTTTGATTCAGCCTAATGAAACCAACATCAGCTCTCATGAAGTCAGAGCTTGATTATCCCCATAGTGAAAAAGAAAATATATTATTATTATTATTATTATTATTATTATTATTATTATTATTATTATTATTATTATTATTATTATTATTATTATTGTTGTTGTTGTTGTTGTTGTTGTTGTTGTTGTTGTTGTTGTTGTTGTTGTTGTTGTTGTTAAATACAGTATTAAAAGTACTACTCGTCGTGCACGCCCACGCTTTCCGGACACGAGCACGTAACACTAGTCACGTTAAGAACATGACGTCAGCACGTGCTTGAGCCTGCCCGAAAATGTTCTCCCGTGTTGTTGGATTTCGAAGGAGCGCAGGACTTTACGATGAAATAATACACGTTTACCCCAGAGGAAAGCAACACCAGGCCGCATGATCGGACGCAGAAGTTCGTTTTATTCCCACTAAGTTGTGAAACTTGTGGTTCGGGGGGACTCTAACTTTGGGGGGTCGTTTTCTGCGGAGTGATGTCGAATCCTGGGACTCGGAGGAACGGGTCCAGCATCAAAATCCGACTGACAGGTAAAAGCCACAGCGTTAGAATGCGCTTATAGAGCATGTACCCCTACCGCCAACCTCATTCTACATGTTACTACATAGAAGTGGGTTTTATCTATAAAGGCCACGGGCGAATGTGTCTTTGAACGATCGGTTCTGCTGTTTGCCTAAACATCCGGTTTTTGTGGCAGACACAGCAGCACTAGCCTGTTATCTTAGCTACATGCTAGCCAGAGCAAAATAAGCTTAGTTCTCTTCTGTCCATCCGATATATTGCTGAATTTTGGACTTGATTGCTGCTGTATGATAATTGTGCCAGTGGATGTAGGGATCTCAGGTTTCTAGTTTTAACCCTGTTGTGGAGTATTGTGAAATTGAAGTTAGCCTTTGACCGCTAAGGATTGCTACACCCATTTTTGTTGCTGACCACTAGACGAACTCGCCTGACCTGAATGCGACGTGCGTGTCCTTTACCAGGGAATAAAAGTGAATGTCGAACCGCATCTCTGTGAATCAATGTGTCGCTGGGTTTGTTTTTGGCATGCTAGCACTGTGCCTGTATTGATTGGCAGTCCGCCACTATGTCAGCTGAAACTACAGCGAGTGTCAGACTGTGTGCTCCGAGAGCATCGCTGTGTGGGTGCTACAGGAGTTGCTTTAAACTCCTAACAGTCTCATGCTACTCTCTCACTCCCAAAACACAGCCATAACAAAAGACTGTACTGTAGCTAATGTATCCCTACTGGGCACGCAGCGACCTCCTTTCACATGGAAACGACCACTCTTTGCCTCAGGACAGACACCTTGTCTTATCTTTTCCGCAGTCAAAATGAGCATTACCAGTGAGTTGGAGTGAGAGACTATTCTCTACCATGCCGACAGTTTCTGGAGTGATCTCGTGATTCTTATATTACAGAACGTTTTAGTCAATGTTTTTCCCCTCAAACTGTTGAATATTTTTCAAGGAGAAGCAACATTTGTTACAGGTTAACCTCAGATAAAAGGCACCACCATCCTGCTGGTGTTTGTTTATTCTGGTCCTGCTAAAGATAATTGTCAGGGTCATAAACTACAATTGCCTTCACTGACCTCACAGTTCCACTTCATTAGGTCAGGCAAAAACACAGATACTGTACTGTACTCTGTTTGGCTATTGTTCATCACGGTCAGTTTTGTGAGCTAGCCACATGTAGAAAGATGAATACAGCAAGTTTGGTTCAACAAAGTCAGATTTTAGAGTTTTAGAGTCTGGTGCAAGGGGCACAAGCAGTTGTATGAAGCACCTCATTATTTCAGCTCGTCTACAACCCGAGGTTATTGCCCTAGTGCCCCGCCCCCACAGGTATGAGAAGAATCCTAATTGGGTGAGGAATGCACCATGAGCCAATGGCAGCACAATGCTGCTTGGCTGGCCGCGCTTTGTTTAGTCTGTCAGACCGAGGGGTTGTTTGGCCCCGATGAGGCGTGTGTCTGGGGTGGGGGCACACACAAAGGCCATGGAGAGCCCCCTCCAGCTGACTCCCACCCACCAGTCCAGTCTGTACATATAGGCCACTGTTTATGCCACAATGAAAGGATGTGCCATATGACAGTTTGAAATGGTTTACTCTAGTTATAATCACCTGTTTTTGTTTCCACATCTCCATGTGTCTTGCTATATCAACATTTTTAGAAATTAGAATATTAAGCCTAGTAATAGATAGGATTATTTTAGATTTAGATTAAGCCTTTATTGGTCTCACACACAATGACACACAGTGACACACGGGAGAAATTTGACTTCTGCATTTGACCCATCCTTTTTCAGGAGCAGTGAGCAGCCATCTTTTTCGGCGCCCGGGGGGCAGTACCGTGAAGGGTCTTGCCCAAGGACCCACACTGGTTAGCTCATTGCCCGGGGGGGATTTGAACCCACAGCCCCCGGGGGGAAAGTCAGTGACTTACCAGTTGAGCTAACCAGCCGGTTACATCCACCAATATTGCTATGAGTTTACTGTAATTATTTTATATTCTGTTTAATTTTGTAACACTAGCAACAAAATTAAAACAATTTCTTTGCCTTTGGGGTTTTTGTGTTGCAGTTTATTGAATGTTATTTGGGTGCATGCAGGAGGACTGGGCAAGCACTAGATAATAAAAACGCAGGAAAAATTAGGTCAACCCTTCTATAAAGGCACATTTTTGTCAACAATTTAATATGTTTTTTGAAAGTAGTTGTTGTTGACAGAATTTGTGGACCAGTCTGAGTGATTGGATTAATTTGCTCACAGTTGCTCCACGTGCCACTCAGGGACTGGTGCCAAATACTTGCGTTACACTCCAAGTTCCCATGTGCTGACAGGCCAGGTCACTAGTCTGTAATCACACTGAAAGTAAGGTAATGGTCTGGAGGTATTTTAGGGGAATACTGCGAGGAAGAAGGAAGTGGAACAGATAAACAACCAAGATATGAAAGGTTGGACAAAGTGTGAGAAAAATGTCTGGAAAAAAAAAAAAAGAGTGCATGCTTTAGGAGCTGAATAAGCAGTTGTAATCCTCTCAACCCTTACACATATTTATTTGGTCCATGTTGACAGGGACACAAATCATTTCACAATATTAGCGATGAAGAAGGGCTTTGGCTTTGTTGCCAGCACACACAGGGTTACCAAAGAGGTGCATGTGCCCTGCTCAGGCTGTTTCTGTTTTGGAGTTCTTGTTCAGGAACATCAAAACATATTAAAATAAAGCAAAATACTGAAATATGAACTGCTAAACTTGCATTTCAGAACATGTTGTAAATGTCTAAATCACATGTATAGAATAGGCAAGACCCCATGGAGACATACAGTATTTGTTTTGGATTTTGAAGATGACAAGATGTTACCCAATTAATTGCAGCCTTAGCATGCAAATTTGTAGTTTCTATATATTTGTGATTAATCTTAAAGGTATACCTAAAATTTAAAACATTAACTTCATTGACTTCGACTGAGATTTGAGAAGTTTGGTGTATAGATGGATAGTTAATAGATAATGCATATTGTTAAATTGTGACCCCTACTTATTAGGAAAGAATTTATTTTATGACCTTCAAAATCAAATCAAATTGGCAAAAGTAATGACATTTGTTGGATATTCCAGCTTTTTTCCCCAAAATGTCAAAAAAAAAAAAAAAAAACACAGAGCACTATTGATTTGACTAGGACATGTTTTGACTTTAAATTCCTTTGTGCTCCCTCATGATTAACGAATAGCTGCACTCTTTCCTGCCTGCTCCCTCTCTCTCAACTTCTCTCACAACACCAAGACAGAAGGAGCGGAAAAAGTGTCAGCAACCAGCGACGAGCCCCGACCTTGGCAGATTTAGGAATTTCCTGACACTTTGTCACACGTTCAGAAGAGCTGGTCAAAAAAAAAAAAAAAGTTGAAATTAAAGGGTGTCCCCAGTCTGAGGCTGCAGTGAAAGAGACTGACTTCCTGTTGGGCTCGTTGAATGAGGCAAAGAACTGAAGAGCGCAAGAAGAAGAGACTGTGTGTGCCTGAATCACCACCACACAACCCTCAGATGGTCGGATATCCTGCTGCCATTCTTTATTGGTTGGTCACAGGAAATAGTCCCGGCTTTACCAGACAAGCCACGACTGACTGAATCATTACACATCGCCAGAGCACCTCAGGGCAGTGCTTTTGTTTTAGGCACCATGGCGATTCAATTAGGCACAGTGTGCACGGGTATTAAAAAGCTCTTTGTTCTTCTGAGCTGTGACATCAATACCATTTTCTACCTGTAATGGTGCTCACATTATCCCCATTGTTCGTTCAACATTGATTGAGGATATCTTTGTTTCCATTACATGTTAATCTGCATTTTATGGCCCTTTCTTTTGTAAATTATGTCCTGTAGTTATGAAGTTAGTTCTCCTGACATCTTGTGGAAGAAAGGTAATATCGAATTTGCAATAGAGCAACCAATCTGTTTTCATAGCCGATGCCTATACCAATTGTTTAGAACCCAGAGTAACCAATGGGCAATAAGCTCTGTCAATATTTGTGGGGCAATATATGGGCAGATTTCCTTCAAATTCTGTCATTTAAATTCAGTACAGACTCGACCACAACCGTTTTTTGCCACAAACATTTACAAGAGCTGTGTATCTCATTTAGTGCAGTCATCTCTTTACATTAAAGTGTTTTTATGTGTGTTTAGGCAATAAATTAACCAAAACAAAATCTCAGAGATTTTTATGTGGTGAAGGGCAGCAGAATCAATATATTGCCATAAATATTTTTTGTGAATTTTATTAAATGTAAATTTGAATTATGTATAAATGTATCACTTATCAAATTTTCGAGGCTTGTAAGAACCTAAGAACTAATCATTTGCGTAGCACCTATATGGAAATCTTTTGTTTTAAATGCTGAGTTTGGATCCTTTTGAAATGAAAGAAAACATAGTGTTTGTGCTTACACTTCCTGTTTGCACATTATATCAACCATATTTGCACACCGTTTTTACTACTGACAGTTGCACATTATCTGCAAATATGTACATAGCACATAGCCTATATTTTTCATGCTGTATATTCTATAAAGGTTACTTCTCTTTATCTTATTTATCTTTGACATCCAGTGTGGGCAGCAAAGAAAGAATTTCATTGTACAGGGAAAACGTGTTTCTTTACTGTGCATATGACAATAAAAGCTTTGAATCTTGAATAGTAACTAAGACACTGACAAATTGATATTTTGAGTAAATGATCTCACTGGTGGTGGTTTCATCACATGTTATTTTAAGTTGAAAAGTGATGACCAAAGTGACATGTGTCTGGCTTCTAACCATAGACCATCTCTTGCACAGTTATGTACAAAAAAATGTGTAGTATGCATTTTTTGTTCCCTGCTCTGTGTGTTGCGATCAGGACTACTTTACCAGCGTCAGCAGCACTGTTCTCTCATATTCAAATATTAACCTCATAAGCAGAACTCGTCCTACTCATGAATATATTTTCTTGTACAGAAGAACAGTTGATCAGCCTACACTGCATCATTTACATAGTTTTGTATTACATTTGGTTCATAATCATTCTTTTTCTCTCTTGCAGTATTATGTGCCAAGAACCTCGCAAAGAAGGACTTTTTCCGTAAGTATAAATGTGTGGGGGAACAGGCTTGTATATTTTTAAAGACAATACTCCAATACGTATCCATGTCAATCTATGGTCTAAATGAAATACCCTCTGCTGTTGAAACATATTAAAAGTTTAATACATTTAAAAGAAGTTGTCTCCTACTGTGGCCATACCGGCTTGTCAAAGCCTGATCTTGTCAGATCTCAGAAGATGAGCAGGGCTGGGCCTGGTCAGTACTTAGATGGGAGACCACTGGGAAAATCTGGTGCCACAGTGGGGCACCAGGCATGAAAACTGTCATTGTGTCCTTAAGCAAGGCACTTCACCCACATTGCTTCGTATGAAAGTGGTGTGTGCATGAGTGGTGGTGACGGCTGAGAGGGCCGATGACTTCTGTCAGTCTGCCTCAGATCAGCTGTACCTACAATACCACCACCGGGTATGGAGTGAATGAATAATGCTCTGTAAAGCGCCTTTCAGTGTTCAGAAAAGTATTATCTAAAACTGTTTATTATTATTAGGGCCCGAGCACTGAAGGTGCGTAGGACCCTATTGTTGTTGCTTCGTTTCCGTATTATTAGGGACCGAGCCCGAAGGGGGACGAGGTCCCTATTGTAGTTGCTCTGTTTCTCTATTATTATTATGGTTCTTGTTCACACGCTTTTGGGCAATTTTGAGCATGTTCCCGTACTTCAAAACAAACGTGACTTTGCAGGGGCATCACGTAGGGCGGCAGCTACGCCTCCAAAAAGACCCGTCCCCCGGTGACCTCCAGGAGCTCGATAGCGCCCTCCTAGCGCGTTGTCTTTCGGGGCTGGCATACCGTTTAAGATAGGCGCACGAAATTCGGTAGGGCCGTGTATCTCAATAAGACGAACAAACGCCTCACTGCAATGTCATGGCCACGCCCAACAGGAAGTGAGATAATTGGCCTTTTGTGTGATTTTGTGATATTTGACATACAATGGAATTTGAAACACTTCTCCTACACCGTACCTCAGATGGGCTTAAATTTTGGTGAACATAATCTTAAGACGTTGGAGATGTTAAATTGCGAAGGATTTTCAAATAGGCGGTAATATGACGATACGACGGATCGATAAATTTAGGTATTTATTGAATTTGGAGTTCTTCCTCAGACTAAAACTTCACAGGGTAATGTACATGAGGACTACGGACATTTTCATGCCAAATAACTGGCAGTCTGACATAGCGCTCCCATGTGGTAGGCAAGTGAACTGTCAGAAAATGTACAGCAAATGAGCGCTTTAACACAAAGAGGATCGTGGGTGGCATACGATTTCAGCCAGACACACGAAAGTTGGTATGGGTATGTATCTCACTAAGATGAACAAAATTGTAATTACAATGTCATGGCCACGCCCAACAGGAAGTGAGATAAGACTTGTATTGCGATTTTGTGTGATATGACATACAAAGGATTTTAAAACACTCCTCCTACACCGTACATCAGATGGGCGTAAATTTTGGTGTACATGAGCTCAAGACATTGGAGATGTTAAATTGCGAAGGGATTTTTGATATCTTGTAAGATGACAAAATGGCGGCCTGATGAATTTTGCTACCATTTGAAAGTGCCAAATTGAATAGGAGGTGTGTCACCACTTCATTTAGCAGGGGTTTAAAAGCCTGGAACCCCACAGGCTTATGTATATTGTGACTATGAACATTTTCAAGCAAATTAAATGGTAGTTTGGCATAGCGCCACCATATGGTAGGCAAGTGAACTGCAAGAAAATACAGTAGCTTAGCCCCCTAAACGCAACCACACGAAATTTGGCATAGCCTTGTATATGATGAAGAGAAACATTTTTATGCAAATGAACTGCCCGTATGTCATAGCGCCACCATGTGGTAGACAAGGGAACTGTAAACAAATGCACTGAAGCTGCTACTGTGCTTTAGATTGACATGACATCTTGTGCAGCTGAAAATACTTTGTATTGCTGGCATGGAGCATGCCCCCACCCCCGTAGGCCGCAGGTGTGAGGGCCCGCCGCTTGCGGCTTTAATAATAATTAAAGCCGCAAGCGGCGTTGGTCGGGACCTCGCACCTGCGTTTTTTCGTCTTACTGAGACGCACACCCATACCGAATTTCGTGTGCCTGGCAAAAATGGTAAGCCATATCGGACAATTTTTCCTGTTAGGGGCTCAGCTAGCGGTAGATTTCTGACAGTTCACTGGCCTGTCATATGGGGGCGCTATGTCAGACTGCCAGTTATTTGGCATGAAAATCTTGGTAGTCCTCATCTACATTACCCTGTGAAGTTTTAGTCTGAGGAAGAACTCCAAATTCAATAAAAACCTCCCATTCATAACTCCCATTCAATAAATACCTAAGTTTATCGATCCGCCGTATCGTCATATTACTGACTATTTGAAAATCCTTCGCAATTTAACATCTCCAACGTCTTAAGATTATGTTCACCAAAATTTAAGCCCATCTGAGGTACGGTGTAGGAGAAGTGTCTGCTAAACGAAGTGGTGACACACCTCATATTGCATTTGGCACTTTCAAATGGTAGCAAAATTCATAAGGCTGCCATTTTGTCATCTTACAAGATATCAAAAATCCCTTCGCAATTTAACATCTCCATTGTCTTGAGCTAATGTACACCAAATTTTACGCCCATCTGATGTACGGTGTAGGAGGAGTGTTTTAAAATCTATTCTATGTCATATCACAGAAAATCCCAATACAAGTCTTCTTATCTCACTTCCTGTTGGGCGTGGCCATGACATTGTAATTACAATTTTGTTCATCTTAGTGAGATACACACCCATACCAACTTTCGTGTGTCTGGCTGAAATCGTATGCCACCCACGATCCTCTTTGTGTTAAAACGCTCATTTGCTGTACATTTTCTGACAGTTCACTGGCCTGTCATATGGGGGCGCTATGTCAGACTGCCAGTTATTTGGCATGAAAATCTTGGTAGTCCTCATGTACATTACCCTGTGAAGTTTTAGTCTGAGGAAGAACTCCAAATTCAATAAAAACCTCCCATTCATAACTCATAACTCGCATTCAATAAATACCTAACTTTATTGATCCGCTGTATCGTCATATTACCGCCTATTTGAAAATCCTTCGCAATTTAACATCTCCAATGTCTTAAGATTATGTTCACCAAAATTTAAGCCCATCTGAGGTACGGTGTAGAAGAAGTGTTTCAAATTCCATTGTATGTCCAATATCCACAAAATCACACAAAAGTCCAATTATCTCACTTCCTGTTGGGCGTGGACATGACATTGCAGTGAGGCGTTTCTTCGTCTTATTGAGATACACGTCCCTACCAAATTTTGTGTGCCTATCTTAAACGGTATGCCAGCCCCGAAAGACAACGCGCCAGCCCCGAAAAACAACGTGCTAGGGGGCGCTATCAAGCTCCTGGGGGTCACCGGGGGACGGGTCTTTTTGGAGGCGTAGCTGCCGCTCTACGTGATGCCCGTGCAAAGTTTCGTTCGTTTTGAAGCATGGGAACATGTTCAAAATTGCCCAAAAGCGTGTTAAAAAAAAGTGTCCCAAGAATAATAATAATAATTAAAGCCGCAAGCGGCGTTGGTCGGGACCTCGCACCTGCGTTTGTTCGTCTTACTGAGACGCACACCCATACCGAATTTCGTGTGCCTGGCAAAAATGGTAAGCCATATCGGACAATTTTTCCTGTTAGGGGCTCAGCTAGCGGTAGATTTCTGACAGTTCACTGGCCTGTCATATGGGGGCGCTATGTCAGACTGCCAGTTATTTGGCATGAAAATCTTGGTAGTCCTCATCTACATTACCCTGTGAAGTTTTAGTCTGAGGAAGAACTCCAAATTCAATAAATATCTCCCATTCATAATTCATAGCTCCCATTCAATAAATACCTAATTTTATTGATCTGCTGTATCGTCATATTACCGCCTATTTGAAAATCCTTCGCAATTTAACATCTCCAACGTCTTAAGATTATGTTCACCAAAATTTAAGCCCATCTGATCTACGTTGTAGGAGAAGTGTCTGCTAAATGAAGTGGTGACACACCTCCTATTGCATTTGGCACTTTCAAATGGTAGCAAAATTCATCAGGCTGCCATTTTGTCATCTTACAAGATATCAAAAATCCCTTCGCAATTTAACATCTCCAATGTCTTGAGCTCATGTACACCAAATTTTACGCCCATCAGATGTACGGTGTAGGAGGAGTGTTTTAAAATCTATTCTATGTCATATCACAGAAAATCGCAATACAAGTCTTCTTATTTCACTTCCTGTTGGGCGTGGCCATGACATTGTAATTACAATTTTGTTCATCTTAGTGAGATACACACCCATACCAACTTTCGTGTGTCTGGCTGAAATCGTATGCCACCCACGATCCTCTTTGTGTTAAAGTGCTCATTTGCTGTACATTTTCTGACAGTTCACTGGCCTGTCATATGGGGGCGCTATGTCAGACTGCCAGTTATTTGGCATGAAAATCTTGGTAGTCCTCATGTACATTACCCTGTGAAGTTTTAGTCTGAGGAAGAACTCCAAATTCAATAAATGCCTCCCATTCATAATTCATAACTCCCATTCAATAAATACCTAAGTTTATCGATCCGCCGTATCGTCATATTACCGCCTATTTGAAAATCCTTCGCAATTTAACATCTCCAACGTCTTAAGATTATGTTCACCAAAATTTAAGCCCATCTGAGGTACATTGTAGGAGAAGTGTTTCAAATTCCATTGAATGTCAAATATTACAAAAATCACACAAAAGGCCAATTATCTCACTTCCTGTTGGACGTGGCCATGACATTGCAGTGAGGCGTTTGTTCGTCTTATTGAGATACACGTCCCTACCAAATTTTGTGCGCCTATCATAAACGGTATGCCAGCCCCGAAAGACAATGCGCCAGCCCCGAAAAACAACGCGCTAGGGGGCGCTATCAAGCTCCTGGGCATCACCGGGGGACGGGTCTTTTTGGAGGCGTAGCTGCCGCCCTACGTGATGCCCGTGCAAAGTTTCGTTCGTTTTGAAGCATGGGAACATGTTCAAAATTGCCCAAAAGCGTGTTAAAAAAAGTGTCCCAAGAATAATAATAATAATAGAGAAACAGAGCGAGAACAATAGGGACCTCGTGCCCCTTCGGGCTCGGTCCCTAATAATAATAATAGAGAAACAGAGCAACTTCAATAGGGACCTTCGTCCCCCTTCGGGCTCGGTCCCTAATAATAGAGAAACAGAGCGAGAACAATAGGGACCTTCGTCCCCCTTCGGGGCTCGGTCCCTAATTAAAGCCGCAAGCGGCGTTGGTCGGGACCTCGCACCTGTGTTTGTTCGTCTTACTGAGACGCACACCCATACCGAATTTCGTGTGCCTGGCAAAAATGGTAAGCCATATCGGACAATTTTTCCTGTTAGGGGCTCAGCTAGCGGTAGATTTCTGACAGTTCACTGGCCTGTCATATGGGGGCGCCATGTCAAACTGCCAGTTATTTGGCATGAAAATCTTAGTAGTCCTCATCTACATTACCCTGTGAAGTTTTAGTCTGAGGAAGAACTCCAAATTCAATAAATATCTCCCATTCATAACTCATAACAATAAATACCTAAGTTTATCGATCCGCCGTATCGTCATATTACCGTCTATTTGAAAATCCTTCGCAATTTAACATCTCCAACGTCTTAAGATTATGTTCACCAAAATTTAAGCCCATCTGAGGTACGGTGTAGGAGGAGTGTCATATCACAGAAAATTGCAATACAAGTCTTCTTATCTCACTTCCTGTTGGGCGTGGCCATGACATTGTAATTACAATTTTGTTCATCTTAGTGAGATACACACCCATACCAACTTTCGTGTGTCTGGCTGAAATCGTATGCCACCCACGATCCTCTTTGTGTTAAAACGCTCATTTGCTGTACATTTTCTGACAGTTCACTGGCCTGTCATATGGGGGCGCTATGTCAGACTGCCAGTTATTTGGCATGAAAATCTTGGTAGTCCTCATCTACATTACCCTGTGAAGTTTTAGTCTGAGGAAGAACTCCAAATTCAATAAATATCTCCCATTCATAACTCACAATTCACATTCAATAAATACCTAACTTTATCGATCCGCCGTATCGTCATATTACCGCCTATTTGAAAATCCTTCGCAATTTAACATCTCCAACGTCTTAAGATTATGTTCACCAAAATTTAAGCCCATCTGAGGTACGGTGTAGGAGAAGTGTCTGCTAAATGAAGTGTTGACACGCCTCCTATTGCATTTGGCACTTTCAAATGGTAGCAAAATTCATCAGGCCGCCATTTTGTCATCTTACAAGATATCAAAAATCCCTTTGCAATTGAACATCTCCAATGTCTTGAGCTCATGTACACCAAATTTTACGCCCATCTGATGTACGGTGTAGGAGGAGTGTTTTAAAATCTATTCTATGTCATATCACAGAAAATCGCAATACAAGTCTTCTTATCTCACTTCCTGTTGGGCGTGGCCATGACATTGTAATTACAATTTTGTTCATCTTAGTGAGATACACACCCATACCAACTTTCGTGTGTCTGGCTGAAATCGTATGCCACCCACAATCCTTTTTGTGTTAAAATGCTCATTTGCTGTACATTTTCTGACAGTTCACTGGCCTGTCAAATGGGGGCGCTATGTCAGACTGCCAGTTATTTGGCATGAAAATCTTGGTAGTCCTCATGTACATTACCCTGTGAAGTTTTAGTCTGAGGAAGAACTCCAAATTTAATAAAAATCTCCCATTCATAACTCACAATTCACATTCAATAAATACCTAACTTTATCGATCCGCCGTATTGTCATATTAGCGCCTATTTTAAAATCCTTCGCAATTTAACATCTCCAACGTCTTAAGATTATGTTCACCAAAATTTAAGCCCATCTGAGGTACGGTCTAGGAGAAGTGTTTCAAATTCCATTGTATGTCCAATATCCACAAAATCACACAAAAGGCCAATTATCTCACTTCCTGTTGGGCGTGGACATGACATTGCAGTGAGGCGTTTGTTCGTCTTATTGAGATACACGTCCCTACCGAATTTCGTGCGCCTATCTTAAACGGTATGCCAGCCCCGAAAGACAACGCGCCAGCCCCAAAAAACAACGCACTAGGGGGCGCTATCAAGCTCCTGGGGGTCACCGGGGGACGGGTCTTTTTGGAGGCGTAGCTGCCGCCCTACGTGATGCCCGTGCAAAGTTTCGTTCGTTTTGAAGCATGGGAACATGCTCGAAATTGCCCAAAAGCGTGTTAAAAAGTGTCCCAAGAATAATAATAATAATAGAGAAACAGAGCGAGAACAATAGGGACCTCGTGCCCCTTCGGGCTCGGTCCCTAATTAAAGCCGCAAGCGGCGTTGGTCGGGACCTCGCACCTGCGTTTGTTCGTCTTACTGAGACGCACAGCCATACCAAATTTCGTGTGCCTGGCACAATTATCTCACTTCCTGTTGGGCGTGGCCATGACATTGTAGATACCCTGTCAGAACAGACCCTGTCAGACCCTGTCAGACCCTGTCAGACCCTGTCAGACTCTGTTAGACCCTGTCAGACTCTGTTAGACCCTGTCAGACCCTGCATGTGGCCTCCATGCTGAGGCCTACATGAACCTTCGAGGCTTGTCCCCCACATTGCTGCTTGCAGCTATATCAGATCAAAGGTACAAAGATCAAAGACCTTTGATCAGGGCGTTGCCTAGCAACAAATACCTCCCATTCATAACTCATCACTCCCATTCAATAAATACCTAACTTTATTGATCCGCCGTATCGTCATATTACCGCCTATTTGAAAATCCTTCGCAATTTAACATCTCCAACGTCTTAAGATTATGTTCACCAAAATTTAAGCCTATCTGAGGTACGGTGTAGGAGAAGTGTTTCAAATTCCATACCTAACTTTATCGATCCGCCGTATCGTCATATTACCGCCTATTTGAAAATCCTTCGCAATTTAACATCTCCAACGTCTTAAGATTATGTTCACCAAAATTTAAGCCCATCTGAGGTACGGTGTAGGAGAAGTGTTTCAAAATGAAGTGGTGACACACCTCCTATTGCATTTGGCACTTTCAAATGGTAGCAAAATTCATCAGGCCGCCATTTTGTCATCTTACAAGATATCAAAAATCCCTTCGCAATTTAACATCTCCAATGTCTTGAGCTCATGTACACCAAAATTTACGCCCATCTGATGTACGGTGTAGGAGGAGTGTTTTAAAATCCATTTTATGTCATATCACACAAAATCGCAATACAAGTCTTCTTATCTCACTTCCTGTTGGGCGTGGCCATGACATTGTAATTACAATTTTGTTCATCTTAGTGAGATACACACCCATACCAACTTTCGTGTGTCTGGCTGAAATCGTATGCCACCCACGATCCTCTTTGTGTTAAAACGCTCATTTGCTGTACATTTTCTGACAGTTCACTGGCCTGTCATATGGGGGCGCTATGTCAGACTGCCAGTTATTTGGCATGAAAATCTTGGTAGTCCTCATCTACATTACCCTGTGAAGTTTTAGTCTGAGGAAGAACTCCAAATTCAATAAAAACCTCCTATTCATAATTCATAACTCCCATTCAATAAATACCTAAGTTTATCGATCCGCCGTATCGTCATATTACCGCCTATTTGAAAATCCTTCGCAATTTATCATCTCCAATGTCTTAAGATTATGTTCATCAAAATTTAAGCCCATCTGAGGTTCGGTGTAGGAGAAGTGTTTCAAATTCCATTGTCTGTCCAATATTACAAAATCACACAAAATGCCAATTATCTCACTTCCTGTTGGGCGTGGCCATGACATTGCAGTGAGGCGTTTGTTCGTCTTATTGAGATACACGTCCCTATCGAATTTCGTGCGCCTATCTTAAACAGAACTCCAAATTCAATAAATAACTCCCATCCATAACTCATAACTCATACCTAAATTTATTGATCCGCTGTATCGTCATATTACCGCCTATTTGAAAATCCTTCGCAATTTAACATCTCCAACATCTTAAGATTATGTTCACCAAAATTTAAGCCCATCTGAGGTACGGTGTAGGAGAAGTGTTTCAAATTCCATTGTATGTCAAATTTCATAAAAGGCCAATTATCTCACTTCCTGTTGGGCGTGGCCATGACATTGCAGTGAGGCGTTTGTTCGTCTTATTGAGATACACGTCCCTACCAAATTTCGTGTGCCTATCTTAAACGAAACTCCAAATTCAATAAATAACTCCCATCCATAACTCATAAGTCCATTCAATAAATACCTAGCTTTATCGATCCGCTGTATCGTCAAATTACCGCCTATTTGAAAATCCTTCGCAATTTAACATCTACCACATCTTAAGATTATGTTCACCAAAATTTAAGCCCATCTGAGGTACGGTGTAGGAGAAGTGTTTCAAATTCCATTGTATGTCAAATTTCACAAAAGGCCAATTATCTCACTTCCTGTTGGGCGTGGACATGACATTGCAGTGAGGCGTTTGTTCATCTTATTAAGATACACGTCCCTATCGAATTTCGTGCGCCTATCTTAAACGGTATACCAGCCCCGAAAGACAACGCGCTAGGGGGCGCTATCGAGCTCCTGGGGGTCACCGGGGGACGGGTCTTTTTGGAGGCGTAGCTGCCGCCCTACATGATGCCCCTGCAAAGTCACGTTCGTTTTGAAGCATGGGAACATGCTCCAAATTGCCCAAAAGCGTGTGAACAAGAACAAGAATAATAATAATAATAGAGAAACAGAGCAACTTCAATAGGGACCTTCGTCCCCCTTCGGGCTCGGTCCCTAATTAAAGCCGCAAGCGGCGTTGGTCGGGACCTCGCACCTGCGTTTGTTCGTCTTACTGAGACGCACAGCCATACGAAATTTCGTGTGCCTGGCACAATTATCTCACTTCCTGTTGGGCGTGGCCATGACATTGTAGATACCCTGTCAGAACAGACCCTGTCAGACCCTGTCAGACCCTGTCAGACCCTGTCAGACTCTGTTAGACCCTGTCAGACTCTGTCAGACCCTGTCAGACCCTGCATGTGGCCTACATGCTGAGGCCTACATGAACCTTCGATGCTTGTCCCCACATTGCTGCTTGCAGCTATATCAGATCAAAGGTACAAAGATAAAAGATCTTTGATCAGGGCGTTGCCTAGCAACAAATACCTCCCATTCATAACTCATCACTCCCATTCAATAAATACCTAAGTTTATCGATCCGCCGTATCGTCATATTACCACCTATTTGAAAATCCTTCGCAATTTAACATCTCCAACGTCTTAAGATTATGTTCACCAAAATTTAAGCCCATCTGAGGTACGGTGTAGGAGAAGTGTTTCAAATTCCATTCTATGTCCAATACCCAAAAATCACACAAAAGCCTAATTATCTCACTTCCTGTTGGGCGTGGCCATGACATTGCAGTGAGGCGTTTGTTTGTCTTATTGAGATACACGTCCCTACCGAATTTCGTGCGCCTATCTTAAACGGTATGCCAGCCCCGAAAGACAACGCGCTAGGGGGCGCTATCAAGCTCCTGGGGGTCACTGGGGGACGGGACTTTGTGTGGTCGTACTGGCAGCACTTTGTGATGCCCGTGCAAAGTTTCGTTCGTTTTGAAGCATGGGAACATGCTCAAAATTGCCCCAGCAAGTGTGAACAAGAACAAGAATAATAATAATAATTAAAGCCGCAAGCGGCGTTGGTCGGGACCTCGCACCTCCGTTTGTTCGTCTTACTGAGACGCACAGCCATACCAAATTTCGTGTGCCTGGCACAATTATCTCACTTCCTGTTGGGCGTGGCCATGACATTGTAGATACCCTGTCAGAACAGACCCTGTCAGACCCTGTCAGACTCTGTTAGACCCTGTCAGACCCTGTCAGACCCTGTCAGACCCTGTCAGACTCTGTTAGACCCTGTCAGACCCTGCATGTGGCCTCCATGCTGAGGCCTACATGAACCTTCGATGCTTGTCCCCACATTGCTGCTTGCAGCTATATCAGATCAAAGGTACAAAGATCAAAGACCTTTGATCAGGGCGTTGCCTAGCAACAAATACCTCCCATTCATAACTCATCACTCCCATTCAATAAATACCTAACTTTATCGATCCGCCGTGTCGTCATATTACCGCCTATTTGAAAATCCTTCGCAATTTAACATCTCCAACGTCTTAAGATTATGTTCACCAAAATTTAAGCCTATCTGAGGTACGGTGTAGGAGAAGTGTTTCAAATTCCATACCTAACTTTATCGATCCGCCGTATCGTCATATTACCGCCTATTTGAAAATCCTTCGCAATTTAACATCTCCAACGTCTTAAGATTATGCTTACCAAAATTTATGCCCATCTGAGGTACGGTCTAGGAGACCCCCCACTGGGGGTCCCCCAGTGGGGTCTCCCAGGGACCCCCAGGTCCCCCAGGGACGAGACTTTGTGTGGTCGTACTGGCAGCACTTTGTGATGCCCGTGCAAAGTTTCGTTTGTTTTGAAGCATGGGAACATGCTCAAAATTGCCCCAGCGTGTATGAACAAGAATAATAATAATACGGAAACAAAGCAACAACAATAGGGACCTTCGTCCCCCTTCGGGCTCGGTCCCTAATTAAAGCCGCAAGCGGCGTTGGTCGGGACCTCGCACCTGCGTTTGTTCGTCTTACTGAGACGCACACCCATACCGAATTTCGTGTGCCTGGCAAAAATGGTAAGCCATATCGGACAATTTTTCCTGTTAGGGGCTCAGCTAGCGGTAGATTTCTGACAGTTCACTGGCCTGTCATATGGGGGCGCTATGTCAAACTGCCAGTTATTTGGCATGAAAATCTTGGTAGTCCTCATGTACATTACCCTGTGAAGTTTTAGTCTGAG
The DNA here is from genome assembly GCA_036785185.1 of Paratrypauchen microcephalus. Taxonomy (NCBI): domain Eukaryota; kingdom Metazoa; phylum Chordata; class Actinopteri; order Gobiiformes; family Gobiidae; genus Paratrypauchen; species Paratrypauchen microcephalus. The sequence goes on from JAVJIX010000135.1 coordinate 272,010, forward strand.
GAAGAACTCCAAATTCAATAAAAACCTCCTATTCATAACTCATAACTCCCATTCAATAAATACCTAAGTTTATCGATCCGCCGTATCATCATATTACCGCCTATTTGAAAATCCTTCGCAATTTAACATCTCCAACGTCTTAAGATTATGTTCACCAAAATTTAAGCCCATCTAAGGTACGTTGTAGGAGAAGTGTTTCAAAATGAAGTGGTGACACACCTCCTATTGAATTTGGCACTTTCAAATGGTAGCAAAATTCATCAGGCCGCCATTTTGTCATCTTACAAGATATCAAAAATCCCTTCGCAATTTAACATCTCCAATGTCTTGAGCTCATGTACAACAAAATATACACCCATCCGATGTACGGTGTAGGAGGAGTGTTTTAAAATCCATTTTATGTCATATCACACAAAATCGCAATACAAGTCTTTTTATCTCACTTCCTGTTGGACGTGGCCATGACATTGTAATTACAATTTTGTTCATCTTAGTGAGATACACACCCATACCAACTTTCGTGTGTCTGGCTGAAATCGTATGCCACCCACGATCCTCTTTGTGTTAAAACGCTCATTTGCTGTACATTTTCTGACAGTTCACTGGCCTGTCATATGGGGGCGCTATGTCAGACTGCCAGTTATTTGGCATGAAAATCTTGGTAGTCCTCATCTACATTACCCTGTGAAGTTTTAGTCTGAGGAAGAACTCCAAATTCAATAAAAACCTCCTATTCATAATTCATAACTCCCATTCAATAAATACCTAAGTTTATCGATCCACCGTATCGTCATATTACCGCCTATTTGAAAATCCTTCGCAATTTATCATCTCCCATGTCTTAAGATTATGTTCACCAAAATTTAAGCCCATCTGAGGTTCGGTGTAGGAGAAGTGTTTCAAATTCCATTGTCTGTCCAATATTACAAAATCACACAAAATGCCAATTATCTCACTTCCTGTTGGGCGTGGCCATGACATTGCAGTGAGGCGTTTGTTCGTCTTATTGAGATACACGTCCCTACCGAATTTCGTGCGCCTATCTTAAACGGAACTCCAAATTCAATAAATAACTCCCATCCATAACTCATAACTCATACCTAAATTTATTGATCCGCTGTATCGTCATATTACCGCCTATTTGAAAATCCTTCGCAATTTAACATCTCCAACATCTTAAGATTATGTTCACCAAAATTTAAGCCCATCTGAGGTACGGTGTAGGAGAAGTGTTTCAAATTCCATTGTATGTCAAATTTCATAAAAAGCCAATTATCTCACTTCCTGTTGGGCGTGGACATGACATTGCAGTGAGGCGTTTGTTTGTCTTATTGAGATACACGTCCCTACCGAATTTCGTGCGCCTATCTTAAACGGTATGCCAGCCCCGAAAGACAACGCGCTAGGGGGCGCTATCGAGCTCCTGGGGGTCACCAGGGGACGGGTCTTTTTGGAGGCGTAGCTGCCGCCCTACGTGATGCCCCTGCAAAGTCACGTTCGTTTTGAAGCATGGGAACATGCTCAAAATTGCCCAAAAGCGCGTGAACAAGAACAAGAATAATAATAATAGAGAAACAGAGCAACTTCAATAGGGACCTTCGTGCCCCTTCGGGCTCGGTCCCTAATAATAATAATAATAATAGAGAAACAGAGCGAGAACAATAGGGACCTTCGTCCCCCTTCGGGCTCGGTCCCTAATAATAATAATAATAATAATAATAATAATAATTATTATTATTATTATTATTATTATTATTATTATTATTATTATTATAAAGTCATATTTAGGGATTCACTGAAACTGGTTGCAGATCCTTAAATATTTGCTAGATTCGCTTCCAAATATTGGGTCAGCCAATATTTTGGTTAGGCTTATGTTGATGTAAATAAAGAAATAGCATTTACTGGTTGTAGTTGGCCCAGGAAGTCTCATAATGTTTGTATGTTTTATACATACAAGCTCTTAGTTACTTAAAGTACATCCCTAGTCGTATTCTGTTTTCAATAGCCTTACCAACATACTATATTAAACACAGAAACAATGTCCAAAAAAATCCGCCAGTTGTTACTAAAATAAAACAAAAAAACATGTAACATTTCATTAGTTGCTCTTATTCCACTATAATCAAACATGGGAAAAAATTACTATCTATTTGTATTCACGTTTTCTGTGCCGTAATTGCACCCATCAGCCACAAAGATTGACCCACAATCTCTTGTTTGTGTTTGTTTGCCTGAATCAATGTTAGACTCATCCCAGTGCGCTGTCCTTGTGTTGTCAATGGGCACGTGTCAATTTGAATTCTGTTTTGTACGCCTGCAGGTCTGCCAGATCCGTTTGCAAAAGTGGTAGTGGATGGATCAGGTCAATGCCACTCCACAGACACAGTCAAGAGCACATTGGACCCCAAATGGAACCAGCACTATGACCTGTAAGTCCCCGCCCCTGTAAAACAAATATTACTACTACAGTGAACCCTCGTTTATCGCGGGGGTTAGGTTCCAGAAATAGCCCGCAATCAGTGAAATCCGCGAAGTAGGACAATTTTATATTTTACAATTATTCTACATGTTTTAAGGCTGAAAACGCTTCACCAGACACATTATACACCTTTCTGAGACTGGTATTAACATTTTCTCACATTTTTCTCTTGTTTAAACACTCAAACTTTTGTAGATTTTCATCAAAATATATTAACAGTGGGGGGCACGTGACACGCAGACACGTGCGCGCTGACACGTGCACGCGGACACATGTGTTTGTTTTGGTACCACATATCCATGCCATGTGCGAAAGTCGAGTAGAAAGCGACCTGGATATCATTTTGGGCAAGACTCAAGCAAATGCTAACAGTGCCAAACCGCTAACAGACGCCTCTGAGCACCAGTCCTCACCACAAGACCAGGTAAGACTAACCTGCGCTCACAAGGGTTGGTTGCATTTCACCCCGGCTCCAAAATCAGTCCGCCCTGGAGTTCGGGGCATGGCTATCAATGCGTCGCCAATACTCCACAGCTCTCTAGGACGGGGTCGGGTTCGTCCTCTCGGCGTGACGGGGAAGACCCACTGTCTCCTCTCTGCGCGCGAGTGTCCTCCCCCCGCTGCGGCTCCCTCGAATGCGGCTCTCCCCGCTGCGGGCTCCCTCGGCCGCGCGGCGTCCGGGCCAGGCTCGTCCATGTTGATTCTTGGCTCTTCCATTTGTCCGGCTCGCACTCTTCCATGGCAAGTAAACAAAGGCCACACCTCCTGTCACCCAGGCGCTCTCGTGAAGGAAATCAGAGACTCTGTCCCTACCACCCTGCGTGACCATCCCTGGTCTAGACCTGGTTTAGTCCTGGTTTAGTCCTGGTTTAGTCCTGATTTAGACCTGGTTAAGTCCTGGTTTAGACCTGTTTTAGACCTGGTTTAGTCCTGGTCTAGTCTCTTAGCTAATCAGGGCGCAGGACACAATGTTACACTGTAAAAAAAAGTTACACTATAAAAAAAAAAAAATATATATATATATATATATATTGGAAAAAAAATCCGCGAAACAGCGAGGCCGCGAACAGTGAACCGCGATACAGCGAGGGTTCACTGTACTTACAAATGTGTTTTTTTTTTTCACTGTACTTTTTTATGACTAAACCTGACATGCTTGCTTAAAGGTGAAAAATATATAAAATGGTTGTTTTTCAGATATATTGGTAAAACAGATTCCATCACCATCAGCATATGGAACCACAAAAAGATCCATAAACGACAAGGGGCTGGTTTCTTGGGATGCATACGACTTTTATCTAACGCCATCAGTCGGCTAAAAGACACAGGATGTAAGTGAAGTCAAACTAGAAAAATAAGGTGGATTCCAATAAGATACATTTTTCAATATATAATTTTCATTACGTTATGTCTGCTGTGTCTCTAGACCAGCGTTTGGATTTATGTAAACTCAACCCCTCGGACAGTGATGCAGTGCGGGGGCAGATCGTAGGTAAGTCCTGACATACAGATGTATTCCCTTGGCTCTGCGGCTCTGCGGCTCATCGCCATGACACTATCCCACTGAATTATCTGCTAGTCCGTTCCACTCCTGTGCGAGGAACCCTTCATCATTTCTACTCTTTTCAGGACAAAACATAAACCCAATTATGTTAGTTGTCAAAGGTCAGTGTCGAACGCATCTCAGAATTCAATTTATATGATAATTATTCCCAAAGTATATCAGTATTGTTCACAGACGTGTAAAGGACTTAAAATGTGAAGGCACATAATTTCTAGAAGACTACTGCACCAAATGTACCAGTCCATACAGTTTACGTTTGACATCTTACAAATTGGACAGTAACGATAAGCCTTAAATTCTCCAACTGTACGTTGTGCTATTTATTCATGCTTCACAGTTGTATTCTACCATGTAAATCTCCAACATGTGGTTCTGATATAAAGATGGTGTTATATATACACTTTTTCATAAATCATATTTATCTGTTTTCTAGTGAGCTTACAAACCCGAGACCGCATCGGCAGTGGTGGCCCAGTGGTGGACTGCAGAGGACTTTTGGAAAATGATGGGTGAGTGAAGCTTTCTATGCGTTTTAATTATTAATTTTGGTACATTGTATTCTGATCAAAAACATCCAAAATCATATGATATCATCTAATATGTCCTGTTGTGTGTAGACCTATGTTTGAGGGCTGTTTTAGTGAAGAGCCCCTGCCTTACTCTGATCCTACGGGAGCAGCAGGAGGCGGGAACTGTCGCCTGGACTCACCCAATCAAGAGAACCGTCTTCAGCCACAGCGAATCAGAGGGCAGGAGTCTAGAGGTCACGCCCATACGCCTCAGAACAGGCCGCATGGACACCAACCACCTGACCTGCCTGAAGGATACGGTCAGCAACACAAATGATCATTTTTAATACAAATTCATGTTATTGAACAACTTTTAATGTCTTTAACAGAACAACGAACAACAGTACAAGGCCAGGTCTATTTCCTTCACACGCAAACTGGCGTCAGCACATGGCACGACCCTCGAATACCCAGGTGAATATCAATCCATGTGGACAGAAAATTTCACTTGTTACTAAGGTAGCCTATTATAGAGGACCATACTGTAGAGTAGGGTAAGGTTTCCCAACTTTTTTCTTTTCTACATCCGAGCTTATCCATACTCCTGTCTCAGTGTGATGCCTATTTTTACTGTCACTGCTGAAAGGCATTTTTGTTTGTAAAAAGGCAATTTAATCAACATTGATGCATTTTACCAGCAAAGTATCTAAACTGCTTTCCTTTGAACTAATTACCACTTTTCCAATCTCTATGGTGGCTTAGTTTTTAAAGCTTGAAGTTCAAATTTTCTGCTCTGATTACCTGAGCAGGTTTGGTTAGAATGCCATGTGAGAGGCTCAGATCACACAGTATATAGAATCTTGCCTAGACTAAAACTGGGCCGACTCGGGGCTCACTAGATTAAGTTGGGTGACTAAAGTCTGCTCTTGTTTAGGGATCTGGCCAGTGTGAGCTGTGAGGAGCTTGGTCCGCTGCCAGTGGGTTGGGAGGTCAGAAGCACTGTGTCCGGGCGTATTTATTTTGTGGACCATAACAACCGAACCACGCAATTCACAGATCCTCGTCTTCACAATATCATAAGGTATAACCTTCTGTGTGGGTAGCACAAAATATTAAACTATATACTGTACAATGAATCTGACTGAACTTTAAGTGACTCATACTTACTTTGTAGACCCATGCATGCACCAGAGATGTAGTTCTCTTCTGTATATCTGCTTTACAATGAATAGTAAAAGTATAAATGGTTTGCCTGGAAGAATCCATGACTCATCGCTGTACCAGCGGCGAGTCTGGTAATGCTTGGTCCAGAATGCGCTGCCGTTGCGCGTAGACAGACAGCTAAGTGAACCAATCAGAGAACAGTTAACGGACAGCGACGTGAACCAATCAAACAAAAGAAAAGAAAGGCCTCTAGAGCTGTCAGCTGCTGTGGTTTTAAGGAATCGATGTGTTTTAGGTCATTTAAGACCAATTTTACAGCTGAATGGAAGGGACGTTCAGTTCTCCGATGCGCCATCTTGATTCAAAACTGAGGAGGAACTTCCGCTGCCTAAGAGTGATGTTGCGGGCAAAGGCGGGTGCACTGACGTCACCATCTTTGAACAAATCAGAATCGCGCAGTCCGTTGTTAACCGGGGGAGCGAGGGTGGAGCGAGGGTGTCCAAATGGTATCTCGCTGTATAGCAAATACAGAGAGAGATCATTTGGCTGGCCAGGTAAATAAATGGTGGGTGTAAGTCTTAAGTTAGTTTAGCACTGTAAGAGAGCTAAAATGTAAGGTATTGACTTGGATTCTGCTCGTACTAGTCCTAGGTGAAAATGAGCGTTGATATTTTTGTATACAATATTGTGCATGATCAACCTTATTGACTGTGTGTATTCCTTCATCAGTCAACAATCACAGCAAGTCAAAGAGCCATCCCAGGTTCCTCAGATGGAGGTGGGGGGTGAAGAGGGTGGTGTTGGGGGAGTAGGGGGTGGTGGAGAAGGAGATGTGGCTGCCCGATATGAAAGAGACTTGGTCCATAAGTTAAAACTGCTCCGACACGAGCTGTCCTTGCAGCAACCTCAAGCTGGCCACTGTCGCATTGAAGTATCCAGAGAAGAGATATTTGAGGTGGGTTAGAGCTTTGTGCAAATTCACTGAAATGAGAGATGCGTGTTTTGAAATGCACATCGATTTGTTTGTGGTTCTAGGAGTCGTATCGGCAGATTATGAAAATGCGCCCTAAAGACCTTAAAAAGAGGCTGATGGTCAAATTCAGAGGGGAAGAAGGCCTGGACTATGGGGGGGTTGCCAGGTCAGTAAAAATGTGCATATTTCAGTTGCAGCGGTGAGATGAAAAGTGGTTACATTCACACTCTGATTTCTCTAGGGAATGGTTATACCTTCTGTGTCATGAAATGCTGAACCCCTATTACGGCCTGTTCCAATATTCTACAGACAATATCTACACACTGCAGATCAACCCTGACTCCTCCATTAACCCGGTAAGGCTATAAAGAAATAAAACAAGGACTGAAAAGAGTTGTTTTGACCACCAATCAAATGTTTTTATTTCCTTAGGACCACCTATCATATTTTCATTTTGTGGGTCGAGTGATGGGTCTAGCGGTTTTCCATGGCCACTACATCAATGGCAGTTTTACCCTGCCATTTTATAAACAGCTGCTAGGTAAACCAATCCAGCTTAGTGATTTGGAGACAACTGACCCAGAGCTCCACAAAAGCCTTGTCTGGATATTGTAAGTAATTAAAACATTAGTACAGTGACATTTATAACTTCAATTCAAACTATTTTTGTCTTGTGTGATCTATGCTCAGAGAGAATGATATCACTTCGGTTCTTGACCACACATTCTGCGTGGAACACAATGCCTTTGGGAAGTTCCTGCAACATGAACTGAAGCCTAATGGCCGCAATATTCCCGTCACTGAAGAGAACAAAAAAGAATATGTCAGGTATCAGAAAGTATCAGAAAGTCTTAGCTTAGCTTGTTAACTATTCTTCATCTCTACATCACTATCTCTGTTATATTTTAAATGCATTAAATTGACCAAAATAAATATGTCATTTCCAGACTTTACGTCAACTGGAGGTTTATGCGTGGAATTGAAGCACAGTTTTTAGCTCTTCAGAAGGGATTTGGTGAACTCATCCCCCAGCATCTCCTCAAGCCTTTTGACCATAAAGAACTGGAGGTAGGACAATTTCACATTACAATTTCATACATACAATTCATCATGTTATCATTCTTTTTATCAGTATTTTAATATATGTAATATTATTTGTACAATAACATTATCAATATTTTTTTCTCTCTGCATTTTCTTTTCAGTTGATAATTGGTGGTTTGAGCAAGATTGACCTTACAGACTGGAAGACCAATACTCGGCTCAAGCACTGCACAAGTGAAAGCAATGTGGTGCGGTGGTTCTGGCAGGCAGTGGAGGCCTTCAGTGAAGAGAGGAGAGGGCGCCTCCTGCAGTTTGTGACCGGATCAACACGAGTCCCCTTACAGGGGTTTAAAGCCCTGCAGGGTGGGTCAGCCACTGACATAAAGCCAGCACACACACACACATCACATTTTAAACACATTGCATGGTATTAAATCAACATTTAAACATGGTAATAGTAACCTAATGTTTAACATGTTATTCTGTTTGGTAAGGCAGAGCAGTGATAACTAGAATGTATGTTTGTAAGGCTCTACAGGTTCTGCAGGACCAAGGCTTTTTACCATCCATTTGATAGATGCCAATACAGAAAACCTGCCCAAGGCTCACACATGGTATGATTACTTTGAAAGCAGTAAATGAATAAAGCAGTAAAGATTTTTTTTTTAAATAGATTTTTTTACTGACTATTGTGATGTGTTTAGTTTTAACAGAATAGACATCCCTCCCTATGAGACGTATGAGAAACTCTATGAGAAACTCCTAACAGCTGTGGAAGAAACCTGCGGCTTTGCTGTGGAGTGAAAATACACAAACCAACAGACTGTCACACTTGAGCTTGCACTTGCACACAATGATTTGACATTTGACTTTTAACACAATATTGAGTATACAGTAGTATACCAAGCAGCCAAGCATTACAAGAACACACAGTGTCTTGCCACCTCTTGACCACCGAACTCTTGGGGCTAAAGGAGGAAGCACAGCAAAAGCAGAAAATATGTTTAAAAAAAAGTATTTTAAAGATTTTTCCTATGTTTTGGAGAAGCATTTTTATCATTCAATTTTAAAAGACTATGATGTCATGTCTTCAGAATGTCTAGCACTACAACAAATGTGACTGCAGCCACACTTGATGCACTGAATCACATCAGCAAACTCACAAACAAACCTGCAAACTCAAACCAGGAAGAATAAGGAAGACGTTCTTTTGTCTGACAAGCTGATGGACTGACTTGTATTCATACTTCATGTTTAACCACTGGTGTGTCCTGGACGTCTGTTACGTATGTGTGCATGACGGTCTCTGTCTGAGACGTGTTTGTGTGTTTGTCTGGCATGGCACCCCTTTGTAAAAATGATCAAACACCTGCTTCTTTATTTAGTTGGCTCTTGATTCCTCTGTTTGTATCTGCCACCACTCTCCTCCACTCTTATTTTATTATTTATTATAATTACTGACCAAGCTGCTATATGCTCAAGCCAGAGCTCACACTAATCTCATCAACCCGCATTCCTGATTCATAGGGTCTATTTACACAAGTAATCCACATAGTGGGTTTGTTGAATATTGTTACTTTTTTAACAAATTAAAAGCAGAAATTCTTAAGTATATGGAAACTGAAAGTATGTTGGTGTTTTGAATACCTTGTTACATTTATTGAAGTGTCTGGGAAATCACCTTCCCAGCTCTCATTTTTAAACGTACATTTTATGACACATTGGTATTCTGGATAGGTCAACTGTCAACTGTTTTCTCTAATGGAATAAAGGAAGCTAATTTTTTTTGTTGTATATGTGACATGTACAATAAAATATCATGCTTTTATATAGTTTTTTTTTTTCCCCAATTTGAACCTTACCTTCCTGCCTGTCTTTTCCTCCTTGCTTGAATGTTAAAGAGGAACCCTTTATAACAGGCATACCCCTATGATCTATGAATGAACAAAGTTGCTTTACAGTTGTTGATTTTCCTTTAAATGAAACGTAATACCTATTAAGAGATTGATGATGAAATGGTGGGATCTGGTGTAGATTGAAGATCAAAGACTGTTACTGCAGTATTTCAATCTGTATTTTCTAGGTTCTCAGTTCACTGTGTAATGGACGCAAGAGCATTGTAACTTACTATGTACTAAACATTTATGAAAATACTATGTAAATAAGATTATATTAAATAAATTAAATCAATATTGGTGGTGTGTTTATAACTAATTTCTAACATTCAGTGCAATTATTCACTGCGGTAACGTATTTGAGTTTTGTTTTTTGGAATAGACAATAAGGTTTACTTGACTACAATTCCCACAAACCATCAGTGTCGCTGCGTGTACGTACGTGTGACGTCGCTCTGCTTGTTTTGGCAGTTTTTTTTCCCGATGTTCTCTGCATGTCTCTCCACCAAGAGGGCGGTTTTCACTGGATCTCCGGGACAATGCTGTGGTATTTTACACATTTGCATGTCCGCATACTTTTAAAAACCCAAACATGTAGCTCTGCTATGTTTCCATTGTGCGATATTAGGGTAAATCTTTACTCAAGGAAGCTAACTACTCTCTCAGCAGGCTAGCCTGCGAAGCTAATTGCCAGTATCCCTTAAAGTGTGCTCTTCCCTGTAACGATTAGAGCACGGAAATGCCTCTGCTTCTTTTCTTCAGACCCTTTACTAAGTTTAAAAACTCCTGTCATTACTGTATATGGGTATTCTATCGAAAATTGTAGTTTTTTCAAACTGTTTTCCGTCTTGTCGAGCTTACTGCCAAGTTTGATTGATTGGTTTTGCTCTTGAACGAAGAAAAGGCTTGGCAACTTTTTCTTAAGACGTCAACATGGCTTTCTACTTTTCATATGACTCCACTATTTATTCTTATAATACAATGTACATGTAATATAATATAACTTAGTCTTTCGGTAGGTGCGCGATCGTTTTTATCGTTAAGATTTTAGTTTTCTTGTATGTTAGTCCCACCTTAAAGGGGAAAAAAAATTAAGAAATATAATAATAATAAAATCATATATGTATACTAGATTTATACTTTGAACTTGAACAGTTGTGATAGTGAATTGGTTATGTATTTGTGTGGAGTAGATGGTGTAGATGTTTTTGTGACTGGGCTGCTGCGTAGTGTCTCACCATGGCAGATGGGGGGAGTGATGATGATGTCATTCATCTTAGAAGTTTCAACATTCACCGCAGCCAAGGTCTGACACCTGAAATGCTTTCACTTTCAACATGTCTCTGGATTCTCCCTTGAATGCCACTCTTATGATAGACTCTTGTAATAGGTTTACGACGGCAGCAGCAGAGGGAGCTGATCACCATTTCAGATGATTCAGATGAAGAGCCTGTAACTTTGGTACCTTCTAGTCCTGTTTACGTTCCTGATGACGATGATGTCACATTACTGGGGGTAAATGGTGTTTTTTATTAATAATATAGCCACAGGTCATCCAGCACTCAATATAAGATGAAATAGGAAAATATAATACCTTGTAAATGTATAAATGTATGGACAATATTTAACTTTTTTTTTAAGAATAGGGACAAGTAAACACACTCTCACACATCCATTGAAATTGCTTCTTTGACCCTGTCCACCTGCTTACTTATCTCCTTATTTACAGTCTAATACTCCAGCTCGCAAACAAGTGATTCGTCCAGCAGCAAAATGGATTGGGGCTTCATTCAATTCAAATCAAGAATCAAGTGAACAGAAAGATCAAAGGGAAGCTCCAATTAACCCATCTTCATCCTCATCTACCGCCTCTACCTCTAGAGACAGCAAGGCCACTTCTACTATAGTGAGCCAGGCCATCCCACAAGCAGAAACAGCCCCAGAGTCTGGTAAGTTGGAGCATGGACAGCCTCAGCCTCAGCCTGGCCCGTCAACCACTTTGCCTCACCCTACCCTTCGTACAAACTCACTGCAATCTGTAGATTCTTCTACACAAACCTTAACAAACGTCCAGGCTAAGGCCACCCCATCAGGAATGCTTGATGTCCAACCGAGTACATCTGGACTCTCTCGGGTTGGGACTTTAGCACAAACAAAACCCGAGCCCCAAGCTAGTACCTCCAGTGCCTCTCGCCAGTCTTGTGCATTGGCAAGCACAGTGCCCAATACTTCTGCAAGGACACAGGTAAATACTGGAACAGGTGATGTAACACAAGACAATCCTCAGGCCAGCACTTCATCTGCACAACCACAACCCGGTACATCCAGGCAGGTACAGCCCAGTCAGAACCCCGCACCCCAGGCCAACCATGCACAGGTAAAGACTGTAAAGCTTCTTGTGCTTCCTCAGCAGCCCAGCTTACAGGCCTCTACTCTCTTTACACAGCCCCACATCCATGTCAGGGCCCAGGTGTTCAAAACAAATGGTAATCTAATTCAGATTGAGCCCCAGATACTTGCCCAAGCCCCCGCCCAGGCACTACTCCAACCACCACTCCAGGCCCCTAATACCACACAGGTCATACACGTCACAGCCCCTCCAGTGCTCATAGCTGCTGCCCCTGAGAGACTGGGGCCTCCACAAGCTAGTCACAGAATTGTCCTCGGGAGCCTGACCCATCCTCAACCAGGACCTGCCAACCCTTTACCAAATCAACAAAACCATCAAGCTCACAATCCTACACAAGCTCCTGTTGCCCAGCAGCCAGCCCCGTACCCAGACAGACCTGCACCTGCCCCAGACCTGGGGGCGGTGCCTGCAGTGGTGGAAGATGTTCCTAGGATAGAGGATGCACGGCCTGGTCCGTCTGCACCAAGAGTGGAACAGCAGTCTGACATCAGAGACATGGTCGCAAAAGTGGTGAGTGCTCAGCACACTATGACCACCCAGAGCTGCTATTTGTTCTTATATGTGACCTCTCTTTGTGTTTGCTCCAGTTGGATCTATTTCCTGATGTCCAGGATGCCTATGTAGCAGAACTGATCCAAAAGAATAATGTGAAAGACTTGAATGTGTAAGTATCCAGAATCCATATCAGGCCATGTTAGGTCATGCATATCACTATGAAAGCAATTTATTTATCAGTGTGTTATAACTATAACACTTTTTTGTTTTAGTATTTGTAATCTGCTGTTGGAGAACCCACAGTACCCTCAAAGAGAGATCGCTGCAGCTTCCAGTATCCTCCTGGAGCCCGAAGACACGCAGTCTGAGGTATGTGGCCATATATATATAAATATATATAAATAATCTTAAAGTCTTAATTTTCCTATATTGGAGCTTAAAGATCCCATGACATGGTACTTCTTGATGCTTTTATATGGCTCCTTAATGGTTCCCTAATACTGTAAATGAATCCTTCTTCAAAATCAACACTCAGTGCATGAGAAACAGAGATAAGATGAGAAAGAGTCATAAATATCTCTCTCAAACACTTTATTCTGGGCGTTGTTGCTTGAATGCAAATGAGGAGAAAAGAGCTGGCCTATAGTAGAGGGTGGGGGCGTGGCCAAACTCTCCGCGCTCCGCTGTCAGCTCTCAGCTGATCCATTTCCGTGTTTTTGCACGGGGGGAGAGATTTGAAGCGTTCCATTGAATAATAAACACATTTCCACAGAAAATAAAATTAAACCACTGCTGTTCAAAGGTCCAGAGGCTCAGATAAAGGACTTCCGAGCCTAGAGACACTCGGACGTGCCTCCAGGCAAATAAAAAACACATTTCGCATTGCCTAGCGCATTCGCAGTCCAAACTCTCTGGGCGTGATTTACAGAGACGCTGAGTACAGACAGACGGGGGTGGAACTGCATTTGCATTTCTTTTTTCGATCTGACGTCAATAAGGTGCCTTGTTCAAAATCGCCCGTTTGAGCTCCGATTTTTTGTAACGCAGAAAAGGATCGCAAATGCTCAGTTTAGACATTTCGCAACTTTTAACTATGGGGGGGGGCCTAAACAGGGTAGGGGAGCTCACATTAACGTTCAAAAACCTCAGAAAGTTAAAATTTCATGCCATGGGACCTTTAAAACAGTTATTGATTTGCCATTTGTCACAGAAAGGTTAACACTAAGCTTCCTCCTAGGAGACAGAAGACCTTTTTGACTACTCTAAGTTGGCTGTTGTGGGGCATGGAGTGATAATGCAAGCTGCTGATTTGCTCATGGCAGATTTCCGGATGCTCAGCTGTCAAGACATCAAATGGGCTCTCAATGCCTTGAAGGGACACTATGCAATCACACGCAAGGTACTTCTCTAACACAAGGCATTTTTGTAGAACTCCCCTTGTTTTATTATGTTTCATTATTTTAAATGTGTAATCTAATGTGTAAGATTTTTGATCTTTAAACAAATCTAACATGCTCAACAGGCCTTATGGGAAGCTCTAAAGAAGTGGCAGAGCTCAGGCGACCCCTCAGGGAAAAGGCGACGGAGCAGAACGTCCAGCGAACGCTTCTACATTGATTTTCATTTTGAACATGGTAAGTATTAATTTTAAAAAATACAAATTATTTTTTTCTTTCCTCTTAGAATTGATTTATCTGTTATCCATCTTTACCTTCAGGTTCAGTTAAACTCGAAAAGAGAATGTACTTCCTGGAACATGATCGGCGGTTTTGCAGAACGTACAGTAACTTAGAGCCCTCTGTGCAAAAAGAGCTCTCCTTCTATCAACAGAAAGCAAAGGAATGGGCAGAGGTAAACACTCTTTGAAACTGCAACTGTAAAAATATATGAAATTATGCTCAAAATCAGTGTATGAGTGTGAAAAGCAACAGAAGTGTAATGTCCTCAAATAAAACTTTAATAATGAATGAATACCCTGACTGTTCTGTCTTCAGCATGAGGACTTCCTGTTGGCTCTGCAGGTCAATGAGGATGAATATAAACAGGTATGGCTCTTTGCAACTACTTGATCTGCTTTTGATATGTTACAAGATGTACAGTATATTACCGGTAAGTTAATGTATTGTTTGATAATCTTCTAGGATGGCCAACTGATTGAGTGTGGTTGCTGTTATGGGGACTTTGCCTTTGAGAAGATGACCCAGTGTTCAGATGGGCATCTGTTCTGTCAAGAGTGTCTGGTGAAATATGCGCAGGAGGCCGTTTTTGGCTCTGGAAAGGTAGTAATAAACCCTTGTATCTCACCTTCAGTCTATGCAAATATTTTATCTTTTAAGAAAGCCTGAAGAAAAGGTTGAGAGTATACTGTGCTTGTTTAAATTGAAACGACTAGGGGTGGGAGAAGACACAATTTCCACAAGACGAGACACATGATTGGGTCCAAGATTTTAACATTATTCCTGATGTAAAGACCATCTCAAAAAAATTGAATATCATGGAAAAGAGTTCATGGAAAAGCTTCAGTCTATGTGCCATGAGTCTTTGTAATATATGAGTTTGACTTTCTGAATTAAGTGACAAAAAATATTTAACTTTTTCATGATATCAAATTTTTTAGATGGTTTATATACATTTTGCAAATCAGTTTCCATCAGTTTTTCACCAACACGTGACATTTTTTGTCCAATACAAATGTAAACAAAAATATCACAATAATTTTTCTCATGTATGCACAATCTTGTGGCAAATTTGTCTTGTTAGATCTTGTGGCACGAGATCGTGTATCATCCCTAGAAACCACCATTTTCAATATTTACACATCCAAGGAAGAAGATTCCAGTCAGAAGATTTGAGCCTGACTGTTGTGTAATGTGTGTTTCAGTCGGAGCTGAGTTGCTTGAGTGCAAACTGCCCATGTTCGTTTCCGGTGTGTGAGCTGAACAAGGTGTTGCCTGAGAATGTATTGTGTAAATACTACGAGAGACAGGCAGAGGAGGCTGTCGCTGCCACCTGCGCTGATGAACTGGTCAGGTACATGCGGGCGGCCATCAGCGGACAGATGCACAGGCAGTGGGGTTTTGTTTTGATCTTGGGTATTGTTACAAGGGTTTTTAATAGTGGCTCTGGGGTATGACTGAGAGGTCACCTTTATACTCTAAAGGCTTGGAGTTCAAATACTTCACGTTCTCAACTTGTCTTTGTATCCCATCCCAGATTATCTATACCCATAGAAGTAGCTCAGATTATTTACTGAATAATATTGTTATTGCTAGCTACTTAACTGATTGTTTAAACTCCAATTGTTTGTGTGCTTTTTAGGTGTCCATTTTGCAAATTTCCTGCCTTGTTGGACAAAGGCATCTCCCGGTTTAGCTGTCCCAACCCCCGCTGCCGTAAGGTCAGTCGGCTCTATATTTCTTTTTAGCACTATACACACAGAGCTATAAAGAATGTAGTTTAAAGATCCTGAACCCAATCTCCTGCAGTCTTAAGTGAACTGCATCATAAATTGGCAGACATTGTTTAAATTCTTTAAGGGTGAAAGATTGATCCCCACATTTAAGGAGGATGATAAGAAGGTGCCGTGTGTTGAGGTGTCAAGCCCTGTTTGTCTGGTATATCCCCTGCTCTCCTCCCTCTGTCTGGGGAATGTTGGGGAGGCATTTAAACATGATTTTATTTTTTTATTTTTTTTGTCTTAAATCAACTTATTGTATTTTTCCAAATCTTGCTTTCAAAATACACCTTTTTTTTATTTTTATTTTTTATTTTTTTCTTTTAATTTCCCCACTGTACCACATTTACCCTACCTAAACTTACCATTGCATCTCAAACTGGACAAAGAGGAACGCGCTGAACATAAAATCTGTATTTATTTCGATTTATGCTACATTGTAATTTTATTGAGGAAAAACATGCAGTTCAGTATAGACTTTACAACTTAAAGGGATATGCCACCCCCAGGTCAAACTTGGGCATCTCCCCACAGTCCAGAGACTAAAATAAGTGGTGGAAAGCATTTTCCTGGTCACCCAGCCATTGTCCGAATCTGTCAGCACTGACCGCAGCGGTAGCTGACAGGGGAATCCCTGTTACGCACCAGGTTGGCAGTTCCCCTGTTACCAGCATGGTGTGTGCTTCGGCTGTCTTTTTCCGCACTGAAAAATAGTTCCCACCCCAAAATGACCAACTCAAGCTTTCCGTGTTGATTTGCACATTTATTTGCACTCGATATGAATGCGCACTACACAGAAAGTAATTGGGAAAAGCATCAAGCAAATTAATTCCTTTTGGCCGAAATCTTTCGTTGGCGACGTTAGACTCCAGTCTAACGCGGAGTAGCTGCAGCTACCGCTGCGGTCAGTGCTGACAGACTCGGACAATGGCTGGGTCACCAGGAAAACGCTTTCCACCACTTATTTTAGTCTCTGGACTGTGGGGAGATGCCCAAGTTTGACCTGGGGGTGGCATATCCCTTTAAAAAATTATTGAACACTTGATTTTCTTTTTTTGCCCATTTGAAATAAATACCTGTGAGAGGCACTGGATTTAACACCTTGTTTAGCAGGGTGAAAAAGATAGAACTTGTATGTTTTTATGTGACAGCGTGTCTCTTCCAAGTTATTTTGGCTGCCATTCTTTATAGTGGTCCATAGATGGTGCCAAATGTCTTCAGTATAAACTCCAGTGTGTGTTTGCACAGCACATCTGTATTATATTACACTATGCACACACCCAAAAGATGTACTCAATTGCGTAATTGCTGTACATTGAGAATAGTGCGTGTATATAGACTTCTTTTGTTGGTAGTATGTTATATATTTTATTTTAAAAAATAGAGATTTTAATCTGTGTAAAAATTATATATTGAGCATATGATAAGAACCAAAATAATATGCTTATTAGTTAAAATGTAGTATTAGGTCATAGCCAGTATTTGTTTAAGGCCCCTGGTGTATTTCCCTGCTGCTGTTTTCTACATCCCAACTCCAGCTGCACACTGTTGCTGTACAGTGCTATGAGGGAGGGGCTTCATTATGTAACTGACACACTTCCTTAGGCCTGCCCCTTTGCACCCTTGCTGCTCCCTGACTGGCCGTCTGTATACTCGTCTCCTCTTGAACTGGTTTCCTACTGGTTAGGCCCTCTTCCTTTTCTGTTTCAAATGTGGTCCAGATTGAGCTTGACCCACTTTTCCTCGTCTCTCTCCCCTGGCTCTGTCTGACCTACACATCGCTCTAATGTATTCCACATGTGGTGAAGAGAAGAACAGGCCTGCGTGTGATTACTCCATCAAGTGTAGCTAAATGTAGGTCATACTGGACCCTGTAGTGTTTTTAACATTACCCCAATGTTGATATCATGTTGGAGGTCACTCCTATACCTTCAAAGCCACCTCCCTACCCAAAACCACTGCCTCCCAATCAGTGCAATGCAAGCTTTCTGCACTACCTTATAAGGACCTGCTGCAGACACTAGAGAGTGTACTGCATTCAAAACGGGGAAGATACTACCAGGAGGAGTGGCGTGGTATGAATGAAACAAGCTAAGTGAACATGAGCGGAACACATGTCAAAATGTGTAACTTTGTCTATATAAAGCCATGTGATAGTTTAGTGATGACTGTCAAGGCTGCGAAGAGGACACGCCCACAAGTGCAAGGGTCGAGTGTGATGGCATGTGATATTTATAGCCTCTCTATAAAAGCTCAGGTGCACTCTCAATTTTGCAGAAAACCTGCCCTTGTCTGACAGGTTGCGGACACAGCCAAGCCAGTCAAACCACCACCTTAAGCAGCTTTTTCTTCCTGGTTTATGTGTCACCACTAGGAGGCCATCTTTCACCACGCTGCTGAAACTTTCACATGTTCCTAGCCTTTGTGATCTCCTTTTTACTGACAATTGAGGTTTTGGGTGTTTTTTTTCCCCTCCAAATCTGCAACACCAAAAGTCAGTTTATTATACTGTAAAGTGAATAATCCTCCTATTTAAAAAAAAAAAAAAAAAAAAATCAGAAGGCTTGATTTTTGAATTTGTACTGTTGCCTGCTTTCCACAAACAGTCCTTGGGTTTCAGAATTGTGAAAAGTTGGGATAATTTCCATAGCAAATCTGAATATTAAATCTTTTGAATGATTAACTGTTCTGACACCATAGAACAGGAAGCTAAACCCCATGAATTGACTATATGAGGTCATTCTTATTTGGAATACCAAAATTCTATAACCTCTACCTAACCTTGCCTATTGCAAGCACAAAAATGGTGCGAAATACTTACTAAAAAGAAGCTGTTCTTTCTTTTGATGTCGAATAACATTCTTGGGGTGCCTGTCCTTTTAGGCTATTCAATATTACCTTAATGATTAAAATATTAATGCCATCCCACTTAGCTGAAGGGTCGGGGGCTAAGGGTTTGTGTGCATGCCAGTCTGCTCCGACTGTTTTTTCTAGCTCCACGTCTCAAAGGCTGACACGACAGAAGAAAGATGGAGTTGGTCTGTTTCTAAGCAACCGGACAGTCGTCAGCGAGCACACACACACACACTCACTCCGAGAGCCACACCTCTGTCTGCAGTGGCAGCAGCAGTAGCATATAGAGCAGATGCAGTGCTAGGGAATTGGCTGGGAAATGACCCATACTGTTGCAAAGGGTTTGGTTAATGGCAAAATGAAATTAATCCAAGTTGAATGTGTCTGATGTGTGTGTCTGTGTAGGAGAGCTGTCGGAAGTGCAACGTGCAGTGGAAGGAGCACATAGGGAAGACCTGTGAGCAGGTGCTGGAGCAGGATGAGATCCGCATGAGAGTGGTCTTGTAAGTCTCTTTGTGTCAAATATTCACACACAAATGGATTTTCTTCTACATATTTTATTTGGATATCTATTTGGAAAAAGCTGGTTTGGCTAAGATATAAAACCAAAGAAGTGTAAAAGAAAGAAATAAGAAAATGGATTGAAATAATTTTACTTAATGTTGCATGTTGTAAGCTCCAAATATGAATATCAGTACATTTAATTTATGTAGCATTGCATACTTTAAGCCTTTTCTGTAGTCATAGCTGGCCTGAGGTAGACCAATAGAAGCTACTAGTCACATTAGTCAGACTACCACCGCCTAACACACCACATTCATACACAGAGAAGCTGGGTGAAGGGGCTTGCCCAAGGAATCAACAGCATTATGCACTGGCCCAAGTATAGTGTGTATAAAGAGGTGGACTAAGCGAGTGTGACGTCAACCATGGCATTCGGCTATATTCAAATGAAGCTCATGATACTAACGGTTATAGGAGCGAATTTGGAGCCAAGCTCCATATTATGAGTAGGATTTTTTAAATGGACAAAATAGCCAAATAAAAACACCAGGATCACGTAGAGTGGGTCACTACAAACATTTTGAGACCAAAATGAGGAGGCTCACCACAGCAGTTTGAGAGAGAGGGGTGAAAATATTCTAATGTAAGTCAATAGGAGTGAGCCAGGGGCAGAAAGAGCCAGAAGCACCTTCATGCTAACTTCCTATTTAGAACCCAGTGACTAGCACGTTGGCTATGTCCATTTATATACGGTCTATGTATCCAAGTTGAGATTGAACCACTAACTTTTTGGTTGTTTGGCGTACGTTTTAACCAACAGCTCACTCACTGCTGCCCATATTTACTGAAAGCCTACAGACTTTTCCACTACACTATCATCACATACCAAATTCTATACGCTGTTGGTAATGAAAATCCTAGATGCCTGGATAATGGTCAGGCTAAAACTGTAAAGGTTTTCCCTTGAGAGGACCATGGTGGGGTAGATGGCATTACCCCATCAATGGGATGCCAGGAAGGTGATTTCCTGTTTCATAGCAAAGAAAATGTTCCACATAACACATCAAGACAAGTCATGAGTGT
The DNA here is from genome assembly GCA_036785185.1 of Paratrypauchen microcephalus. NCBI lineage: Eukaryota > Metazoa > Chordata > Actinopteri > Gobiiformes > Gobiidae > Paratrypauchen > Paratrypauchen microcephalus. Next base: position 292,440 of record JAVJIX010000135.1, read on the forward strand.
TTGTACGGAGCCTTCAATGTGTAACCAGACCAGAGGATGTTGTTCTATGTTCACTCTTGTGAGACCAGCTTAACTTCAAATTATACATTCACACAGACACAACCCAGAGTATCAGGAAAGTTGGTCACAGAAAGAAAAGGTGAAAGCTCCACTAACCACTGAAATATTATTTGCAGTGAATACATTTTATAATTTGCAGATGCAGTCTTAAGCTTTATTTTTCCCACCCCATGTCCAGTAGAGTGTATCTGGTTAAAGAGTTCCATTTCCCAGACACTGTACCAGGAAGTGGAGAGACGGCTGCTTCCTGTAGCTCAGCTGGCCATCACTCAGCATTTCCTGTTGTTCCTGTTCACAGCTCGACTTATTTCCCGGCACTGAAAGACTCAGGAAATAGGCTGGTATAGGCATCAATGCAGAACATCTGTGTAGAAAGTCCACGTCAGCTTTATTGTCAATTTTACAAAATGTCCAGTACATAGAGCAGTGGTTCTCAAACTTTTCACACCAAGTGCCACCAAAACTTATGTTTGACTTTCTGTAGAGGAGCACCAGATTTATACCTGGACTTTATCAGACCAAAATTATGGCAAAAAATTGTCTAAAATGACACTAATCCATGAATACCGTAGTTCTAGATAATGATTAAATTAAAGGAGGATAAAATTAATTAAAACAAATGGCAGAGGGCCATGCCAGTGGTATGTAGATTAAATTAAATCAATTGTGTGCAATGCAACATGAAGGGTCTATTAAAAATGAGCAAACAACTGTTGTTTTTCCTCAGAAAAAAAACTTTTTTATTTCACAACTTTCAAAGTTTAAACCATTACTGGCTTAGGAACTAAGCCAATAAAACAATTATTCCTGTGTGTCTGTTTAATGTGTACCGTAGACACAGATGAGGGATTTGCCATGCCTCATCACTGCTGACTAATTTTATAGGCTTTACAAACCTTATATTTTAACAGGCTCAAGTGGTCAATGATCAAGTGATCAATCGGAAATCTTAAATATCGCATCCCTCGCAGAAGCTCAGCTTTGAGCGGTGAAGTGGTGGTGTTTCCGCTTTAAGTGCTGCAGGATTGAGTGTATGCGAAGTCTGTTTTACAGTACACACACTGCACTGCGTTCTGTTTTTTTGAGGGTGAAATGGTCCCACATTTGGGACGTTTTCATCCTTTTCCTCCCCTCTTCAATCTCTGCCATAGTCAACCAAAGCAACGACAAAAAAAAAACGTGTCCGTCAGTAACAACAGTACAGGTGAAACGTAGTCCTACTGTAGTGTACAGACATACCGTAGGCGACAGATTTTGCAATATATATTTTATAAATGTTTAAATAGTTTATATGTTAATGGAAACAGTGATGCAGTCTATCCGAACAGCGCAGTAGTCTGACAATGCAGCGATGATGCATGAATTGAAATATATCGCCACGTGATGATAATTAAACGGAGCCTCGAGGCAAATAATTTGCTACTCGAGTAATCGTTGCAGTCCTAGTATTATGCGTACCACTGTTTGAGAAACGCCGACATAGAGAATTGGGATATACAGTGGTACTTCACCTTACGAAATTAATTCGTTTCGTAACGTGAATTTTTCGTAAGTTGAGTAGCTATTTCAATGGAAAAGGCCTGATTCGTTTCAAGGTTGTTGTTTTTTTATAGTGTTACTTTGTGTTCTGCGTCCTGATTGGCTAAGAGACTGTAGAGCCAGGACTAAACGTGGAATAAACCAGGTCTAGACCAGAATTAAACTGGGTCTAGACCATTTCTAAATCAGGTCTAAACCTGGACTGGACCTGGACTAAACCAGGATTAAACCACCACGTGCTGCTCTTTGCTGGTTTCGTGCGGCTGGTTTGTGGCTCGGGCTCCAGAGGATGCGGTCCGGGCGCCGCGGTTCTATCTCGTGCTCGCAGACCCGGTACCGGTTGTGCAGACCAGGTGCCGGTCGTGCAGACGCGGTGAGGTGAGATGCTCCTCGCGCGGAGCCGTGTCTCCCCCCACGCTTCACTATTTAATACATTTTGTTGAAAATCTATGAAAGTTTGAGTGTTTAAACGAGAGAGAAATGTGAGGAAAGTTTAATTCCAGTCTGAGAAAAGTGTATAATGTGTGTGGTGAGGCATTTAGAGCCTTAAAACATGTAGAATATTTGTAAAATATAAAGTTGTCCTACTTCGGGGATTTCTCGTGTGTGTGTGTGTGTGTGTGTGTGTGTATACTCAACAAAAATATAAACGCAACACTTTTGTTTTTGCTCCCATTTTTCCTGAGATGGACCCAAAGATCCAAAATTCACTCCAGATACACAACACTACCATGTCTCTCAAACATTGTTCACAAATCTGTCCAAATGTGTGACAGCGAGCACCTCTGCCCCGCCGAGACAATCCACCCCACCTCACAGGTGCGCCACATCAAGATGCCGATCCGACATCATGACCAGTGCACAGGTGCGCCCCAGACTGCCCACAATAAAAGGCCACCCCGAAATGTGCTTTTTTTTTTTCTTTATTGGGGGTCTGGGGACTCAGAACCAGTCAGTATCTGGTGTGACCACCATTTGCCTCATGCAGTGCAACACATCTTCTTCTCATAGAGTTTATCAGATTGTCAATTGTGGCCTGTGGAATGTTGGTCCACTCCTCTTCAATGGCTGTGCGAAGTTGCTGGATATTAGTGGGAGCTGGTACACGCTGTCGTATACGCCGGTCAAGCACATCCCAAACATGCTCAATGGGTGACATGTCCGGTGAGTATGCTGGCCATGCAAGAACTGGGACATTTTCAGCTTCCAAGAATTGTGTACAGATCCTTGCAACATGGGGCCGTGCATTATCTTGCTGAAACATGAGGTGATGTTCATGGATGTATGGCACAACAATGGGCCTCAGGATCTCATCACGGTATCTCTGTGCATTCAAAATGCCATCAATTAAATGCACCTGTGTTCTTCGTCCATAACAGCCTTTGAAGAGGAGTGGACCAACATTCCACAGGCCACAACTGACAATCTGATAAACTCTATGCGAAGAAGATGTGTTGCACTGCATGAGGCAAATGGTGGTCACACCAGATACTGACTGGTTCTGAGTCCCCAGACCCCCAATAAAGCAAAAAAAAAGCACATTTCGGGGTGGCCTTTTATTGTGGGCAGTCTGGGGCGCATCTTGATGTGGCGCACCTGTGAGGTGGGGTGGATTGTCTCGGCGGGGCAGAGGTGCTCGCTGTCACACATTTGGACAGATTTGTGAACAATGTTTGAGAGAAATGGTAGTGTTGTGTATCTGGAGTGAATTTTGGATCTTTGGCTCCATCTCAGGAAAAATGGGAGCAAAAACAAAAGTGTTGCGTTTATATTTTTGTTGAGTGTGTGTGTGTATATGTGTGTGTGTGTATGTATATATATATATACAGTGCCGTGAAAAAGTATTTGCCCCCTTCCTGATTTCTGTGTTTTTTGCATATTTATCACTCAAAACATTGTCAGATCATCAAACCAATTTTAATATCACACAGAAACAACCCAAGGAAAGACAAAATTCAGTTTTTGAATGATGATTCCATTTATTAGTGCACAAAAAAAATCTAAACCTATCTGGCCCTATGTGAAAAAGTAATTGCCCCCTTAATCTAATAGCCAGTTGAGCCTCCTTTGACAGCAATAACTGTAACCAAACGTTTGCGATAATTGGTGATGAGTCTTTCACACCGCTGGGGAGGGATTTTGGCCCACTCTTCTATGCAGAATTGTTTCAATTCTGCCATATTGGAGGGTTTTCTTGTATGAACTGCCCGTTTAAGGTCACACCACAGCATCTCAATCGGATTTAAATCCGGACTTTGACTTGGCCACTCCAAAACCTTAATTTTGTTTTCTTTGAGCCATTCAGAGGTGGACTTGCTGGTGTGTTTTGGATCATTGTCCTGTTGCATGATCCAAGAGCGCTTGAGTTTGAGGGCACGAACTGATGGCCGGACATTCTCCTTCAGGATCTTCTGGTAAACAGCAGAATTCATTTTTCCGTCAATCACAGCAAGTTGTCCTGGTCCTGAGGCAGCAAAGCAGGCCCAGACCATCACACTGCCACCACCATGCTTTACTGTGGGCACCATGTTCTTTTTATCAAATGCTGTGCCATTTTTACGCCAGATGAAACGGGCTGCAGACCTTCCAAAAAGTTCAATTTTAGACTCATCGGTCCACAAAATGTTTCTCCAAAAGTCTTGAGGGTCATCAAGGTGCTTTTTGGCAAAGGTGAGACGAGCCTTTGTGTTCTTTTGTGAAAGCAGTGGTTTTCTCCTGGGAACTCTTCCATGGATGCCATTTTTGGCCAGTGTTTTTCTAATGGTGGAGTCATGAACACTGACCTTAACTGAGGCCAACGAGGCCTGTAGTTCTTTCGATGTGCGTCTAGGTTCTTTTGTGACTTCCTGAATGAGCCGTCGTCGCACTCTTGGAGTAATCTTAGTTGGTCGACCACTCCTGGGAAGGGTTGCAACTGTTCCCAGTTTCCTCCATTTTTGAATAATGGCTCTGACAGTGGTTCGCTGGAGCCCCAGAGCTTTGGGAATGGCTTTGTAACCTTTTCCTGAATTATAGACTTCTATCACTTTTTTTCTCATTTGTTCTTGAATTTCTTTGGATCGTGGCATGATGTGTTTGTTCTTGAGATGTTGTAGCCAACTTCACTTTGTTTGACAGGAACTATTTAAGTGATTTCTTGATTCAACACAGGTGGTGACAATCAGGTGTGGGTGTGGCATGTAGAACTGAACTAAGTTTTCTCAAAACTGTGGTTAGTCACAGTTAGTTTGTGATTTAACAAGGGGGGGCAATTACTTTTTCACATAGGGCCAGATAGGTTTAGATTTTTTTTGTGCACTAATAAATGGAATCATCATTCAAAAACTGAATTTTGTCTTTCCTTGGGTTGTTTCTGTGTGATATTAAAATTGGTTTGATGATCTGACAATGTTTTGAGTGATAAATATGCAAAAAACACAGAAATCAGGAAGGGGGCAAATACTTTTTCACGGCACTGTATGTATATGTGTGTGTGTGTATGTATATATATATATATATATATGTATATATATATATATATATATATATATATATATATATATATATATATATATATATATATATATATAAATAAAATAAAAAATAAAAATAAAATTAAAATATTTTCCATTCTGCTGTATGACCCTTATGCTAAACCTTATAAACTAAACTTTATTATTTATGTGTGTTACTCAACAGTGAGGAAAGAATGACCGCGGCCCGGGTGAGGAAGTGCACCAAGTGTGGGACAGGCCTGGTGAAGTCGGAGGGGTGTAACAGGATGTCTTGTCGGTGTGGTGGCTTCATGTGTTACCTGTGCCGAGAGCCCATCAATGGTTACAACCACTTCTGTCAGCACGCCCGCTCCCCCGGTGCCCCCTGCCGCCACTGCCGCAAGTGCTCCCTGTGGACAGACCCCACGGTACTCTGCTCTATTGATCTGCCTTTAGTGTAATGGCTTTAGCCTTGTGTCATCAGACAGTTTTCTCCTCCCTCTATGACGCTGACTGTCTGACTTCATAATAACCCGCGGTGGTTTGGCTGCTCTATCATTGGCAACCACAAACTACAATTAGTCTCCATGCTGGTAATGAGATGGAACTAGTCCAGCAGCACATGCAGCAGGCCAGTCAATCCTGAGTACACTATCTGTATTAGCTTTACTGTATGTACAAGTAAAGTGTACAAGTGTTTGGGATATTCTTTCTTCCTTTCACATTGTCACATTGAGTTGTATAAAATCGTGGACTTTGCTGGGGCATTAGAATTCCCATGTAATTAATACTGCACATGGCCTCTATCCCTAAACGTGTTACTCACTCTGCAATAGCTGATGTTTCCTTCTTAAAAAGTCAGACTGTGATTGTTTAGTTCAGGAGACATGTTGAGAGATAAATGTATAATTACAAAGTCCAGAATGTAGATCTGTTTGTTTGTGTCTGCAGGAAGACGATGAGCGAATAATTCAACAGATTCAGAAAGAAGGAGAAGCCGAACTCAAGAAGAAGAGTGCAGGTTGGTGCTCGCGTTCTGTTTTTTATGCCATGGAAACAACTCATGAAGAATGTTGGAATTCTTAGATTGACAACATTATTTTTTTTAGTTACTTGCTAATAACGAGCAATCTTTGAGTTCACTTCAATACAAATATCAAGAAAAAGGTTGGTTTTTGGAGAACCATAATGGAAGGAATCATACAGACTGTTTTAGGAGACCAGACCAGAACATAACTGCCATAAATTACACACAATTTTCTCTCTTCAGAAAATTCAGGGAAGCGTGTTGGCCCTCCTCCTGAAGCCATTGCTGAAGCCAAGCGTCCTCGTGTGGGACCCCCTCCGGAGCCTGTTCCTGTGCTCAACCAGGTGGCCCCTAATCAGCCACAGGCGGTGCAGGCTCCTCTGTTCGTGCCTCCCCGCGGCCGCTACGCCCATGCCCCCCTTGCACCCTTAGCTCGAGTTCCCCCTGCGCCCTATGTGCCCCCCCTACTGCCCCCTTTGAACAATAATGACCAGCAGCAGCGGCACCATCAAAACCCTAATCCACATCACCACTACCCGCATCACCATAACAACTGGGAAATGATGCCAATGCACTATGGACCTCACCACCGCTACTACAGACGCTTCTAACACAGTAGCCTTTTTCAAGTTTATCTTTCTAAATAAAAATAAAAAATATTAATAAAAAATACATGGGTCACGCTGTAAAGTCTGTAGTTAAAACAGAATGCAGTGGACTGCAAAATATACAATAATATATTATTCCTACTATAGCATTGAGATTACATTAAAATGGCACATTTTAGGTTGGGTGCCACAACAAAAGAATCATAATGACAAAAATATGACAAATGTTTATTGACTAGTCAAGAGTGTATTTAATACAATAAATGATCAAAAAAGGGGAAAAAATGTGAATTTGAACTAGAATGACCACTGGGTTGACTGGACTATTTTATTTTCTGTCAAAAGAACGGTTTTTCATTTGTCATTGACCCCAGACAATTGCTATAATATGAATATAATGCAGATCAGTGCATTCTGTCTCATTCACGCAGTGCCCCAGCTTTAGGGTTACAGGCTCACAATTTCTACTTCTGATGTGGATCTACTTTGCTTTTCTTCAGTTCAATCAATATAAGATCAGTTGTTCCTGTTTATACTGCTATTTTTGAGTAAAAAAATTAAAGGAGAGCATTCCCTTGTCTATATTTAGTGTGATCTTTGAAGGCACACATTTTTCAATAAAAGTTCTGTTCAAAAATGTTCAACTGTCTTTTCACCATTATCAGATTTTCTTCACCATTTGATATTTTGTGCCCCTCCCGTGTACATTTGGCAAAAAGGGGATGACTCATGATAACTAAACCCTGAGGCTACGCTCCCATCACATCACTGTAGACTCCTGTTTTCAACCAATCACAGCTCAAAGACTCATGATGTTACCCGAGAAAGGGGGGAGGGGGATTCTTTTGTTCACCCAAAGTGTGCTGTGAGTGTGACAAATCACTTGGCCACATGCACACACGGCGTCTTGGTGCTGTAAAAGTGGAAGGACAAGCCCCCACTTTTGCCCAGGGGTCCTAATGGTTTTAGTCATGGGCAGCGAGGGACAGACGCTGATTGTATGAAAGACTGAATTGGATTTTAATCACATTTGGTATCTTAGTACACTGGCCATGAATTAATAATGCTGGGTTTTCACAATCAGAATACACAAGGGCATCTCAAAGTGGCTGAAGGTCATTGCCATAAACCGCTCTTTTATTGGTGGTTGGATTAATGAAATTGTATGAAGTACTGTATATAGTGACTGAATTGATTTCCATAGTAGAGGAATTTACAAGGCATAACTTGTCAGTATTTTTCTTTCCAGAATATTTTTATTACATATTGATTATTCTGTATTTGTAAGGTGATTTATAAGGTGAAACAGTGTGTCTTCTTCATTACACCTTTTTGCATGATTTAGCTAGCCAAAACAAATTTATTATTCCACCTTTAAATCAAATTAATGAAACCAATTTTTCTTCAGCCTACAACACTCAAAGAAGTTTAGAATGCTCTTTGTATTCCTATGTTGCGGCTTTGCATGGACTCCGTTAAATGCATTAGTGTGAACTTCACCAAATCTAATTTCCATGATGTATGAGGTCAGCCTGATGGAACCCTCATGACTTCAAAAGTACCTATGCCCCTGCCCCTGGGACACTACTATCATCTATCAAGTATTGCTTTTAACAATGGATGACCAGCCTATGAGTGTGGTCTTGACTTAAGCTGTTGTGTGCCACAGCCTTCAGTTATGCCCTGCCCCTACTACTCTGTTAGGGGCAAATAACACTAGAAAACCCTTCATAGTGAAAGACTCCTGCAGTGGAAGTGTTTAAAGATGCCTCTAGGCCTCTCAGACTAATGTGAGGGATTACGTTTGGAGGTATTATAGACTATTGTGTGTTAATTACTCATTTAAGTCTGGGACAAAGCCTGGCTTACGTGGCAACAATGCAATGGACTCTTTTTCTAAATACAATAGTGAAACCCACAAGTCAGAAGAGATGGCTCGTCCAACATAATCACCATCTTTCTGTTCTATTTTCACAACCTTTTTGCATTGAATTTGCTTATTTACAGTGGTAGCAAGGTTTACAGTGTATTCTTTCAGCTAGTCTTTTTCCATGTCAAGCTGCTGAGGTCTTATATTTGAATTATGACTCCACCAGACTTGACCTCCATATCTGTCTGTGCACCTCTACAGCAGCTTCCTGTCATTTTGCATTAAATAAAATGTGAGAATTTATTTCTGTTCTAACACACAAGCAGTGAACGAGATAACCTTCACACCAGACAGTTGCAGTAGCTCACGCTGCAGTGCATGTTTGTGTGTGTTGTGTAAAATGCTCTATGCTCAGTCCTCAGGGAACACCAGTGTCTGGCAACATTCTGTCCCCCAGACGATTTTATTGCTCACAGAATGCTGTTCCTGTCTGTGTGTGTTAAGAGTGCGTGATGTGTAGAGAACATTGTTTTTACAGCTGAGATTTTCACTGTGCTCAATATGTTCTGCAGGCTTATGCACTAAGACATTCAAGATTCAAATGGCTATAATCGTAGTTTGGTCATTGATGTGCATGTCAATTGCCTCACAACAAATGGATCTGGGCCCAAAATATGTATGCCTATCATTCTGTATGTTTCAGGCATAAGGGCTCCTTCCTGATTTGTAGAATTGGGCATGGCAGTGGCACTCTGTTCTTAATAGCAATAGCAAATTCAAAACAAAATACAGAGACCACTGCAAAATTATCAGTTTTTCTGATTTTACTACTTATAGGTATGTGTTTGGGCAAAAGGAACATTTTTGTTTGAGTCTATAAACTACTGACAACATTTCCCCCATATTCCAAATAAAATATTATCATTTAGAGCATTTATTTGCAAAAAATGACAAATGGTCAAAATAACTAAAAAGATACATGTTTTCAGACCTCAAACAATGCAAAGGAAACAAGGTCAAATTCATTTTAAAACAACATAATACTAATGTTTACACTTAAGAAGCGTTCAGCTCAAGCGTTCAATATTTGGTACAATAACCCTTATTTTTAATCACAGCTTTCATGCGTCTTGGCATGCTCTCCACAAGTCTTTCACATTGTTCTTGGGTGACTTTATTCCACTCCTGGTGCAAGAACTGAAGTAGCTCAGCTTTGTGTTTGTGTTGGAATTCAACAGACGCTGGAATGGAATGGCTGTAATACATGTAGAGATGCTGATTTCAGAAAAAAAATGCAGCGGTCCCTTATTTTTTTTCCCAGAGTTGTATATTTTGAATGGGGAAAGATCCTTTCAAAAAAACATTTGAATCAAGAAGAAACAATTTGCCTAAAACCCAAAAATTATATATTTATATAAAATAACATAGATTTGTGGCATCTGATTATTTTATTACAAAAATACATTTAGGTGTACTCATTTTCTGCTTTCCCCACATTCTAGCCAATTTGTGGACCTTAGGTACTGTATGTTGCAGTCTGACCTGGACAGTGTTTTACTTCTCACACTTTGATGTTGACTATGTAATCTCCAAAGTGGGCCTTTGCATGAAACTCCATTATCCTATGACCTGCATTCCTTTATCAGTTTACCCTGATTTGGCTGTCAGAGTTGCACAGGTCTCTACAGTGTGTTGCCTTCTCTCTCTACCCCCATTCTCCACAGTGAATCACCGCTATTCATCTTGCACAGACCCATGTTACTCATCCTGGCCTCTAAAGAGATTACCCACCCGCTGACCCTCTGACCCACACAGACGAGGCCTGGGACTCTACAGGAGCTGGGGGACATGGCCACTGGAGCACTCAAAGGGAAACGGGTGCCACAGGGAAGGGAAATCAGGACTGTTTCTCCAATCAGCGACTCAGCAGCAAAAATGTCTCCCCCTTCCTTCTGTGTCTCCCCTGGGTCTCTCATCCTAACCCCTCTTAGCCCCCCCACCCCTGCCAGAACTGGCAATTTAGGTGTAATGAAGCTTTGGGGCATTCACTCCATCAGCTAATTCATTCACAACTGTTCCAGATGCAGTTTCCATGGCAACACACATCACCAAAAGAGAAGGCAGGGTTCAAGAGGCTAATCGTTTTAATTATTTTAGGAATTTATTTATTTTTGTCTAAAATATGAAGTAGTTACAAGTATAAATAGTAAAAAGATAAATTAATCAGGATGTTTGTTTTGCCACGTCCTCTGGGTCCTCTGGGAGTTCATGTTGGAGAAATCAGAGAGGCATCTGGGAGGCTTCATCATTACATTACCACCCTGAACTGTGTACAAAATGTGCGTGAATTATCAAAACATAAGAAAGAGGAGCAGGTAGGAGTTGTGAGGCAATTCATTTTCAGGGCTACAATGTTACACAATGATGAGATATTAAGATAACGCGAATGAAGCAAGTGACCAATTCTGGCATTTTTGTTATTTTGTTAATGAAGCTATCCAGAATTTACCTTGGTGCATTTGCTAATTTTCCACAATTATCCTTTTCTGCAGTTAGACTGATCCTGAGTTATGGATTTGGGGGTAGCCCGCTGCAAAATTATCAGTTTTTCTGATTTTACATCTTATAGGTATGTGTTTGGGCAAAAGGAATATTTTTGTTTGAGTCTATAAACTACTGACAACATTTCCCCCAAATTCCAAATAAAAATATAATTGTTTAGAGCATTTATTTGCAGAAAATGACAAATGGTCAAAATAACAAAAAAGATACATGTTTTCAAACCTCAAATAATGCAAAGAAACAAGATCAAATTCATTTTAAAACAACATAATACTAATGTTTACACTTAAGAAGAGTTCAGAAATCAATATTTGGTGCAATAACCCTTATTTTTAATCACAGCTTTCAAGCGTCTTGGCATGTTCTCCACAAGTCTTTCACATTGTTCTTGGGTGACTTTATTCCACTCCTGGTGCAAGAACTGAAGTAGCTCAGCTTTGTGTTTGTGTTGGAATTCAACAGACGCTGGAATGGAATGGCTGTAATACATGTAGAGATGCTGATTTCAGAAAAAAAATGCAGTAGTCTTATTTTTTTCCAGAGCTGAATTTTACAACTTTACTCTTTTAATTTAACTAACCATTTTACTCTGCAACTATAAACCCCATGAATACATTCGCCTCCAAATCCGGATTATCCAAATGGAAAATGGGATGATGCAATGTCCCACCATGATGGTAATGAAGCACCTGAGCTGGCCTAACTCTGGGATTATATAAACATAGTGATTATGCTTTGTCAATTTTTCAATATTGTCTGTTCCAAAATTTAATCATCTTTGTTTAATCTTTATGCTTCTTTGTGGTCTTTTAGGTACTCCATCTTCTGTCTAGATCATGTTATTTTGGCATGAGCTTGTCTCATAGAATGTAAGGTGAGCAAATACATAGTTTAATAAAAATGGAATACCCATTAAGAAAAATATGATTCAATGAAGGAGTCAAAAAGCATTCCAAATTCCAGGTTTTATTGGTCGTTGGACTTCAGGTGAACCAATGGCACAAGAGAGATTATTCATCCACAATATCAAAAAAATTATACAAAATAATACAAAAAGGAACTTCCAGTTATACAAAGCAAAGATGTGGACTTATTTTTCCAAAATCTTCCGTTTCCTTACATTTTTCTTCTATGGCCCAGAAAATCTGGCATGTAAGGCACAGTCATTACCACAACCTTCCACATCCCTTTGACCAGACAACTGTACAGACCTTTGAGATGAATAGATGGAACAATAATTGGTTTTCCATATGGAGAGAATTTGATATGAGAACCACTTTGTCATATTCTAAAATGCATGAAAACAGCCCTGTTGTGCAAACAAAATCTAACAAAGCTTTATTTAACTTCCCGACTCAAGACAGGAATAGAAATAAAATGCATTTGTTAAGGCTGTCAACATGCAGACAGTAATGAAAACTGAAAAATGTACAAATTACACATAAGGCTTGCACATGTTTTTGTGCACAGCATGTTAAGAAACTGGCATCATTTTGAGATTTAGTAGCACCAGAAATCTATGAGATGTTTAAGGTTTAGTTGAGCTGAAGATAAAGGCTTTGAATATGGGCCTATGACATTCCTATACCTACCAGACTTCTTCACCACTAATGATAATGTCTGTGCCTTGGACATACAAAAAGGTATTTTATTCTTCCAGTTCGACAGGTGAGTGCAGTAAACATAAACTACCACACTATTTTTATAGCTACTGGAGCATAAAAAGGGGAGGGGTTGACTTCCTACATCCCGTTTGATCCAGGACATTCAGACTCCCAACCAAGGAGAACACAGCTAGAACAACACAGGAAATTATTTTATAGTGATTTTTTTTTTCCACTCGAGATGAAAGTCTTCCATAATTTTAAAATCCAGTTATATCATAGTTTTTTTTAATGGACACAGGCGTCATGGCCATCTCCAAAAAACATACATAGTGATCCAACATTGGGGAGGTGCTGCTACATGACCAAATGAACAAACAGGATGTGACTGTTTGGGTTATTAAATCAGGTAGAAGCATCTCCCGGTCGGACATCATAAATACTGCCATCGTGTGCTGCTCACAATAGAGACATTAAGAGGAGAGGAACGCAGGAGGGGGGGGGTAAGATAGGGGCTTTATTGTGGTTCTGCTCTGCTCTGGTAAAAGGGACCGAGCCACACTGGCAGGCCCAATCATAAGGCAAGGATGGGAGGAGTGACGGGTCGAGCAGCCAACCAGATCGGAGCAGGAAAAAGTGCACAGCCCCTCGGTAACTATGGCAACAAACAATAAAAAATAAAAAGGTTTGACACTGTAGAGCAGAGCCTGGGAGGAAGGAGATATAAATGACCCTTCCTTATTAGTGTGCAGTTCAACATAAAGAGCAGATAGGTAGATGGGGAGACAGGAGTGCCGCGCGCGCTCTCCACAGCACCGACGCTGTTGCCGGGGGTTTCGCTCAGTATTCCCAGAAGGTGGCAGATTCCAGGTCATCGGCATTTGCTTTGAGTACACCAGCGTGGTCGCCGCGGAGATACTTGTTGTCGGCGACGTGACGGATGGCCAGCTTGTTGTAGTCGCAAAACTCAAACAGGAAGTCAACGGGCGTGTCACTGCTGCTCACCACTGACTGTTCGTTACCCACCATCCAGTATTTACCTGTGGAGTCTGAACACAGGAAAATAGAGTCAAACTACAATCCTATAATTGTGTGAACCAAGAGGTTTAAGAAGCACAATACTATAGCCTCTTAAAGGGGCGCTATACAACTTTCCTTGTACTCGCTTTGCCAAGAATATTCCATAGTATGCCATCAAACTTACCCATTTTGCATTTATGTTTGCTCTATGCTTCATTAGTAAAAAAAACAACCTAGAAATACACATGTTTACTCTAAGCGGGATCGCCTCTCCACAGATCTGATTTGTAACTCAGGCTGGGGCGATCACCTGTTGCCTTTGTGGAGATGGTTTAATGCCAGCAGGTGATGGACCCTCTACCAAAAAAATTACAGTCCAGAATAGTAGTATTACAAAGTGAAATCCAAAGTTAATTTGTAGTAGTAGCGAGTAAAATGGCAGATGGATTCATTTGCAATAACTAACATCAGTTGGTGGATGAGATGTTGTGGATCGGCTAACATTTGGTTACAGAGGGAGGAGAGAGAGGACACCTTGCAGGCTGTAGGCTCCGTCTCTGAACTCCAGGGTGAAGTAGTCGTAGGACGAACGGTTTGAGTCCAGCGTTCCTGTCACTTTCCTACAGCCGATGAAACCGTGTTCCCCGCGCAGCACAATGATCGGACGGTTAATCAGCTTCATGATGAACTCTTCACTTGGACCTGAAGAAAACATTTGTGAGTTATGTATACTGGAGTTTGTATTACGGCATTTCTGTCATTGCGTTATGCTGGGTTTGGAGTGTGCACAAAGCAGTATCAGAGGAAGAGCAAGCAAGAGTATATTTTTATTCAACCAGGGAAAAAAAACATCAAGATTAAAAACCTCTTTTTCAAGGGAGTCCTGGCCAAAAAGCAGCAATTTAACACATAGTTATAACATTCATACAAACGACAGTAAACGACATGGATCTAATCTCTAATGTTTTCACCTTAGATCAGGGGTCCAGGGGCCAGATCCGGCCCTCCAAGACCTTTAATCTGGCCCTTGGCTGATTTTCTATTAAAATATTAAATATTAAAATAATATTTGAATTTTCTATTAAGATATTGGTAATTTTCTGTGCCTCTTTTCTGCTTAGCATAGCAGCATCTCCAGTGCCTCTGTGCATGGCCCCTCCCACCAGAGCAGCACAAATGAAGACTTGCCTCTTTCCAAATGCTCTTAAAGGACGATCGTTTTGACTGTTGACCGTGACACCCTCATCAGCAAAATGTCAAAAATGAGAAAAGTGGACGCCGAGTGCAGGATTTTCCAAGAAAAATTGAATAATTCCTATTTGTTCATGGAGGTGAATGGAAAACCTGTATGCTTGTGTTGAAATTGTATTTTTCTTAAAGGTCCCATGGCATGACATTTTCACTTCCTGAGGTTTTTGAACGTTAATGTGAGCTCCCCTACCCTGTTTAGCCCCCCCATGGTTAAAAGTTGCGAAATGTCTAAACTGAGCATTTGCGATCCTTTTCTGCGTTAGAAAAAAATCGGAGCTCAAACGGGCGATTTTGAACAAGGCACCTTATTGACGTCAGATCGAAAAAAGAAATGCAAATGCAGTTCCACCCCCGTCTGTCTGTACTCAGTGTCTCTGTAAATCACGCCCAGAGAGTTTGGACCGCGAATGCGATAGGCAATGCGAAATGCGTTTTTTTATTTGCCTGGAGGCACGTCCGAGTGTTTCTAGGCTCGGAAGTCCTTTATCTGAGCCTCTGGACCTTTGAACAGCAGTGGTTTAATTTTATTTTCTGTGGAAATGTGTTTATTTTTCAATGGAACCCTTCTAATCTCTTCTCCCCGCAAAAACGCGGAAATGGATCAGAGAGCGCACAGCTGAGAGCTGAGAGTTTGGCCACGCCCCCACCCTCTACTATAGGCCATCTCTTTTCTCCTCATTTGCATTCAAGCAACAACGCCCATAATGGCCTATTCAGAGAGAAAAATGACTCTCTCATCTTGGCCGTTTCCCAATTCAGCGACGGCACACTTGTGAGCGTCCTTGGAAGGGGATGTGCGTCATATCCGGCGCGACAAGCGCCGTTCCATTCGTTTTTTTTCCCCCTGCACCGTTAAGATGAGCTCTGAACGGCGCCGTCGTTTTCATGGAAATCGGGGCGTGGACCAAGCGTGCAAACATGCACGCTTCGCACACTTAAAAGCCCCAGCATGCACAGCGCGGGAGGATATATGACTACAAAGACCGACTCGCCAGCGACATCCATATGTGACAGTTGCGACGTCACTATAAAATATACGTACTGGTTCACCTCACCTACAACTATGCTACATTAAACTCTTCATAAACTACGCTAAACATGTGTGACGGTAGCCGTAACAGCATAGATCACGGCACCTGTATTACCGTTCACATGCTTTTCCCCTTACACTTCTATATTTCCTTTGCTGTTGTAATGCTGGATATTCTACAGTGTCACCATGTCCAACGTTTACTCTAAGCTGCGCACTGCTCGCACATTCTCAGCGCACAGGAAAACTTATGTAGCGCACTGTAAATCAGGGATGAAAGAGCTTTTAGCGGATCTCCGCTTTTTATTCAGCCGCGGGGTCATTTTTTTATATCTGCATATTGCAAGCCGCGTGGTGGTGGTGGGGGGGGTGCATTTCGGATGTGGAGTTAGTGTGTGTTTGCTCAGACACATTAAAAATTAGGGGGAACATTGGCCATGTCCCAATAATAAATAGAATCATATTTTTGTCGTTAGGGAACAAGGAGCAGACCACCCGGCTCATTGAGCTGAGGCGGGACCTGTTCCATTTTCGCAGACGGCCATGTGAGAAACGTAGTGCACCAAGAACAGAGCGAGTGTGCGCCGTCTCGACGACAGACCGAGTGCACACTCACAAGCGTGCCGTCGCTGAATTGGGAAACGGCCCTTATCTCTGTTTCTCATGCACTGAGTGTTGATTTTGAAGAAGGATTCATTTACAGTATTAGGGAACCATTAAGGAGCCATATAAAAGCATCAAGAAGTACCATGTCATGGGATCTTTAAAGTTTCAGGTTGTTCATAATATAATATTTTGTAAAAAGAAAGAGTTCATCAAATAAAAAAGACTTCTGTAGTAGATTTGTGTTTCTCTGGACAAATATTTGGACTTATTGCTATTTTCGGGGTATATGCCATGAGTTTTCTGAGCCGGGCCCTTTGGGATCAAAGTAGGTCGGATACAGCCCCCCAGACCAAAATGAGTTTGACACCCTTGCCTTAGATTTAAACACATTTAAGAACCAGAACTCAGTCAGTTTCTAATCTTAGCATTTATACTTAGATTAGGTTATAATTCTCAAACAGGACATCATTGGTCTATAGGAGAAAAAGAATAAATGTTATTGTGAATGTCCAGAAGAGAGAATGTAGTTGCAACTGGACTACAATTGGAGCATCTCCATATCTGAACTACCTACTGCATTTGGAGTCAGGGAAAAATGAGCTCTTTTATGGTTTGTAAAGCATCTTTGACTGTCCTAAAAATAAGATATACAAGTCCGATGTAGTAGATGTAGTAGTGCAGTAGTAGCAATAGATGTAGTTGCAGTAGTTAAACCCAAACATTAACTCACTTCACTAGGAATTCAAAATTACACCAAGAGCATTTGTGATCTACATGCCTGCAGCATCGATGGTGGCTGCTAGCTGTCCGTTTTTCTTGGCGGCGACGTATTTCCCATTGGCGGCCCGGAGAGTCAGCCTCTTCCCACGCCACTCAATGTCGAAGTAGCAGTTAGCTGACCTGCACACATACAGGGAAAGTAAAGGTGTGAGTGAGAGCTGAGGCGCTAATTAAATTTACATGCTACTTGGATATCCAGTAGCCTAGGACAGTACTTGAGTGTCAAATGTAAAGCACCCATTTATTTTGCACTCCTGCTGGTTACAGACTGCGCCCGGCTGTTTAAGTGATTGTTGCGTAATTGAATTGGAAGACTCACAGTTGAGGGGTAAGCTTCACTCGGTAAGCAAATAGTTAATTAAAAGACTTTCACTTCTTGTTTTTCTGGAGCAGTTTGTGGTATCTAGAGGAGATAAGGAGAGTCGAGTAACAGGAATGTGACGAAGGAATGCAAAGGACTTCCTGCAGTGAAAGGCTCAATGGCCATCTCATCTTTCTACCTAAAAGGTCCTAGATTACACAAAGTGGGTTCTTCTGAGCTTCAAGTCATGTTAGAATTATGTTAATTCCTCAAAAACATACCTGGAGTTGTGGTTTATTTTATTCACATGTTTGAGGTTAGATTGTCTATATTTCCAAAGCTCAGAATGCTCTGGCCCACCTTGTGAGGTCATATAGTGGTAGTTTTCAAATTAACAGCTACCTTTTACCTTTAGTTCAGTAGAGATTGGCAATTCCAGGTCCAGAGTCTAGTGAAGGTGTAGGGACTAAATATGCAGTATTTGTGTGAAGGAAACAAAACAAAACTCAGTTTGTTTGATGAGGAAACTACATAACATAGATCAGAAAATCGCGTAATATAGGACTTCTAAAATGGAGGACTGTAGGTCACCAGGTTATCTGTCGATTCTTTGTTAGGAAAATTAGAAAAATATTAATACTTTTATGGCCAAATGTGAACTATGATACAACTAACAATTTGCATATCAAGTTAGTTATTCTTAAAAAAAATAAAATCATGTGTTACAAGACTTACAGACTTGCAGTGAGGAAAAGACTGGGAAACGCAAAGTTAATGCAAAACAGACATGACTGTCTCCTAACTGAAAAACCCTTAATGCTAAACACAGATGCTTCCAAAACTGGTTTAACTGCATAACATATCGCAGTATTTGCATGAAACATGCTATTTGAAATTAGTCTTCATTTCTGTCAGTAGTAACTACAAAAATGCAACATTCTCAACAGACAAGCCAAATGACTTTTTTGTATTTTTTAACAAATCTTGGTTTAGAATTGACATTGCAAAAATAGCCTTTATATCTGCTGAGTTTTCATTACGTTTACTGAAGTAAATTTGGTCAAATGTTCCTATGCGTTTTGAACAACATGAGAAAATCATTTGTATTGTCACCAGCTAATTATTCAACCACAGCTAAAAGCAAAAATCACTTAAGGGATGTGTCCAGGTCAAAGTTCAAAAGTGAGCACTCTGGAGGTACAGAAACGGAACAATGAAAGGATCCCACACATACGCATGCACGCACACATATGTTCAAGATGGAAATGTGGTCAGGCATGCCACAGGGATGACACAAGCCCACTCACTCCACACTTCCTACTCTTAACATTCAATCAGTCTGGAAAATCCTCGCTCCGGTTACACATAAAATTAGCAACATGCTGTTCAATCATAAATGTAGAGATTTTTTTTAGGTTGCCAAGTGATGCTTACTTGGTGGAGGCGGTGCACTGCAGGCCCCCATTGGCTGTGAGGGTCCAGTATTTGCCCGCAGCAGTCCGGAACGCGCACTTCCTGTTGTCACGGCAGATCTCCACTTGAAACACCTCCTGGTCGCCTTCTTCGTCCTGATTGGCTGACAGGTCCATACCTACGCAGGGCACAGAGTGGATGGTAGGTTACATGTGTAAAACAGGTTTTCCTTTGGTTCAGATCAGACGGGGTAATGAGCAACGTCAGACGATATGGATTAGAGGGGCACTGGGCACAGCTGCACACAGGCCCACGCACATCTGTCACCGTCCAGACAGACCAGTAAAGATCAAAAGGATTAACTGCTACAGATGATTTTTTTAAAAACATACGGAACCAACAGCTAATGCCATGCAAGTATAGAAACCTGAAATGACCACAGTATTAGCCATGGTTAATGTGAAAACCATAAGAGCCAAGAATCAATATGAATGCTAACGGCGAACAGGAAATGTAGCATGTAATTGACATATTAAACATACATATTGAGTCGAGAGTTTAAACTGGCAGTCTTTGGGCATTTGTAGACTCCAAATTAAATGCTTTCTTCACAATGGGAAACAAAAAACTATACAATCTATCATCTATAACTAGGGCTGGACTGGGACAAAAAAAAAACAGCCCTGGCATTTTTGGCTTAAACTGGCCCCTCATAATTAGCAGAGCACAACAATTTATGTATGTGTTCCCCGAAGCAAAGTATTTTACTATTGTTATGTCTTGGCCGAAGGGAAACCAGGGCGCAACATTTAAAGGAAAAATCCAAGCTCCCAAAAAACACCAGTAAACTCGCAGTAACTACACATTAAATGGTTTATTTAAAATGCATCTTGCACATTTTCGCCGAAAGGTGAGCGATTTTCATGCCTGTCCATCACCTAAAAGTCCCGGTATTATCCTAACATTACTACCCGTTTCCATGCTGTGCCTGTGCTACACTTCCCTCTGGGTCCCTCAGGGTCCCTCGGGGTCCCTCGGGTTACCTTTCCACAGTCTCTGGCTGCTCCTCTCCCTGTCCATCTTCAACCTCAGTGCAGAGAAAGGGGTGGGACCGCTCTCATAAGCTACTATATTCTGATTGGTTTAGTCCACTGTCTATATTGAAGATGGACCAGCGGGCCACCTCCTCTAAATTGTGGGCCATCTCCAAGTAAAAAAAAAAAAAAATCGGCACCCAGGACTGTCAGCCCACTGGGAAAATGCCCGGTATGCCCGATTACCAGTCCAGGCCTGTCTATAACACTCAATGGCAAACCAATAAATAGCCTACCTAAACTAAAACAAAACAAGTACAAGCATAAGATCTATTGATAGGACTGGTAAAAATTTAATCGCCCTGCATTAAATAATGCCAGACCAGTTCCACTGACAGTCCAGTTCAGCCTTGTTAAAATGTCAAATTTATCCATCTTAAGGGTCTTAGCAAACTTGCAAGACTAATATTTATTATTAGGTTTATACATTAAAGGGATATGCCACCCCCAGGTCAAATTTGGGCATCTCCCCACAGTCCAGAGACTAAAATAAGTGGTGGAAAGCGTTTTCCTGCTCACCCAGCCATTGTCCGAGCCTGTCGCCACTGACCGTTGCGGTATCTGCAGCTACTCCGCCTTAGACTGGAGTCTAACGTCGCCAGAGAAAGATTTCGGCCAAAAGGAATTAATTTGCTTGATGCGTTTCCCAATTACTTTATGTGTAGTGCGCATTCATATCGAGTGCAAATAAATGTGCAAATCAACACGGAGAGCTTGCCTTGGTCATTTTGGGTGGGAACTATTTTCCAGTGCGGAAGAATACAGTCGAATCACGCACCACGTTGTGCAACAGGGGAACTCCCTTCCCGGTGCGTAACTGGGATTCCCCTGGCAGCGTGCTGCGTGATTCGACTGTATTCTTCCGCACTGGAAAATAGTTCCCACCCAAAATGACCAAGGCAAGCTCTCCGTGTTGATTTGCACATTTATTTGCACTCGATATGAATGCGCACTACACATAAAGTAATTGGGAAACGCATCGAGCAAATTAATTCCTTTTGGCCGAAATCTTTCTCTGGCAACGTTAGACTCCAGTCTAAGGCGGAGGAGCTGCAGATACCGTGGCGGTCAGTGGCGACAATGGCTGGGTGAGCAGGAAAACGCTTTCCACCACTTATTTTAGTCTCTGGACTGTGGGGAGATGCCCAAATTTGCCCTGGGGGTGGCATATCCCTTTAAACAAAACAAACATTAACAAAATTATACAACACATTTCAACATTCAGGCAGTTGCAGGCAGTTTTACTAGCATAAAAGCAAATACTGTTAGACTTTAATGTTAATATAACCTAAGAGTAAAAAGGAAAGTGCACCTTTTCAGCTAATCAGATTGTTCCTTTCCCCTGGTAGCTCTGGACCAACAGGTTTGTACAAATGTGTAAATATATAGGTTCTAAAATACCGCAGTTATAACTGAACTGAATTGAATATGCCGTTTTAAATTACTTCCATACTACTCCATTGAGCAATATCACATTACTTGCATGTACTTCTAAATCATGAGGGAGTTTATATACATGCCACTGTACATGTACACAACACAAGTGTAGAGTTGACCTCATTATTCTCTATCAACCCACTAAGAGGCCCACAGAAACAAAGAGCCACTCCCTTCATATAGACATATACTTAATATCACACAAAGCATCTATTGTACGAGATGAGGTTAGTGTGGATGGACTTATAGCCTCGGGAAAAATGCATGGACTGTCTGTGGCAGTGTTTTGTGTAAATGTGTGCAGAGCTAGACAGAGAGAGGATTCAGAATTTAAAACTTGTATGTGGTTCACCCTTCCCCCAGAGCACCATTTCTGTTCATGTTTTCTGTTGAGCGATTGGATTCACTGGACAAATATTTTAGGAGCATATGACTCACGTGTGTTCATTGTGTGGTTGGGGAGGTTTGTGAAAAGCTTTTTAAATCCTTATAATAAAAGTCGATTTGATTGTTTGTGTGCTACAGTTACAACTAACCAAAAATATTGCCATAAATTATCCTATTGAAACTTGTAAAGCAGCATAATCCTTTTGTTCATCTCTTCAAACCACAAGTCAATAGTCATTGCCGTGATAGGCGTACACAAGTCTTTGTACTTCATTTGAATTCCATGGTTATATCAAATGAAAACTATGTACATTTTTCCTTACTTAATCTAAGTGAGTATTTGGCAATTTTTTTGTTTAAGATGTGTACATATTATTAAGGACTACTAGTGCGGCATTTTAATAGTTGTTAGTTGTAACCGTTTGAGTCTTCAATTGTATCCACTGTTCACGCCAAATCGGTGTTAGTAGATCACATAGTTGTCATTATTAAAAACTTCTTTGTGGAGCCCACTGGGGAACATTACACAAGTTTAAGCTAAGTATTTGTAGAAGAAATGGACACTGCTGCTCTCCTGCAGAGGCCACGCACAGATGACTGAGTTTCAGGACAAATATGTGGGATGAACACACATGCAGATGATTGAGAAAAAAACTATAACTAATGGGAACCACATGGCGAAGGAACGAGAAGGGGGTGGGGGTGGGGGGGGCAAAGAGTGAACAGAACGAGCAGAGAGTGAACAAGAGGGATGAGGGCGAGAGTCGACACAGTAGCACAGTTTATCACTACGCCAGTAGCACACACCATCTGCTGTACGTCTCTGCCCTGAAGGAACCCATAAGAGCAAATCACCTTCACAGAGTAGTTCAATGTTTAGACTCGTTCTGAGTTTTAAACAACATAGTAGCAGACTGCAATCAATTAATTTTCAAGAGAATACTTGAATACTCATGATCTCTGATGTGGTGCCAAAACCAAATAGGTTGGTCACAACGTATGCCCTAGGTTTATTCAAGTTTATCTTAAAAGGCCACAAAACCTGATTTATTAAGTCATAACTGCAGCTAATGAAAGTCACAGCCTGCATTCTATTTATTCTAAATGTAAGCGTAGTGGCCTGCCTCTACCAGTAGTTCCCAATTGTACGTGTAACTACCAAACAAAGAAGAATCACCCGAACACTGCTGCGTGTTTACCGTAAATGATGTAGTTGGGCACATCAGCAGCCAAGTTCCATTTCAATAAAACACAATAAACAGCCAATAGTCAAGGGGCAATGCATCTTAAAACACTTGTATTGTAAGAACTCGTAAATGCAAAACAGTGCATTTATGGATTCAGCGCAAGATATCCAGGAACTAGCCACAATGTTTTATCAGATGTTTATAGCACTCATCTGCACAAATAATCTATAAAAACTCATTTAATACATGTAATAAACTGAATAAAAAGTGTATTACATGTATTAAATAAACTGAATAAAAACGTTGTGTCCTTGGGCAAGACACGCCCCCAGTGTCTGCGGACACTGGTAGCCCCCATGGCAGAAGATAAATCAAGGC
Source organism: Paratrypauchen microcephalus (assembly GCA_036785185.1). NCBI lineage: Eukaryota > Metazoa > Chordata > Actinopteri > Gobiiformes > Gobiidae > Paratrypauchen > Paratrypauchen microcephalus. Next base: position 316,067 of record JAVJIX010000135.1, read on the forward strand.
CCGTTGTGACGTGAGCCGTCCTCCTGTGGACCCGCCACCCGCGGGAGGATTCATGAGGGCTGGTGCATTGTGTTCTGGGCAGCGGAACACTGCTTGAACTGCTGCCCCTGCGACCCAGAGAATGGAAAAAGCGGAAGAAGATGGAAAAAAAAAGGATGAATGAAAAACTGAATAAAAAGAGGTGCATGATGGTGAGTCTACAAATTGGGTTTCTTTTAACTGAATCAAACATCATACCAACTTTTGCTATAAACAATTTTGTGTGTGCTTTAGTCTAAAGTTCACTTCTGTGTGTCAGTTCAGGATTAAGCTGTAGTGTTGACAATATTTTGAACATATTTAGTTACACAATATCTGCATTAAAACGTATTTTGTAACTTTTTCAAATACAGTACATGGTCTAATCTGAGTACTATTCTGAATAGTACCAAGAATACTTTAACAATGAGTTGCAATAGTTGGAATTACTACTGTTGCACATTTATTTTTATCTTTACTTTCAATGCACATTCTATTGCACATTACTGCACATTTTAATCATCATCATCATCATCTCCTTGATCAGATCAGATCAGATCAAAGTCAGCTTTATTGTCAATTCTGCCATATGTGTTCAACATACAGTGAATCAAAATTACATTTCTCTGGCCAGGTAGTGCAAAAAGACAGTGTACAAAATACAATATAAAGACAAAACACAACAAAAACTATCTAAGACAGAGATTTCACTGCTGCATCTTCCATTGCACATTTTTGAAGCACAGTGCACATGTTGGACATCTGTAAATAGGTATTTATTTGTTTTTTTGCACTGTTTTTAGATTTTGTCTTAGAAGTTTTTGTATTGTCTTTATATTTTTTGTACACTGTCTTTTGCACTGATTGGCCAGAGAAATTAAATTTTGATTCACTGTATGTCGATATAACATACGGCAGAATTGACAAAAGCTGACTTTGAACTTTGAGTTTCAGAAAGGTAGCTGTATTCTAAACAACACCAAGTGAAAATAACTGTTGTGGCATACAGTAAGTCAGATTTGGCATTTTCAGTGCATGTATTCATTCGCTTCCCAATAGTAGTACTTTAAGCTATTGCTAATGTTTACGGACACCATTCTAGGCTTCCATTGTTCTCGTAATGAAACGTCTCATTGTACAAATTATATATAATAACTAGAAACAAATTTAACTGCAGACTTCAACCTCAGTTTGTAAGTCCACATGGTGACACCATTTACCCAGTCAAAACAGATTAGACTGAATGTTTTTACAACCCTGTGTTGAATGATTACAAACCAAAACAAAACATTTGTACAAAAACTACAAAACTGCTCAGACCTTCACTCATTTTACACTTCAATCAACTTCTGGACTGTGAAATAGTTGGATTTGTGTGTTAACTACAATATCAGCACACATCTTACACCATCAGTCTAAATACAACCATCATGCCTCATATTTGAATACTGTGCAATGTTAAGCCATTTATTTCCTTGTACGTCTATATAAAGGTCCTGTGAGCCAAGGAAATAAAAACACTATTGAGCACACAAACATGACATTGAAACTCAAACCATGACCCAGGGTTTATCCACAGCAGCCTTCATATGCCTATTTCCAATGGCAACACTGTGCAACAAATTTTAGGCAACTAACACAAAGTGACCACATACCTTCAACCACAGCAACACATACACACTCACCCAGAGCGGCTGAATCTTTCACCTTCTCATGAGTGCTGGTTCTATTGTTTAAGGTGGCTGGGGCGGAGAAGGTGACCAGCTGGGGCCCAAATGAGGAGACGAGAACACAGGCCTTTGTTTGTATCCAAAGCACACACATTATGGACGTTAACAGTAACAAACACTTCCTTGATGTGAAAATGGGGTCAAGCATAACAAGGGGATATCCCAATTATTTTAGCAAAAAGAAAATTTGATTTGACTATGCAGAGAGTAAAATCCAGCAAAAGACACACCCAGACAGATGACACACTAGGGAAATGCTAAGCTATAATCAAGAGCAGTGATGTGGTTCCTAACCGGTGGAACCTAAAATTAGCCCAAATGATTTTATCTCGATACTTAAAACTCCACCACTCAAGGCAAGGCTAAGCAAATGTGTTCTAAGAGCCATGTGAATGAAATAAACCATTAACGGGTCCATGTTTTGTCCAGTTGTGTGTGCAGTCAGTGGACATTAGCAAACAGCTTTGTGATTATTTATCCCATTGTGTCCGAAGCACAATTTTCCATGAATAGATCCTAATATAGGTAGCTTTGCAAAGAAGGAAAACGTACTACAAAATGGCCTAGAAACTCACAAGGGGTGGCTAAACTGTAGCTTAATCTCCATAGCAGAAAGTAGTAGATTAATATTAAGATATTCCAAGCGTAAAATAGGCCGATACGCAAAGGCACTACATTATTGTATGGATAAAATAAGGAATGTCTACACTGCCAGTACAAACAGATGGTTTAGTCTCTGCATTCATTGTGGATGCGTGTGTGTGTTTTTGACCAGACCCATCATCACCAGCCTGCATACAGCCTGCAGGGATTTTCACAGCAGCCAAGGTCTCATTTCCTGTCATGGGAGGGGGCGAAGGATACAGGGAGGGTGTCACAGCTGAACCAGAGCCAAATATAACAGGGGGCTGCCAGTTGTTCTCCATTTTTTACACTGCACAGAAGATGACATTCTGATTGGCGGTATGAGGCAGTGTTTGCGCAAACAGTTCATGGCATTGTAGTCCTTCTGAATTTTAATTATTCGTATCCACATATTTATGCAGCTGACTTGTGGAACAAATGCAGCCCATGTTTGAGAGTGGATGGATGCAACAAATATCTAAAAATGTGGATGACTAATAGTTGCTAATTCATCACATTCTGAATTATTCCCATAGGAAAAAGCAGAATTTTCCTAGCAACCCGTTAAACAGTATAATGAAACCCGTTTCATTATACAAGCAGACAAAGAGGACTTTATGTGTACCATTCTGGCAAATCAAACTATTGGTTTTATATTAACCTATAATAACCAAAACTGAGCTGGGTGAGGTTTAAAGGAGAATTAACGTTTTTACAATCTGAGCCTTATTTCGGTAATAAAACAAGTAGTTTTACTCACCCATAGCACTTTGGTGTAATTTTGAGCATTTCTGGAGATGTTTTAGTTTAGCGATCTCCGTAACGCGAGTTCTCGGGGCATATGTTTGCGGTCTCCAAATAACACAAACTTTAGCACTTTTCAAATCATAGAAGCTCAATGTCTTAGTCTACACTTTCATTTGAGTCAAAATTGACCTGTAATTCATTTATCCTGTAATTTATTTATCCATAGTTTCGAGTAGATGAGGAAGCCAGTGTGCATGTGTGGAGTCACAGCTTATTTCACTCTCAGCTCTCGGGACCCAAACATGAAACGCAAAGCTGTAAATTATGAATAAATCTCGGATTACCGGCCACTTTTGACTCAAACAAAAGTGTAGACCAAGACATTGAGCTTCTATGATTTGAAAAGTGCTAAAGTTTGTGTTTTTTGGAGACCGCAAACATATTCCCCGAGAATTCACGTTATGGATATCGCTAATCTAAAACATCTCCAGAAATGCTCAAAATGACACCAAAGTGCTATGGGTGAGTAAAACAACTTGTTTTATTACCGAAATAAGGCTCAGATTGTAAAAAACATTAATTCTCCTTTAATCTGTGTTAGAATGCCACCGCCTCCTCAAAAACACATTTGGAGCTGTGTTTTACTTCATACACACATTTGAGTTATACTAGTATATTTGTCTGTCTACAGCTCTAAAGCTCAAAATGCTCCGTTTCCCCTTGTGATGTCATATAGTGGTAGTTTTCAAGTTACAGCTACAATGTACCTTTATTTCAATAGAGATTGGCAATTTCAGGGTTAAAATCATCATCAATCATCATTGTTTTTGAGGAGGAAACTGCATTATAACAGATCAGAAAAGGGTGTAATATGGGCCTTTTGAGCTGCTAATCATGTTGCTATATGGACATATTAATCAATTATGAAGGTTAATCACATTTTATCCAAAGAACTTGTTTTACTAAATTGAAACCAATCAACTGTGTTTCTATTGCAGTAATGAATAATGCATATGAATGATGGTTACATTGTTGACAAACTAGGTCAAATCCTTGCCCAGACTAAATTTCATTTTAATCCTACTCCTTTGTGAAATCATTCAGAATACATTTTGACAGTATGCCACATCTGGTGTGATGCTGTACAGGTTTATCCAGGTTTGAGACTCCCAAGAGGTTATAGTAATCTTATATACAAAATCAAATTGTTTCCTTGAGGCTTAAGTAATGAAAGAGGCTTCACTTTATACATTCAAACCCAATCCACTGTGAGCACACATTCCCAGGTGCTAGGATTAGCATTAGCACAGCATGCCTGCGTGCATAGATAATTCACCATCTTGTTATCTTCCTGAAATTTGACTCTTGAGTGCTGTGCAAAGAAAAACAAGCTTTTTTCGCACACAATTAACATCCAAACCAATGGAATCTCTGAGGATTTCCATTGTTTGTCCTTTCTGATAAAGACACTAAGAGCAGTTTGCGGTGGTGGTTACAGTACAGGATGTGGCCCATTTAGCTAACAAACTATCACTATGCTCTTGTGCAGCTTTAAAGGGCAGGACAAACCAGTTAAGAGGCCATTGGGCTTGGGCTAACTGGACAATAATGGCATTTGTGCATATGAAGGCTGTTAGAAGTGCCTACTGGACCTAGTCACTGTCTTGTATCGACAAGGAATGGATTGATAATGAACAGGAGAAAGGGTGAGATTCACACTTGAAATGATTAAAAAAAAAAAAAAAATGAAAGAATCAATTAAAATGTAGTAACATTTATGGTATTGTTGGTTGGCTTAGCAAGTATAGCAACCAAAGTTCTTTTTGGTAATTGTTAGTTCATTAATTTTCAAGTCACAGGAATATAGATTTGGCAATATTGTAAACCTCAAAATATTTGTTTCTAAGATATGCAACAACAAAATTTCAAAGATATATGCACATTTTTGTCATTATTGCTTCGTGCTTGGGATGTTATCTTACACTCTGCTGTACATGCTAGTATAGTACACTTTGTCCTTAGTAGTGATTGGAAAAAGCACTGAAAAATAAAGGTAAACTGCTTCTAACATCACAGCCAGTGTCTGCAATGAAAACCTTGTGACCTGCTGGAAGCATTTTAGACTTGAGCTCAAATCATAACAAACTCAAACATTCAAGACTCTGAGAAAACAACAAATACTACGAGTCCATTGCAAGATACCTTTTGATCTTTAGATCTTATGTTAGTAAAACTTTGAACTTATTGCATCTAAGGATGAGAGATTAATTAATTGAATTTGAGCCTTTGGAGTGACGTAGTTACAAAAGATAGTTTGCTAATGGAAGCCAGGCCAATGTTGCCCCCTGACTTGGCCCAGCTCTGCCCAGCAAATAGCCACCGTGTATGGGAACTATGTGCAGCTGTTACCCGGCAAAACATCTGGAGCTAGTTTTATTTCACTCAACGTCTAATCCACATCACAATCATTGTGGTACTTGGCGGGTAAACGCGGTCATCCTCTAAGATTTGGGCAGTGGTTCGATTTATGTAGGACAGAACATCAAAGATCAGGGGATAGAAAGCAATAAGTTGAGCAAAATACTTTAACTTATCAATTGTCAGTATAGCCAAATTGCCAAAAGTAAGGGATTACCGGTCACTTCCTTCTTTTATGTCCACTTACTGCAAGTAAATATGAAAAGTATGGCTACCAAGTACAAACTGTTTACAATATCAACAATCCAAAACATAGCATTAGCATTCAATGGAAAATTACAGCCATTTGACCTTATTTATAGATTTTGGTCAATAACTATATAGATGATTGATCAAAGGAGAAGTTCAATTTGTCAACTGGACAAAGTTTGTTTGGTTGAAAACGTTTCGCCGCTCATCCGAGAGGCTTCGTCAGCTCTATATAGATGATTGTATACAATTCTGGCTATAATATTTTCCAACATACTTGGCTTTTTATCCCACCAATATCTCCTTAGCTGGTGTGTTCAGTAGCACTGGTTGATATACAAATCATTTTCTGACATGTAAACAATGAAAATTCTACTACCATTGAATCTAAGAAGGTCCACGGAATGAAAATGTCTGAAGCAAAATCACCTCAATCACCTCACCAAAACCTCATTGCATTCTCCCCACTGACCACAGGCTAATTATAGTTTTGGAAGGAATCAATTCCATTCTTTCTCTAGATCTGAGATTCAGCCATGCCCTGTCCAAAACAAACAACAATTCAACTCCTTTCAAGCAGACATTTCATTTGGTTATCCACATGCGCATTATTGGATGGGTGGCACTGCTGACAATGAGCCTCGAAGCCAAGACTAAAGGTTGGAGCAGTGGTCGGGGTGACGTGGTGGGGGATGGGTGTGAGGAGGTAGCACAAAATGATGAAAGAGGGGCAGAGGGTAGACATTTGATGGGAATGATTAAAGTCAAGAGAGCATAGAAGAAAAGATATGCATGCGTCATCATTGGTTCAAGTTAACCAATCTCCTAGAATGTAGTAATGCCGACAATGATTTGCTGTGAGTTTTAAAGTTTTACCAGCACATATAGCAGCTTGTGACAAACTTTCACAGGGTGTAGAAATAAGCAACACAATAAAGATGATATCAACACAGCAGGGCCATAGATGTGACACAAAAAAGGTTCTGAATGGATTATACACACAGTGCCTCTTGAAGCAGCACATTAATTATAGAGTGCAGTGAAACATGCTGGTTGCCATGACAACATGTGCTAGAATAATGATGATTCAGGCCCTTTGAGTTGGATAACTGGTGATTTAAATGGGGCCAAGAAGAAACTAAAGAAAATCACACCAAACAAGTCACCAATTAGTCAACTTCTGGTCAGATGTGACTGTAGGACTGGCCCTATGCAGAGCTGCTTTACATCTGAAAGACCACACGTGTGCTCATTAGGCTCCATGTGTTTACTCAGATTAATGTGCTGTTCTGTTGAATTGGTTACATTTGCGGTGCCTTGTTGTCCTGTTTGGGCGTTAGATTATCAAATGCACAAAAACTTCAAAGTAACACTTACTGTGGCAGCTGCAATGGAACAAAGATGTTCCATCCTTTGTTTAAAAGGTGGTGTTCTGAGTGTGGGTTTGGCCTGAACATAGTTTAGACTAAATTATTCACCAAGATGGATGTATTAAACACAGACAGATGTTATGAATTAGCAAGTTTTCTTTATTTTGATGTTATCCAAAATGTCCTTGTGTTTGATTTACTAGCCTAAATGGATTGTAAGATTATCTTGCTTCTGCTTAAAGGCAGCTGACGGATCTCTGTCAAATGCTCCTTTCTGAATGATGAGTGATGAGACTGCTGCATTGTGTGATGTGATGTATGTAGGCCATGTACAGTGTCCTAAATCTGACACTTTTGGGTGGATTAGGGCAGACCACAGGGGGGATGCTGACAGACATACCATCACATTAACCCTTTCCGTGCAACAGGCCTCAAATGCCAACACACTGAACTACCAGGCACCAGGCCTAAGCACCACACCCACCTTGCCGGGTAGAGACGTTCCTTTCATTGGCAGCAGTGAGGATGACTTGCGGGTGGCTCTGCTCCAGGACGAACAGCTCATCCTTGCCAACACGCCCGCTCTTGCCGGACTTCATGGTACCGGAGGGCCCAGAGGGAGCCAGGTACAGGCCGTTACAGTCTCTGAAAGCCACTTTGCCCGAACGGAACTCCAGCGTATAGCCGGTGGTTTTGTCAGGGGTGGCCGCCAGTGCGCCATCGTTGCGCAGGAAGCGGTTGTCGGAGGTCTGCAGGTGGTACCGCTGATCCTGAAACACCAGCGTGATCATGGAGTCCACTCCCCACGGCACATCCCGGTCAATGGCGATTTCATCCACCTTGGAGCTCAGGTGCGCATAGCGTTTACGCGTCATGCTGAAGATGTTGACCTGTGGGTGCATGGCAATGTGCACGCTCCATTTCTCAGCCACGGACACGGTTTGGGCGAAGCAGATGATGCGGTCCTCGGTTCCGCCCAGATAGCGGCCAAACTGCTCAGACTGCAGCGACCAGCGGCCGTCATCGTGCGCCGTGATGATGAAGCGGCATTCGGGGCCTGGGGTCTCACTGTCCCCTGTCACGTTGCCGTCTTTATCCGCAGAGATGTACCGGCCCAGATGAGACTTCAGGCAGAACACGTTGCTGTTGGACTCTTCTCCGCTCTGCTCCAGAGTCCAGATCTGCTTCTTCTTCAGGCTCGTGGCTGATGCGTTGATCTTAAAGCCAAACGTTTCTGCGGTCAGGTACTTGTTCCCGCAGTTGATGAGGCCAAACTGGATCTGCAGCATGTCGCTGGTCCCGTTGGCCGAGCCGTTAGTTGTCATGGTGCCTGGTCCGGGCCGGTTCTAGACAGGGGGATGCGGCTGAAGACTGGGATGCTGCCTCGCGTGCTTCTCTTTGTTTGGGAGTGTGCTGAGGCTGTGCGCGCCGCCGGTCCTCTCTGTGTGCCTGTCTCAGCAGCGCGAGCCCGCCGCCACAGCTGCACCCTTTATAACCATCAGTGACGTAGAGACTGGAGACACGCCCCCAACCAATACTTTTACATTTCATAGACAAAATATAATTCTCTATATACCTACAAAAAATCCACTAAGTTTGTGTCATAAGCTGTCACCGTGCCTGTGTATGTTTGAAGAACAGGAGTTTTAAAATGAATAAAACGTCTCAGACAAAGTAAATGTGGTGCTCTACCATAGGCCTACACATTATAACTTTTTTTAGTCATTCTATATCAGGCCACAAATAACATAACAGATAACATCTCCCCAAACGCTTTTATCAGATGGACTCAGCATTTGAATCATGAGGAGGCAGTGTGCACAAAGCCTCATTCATGTCCACATCAGAGGCAGGAAAGGTCCAGCTCCACAAACAAAGAGGCCAAACAAATCACACTGGCATCTCCCCACTCAGCCACAGCAACATATCACCAATATGGATTGTGCACCCACTGTAAGCTGTATCAGTGAAATTGCACATGTGTATGACAATTTTACTGCAAAATAGCATTAATATTGCATTGTGATCTTGCATGCATATTTATATTTTCATAAGCAAATTCAGTGGGTTTGTGTACGTGTTCTGGTGCCTTCTGTTTGCATGTTTGATGGGTTATAGGAGAAGTGCTGGTGTAATCTGGACTGAAACAGTAATCTAATACTGGGGACCCACTACAGGATACAGTCTGGTAAATCCAATTGACAATGAATCTTCAGACAAATCACATTCCCTTGTAATCCTGCTCCAGAAACACAATTTAATAACATAGCAGACTTTACTCAAATACATTTGTGTTTGGCAACATCTTTGTGGACAAAATATTTTAGCAAAGCAAGGAGTCAGATGTCATATATTTTTATTATCTTTGGTCCAAGTTTCTTTACTGTTTTACCTGACATGAATACATAAAAATGTCAAAATGCAAAAAGTATGGTTAACTCTTCAAGTGGATGTTTATAATTTGGGTTATCTTCTATGGCACCTGTTGCCTGGAAGAATCCATGACTCATCGCTGTACCAGCGGCGAGTCTGGTAATGCTTGGTCCAGAATGCGCTGCCGGTGCGTGTAGACAGACAGCTAAGTGAACCAATCAGAGAACAGTTAACGGACAGCGACGTGAACCAATCAAACAAAAGAAAAGAAAGAAAAGAAAGGCCTCTAGAGCTGTCAGCTGCTGTGGTTTTAAGGAATCGATGTGTTTTAGGTCATTTAAGACCAATTTTACAGCTGAATGGAAGGGACGTTCAGTTCTCCGATGTGCCAACTTGATTCAAAACTGAGGAGGAACTTCCGCTGCCCAAGAGTGACGTTGCGGGCAAAGGCAGGTGCACTGACGTCACCATCTTTGAACGAATCAGAATCGCGGAGTCCGTTGTTAACCGGGGGAGCGAGGGTGGAGCGAGGGTGTCCAAATGGTATCTCGCTGTATAGCAAATACAGAGAGATATCATTTGGCTGGCCAGGTAATGGCAGCTGTGTAACAACTGTTAACTTCATAAATTCATTTTCTGTACAGGCCTTTATTGTCCTCTGCATTTGACCCATCCTGTGCCACTGGGGCAACCTGTCAGGAGCAAAGTGTGCTCCCCACCCAGACTCAGAAACAGTAATAATAGTATTCGTGCAATCCCTCAGTTGCCCAGGTAGGATTCTGAAGTTCTTCAGAACTGAAGAAGCAGCTTGGGTGATCTGCGAAATGTATTTGATAAAAAAAAACCTTTGTCCAATAGACAGAATTGAATTTTTCCTTTGCAAATAATTATAATAGTATTATATTTTGTATCATTTTTTTTTCATTTGGCATTTGAAAGCAAATCTGCTACAATGTGAAGCTATAACAAAAGAAAAACAAGTATTTTTTTTTAAAGCATCCACCGTCTGTGGAGGTGGTCTGGTTCCACATACGTGGAGCAGCAGCCTTGAAGGCCCTGATTTACAAATCATGGATTTTATCATGGATTTATCAGTTTGACACAAATGCAAAGGTTGTGGCCAGTTAATTTTGTTATCAAATGATGCTTGTTGCCTCATGGAAATGGGGCAATATTATTCTAGAATCTTTGTGTTGAAGCTACCAAATTATTGATCCAAGCTAAAGTATCATGTCTAATAACTGGCAAAATAAATTATATTATACTATACTATACTATACTATTATACTATACTATACTATACTATACTATACTATACTATACTATACTATACTATTATACTATACTATACTATACTATACTATACTATACTTACAGAAAAGGGCCGGTATTACACTATTTTCTGATCTATGTTACAGTGTTGTTATCTCATCAAAAACATACCTGAAGTTGTGCTTTGTTTCATTCACACATGTTTAACACACAAACCCTGCGAGAGTTCTTCTCTCAAACACTTAGTGATGTCATGTAATATAGGAACTGCTCAGCTGTGTTTTTAACCTTCACACACCTTGACTAAAGCCATTTGGATAATTTCAGTCCTGGAATTGCCCATCTCTACTGAACAAAATATAACAGGTAGCTGTTAACATGAAACTTACTACTAAGTGACATCACAAGGTGGAACAGAATATTTTCAGCTTTGGAGACAGACTAATACTTAAACCTGAGTGACTGAAACCCAACTCCAGGTATGTTTTTGACGAGGCAACAACATTAAATCTTTAATCATTGACATATGTTATGGTATTTCATTTTACCTTTTAGTTGCTCCCTTTGGGAATTGTGAACATTCAGATGATATGAGATGAGAATTCCAAAGGGTCTAAACTTGACCTCACAGCATTTGCCAGAGCCTATAGTATGATAGTATGACTAGAGTTAGAGGGCAGGGTCTGGTTGTTATAGATTCACCCTTTGTTACACCAGTGCATTGCTGCCATACTTTTTTTTTTTTTATTGTTGCCTTTTTTGCTTCGTCTGTTAGCTCTAGCACATCTCCTTTGCTTTCACACTAACCCTTAAAGTGATCAGATTAGCAGTCATGTGTGTTGTCCCCACTGTCCTATTCTATAATGCCGGTCCAATAGAGAGAGAAGGGGGTGGAGGGTGGCCATCTTTGTTCCCTTCAGCTTTGAGGCAGTTACCGTGGAAACGGGCTGTGGACGGTTCTGATGAAGGGCAAGGAGCGACGCGTGCAACCAACACACTGACACACTGACACACAAAACCCACTGCGGCACTACTCAGGCCAATCAGAGCCCGTCCCCATCACACACCTCTGAGCTTCAGCCAATCACAGCGCAGGCTCACATCCGCTTTATATTTTACACCAGTCAGAAAGCAGATATATAATGCCACATCCAACCAGTGGCATTTACATAGTGGGCTATAGACTCCATTAAATTAATTGGGATCAGGGAGTTCAGTTGGATGAATAGCTGAGATTTCCTTATTGCATTGTCACTGCTGTAAATGGAATTATGCATGGCTCATAAAATGGGCTAAATGCAACAAAGATGGATTAAAAGGAAACAGGCCAAGGAAAAGGGAGGATGGCAGTAAATCTGTGAGCGGAAGGAGAGTATGAGCTGTGAGAAAAGATGTGACAGTTACACAATAGTGACACTTGTAGCGGATCCAGAATTCTTTGTAGTCAGTGTAGGGAGAGATAGATCGGAAACAAAATATACAGCCTATAAAGATTAATTTGATCAAAATTCTAAGAATATTGTGCACTAAATTAGAGACCATTTCTGTAACAGAGTCCAAAATCATAAAATTTAAAAAGATAGAAGCATGTGAGAGTGACTGAATACATTGTAGTGTGTGTTTTTAGTTTTGTAGCATTTACTGGGGTCCCAGACTATAAAAAACAATGCATTACACACTTAATAGCCCTTTATTGCACTAAATAAGTGGTTCCCAACAATTTCTACTTTATTGAGCTCTCGCCTGAGACTTTAGATGAGTAGTCGTGTACTTCCTACTTTGACACACTTGGGAAAAGAAATTTATGTTGATGCTGTACTCCAAATGCCCTGAACATATAAAACAGCTAGGCTAATGAGGGTGAGCTCAATTATAGAAAAAATGATAATCATGGTTATTTAGCTCATAACTGAAATCACAAAACGATTACCTCTGCACAGTCAAAATTAACCTGTAGAGAAAATATAGACTTGAAATATGTTGTTACTACTAATGCCAAGTTAACTGTATTTTTGATTATATTTGTAATTTGCTAGAATATTAATTGAAATCACTATTTTGCACAGGCATCTGCTAACCTTAAAGGTGCACTGTGGAGCTTTCTGGTGGAGGGTCTGCCACTTGTGAGTCTTCTTGGAAATGCTATTGCTTTGTTTATAGTATCACATTAAATGTATCTATTTCCATGGAGACAAGCCCACAAATGCCTCCAGGCTAAGGTACAGGTCAGATCTGTGGAGATGTGAGCTCATTCATTGTAGGAATGCATGTTTTTCGTAGTATTTTTGCCATATTGTACATCTGGCAAAAGGAGAAATTCAATTTGTCCACTGGACAAAAGTTTATTTGGTCGAATACGTTTCGCAGCTCATTCAAGCTGCTTCTTCAGTTCTGGTCAGACGCTGGTGGACACTGCTTATAACTGGCTGCAGGGAGGAGCTAACTACAATGAAATTACTCTGAGGCTACATCCACACAGCAATGCAACGCAGGATTTTTTTCTTACCGGGTAAAAAAAATATCACGTCCACACTGGGAACGGATCAGTAAAATATCACGTACACATGGCAATGGAACGCTTGCTGAAAATGACGCAATACACATGGAACGCCTCTATGTGCGCTGTAAGCCCGTCCCACCGGACCGCTCTGGATATCCGAAAGTTCTCTCTCCATTCTGCGTCCATGACAGCGCCATTCACAAAGTTGTCCCACCAGCTACTTGTTCTTCCAGGTCTCACCCAAAATCTCCTTCTTTTGGCACATCTAGTAACACATCGTGGCAGGTTTAAAAGAATCTGGCGCATGTTGTGCTGTAAGCGTCTCTGCTGCTCGTCTAGTTGGTATAACTGCAGTACATTTTCTTTCAATAACGCAAGTAAACTTAGCAGTGACTGCAGCACTGCTACTACTGCTACTCTGGTGTCCATGGTCGCTGTCTTGTTACGAATGAATGTTGCGCGCGAGGCTGCTATTTGTTCTGGCCATGTGGTTGTGACAGAGGCGTAAACAAATCCGTTCTACTCGTCCAGACGACTCCGCAATGGTAACGTTGCCAGAGTTTTCCACTCTGGAACCTGTTCCCAAAAAATATCATTTTGGGGTCCCAGAACGCTGGTGCCATCTGGACGCAAGACCAAAACAATAAAAAACTTTATCGGATTCACTCCACAACGTTGCCGTGTAGACAGGGTATCAAACTATCACACCTACTTGTTTACAGTTTTTGTTAGTTGTTTGTTAGTGACCTGCTGCCCTATTGTTTTCTTTATTTGTTTTGATTTAGGTTGGAGGATAGAGTTATAGATGGGAGACAAATGGTGTCTGAGACCTCCATTTCTGTTCAAGGAAGGATTCTCTTTCTTGACAAAAATAGCCTCTTTAACTCCCCTCTCAAACCAGTTCTTTTCTCTGGCCAAGATCTTAAGGTGTTTGTGGGTTTGAAATAGACTGGGATTTCATGTTGTCTGAAAATCCTCTGTAGGTTTTCAGAAACGCCGGCCAGGTAAGGAATGGTTACACCCTTCCTCCTGGGTTCTGATTCTCTGTTGTCTTGTTTCTTGTCCTTGTCTCTCTTAGTTTTATTGCAAGCCCATTGAGGATACCCACAAACAGAGAGGGCTTTCTGCATATCGTATATCCTTTCAGGCAAAGCAATGATATCTCCATAGAAACAAGTTTGTGGTGGATCCCCTAACAGAAAAGTTACACAGTGCACTTTTAAAGCTCCAAATAATACTAGAGTATAGTTTAGGAAGCGCTGCACTAAATGAAGTTCATTGTGGCACTTCAGTCGTGTTTTGTGGGCTCCAGATCAATGGTGTAGTACTGCTGTTAGTGTGCAGCAGATTTGGGTTTGTACAAACATTTTATGATAGCTGAAATATAGGGTATTTTTGTGTTTTTCCTAAATATAGTAACAATTTTATATGCCAACCTGTCTTTTCCCAGGCGTATGTTCAACAGTTTACATTTATCAGATATAATCATCAAGAACTATATTTTTTCATCAACCACAACCAACTCCCTGTTACAAATCTGTATTTTACCCCATCAGCTGACCACATATTTCGATTTAAAAATAACCCATAGCGATTATGATGGTCACTGCAATGATTACAAATATACAGGGCCAACATGTGTGCCATCTCTACAGCATTAACCTACATTATACAGCTGCTTTCCATGCCAGTCCTGGTGGTGTATCTTGTGATGGTCATGCTGTGGTCAGATGATGCCCCAGGTATAGGGCAGAACACATTAGTCCCATTTGGAAGGTCCTGATTTGGTGACGCCCTGTTGTTAGCAGCTCCCCCAGGGTTACAGATGCTCCACTATTGATTATATCGATCAGAACAATGGCAGCACATGCTTGGGGACAGACACCATCTTTTCTTCTTCTTTGTCACACTCGTTAGGCTCATGTTACTGATGAAATATGACAGACCCTGGTTTAAGTCGTTTTCAGTGCTTGAAGAACTTAAAATCTGTGAAAATGCTACATAAAATCTACTACTTAAAAATTCTACTACTATCTTCTACTGTTGATTAGTGCTACATTTTAGGTATAAATTACTCCTGACTTCACTATTGCTGCTGTAATTGCTTCTACAAAATACAAGGCTACACAGTAATGAATGACTGTTTTATTATTTTATTACTATACCGCTACTGATATTCATCTGTTTTTATACTACTATAATAATCGTTTTTATTGCCACAAATTCAACAACTAACTATTTCACTGCTTCTACTACTTCTGCTACTATTACTACAACTACTACTACTACTACTACTACTACTACTATTACTACTACTACTACTGCTGCTACTATTACTACTACTACTAGTAGTAGTACTACTACTACTACTGCTGATACTGATACTACTGCTGCTCCTTCTACCATCAATATACCACAAACCACTTAGCAATGTTCCTTTTTTTTGGCTAGAATATTTTCATAATTTTTGTCAAGGATATATTTTTGCAGACTAAACCTAAACCATAACTAAAACTAAATAAAATATGAATAAAATAATAATTAAAATCTCCCTGCAATGGCGTATACTGTAATTTTGCTAAAAGTATTACTGACTACTGATTCCATTAATGCTACTGCTGCTGCAAGTAAAAGTTTTTTTTTTAAACATATATTACATTTACACGTCCGCTCACCTCCAGATCATTATTTACACACATTAGGTGCTAAGACTTGTTTCTTACAGACACTGAAATCAGATCACTAGTTTAGCTAACTTTTATCTCAGCTCTGCATGGTCAATGTTTGAACACTTCACAAGAGAATTCCTTTATCTGAGAAACCCTGGCAGGACCCAGACATTTGGTCAACTCTCGGCTGAGCCAACAAGACTGACCAATGCTTGTGTCTCCTCTAACAAAGCACTCCAGGACATAGGGATAAGGATGAAGGATGAGTTTTTTCATTAAGGAAGTGGGGAGGCTACCAAATGTTTGTAATAAAGTTGTTTGGATAGTCCCCAGCACTCATATTCTCAGTATATTTTATGCTTCCAGATTCTGGGAATAGAGTGACAAATGTGGGTGAAGGTTCTCAAGTGAGGTTCAAAATTATCATCCTTTAGCTATTTACATTAACCTGAGTAACCTTTTGAAATGGCTAAACTTCTCAGAGTAGTTTTTAGACATTTTAATCAGACTTGAGTAATATATTTTACAGTGTAACGGTACTCTTACTTCGGTAAAATGTTTGGTTGCCCTTCTTATTGAGTCTGTAAGTGCTAAAATCTAGCGGTGCTTTTTACTTTTTTTAATTTATTAAGTAACAGTACTCTGCGTCGCACTGCATCTCTGTATTTCATACAGTTCTGACTCTGTTAGTTATCCACAGTATAATATAAATTCCATATGTCTCATACTTATTGCTGCTGTGTTTCCCTGGTAACAGAGGCTCAGATGTGCAGTGTGTGTCTTGGCGTTCAGAGGAATGTTCAGCACAGCTGCTCCCCTCTCGGGCCTCCTCAGACCTCCTCTCCATCGCACAAAGAGCTGGAGCTCTTGCCACAGGGACAAGTCACTCTCTCCATTCTCCCCTTGGCCCCAGGGTCAGAGGTCATCCGTGTGTGTGCCGTGGGGGGCCTTTCACTTGCTTATTGTCATGGCAGCATTCAAAGCAGGCCAGGCAATATTGGCTGACCGGCAAAATTAATGCTATTTTTCAAAGTGTATAATGAAATATGTCTTCAAAGGTCAATAAAATTTGAGTATCTCAGCATCTATAGGGCCAAGAATCTCAATCCAAATATCTACACAATTTTAACTCATGTTTCCTAACACATGCCACCCTGGAAACATAAAATAAGAAAATTGCCAGGTGGCATAACACAATTGCCTATCTTTACCGAACAAAAGGTAAAAGTTAGTTGTTAACTTGAAAACAACCACTTCACGACATCACAAGGTGGAACAGAACATTTTGAGCTTTGGGGTTGTAGACTGACTAATAATGCTGGTGTATTCAAGCATGTGTGAATGGCCACAACTCCAGGTACGATCTTACATGACTTAAAGCTCACTAGAACCTAATCCACGTAATATAGGATCTTAAAGATGTAAGCAGTTATTTCCCTTGTATAGGGAATAAAGTCTAACTTGTCTAAAGTCTAACTTATCTAACTTGATAAAACATCGGCGTGTTCACAGATAACTGTTTTGGTCAGTAAGACCAGTACATATTCTTTTGTAATGATTTAGTTTTGGATTACAATGTATTCCTTCCATCTTTTGTCTGATACAAGACAGAAGACAACTTCTCTAGTTACATCATCTCTGGGGGTGAATAAGCATGTTTGCCAATCAGTGCCAACTATCACCATCACACAACTACACTGACACAGAAAAGGTAAGTGAAGTGCCTTGCTCAAGAACATAACAATAGTATGCAATTTCAGTATATAGAAACTGTGACCCTTTGGATTAGTGACCAAATACATATCAGCTGAAGTGTCAGTCCACTTTAATACCCTCTGAATAGATATTATAACTGACAGATATAGGTCAGTATGATGCTGCTGGTGGAGAAGGGGTGGGGGGAGGTCATATGTAGGGTGTGTGTGTGTCTGCTTTCCTCAGCTCATTCTCTCCATCTCTCCATTCCTTCACTGTCTTTAGGAGTTGTAACCAAAGTCTGACTCAAGGTCGTTACAGTGCACCGCGCAGCATTTGTTTGAGTGGGCATCGATTGCCCCCCCCTCCCCTCACTCTGACTACAGGGAAACTCGATCAGTGCTGCACTATTAATACCGTTCTCTTCCTGCCCCTTACTGAGACCATGACATCACATCCTGCGGTAGTGAATGAACCCCATTGGGATGTGGATATCCCTCTTCCCCTCACATATCCTTCCTCATATTAACTACCTGTTTTTGTGTATGAAAATAATACCAACACAGTTTTGTGACAATTTTACAATATAAAAGTCTATTAGGGATTACATTTTTTAAAAATACACAGTAGGCCTGCACAATATATTGCAATCTAATTGGTACAATTATCAAATGGAAAACTTGTTGTACCTGTGGAACAGGTTTAGTTTTCTTAAATGTTAATGCTAAAGGAGTTGTTTTCAGAGTGCTCTCTGAACAGAATACTTACTAAACATGTTTCCAATTTAATCTCAATAATTGCAGTTTGATTTATTTCCCCCAAATTGTGCAGCCCTTATATATAGCTAATGTGAATTCTATCCATTAAATGTAGCCACAGCCTTTATAATAGTTCTGCTTTCACATGTACGATCACTTGAGCTATCAAGTAAGAATAATCTGTTTTTGATCTATATATTGTTTTCGACCAAACAAACTTTGTCCAGTTGACAAATTGAATTTCTCCTTTTATCATGGATTCTACCTGGACGACTGAGGGATTCTTCATGTATATATTGTTTGGTTTTGATTGAAATAATTGCATTCACACTATGAAAGTAGTTGTTGCATTTTGGTAATTAGTTTAGTGATATTAATTTTAAACCTGATATGATTATCTAGTATTCCTTAGACTTCTGGAGTACTACCTCCTCCTCCTGCCTGTTGTGTCTAATAGAACTCTGTAGCGCCCTCACCTGGCCATCACGCCACACTACACTACCCTCCTCACTACTGCAGAGTCACACATTACCACTGCACATGGACCTCCACCTCCTCAGTCTCCCTCACACAATACAAACACTATCAGATGAGATCATGACAGGTGTTGCTACCACTTCTCCCTTGAGTCCCCCCTCAGTTTCCTGTCCTTGGCTGTGGACCCCATCAAAGCCAGCCACTGGAGCCCACCCAGGTCCCCTCCCGCACCCCTGGCCTACTCTCATCTTCTTTCTCTTCATGGACAATCAGCAGTTTTACATACTAATGACAGACCCTCATCCTACAGAGGTCTGGGAGCCCCTATAGATCGGCCATTTTGGACACACACACACAAGACAGAGCCAAGTGCGGCAGCTGTTCTCTTCTGGACTCTTATTACACACTCAGTGATGCTGGCTTCTATATTGTCCACACCCTTTGCAGTGAATAACGGACTGCTTTAATTCCAAGTCTTTGTCTAAGTCATATGTTTTTGTCATTTTATGTATTGGCGGTGCATTGATGTAAATTATATAAGATGTAAATAATTAACTATTGGGGTGTTAATGGAGAGGAGCAGGGGACACATTCACACACCATCTGTCACTAATGGATGTAAAAGATACTCTGGTTTAACCCTATGAAGAGAATGATAGTTTTATAATAAATACATGTGATTGTGTGTTAGCAATTTAGCATTAGCCCAAGCCTTCAGTAGGTTGCTAGCTTCCAAAATGCTATGGAAATGTAATTTAAAAAGGTGAAAAGACTTGAAACATGTATGTCAAGGCTAACACTTCAAGACATGTTCTGACAGACTACCCCTTAAGCAGGTTTTGTCACTTGATTTCTACATGATAAATCACCAGCTCAAACAATAATGTATGTATACAGGATACCACACTGTGTCCATAGGAACAAGCAGCAGAACAGATACAGGTCTGATCTGAGGAGAGGTGAGCCAGACCACAATAGAATGCATGTCTTTGTTTTTTCTAGCAATAAAACACCTGTAATTGAATAAATGTATGTGAGAGAAGAGAAAGCCTTAGTGTGGAAAATTACAGGCAAAGCAATAACAATAACATCCCTGACTGAAAAAATTACATAGTGCACTTTTATGCACTATGTATATATAGTGCATAAATATATATATATATATATATATATATATATATATATATATATATATATATATATATATATATATAAATTATATATACACACACACACACTCAACAAAAATATAAACGCAACACTTTTGTTTTTGCTCCCATTTTTCCTGAGATGGACCCAAAGATCCACTCCAAATTCACTCCAGATACACAACACTACCATTTCTCTCAAACATTGTTCACAAATCTGTCCAAATGTGTGACAGCGAGCACCTCTGCCCCGCCGAGACAATCCACCCCACCTCACAGGTGCGCCACATCAAGATGCCGATCCGACATCATGACCAGTGCACAGGTGTGCCTTAGACTGCCCACAATAAAAGGCCACCCCGAAATGTGCTTTTTTTTTTTTTTTTGCTTTATTGGGGGTCTGGGGACTCAGAACCAGTCAGTATCTGGTGTGACCACCATTTGCCTCATGCAGTGCAACACATCTTCTTCTCATAGAGTTTATCAGATTGTCAGTTGTGGCCTGTGGAATGTTGGTCCACTCCTCTTCAAAGGCTGTTATGGACGAAGAACACAGGTGCATTTTATTGATGGCATTTTGAATGCACAGAGATACCGTGATGAGATCCTGAGGCCCATTGTTGTGCCATACATCCATGAACATCACCTCATGTTTCAGCAAGATAATGCACGGCCCCATGTTGCAAGGATCTGTACACGATTCTTGGAAGCTGAAAATGTCCCATTTCTTGCATGGCCAGCATACTCACCGGACATGTCACCCATTGACCATGTTTGGGATGTGCTTGACCGGCGTATACGACAGCGTGTACCAGCTCCCACTAATATCCAGCAACTTCGCACAGCCATTGAAGAGGAGTGGACCAACATTCCACAAGCCACAATTGACAATCTGATAAACTCTATGCGAAGAAGATGTGTTGCACTGCATGAGGCAAATGGTGGTCACACCAGATACTGACTGGTTCTGAGTCCCCAGACCCCCAATAAAGCAAAAAAATTGCACATTTCGGGGTGGCCTTTTATTGTGGGCAGTCTGGGGTGCACCTGTGCACTAGTCATGATGTCGGATCGGCATCTTGATGTGGCGCACCTGTGAGGTGGGGTGGATTGTCTCGGCGGGGCAGAGGTGCACGCTGTCACACATTTGGACAGATTTGTGAACAATGTTTGAGAGAAATGGTAGTGTTGTGTATCTGGAGTGAATTTGGGATCTTTGGGTCCATCTCAGGAAAAATGGGAGCAAAAACAAAAGTGTTGCGTTTATATTTTTGTTGAGTATATATATAGTGATCAAATCTCTGAAGAGTTGGACTGCACTACCAGATTTCCCCACATGCAGCAGAATTGTGTTCCCTTTGCTACAGACTCGCAGAACTGCAACTTACACACACTTGGATCCTCTCAACTCATTCCTCGCAATGTGACCTATTTTACTCTGGGCCGCGCCTCCATAGCATGAAACACACATTTACATTTGCTCTGGACAGATGGAAAATTCACCATCGTGCCCTACTTTTGCAAGAACTCCACATTAATATTATTTGTTCTGGATTCATAGGGTCTGAACTAGATTGGCCCTCCCTTTTAAAATGCATGACCTTTTTAACCAATAATCTTAAATTATTCAGTAGGGGGAAAAAAGCAGGTACCCATTTCCAAACCTTGAGAATATACATTTGGTTTCCTTACAAATGCTGTTCAATTATTCATGCATCCTTTGAGTCATTTCTGCAAGAAATCTTAGCCTGCATTACTTTAGATATGATACATTTGTAGCTGTGATCTATTATGTATAACACTTGTAGTTCTTTTTATGTAAGTTGAATCTCGGTCTATGGGAAAATGGGACAGCCAGCATTCTTTAAGAGTGCCTAACCCGCTGGCGAATGTTAGTGTTGCCAAAGTAACGGGAATAACACGAGGGAGAGTTGGCGCGCGTCTCACTGTGTCACTATGATGGAGATATAAAGAGTGTCCCAGGGCTCCTCCGCTCTAGACCTTATGTAACCGTTTACTCTTATGGGCTTAGGAAAGCTCCATCCAGGATACCTATCTATTGTCTGTAAATCCACTCACAAAAAGCTTGCAACAATGTCAGATGTGTTATGGAGATGAATCTATAAACTACTGACTAACTACTGATTTTGCCCAAATTCCAAATAAAATATTATCGTTTAGAGCATTTATTTGTAGAAAATGACAAATGGTCAAAATAACCAAAAGATACATGTTTTCAGACCTCTAATAATGCAAAGAGACAAGATCAAATTCATCTTAATACAACATAATACTAATGTTTACACTTAAGAAGAGTTCAGAAATCAATATTTGGTGCAATAACCCCTATTTTTAATCACAGCTTTCATGCGTCTTGGCATGCTCTCCACAAGTCTTTCACATTGTTCTTGGGTGACTTTATTCCACTCCTGGTGCAAGAACTGAAGTAGCTCAGCTTTGTGTTTGTGTTGGAATTCAACAGACGCTGGAAGCCATATCAGATGGGCTGTAATACATGTAGAGATGCTGATTTCAGAAAAAAGTGGTCTCTTTTTTTTCCAGAGCTGTATAAAACCAGTGTACTAGTATTATTATTATTATTATGAACTTGATCTGACCTGTAACCTGGCCTCACTCACCTGCATGTCTCCTTAGATAAGTTTCACACCAAGCAGAGCAATAACATCTGCATGTTGACAACCTCCACCAGAAAAATTACATAATGCACCTTTAACAAATGCATAAATGTTGTTGGACAGTTTAAATAGTTAAAATAGACAGTGCATGTTTCTCTTAATAGTTCATTTTTATTTTTTATTTTTTAATTTTTCTGCATTGGTAGTAAGTAGTACTAGTAGAATAAAATTGCAGATAGCTGTTTATTAGTTGCAACTGTACTAGCATTACAGTACTGCAGATCAATTTCACTGTGCATAATAGTAGTTTTTATTATCAGAAGTGGAAGTATTCGCAATATTTTGTAGTATGCTGTGATATAACAGCCATAAATGTACCACTTTTTATGTTGTCTTTCTTTATCTTTTTGACATGTGTTGTCATCATCATATTCAAAACTTCAACAATTGGGTGCTTATGTTATTTTGTTGATATAATATCTATTTTTGCATTGCCAAATGTCATTGTTTGAAAAAGACACATAGCACAGCGAGAATGCTACAGCCTTATCAGATGGGAGCGACAGGCAGGTATTTACAATAGTCCTGGTGAACGTCTCCATAAAAGGCAATGGCGTTCAAGTGATTTCCTGACACTCTCAACCAATCACAGTGCAGAGAATCACCTACCTGTCCTAGCCTGCTGTTCAGTCCCTTGAGGTAAAAGGTTGCCTAAAAAGGTTCTATGTCTCCCATGCAAACTTAGGTTACACAATTGCAGATTTAACATATAATTTGAGTGGTTATGTAAGGATCAGCCTGCTCTGTCTTGACCTAGATTCAGTATGTTGGGAATCCCGGAGGAACATACATCAACATGAATACACCCAACCATATGTCTGCAAGTGTTGCACAAGTGTACTTGCTGTTGAAAAAAAGGAGTTCCTGGTTAGGTCTTATGACAGGAAGAAATGAGAAAGTTGTATATAGGCCACAGCTTTGAGCAACTATTGGTCAATGGAACACAAAGCACAAAGCATTGGATAATCTGTAGAAGTTGTTTGGTTGCACCGTAGATTGGTAGAATACCCAACACTTTTACTCAAGTAAGATTTTGGTACTAAAAGCTTCACCACATAACTTTTGAGCCAAAATACAGATTAAAATAAAAACATGTTTTTTCATTATTATGGCTGTTTTTTATTG
Source organism: Paratrypauchen microcephalus (assembly GCA_036785185.1). Classification (NCBI taxonomy): domain Eukaryota; kingdom Metazoa; phylum Chordata; class Actinopteri; order Gobiiformes; family Gobiidae; genus Paratrypauchen; species Paratrypauchen microcephalus. Next base: position 339,936 of record JAVJIX010000135.1, read on the forward strand.
CACTGAAAAAGTAAAAACATTAGTCCTTTCTGTCAACGGATCCACAAACCTGACTCTTATTTGCCCCGGGGGTTGTTTCCATGAAAATGTTCTTCATTAGTCCATTCAGAATGCTTGTGAATATGGTTTTGACTTTCTGTTTCCATGCAGGTGATGCGCCACACCCAGAAAGTTACACAGTGCTGCTTTAAAGTGCCGCTTCTTGTATCAGAAGAAAAAAAGCATTGACTCAAACTATAACTTAAAGCCCCAGTGTGTAGGATTCGTGGCGCATAGGTGGATGGTGCTATTGCATTTTCTGTTTTAGCTACGGCAGACCTCGAGGGTCACCCGGGCGCGCGGCTCGTGCCCGCGCACGCTACTGTATAAATAAAACGCTGTCCCGTTTTTTTTTTTTTTTTCTTTTCTCATGAAAACACACATTCCCGATCATGTACCATGACACTCTACACATCAAATGAAACCTTACAGTCTCCTCGTTTTGACTATGCAATTCATTTCCCTGCACAACAATCACTCCCCGAGCACATGGGGCTTTTATACGGAAAAGCGCAAAACGAGGTTAGCTTACCTTAGAATGCTTTGCACAGGTCAAACTCTGTATTTCACCATAAACTTGCTCTCAATTTGTCCGTAAGGATCCAGCGAATAAAATCCAGTAAAACAATTTAGTCCAAAACACGTGTTAGATCCATTACGACGTGTGATCCGGCAGCATGCTTGTGTTGTTTACCCAAAACCACGAGCCTTGCCGAAGGCGAAGGTGGAGCTTAAATGTCCTTCTGCGGCTCTCGTATTCAAAATGGTTGCCTCTGCATGGGGAAGATCCCCCTTTTATGTGACTATATCTAAGTCCAAAAGAATACTTTGATTTCATGATGGAAGTGAAAAGGCTTGGAAAACAATGTATTTTTGAATGGGTATCTTCAATTTCAGTAATTAACGGGTAAAAATCTTACACACTGTCCCTTTAAAAAGTAAAATATTCACATGCAATCAAATAATCTACAAAGTCTGATGAAACATATTTAACCCTCTGAGACCCACAGTTGCAGAATTGCAACATTTACTTACTATCCCAGCACCCCACACTCTGCACTGCATCATTTTTGGAGGGGAATTTTTAATATTGGAGGGAATATCATATTCCAAAGTCAAATGATACAGCTGCCTTCTACTGACCACCCAGCTCTCTTTTCTGAATCAATTTTTACTAATCTAAAAGTAAATATACAATCTGTAATATTTTCATTCATAACTTGTTTAGTGTTAGAAAAGTTTTTTTTTGTTTTTTTTTAAGTATAATACACATGATTTAGAGTGATTTATGTAAATGTTGCAAAAACGCAACACTGGGTTACAAAGGGTGCACCTTTTACACAGAGAATCCCTAACCTTTGTGAAGTGGCTGTTCACAAGAAAATGTACCAACACAGACGGGAGAGCCAAAGTGGACCTCATTCTGCCGTACATCTCCACCTTAAAGCCACGGGCCACTCCTTTGAGGACAGTGAGGCACAGATTAGTACCAAGGGAGTGTGCAGGGTAAGCCTGCTAGGTCTGAGCTTGGCATATCAGGAGATACGGTCATGAAGCTCACATCAACACTACCTACAAGGCAAAACTACAATGTGTATGCAGACAACTTTTTCACCTCTGTGCCTCTGCTTGTTAAACTGCTCGAGTGTGGCATACACTTTGTTGGCACTGTTCGTCCTGTGCGTGTGCCAAGCCTCAGGTTAGCAGAAGAGAAGGAGCTAAAAAAACAAGAGAAAGCTTTGACTTCAGAACGTCGGAAGAACACAACATCTGTGCGGTGAGGTGGTATGATAACCGGTCAGTCACACTTCTCTCCACTTTTGATGGGCCAAACCCAGTCAACAAGGTTGCACGGTGGAACAAATCTACCAAATCCTTCACTGAAGTGAGAAGACCATCAATTGTGAAGATGTATAATAAATTAATGGGTGGGATCGACTTGCTGGATTCCAGTACAAATTGCACATGAGGTGCAAACGGTGGTACATGTACATCTTTTGGCACACCATCATCATTGCGGCGGTAAATGCTTGGCTGCAATACAAGTGCGACTGCAAGACCCTGCAGATCCCCTACTGCTGCACATTTATTTTTATCTTTACTTTCAATGCACATTCTATTGCACTTTACCATTTCACTGGTGCATCTTCCATTGCACATTTTTGATGCACACTGCACATTTTTGGACATCTGTAAATAGGTATTTATTTATTCTTGTTTCGTGAGGGGAAAGGTTTACAGGACAGTTGTGAGACCAGCCATGATGTATGGATTAGAAACACTTGCAATAGGCAGAAGACAGGAGGCAGAGCTGGAGATAGCAGAGTTAAAGATGCTCAGATTCTCTTTAGGAGTGACAAGGATGGACAGGATCAGGAATGAGGTCACCAGAGGGACAACACAGACAGGAAGGTTTGGAGAAAAAGCTAGAGAAGCCAGATTGAGATGGTTTGGACATGTTCAGAGGAGGGACAGTGGATATATTGGTAGAAGAATGTTAGAGATGGAGCTACCAGGTAGGAGACAAAGAGGAAGACCAAAGAGGAGATTTATGGATGCAGTGAGGGAGGACATGGAGGTAGTTGGAGCCAGAGTAGAAGATACAGAAAACAGGGCGAGATGGAAAAAGTTGATTCGCTGTGGCAACCCCTGAAAAAGGGACAAGCCGAAAGGAGAAGAAGATTTATTCTTGTTTCGTCTTTATATTGTATTTTGTACATTGTCTTGTTGCACTACATGGCCAGAGAGAAACATATGGCAGAATTGACAATAAAGCTGACTTTGATCTTTGATCTTTGATCATTGATCTTTGATCTTTGATCAGGAGAGGGTTCCAGGTACAGCTCTCTGCCTCTCTCATTCAAACTAACACCGTGAAGAGAGGTAGACCTTCAGTGGACGAGGAAAGATCACCACTAAGTGCTAAAAAGATACTGTACAACACTCCGAAAGGACAGCATTGGACACTTTCTTCATAAAGATTAGAAAAGAGGCCAGTACAGGTAAGAGCGAATACACATCCACCTCTTGCGTAGAGTTCGATGTCCGCTTGTGCTTCAGAGATGTGACTTCAGTTTCATATTTGATGAGTGACATGATAAAGAGAAGAGTCCTGCAGCACATCATTGAATGTTCTTGTTCATATACAGGATTGTTGTATTAAATATAAGTTTTGAGTAAAAAAAAAAAAGTTCAAAACATTCTCATGTACACTTAGTGCTGTTCTGCATAAAAAAAATCATTTTAAAATATGTTTTGATTTTATGGAGTGAGCAAAAACTAATACAATATATATATATATATATATATATATATATATATATATATATATATATATATATATATATATATATATATATATATATATATATAAAATAAAAGCCAACTTTGTATTAGTTTTTGCTCACTCCATAAAATCAAAACATATTTTAAAATGAATTTTGAACAGATTACCACCAAGAGGTGGGTGGTAATGGGTTAAATTTATGTATATTATAAATATTAAGATGTCTACTTTTCACCATTGCCTCACTTCTGTTTGAGTAATATGATTATATTACTCAAACAGAAGTGAGGCAGTGTGGTGAAAAGTAGACATCTTAATATTTATAATATACATAAATTTAACCCATTACCACCCACCACTTGGTGGTAATCTGTTCACGCTGCAGCTAACAGCACTATCAGCAACAAAGACTAAGCTATAGAGTGGCCACTATTACACAAAGGGGTAATTAAATAGGAGAGGTATGGGGTAGGGCTGATCCAGATACTTGAGAACCTGGGGGTCAAGGATTCATCCACCTTTAGGGGCTATAGGCTGCTCCCTTTGAAATCCATGTTCACTTTGTTCTCATCATTATGATGGCATGAGCAGGAGGGGGGGCAGGGCACTGTTGTGTTGCTGACTCAGGAGTGGCACAGCTATGAGGACATGAGTGAAACCTAGAGCCAGAGAGAGACACATGACTAAATTAGAAACTATTTGTTCATTTCCGCTTGAAAGAGGTACATTCCTTTGACACTACCCAGTCATTTAAATAAACCAGGGTCTCAGAAGTAGGCAGGTACTTCTACTTAGAAGTATTTACAAGTTTACAGTTCCTGTTAGTGAGTTGTGGAAGTGCAAGACGTAACAGTCACATTTACTTAATTATGTGCAGGTACTGTTACTAGTATTACAGCAACAGTATCAACAGTAGTAGTTGTAGAAATAATGGAAGTTGTAGTAGCAGTAGAATAATTAGTCATAGTGGTTGTTATAGTACTAGTTAGTCCTACTAGTACTAGTAGTAGTGGTGGTATTAATACGTACAATATGTGCTTGTAGTGTCAGCTGGCAGTATAAGGCATATGAAGTACAACAACACCAATATTAAGAGAAATTTGTGACTGAAGCTGCAATTTTTGTAATTTCTGTAATTGTATCTATAATCTTCACTTCACTATAGTATTTTGGAAGTAGCAATACCAGATTTGTCTTCTTCCTTCCTCTATATACGTCATTATGTATGACAAGTTAGGATATTACAGACGAAGGCTTGTGTTGCACTTTTGGAAAAACCTGATTTGTGTGACCGTGACTGCAGGACTGTTGAGAAAACTTTCTTGTCCCAGCATGCACCCCGACACGCTCAATAGAAAATATTCAGTGGACCGTCCTGGCTTGTCAGTCCCCCTGTAACCATTTAAGTTCCAAGATCATATATGCACTGGGAAGTTCCTGGCCCATATACCTGCAACTGTTTGCCTTATATGGTGCTGCGTATACTCAGTTTAGAGGAAGTCTTGTTTTGTTTTGTGTGTGCGGTAGAAAAAAATGACAAAGTTGCGGTTCCGGCTGCTATGGGAGGTGGCACAGAGCAGCCCACAAGGAAGTCGTTTGGATTTCATCTCTACTTTTATTGTTTAGGCTGTAAAGTTTAAGTGAAATTTAATATGGCGAAAAAGGAAGGGCAGTTGTTAATAGAAACTTTATAATGATCTTGAGTAATTTAATCTTTACAGTCATACAATCATACAATCTTAAGAGCATGGAAAAATGTTGTGTGTGTTGTTTTTTTTTTTTTAAAGGAAACTCACCTTCTGCAGTTTCCAGTTAGTGAAACACACAGAGAGAAGTGACATTTCTTCATTCCATTGTAATCACTGACAACACAATTTTACAACAAACAAAAAAATCTGACTCTATTTTAAAAAAAATGTAATTGAAATACTGAATAGAGTAGTAGTATAGCTGCAGCACTGATAGAAAAAGTAGTAGGCTTGAGGTAGTAATTAGTATAGTATACTATAGGATTTAGACTTAGTACTGATAATAGTAGCAGTAGTAGTATTAATAGTAGTAGTATTAACAGTTTCAGTCACCTAGATCCTATAACTATAGTAAATAATGTGCTAAACCCAAACAGACACAGACTGGTACAGTGCAATGACAAGCCCGGGGGGGTGAAGCTAATTTCCTTGAGAAGTTGTCCCATGTGAGTAGCATTCCTCAGATTGTTGTCATGTGACCAACATAAAGATTTCCTTTTATGGATGCTAGTGTTAACAGAGGGGTGTGGCTTTAACTATTACACACCCAAGTTTGATGATTACGCACAAATTAAAAGTACACCACGGATATCCCTTCTTCTGTACTCCTCATAGGCCCATGCCATTCAAATATGAACAATAATAGACTTGAATTTGATAGGTTTCACCCAAGCAGTAACAATGCATCTCTCTTATCACTTTTCAGAAGTCACAAGATCTTTTATTCATAACATCATAAGATTGCAATTTGCAGCGCTGTGTGTATTAAGCTATTGGACAGACCATTCCATGTTTAATAAGATTAGTGTAGCTTCAAACCAACACTATTATGTTTGTAAAAGTAAAGTGATGTAGCAGCAATTGACAGAATCAGTCAACATAGCAATATCATAACTGATAGTGTGTTGTCTAATGCTATGGGACAACTGAATGGCTTAACATGTCAGCTTGCTAACAACACAGTAGTAAAGTTGTAATGACCAGTAGGCATCATAGTGGAGTATGAAGCTAATTCAAAGGGATTTCAAGGGTTTTTTACACCTATAATTCATTCTTAGCTCTGCATACATGTTCTGTGTACAGTGTCAGCAATAGCAATAGCTGTCTCAAACGCATTACATCATAGTGTTATTACAGTATGCTGCCAAACAACAGCATATTTGTCTAGGTGGACTTCGACCGACCCTTGGCTATAAACCTAAGCTCAAATGTGGCTGCCATGTGTGCTTAAGAGGCTTGCACTATTAACATTCCCAATACTGCGGGCATCCCCACTGAGTGACCGGCACATTTTTCAAGCGTGCTAATCTAAGAATCACGTTTGAAAAGTATTGTGAGGAAAATAACAAAAATACAAAAAGGTGTGGCTGTTTTTTTTTTTTACAAGCCCAGCACTCATCTCTCTAAAAGCCGGCTGATTCTACTTCCTCTTTCCTTCCACTTCCTGACTCTACTGCTGGCCCTATGACCATATATGGCAGCTACCAACAGCCAATCAGAGAGGGGCAGAGCTCTCATTCAAACCTGCAAGTTTGTGAGAGAAGAGAAAGGGTGGGAACTGCAAACAGCAATGAACAGTGGCCATACAAAACAATACGACCCCTGACACAAAATGGGGTTATACAGTAAAACAAAAGCAGAAAATGACAAAGCGTGTGGATTTTAACAAGAGGTTCAATAGGGCACAGAGGGATGGAATTTATTTAATTTTTTTTTTAAAGAAATGAAGAGGGGTTTCCAGTTACCAGGCAGACAACAGGAAGGAAGACCAGCTAAAATCTGCAGGGGAAGAGACAGCTGGGCGTGATTTGATGCATTTTGGCTTATATGGTACAAGTGCCTCATGACATACAACCTATAGTAGTCCGATTTACTATCTTTAATCAACTTTTATTTTAAAAACTTTTGAGTTGTGTCAATTATTAGAATCTGATATACCAATCTTTATTTCCAATCCCCTTATTAAACCCTGTCATTCAATTCACATTTTTAAACATTTTGGTAATTTCAGAATTAGCCTACAAATCAACAAAACTTTATTCTATAAGTCCACTTTTGAACATAGCATTCTATCATACACTACTGCTGTCATGCTAGGAAAGATAGAAATGGTCTAATAACATGCCACCAAGAGGTGGGTGGTAACAAGCTAGTCATTTCATAGGTTTCAATTTTAGTTTATAGGTGACGTTTTGGTAGACATTTGACCATTCAAATAATATCTGTTAATTGCTATGGCAACAGTACACACACTCTGAAATCCATGGATAGGATACTAACAAATCATGTAGTTGAAAATATTGTATTGCAATTGCAATGAAGGTGTCTATAATGTTCAACAACTCATTGCACATAGAGCTAGCACGGGTAAGTGGAATTACATAACCCTGCATGTCCACAGTTATACCTAAGGACTAAAGTGCATGGGCGTGTGGAGGTAGCTGACCTCTGCTGTGGCTGTGCATGAGGGGGTTGGAAGAATGAAGATCAGGAAGTATATGCGTTCAGTCAAAAGCTCACAATTATCAAAGGAGCCAATCACGAGACAGACCTGAGCCCCAAGTCCCTCCCATCACTCAGAAACAGATGGCAAAGGGCAGATAAGCATTAGGTTCAACTCCATGGGGCTAAGACAGGAGTAGAATTCTAGTTTCTTTCATACAACTGTTGCATGTTTAATCAGTTTGAGTTCAAATTTGGAAATAGTAGTGTGTCAAAATCTTGTGTGACAACAGAGTAACAAAAGACCAAACTGAAGACATTGTGTCATCATGAATGGTAGAAAATGACTCAAAGTCTCTTCATGGTTGCACATGTTCCTTGATATTAGTTAATGGGTGAAGCACTTATCCAGTTGAGCAAATTGCAATGAATGACGTGACTCTTATAGGCTGATAAATGCAAGATAATGGGATGTAGTAGTAAAGTGCGTCTCTAAGAAGTTAGGGGGTGGAGTGCAGATAAGGTGCATTTGTGCTGTAAATGGGAAGTTAATCCAATCGGCATTACAGGCCAGCTGGCAGACACACACAAATACACACACACACACACACGCATTCACAGCTGGTAACTGGCCCGTGCCTTGGAGTCAGACTGTCACCAAGGCGACCCGCGGATCAATGACGCTGCAGACAAGCCCTCTCGGAGCTTTATCACCGGACTTAGGGGAGCAAGGGAGGGAGGGGGGCCAGGAAGGAGAAGAGGCCAGGGGAGGAGGGTTGGCCATGGTGAATAGGGTTTCCCCTCTCTGAAAACTATGACCAGTCACAGATGGCACACAATCGGTCGGTCAGCTACTTTGTGAGGAGTGACGAGAGAAGAAGTGCAAATGAAACGTCCTGCTTGACATGATCAGAGACATCCATGAAAGGGCCAAGATACAAAAGACGGCCATATTGGATCCTTAGTTTTTGATTCTAGTTTGTATTGGTATTATTTAGATTATATTGGAAAAATATGAATTATTTAGTTTATCATATACTAATAAAAAATTTAAATGCACCAATACAATACTGGGATGGGCACTGTAGGATTGCTATAGGTCCAGATTTAGGCCAATCAATGAATGTAATGAGACTATTTACTGGTTGTGGTTGGGCAATGTCTGATAATGTACTATTTATACAATTTACATACAAGTTGCATTGAATAAACACAAATACATAACACATTTGGATATTTATTTTCCTAAAAATATTTTATTGTCTGCACTAGTATCAGTTTATAGATGATCAGATATTGACCAATACTTCCTGCCAAAGCATCGGTATCATGATGAGAGAGCTTCTTTGGTGCATCTTAATTGAGAATGGCAAAATCCATGAATCATTTCCTGAAGATTTAACGCACAAGCCTTTCTCTTGAACGACATCATCCTTTCGATTCTCTTCCCATACTACGCTCTAAGCTTTTAACTCTAGACTAATAGTGGTTAATGTCTTGCCGAGTATAGGAGCAGAGTGATTTGGAGGCGGCAGATGTTTTAGATGGAGTATGCACTGGGATAGACTGAGTGAGTATTCATGTCGATGTCCACCCCCTGTGGCCAGCATTACCACATTAGCAACAGGCCTTTTCATGCATGCGTCTCCCCTCCCCCACACTCCACACAACTCAGGCACCCAAAAAGCCCTTGTTTTAATATGCAAAAAATTAAGAAAGAAAGAAAGAAAGAAAGAAATTTAAAGCCATTTCTTATCTGGGTTTATGTTTATTTCCTTTTTGCCACAAGAATAGAAATGAAACTTTGTGGTGTCTTATTGTGATGTCTTATCCCTCTTAATGAAGGGAGTGGCAGTTTCTTGTTGGGTTGCTATAGGCTACTTGCTGCATTACCTTATTTGACGTGAAAAAAACTGAGCTTACCTCACAGCGGGGCATTGCCACAAGTGTATTTCACTGGTAAGCATAGCACATATCTGACGTTAAAGGAGTGAAGACATGCAAGAAAGTTATGTTGAAACCTACCATATACTTACAATCCAATTAGTTACTAGTTATGAGGTTTTTTTTGCATTCATTTGACCTTTGACCTGGTAGTACATAAACACAAAAGTGAGTTACTGTTTGACTTGTAACATGGACCCAGTGCAGCAAAAATACAGAAATTGGTTATGAAGCTGTTAACAAGTGGAAGAAGTCTAGTTGTCAGTGTAAATCACCAGGCATCCTTTTACTAACCCTAATTTGACACATCACCACTAGCCAGAAATATGAATTTAAGCCCCTTTTAATGACTTCAGTGGAGAAATGACACAAATGCTATTGGTGTTTGCTCCATTTTCTCTGGCACACAGAGCATAAACAAACTCACACACACTGTTATGACATATGAGAGGAGACCACTCAACAGGACACTATTCCAGGCACTTGGCTAGTATCATTCCAAGTGAAGTGTGTTGACAACTACTTAGCCAGAGACCTCTCACAGTCTGTAGTAAACATACATCCAAAGCTGCAAAGGTGTGGCCAAGGCATTGCAAAACAAAGTCCACTTTTTATATGCTCTATATGCTGAATGATTCGTCATAGTTATATTCCACTTGGGTCGGGACAGCCATGAGTCATTGCATTTCACATTACTCCTTCATAGCCATTTTAATTATTAGAGTACAGTATCAAACCTGTCATTCATTTAACTTTTGAAAGAAAGTCAGTGTGGTGGTTTTAATTCTTGTGAGATTTACTGTGAAAACTACAATGAATACTATAAGCAACTGAAAAGTAACAGTGCCCATTTAAAGTCAACTACTAATAAAGAAGACAAAGTGAAAAAACTGCAGAGGAATTGTTGCAACAGAGAGGGAAGAGGAAGTGGTGAAGGAGGAAGAGATGGGTTTTGCTGTAGGCCTATGTCTGGTGAACATTAGTTTTAATCGGTACTGATTATACTCCATATATAAAACATCATATGTGACCAAATGCTGAGGTTAGGGGTTCACAGATATTTGGGTTACATAGACAATCACAGACACACAACAAGTCAAAATTGGAAAGTAGGCCTGTAGTGTTGTATGTCATTTAATCAAACTTTGCATAGAGCATTAGGGGCCACAGTGTTGCTCATTCCCCAGGCTCTGACCATCAGCTTCACTGTTTGTGTTATGTGTGTCATGTGTTGAACTGGTGATGCTGCAGAGACTCCCATTGAGCTTACAACTGCTTTTCAAAGTAGACAGCATTGACACACACACCCACATCATCATGCCACTTCTATTGTAGGCTAAGTGGAAATCATTTTAGGTTATCAAAAACAGGACCTTATAGACATTTGAAAAATAATACAGGGTACGCAGGCCTACTACTGGACAGGAAAGACTCTGCCTTTTATCCCAGAAATATCACATAAAAAGTGGGCGTAAAGGACTTGCAGCAGTGCATAAAAATACAAGTTAATCACATACACCTTTATTCTTTGTGTAAACTTGAACATATAACACTTTGTCAAAGGATTAAACTACTAGGCCTCAACAGCATCAATCCCTTCCCTTTTATTTTCTACAATCCTTTGCTATTATCGCCTCCCTCTCTCTCCCTGTCCCTCAAATCGCAAGCGGTCAGTGCGCCACAGCGTGCACGCGACGTGCCCCAGTGCATGACGCTGGACCAATCAGAGGGCGCCTTTCCGAAAGTTTACCTTTTATGGCGAGAGCCGGGCAACTGGCGCGGTATAAAAAACAAGCGCCCACAGACAGCAGTTCACTCTGAGCGCCGTCACACACAGCTTGTGCGGGATACCACTGCTTGAAACCGATTCCCTTGAAACAAAAAGCCCCCCACCCAAAGGTAAGAAAAAGTTTTAGACGTTATTAAATATTAGCTGGCTTTGACTGTAATGCTGCGCGAGAACTATTTTTTTAGAGCTATTGGAGAACTGCATGTATTTTATTGAAGGCATGGGCCACGAGGTTCTTTGTAGTCTTTTGTAATCTTCTACTGTTAGCTTTATAAAATTGGTGAAATCGACTATTTCGCCTGCTATACTACTATACAATCTAATTTAAAGCAATCTTTGTATAATCTCAAGATCAAAGACGCTGTGACATTGTGCAGCCGGCTTTTGAATAAAAATGCCCTTTCAAATTGTATAAACTACTTAAATTTACCATACCCTTGTCAATGTCGGCCTTGGGAATCTTTATCTGTTGTATATTTTGCCCAGCAGTGTCTTTAAAAGTGCGTTTGAGCCTAGTCAGTCTGGACCCGGCTGCTCCTTTTGTGCGCGCTGCGACGGGGTGTGACCTACTTTAGCACATTAGCTTAGCCGCACCGGTCTCAGCCCACAGCCCGGCTTCATGCGGAGTACACTGGGTTCTAATACAAGCCTTAATCATTCAGACGTGCTTATTTCAGACGTTGTTGTCCTTATTTTTGGAAGCTTTTGTAATTGGCCTTTTTAAAGACGAGGATTCTAGCATTTATAGGCGTGGTCTTCAGGAAAATGAGTATCAGTTAGACTAAAATGACACCTGTGATCATTCACGCATAGCGGTTTAAAACTGCAGGTTCCAATGAATGAAGACTTTGACAAGCCTTGTGACGCAGTAATGTTAAAGATTGTCTTGAGCGTTGGAGCAGTGTGATTGAGCAACACTGGGAGTGCCCGCTGGAGGCTGGACTCTGTAGTGGACCGGGGAGTGGTCCCGGGACTAGTGTGTCGAGTCTTGATGGTGGTCTACTGTTGGCCTCGAGCCATTCCGCCGTTAGCCGCAAAGCCGCTCAAACCGAGACCATGTCCTTATATGGTAATAACAGAATGCAGCGCACTTCCTTTGTCTGCGCGGAATGCGGGTTAAAGGCGCCACCTAGTGGCCTCTCGGTGTCTTCACACCATGACTTAACAGGAAGTGAGCTGTTGTGTCATACGCTTTAGACTACTGTTTAACGTGCCTTTCTCTCTGCAGTTTAACCATGCAGGATGATGAAATCGCCGCACTTGTTGTTGACAACGGATCCGGTATGTGCAAAGCCGGATTTGCCGGAGACGACGCCCCTCGTGCTGTCTTCCCCTCCATCGTTGGTCGCCCCAGGCATCAGGTGAGAGGAGCGGTCTTTGGCTAACAAGACGGCAGGACCACAAATGTTTTTTTGTTTTTTTTGAACAATATAGGCAAATCTAAAGATGTATTGAAAGTTGTGTTTTTTGTTTTTTCCCCCTTAGGGAGTGATGGTTGGTATGGGCCAGAAAGACAGCTACGTTGGTGACGAAGCTCAGAGCAAGAGGGGTATCCTGACCCTGAAGTACCCCATTGAGCACGGTATTGTGACCAACTGGGATGACATGGAGAAGATCTGGCATCACACCTTCTACAATGAGTTGAGAGTTGCACCTGAGGAGCACCCTGTCCTGCTCACAGAAGCCCCTCTGAACCCCAAAGCCAACAGGGAGAAGATGACCCAGGTAATTATCAAAAATTGAAGTCTGATCTGTTTGTCCTCTGTTCTTTGGGGCCTCATCTCTGGTTCTTACATACTCCTTCCTTCCCTCTTCAGGACCTCTGTCCCTAATGATGATCTATCAAACAGGTCCTTTGAGTGTTTTTACACTTGTGTTTTAAATAAGTTGGCTCAGCATCCATTCTGACATGCACAAGTGTGAAGGAATGTTCTGCACCTTCCTACTAACTATTCTGAACTGCTAATGCATGTTGTGGGTGAAGCGTACGCAGGATTTGTAAAACAAATTGTCTAATTGTTTTGTTTGTCTTTTTTATAGATCATGTTTGAGACCTTCAACACCCCCGCCATGTATGTTGCCATCCAGGCTGTGCTGTCCTTGTATGCCTCTGGTCGTACCACCGGTATTGTCATGGACTCCGGTGATGGTGTGACCCACACAGTGCCCATCTATGAGGGCTACGCTCTGCCCCACGCCATCTTGCGTCTGGACTTGGCCGGCCGCGACCTCACAGACTACCTCATGAAGATCCTGACAGAGCGTGGCTACTCTTTCACCACCACAGCTGAGAGGGAAATTGTTCGTGACATCAAGGAGAAGCTGTGCTACGTTGCCCTGGACTTCGAGCAGGAGATGAACACTGCTGCCTCCTCCTCTTCTCTGGAGAAGAGCTACGAGCTGCCTGACGGACAGGTCATCACCATCGGCAATGAGAGGTTCCGTTGCCCAGAAGCCCTCTTCCAGCCATCCTTCCTTGGTAAGGTTCTTCTGACACTTGTGCTTATATTTTCTTGTAGTATTTTACTTACAAGATGTTTGTCAACTTAGGAATGGAATCCTGCGGAATCCACGAAACCACCTACAACAGCATCATGAAATGTGACGTCGACATCCGTAAGGATCTGTATGCCAACACTGTGCTGTCTGGAGGTACCACCATGTACCCTGGTATTGCTGACAGGATGCAGAAGGAGATCACAGCCCTGGCCCCCTCAACCATGAAGATCAAGGTGAGTGTCTTGCCATTTCTTGTGCACTTGTCTCATGGTATAGTGCTGTGTTACATTGTTCTGTGTTCTGCAGATCATTGCCCCACCTGAGCGTAAATACTCTGTCTGGATCGGAGGTTCCATCCTGGCTTCTCTGTCCACCTTCCAACAGATGTGGATCAGCAAGCAGGAGTACGATGAGTCTGGCCCATCCATCGTTCACCGCAAATGCTTCTAAACAGACTGTTCCTCCTTCCCCTTCCCGACCAAACGCCCAACTTCAGCTCTGTGCAAAACAACCACACACATTTCTCATACATTCTCAGGCGCAGAGCCTAAATGACCAACTCATAGGCATGGCTTCAGTTATTTTTGGCGCTTGACTCAGGATTTTAAAAACTGGAAGTGAAGGCTACAGTAATGTTTGAGTAGTTTAAAAAAAAATACCCCCAGGCAACTTCATTTGCATCTGGGACTTAAATGTACATTTTTTTTTCTTTGAGTCATTCCAAATGTTTGTTAACTGCATTGTTCAACACATGATTCCAAATGTTAACTGCATTGTTCAGACACGTATTTGCCTCTGTGAAGGCTGCCCAGTGGTTGGAGCATACTTAAACATGGTTGTAGTATTGCTTGTATGTAAATTTATGTCTGGGGTTTTTTGTACTTTCAGCCTTAAAAAAAAAAAAAAATCTTGGTCCTGTTTAATTTTTTTTGTTATGCAAAACCCAATTGTGACCTCTTCATCCCCCCTATTGGAGGTTTCATCCCTGGGGTGGTGGGGCAAGGGGGTCTTAAAGTGACGGGATGACAAGGGGTGCCAGCAGACCAGTGGGGCCAACTTGTACACTGACTAAACAATCCCAATAAAGTGCACATGTGTTCCAATCTTGTCTCTTGTGCGTTTGGTATTTCTGTGAACGGTTTAAAAAGATTTAGTTTAATCTTGTCTAATGCAGAGTTGTGCTAATTCAGAATGTGTGGAATTTGAAACAGTCCCTAATTTTGGAAGATAACTTCTTCCCCCTCAGATTAAAGGTTGAGTGTAAAGGGCACGAAGTAAATGTTTCTAGTTGGTGCTTGCATACAGGTGTTAACACCGTTCTAAACGCGTTCTGCATATTGCTAACTTGACCAGATATTAAACTAGCCGCCTGCAATCACCGATTTTCTTTGGCCATTTCGCTCTTCAAGGGTGAAGTTGCGAAATGTTGACACCAGATGGCGGTGGAGATCTGTAAATCTTTGCGCTCTTTGGCTGCGAAATGAGTTTTGAGCCAAGTAGTGTGCCATTTGTGCGACTATCCAATTCCACTATACTGTACTCTCATATGGGTTTATTGATCAGCTGAGTCTGAGCAGGAAATGTGCAGTGAGACAAAATTGCAAACATCGCAGCTTTGTTTAGTGTTATTCCTAAAATCAATTTCTGGTGATGTTAAAGGTTGTGCGCGCATATTGTTTTAAACGTTTGCATAGCACAGATTTAAAAAAAAATAAAATGGATTGCTTGGTCAGTTCAACCTGGTGCGTTCTCTGTAATATTAGTTTGGCAAATCTAGTGCAGCGATAGCCAAAGTCGTGTCTATTAATCCAGCCGCCCTAGTTTTCTGCAGCATTCCAGTCAGCCCCTGGTGATGTTAAAGCGCACACGGGTGTCTGTGCTATTCATTCCCACGTATATATAAACATCCACATACTGCTGCATTCTTAAACACACAAGATCAAGCGCGTTTAGAAAATGTATTCCATCTATCCTGCAGTTCCCTTATGATTCTGCTGAGGCTGCTACCCCCGATATCGTTTTACTGCCACGCCAGCACATCACCAGGTAGTGATCGTGCCCTGGCCTAACCGTGTGCTCACGCTGCGCACGCCATTCTCTATTTATTTTCTGCGCGTGTTTTGGGTTATTTGTGTGGTGTTTGTATGTGGCTCACAGGTGTGCGCACGGCAGGTGTCTGAAAAATACCGGTCACAGCACAATTGCATCCCGTGAGGCGATGCAGAAGGGAAGCAATTTGTTAGAAAATGAGATGTACTGTGCTCGAGCATTTAGGCCCACTACATCTGCAGCAGCTTCATTGGTCATTTCATCGTTATGCTGTTGTGGTTTATATCCAACAGAGGGCGACACTGCGCCATTTCACCGCGAGGAGACTAAAGTGGGTGAAAGGAAAATAGAAGGGTACCAATGCTGACAGAAAGAGGCCAGTTTGCTAATAGAGTAACTTTTCTTTTGCATATAAGGCAGTAGTGCGTGTTTATTCCCCCCCCTTTTAAAGGTTTATAAAGATAATAAATACAATACTCTAAATAATACTGAACACTCAGTAATACTGCACTAAACTACTTTTCATTCATCTTCCGCTTTTCCATTTTCTGGGTCGCGGGGGCAGCAGTCCAAGCAGGTCTGCTGCCCAGAACACAATGCACCAGCCCACATGAATCCTCCCGCAGGTGATGGGTCCACAGGAGGACGGCTCATGTCACAACAGATGATCTTGATGTATCTTCTGCCATGGGGGCTACCAGTGTCCGCAGACACTGGGGTTAAGTGTCTTGCCCAAGGACACAACGGCAGCGCTCATCTGTGGGAGCTGGGATCACACGCGGTCAACCCGTCAAGAACCGCCAACCTCTGGATCAGTAGACAAACGCTCTACCAACTGAGCTACTGCCACCCCTAAACTACTTTTCGTTATGCATGTTTACTGCTGCTGCTCTATATGAATGTATCATGTTTGTTACTACCTCACTGTAAATGCTACTGTTACCTGTGCAATAACCCATGTGCAATACTTATAGTATACTATATTATGTACAATTTGTGAAACACTCTACTTACACCTTATTTAATCCTACCTGTACCTTTGTATTTTATTATATTTTATTACATATTTTTATTATATTGTTTACTTTTTCCCCTTGTATTTTTATTGCATGCTATTACTACTTCTTGACTATCTTAGCGAGTCAGCGGGTTCTTCTAATCCTAAGCATTTCATTGCATTGTTGACCTTGTGTTGATCCTGCATATGACAAATAAACAATCTTGAATCTTGAATCTTGAAAAATACATTAAATAATCTAGGCCTATTCACAACTCTATGAGGAAAATATTAATTCTGCCCATTTAATTAAAGCAACACTATTTAGCTTTCTGGAGATGGCACTTTGCAAGATTCCTTGGAAATAGAACATTAAAAGTTGAACATTCTCTACAGAGACAGATAAGTTTTATGTCATACCGAGGAAGATTATATCCATAGAAAAAACATTTCCATGTAAACAGGCAGGGCTCTCCTCCAGGCCAAAGAGTCAGGTGTATAGAGATAAAAGCCTGCTAACAGTAAAAACACAGTAAAAACATGAGCATATTTTAATTTATGTATTTATTTAGCAAAACGTTATTTACTGGAGATTCAAGTTGTATGTTGTTACTTAAATACTATATAAGCAATTGTTATAGGAGAGAAAACAGAACCAATAACATATGTGTTATTATGTACCTTGAAATAATAAAAGATAAAAAAAAAAACCACACACAGGTATGGTTGCACCGTAGACTGTATGGGTTGCACACACGTCTCATTTGTGACTGTTGCGTCAGCGTTTCCTCAAGATTGTGGCAAGGAGCTTCTCAGAATAAACCCTCCTGAATTCTCAGAGCGGACAGCCTACAAAGAAAACACACTTCGAATGCATGATTTGCTTCCTCAAACCTCCTGCATGGACAACCCCCCCTCCACACACACACGCGCACACACACACGCACACACACCATACTGGCTCAAGGGAACAGGCAGATGGAGATTACTTTGTCTTGATGTTCTGTCATTGGATAAAATTCAAATAACATTTTTCTTGGTGGATTACATGTTCTTTTAAATCACCCTGTCATACAATAATACAAAGGATAATTGCTGGATAGAGACGATAATAGTCACATCTATGTAATCACACATTTATATACACACAACTATTTCATTTATTTATAGACAAAAATATATTTTTCTTTGTGCCTGTGTCCAGATGTGATTGTGTCAGAGGCTCTTTGAATTAGCCAGGGGACTTCATCTGTGTACTCTTCACAAGAGGCACAACGCGTGGGGTAAATTCTCTTTATAAGCCCTATTATTACATGTATTTGTCTGAGGAAATATGACACCACCATTAACCTTCTTCACAATCATCTCACAGATTAGCGTTGGTGCATTGCAGCAGCAGTGGTTCCATAAGCGTACAGTGCTTAAGATAAGGCGTGATGAATGATTTAGCCCTGCGGTCACACTGCTCTCTGAGGATGTAATGGTGGGCCTATGTGAGGGTATATGGGGAAGGGGGTGGTGGGTCGACAAAATTACTGCAGTTGTTATATATTGCTACCTCTTGTGTGCCATTTATGGATTGTTGTAGAAAATATGTGTGCTTGTGAATACTGCCACAAAGTGGGGCTGTGTGTCTGAGGAAGGGCAGGTGCTTATGTGGGGTGGGGGGGAGGTACGTCTCACTGTTTATTTATTTATGTATTTCTTTCTCCAGAGAGCAGTGAACCCCAGCTGAATTAATCAATGCTGTCTCTGAAGGCTGTCCCCTGTGGCTTCATGCAGCCACATGTGTGTAGAAAATCAGATAGTCTGGCCACCAAATGTAATCATTCACCTGATCCTTCAGCACAAAGGATGGACCAAAACCTCAATATTGCAATAAGCTGTAGATTGATTTAAAAAAAGAATAATAATAAATAAATAAAATAAAAATAATAATAGAATACAGACAAGAAAGGCAGAGTTGGACAACAATTAACCTAAATACTTCATCAGAAATAAAACAATCTAGATGAATTACTTTTAAACTGCTGTGACTAATTTCTGGTAGGCCCTAATAAATTCTACTTTCCATTTCATGCGTCGAGTCTGGAATAAGAGTTGAGTTATCAGCAAACCAACGCTGCTGATGAGCTTTCTATACAAATCCATACAAAATCTCATGTGAAATATAACAGTGAAGGTGAGCTCATACATACACCACATAAACCACACTATATTTACAGACCTTCCTCGATCATTAATGTTGTTGTAAACGTGGATGTTTAAACAGATGTCACAGGCCTTGCGTAAAGCGTGCGCAGAGCAGAATTTTTGTCTGATCTTTATATGCAAAGGTGAGTAACAATGGCATTCAGTGCAGTGGAAAAAAAAAAAAAAAACATAAACAATTTACATATTATCCGTTTACATAGGCCTATTATAAACTCCATAGCCCGAATAAAGCCACATTCTGCACAACCAGAATGAAAACTGTGTGCTTCTTGTGGTTTACACCAAAAACATAATGCCTATAGTGTCTTATCTACGGCAGTGTCTGTAGTCCCATACCGGGCGATGTGTCCTATACCGAACAAAGAGTCGGGTCCCCATCAAAAGGGACACCACTGAGCCCAAATCCACAGTCCCTTCAGAGTGACCAGCGCAGCGCAGTCGGGGACGCGGCCGCTAACTCCCTGCCTCGTGTTCAGAATGCAGTGCGCCTCGATATTAAGTTGATTTCCATGAGAAGATGTGACCAACCTTACCAATAAACAGATCAATTCTTCGCAGCCGTTTCCATGCGAATTGTGTCGCTTTTGCTCTTTTACGCAGCTCCCTTCTCTGTGCCTGCGCGTTGGTTTCAGCGCTTCCTTCCCGTTTCCTTTTTCAGGGCTGCCTTGAAACAGAGTCACTTTGAGGAGGTGGGGTCAGGGTGACTTGAAACGGCCTCGTATTTTTAATCGACATTTTCTTCAACACAGCTATGTAATACAGAATATAATAAAGTAAACAACGGCGGCTGTACTACAAGTCCCCGCGAATTAACTCTGAAGTTTGTGAACATTCTCTCTGATCCAAAATAGGTTGAGGCCTATAGCGTAACTTTGGCTTCTCTTCTTATGCTAATTTAGCGCCGCTCAGACTTTGTGCACATTATACAGGCAGCCCAGTGCTGCTTGACCCGCTACTTGTTTTGGTCATTTGCATAAGAAGCGTCTAACCCCCCTCTGTGAAAAATAAAGTAGCGAATCAGAGGTCATATAGCGACAAGTCTTTTAAATTCCCTGCTCATACAATGCGCCTATACCTTTGACCTAATGAAACTTAACTTATCTGACCGCAATCATTAGGAATATGGCCCAACGAATAATCCACACATTTATCATTAAAAGGTCATAACCTGAGTTACGCTTTACGCACGCCGAACTTTCAGGCTAAAATTAAAAATGTAATGTCCACCATACAGGCTAACCAAACCCAGTTCTACTTTGAACATTTGTGACTGGTTTATATTAACATCTTGTGATGTGCTACGACACACAAACGAGATTCCCACGGTATATTTCTTAACCATTTTGACGCGTCATTCTAATGAGCGTGGAAATGGGAAGAAATGGTCACCCATGGGGGGCAATGAAGGGTCGTCGGGAAAACACGCTTCAAACTGCCCCCACCGCCAGCACCTTTCAAAAAAATGTTTTGATCACTCAGTCTTGAAGGGAGAGGGGACCTTGAAACGGCTCAACCTCCTTGCTCCATAATTGGTTTTATAGTGCTGGCGAATGGCCAGAACTGTTTTTTCTGTAACGCAATTGGGTTTGATTGACAACCGGTTCAGCCAATAAGATTTGGCCTGGTGGTGGACGTACTGGGCTGGGCGGGGCTCGGTGGTGGAGAGGGAGATGGGCGGGGCCAGTTGAACAATGCTGTGTTTCATTGCTCTTCAGTTTACGGACTCGACGGAGGCTCGCTCTCCGCCGAGTATCTGTTTGTCTTTGGAGCAGCATGTAATGGACTAATACACTTCCCCAGCAACCAGATCATATTTTGAAAAATGTTTGGATTTTTAGCTCTGTCTACTCATTTTCAGCCTTCAAGTAAGCTCTACGTCATTTTCTTGTTTGTACAGTTTTTGAGTGTCAGTTTGCGTTCTTCAAAAGAAAATTAAAAAAAAACAAAAAAAAACATTTTTGCGCTAAACTAAAAAGCGCGCGGGGCTTTTTGCGCGTATCGCTCGGTGAATCCGCCACTTTAGATCGTGTAGAATCCAGGTTTGTGTGTATTTCCAAGCGGGAAAGTTTTGTGCTCTGTTAACCGTGAAAAGTTTGAAACGTGGCTGCTCCTCCGCGTTCCCCCGCTGTCTACTTGAGCCGCGTGGATAACAAACCTGTAAAGAAGTCGTCGTTGCCTCGGGTGGACAGGGGCATTTTAGCTTTAGGAGTTTTGAAGGGAGGGGGGGGGGTACGCGTTTTATTGTGGTAATTGAAAGGCTTTCTTCAGATCCCGCGCGCCTGGGTATCACGAGTCATCTACTCGCTTTCAGATTCTGATTTTTTAATCCGGCTTTCATCTTGTTACATGCAATCACTTTGACTTTAGCCAATTTGTTTTAGGTAATATAAAATCACTAAAATAGGACGTGCCAAGTTTCTGTCCAAAAAACAGCGTAAGATCCTTGACCGAGTCTGAACTAAACGCGCGCGTTGCCAAAGATGAAAGTCCTGACTTTTAATCTTTAATTGCAGTTAAGTAACTAGTGCTTCTAGTGACACATTGTATAGTTGAGTTTATGTGCGGACTATTGCCTCGACGCAAGTTTGGAGCATCAATTTGCTATTTTGTTTAGACCTCAATCGCAGCCTGGTCTCACTGCAACTTCCAGTAGGCTATTTGCATGTGTCGACTGCAACAAAACACCACTAACTCGGCTGATTAATGATGCAGCCTTTTGCAACCTTATTTATTTTTAACCCGTTTGAAATTTATATTTGATGCGCCTTCAGTATTTATGGTGTATTGGCTTACGCGATCGCCTCCTGCACTACTGGTTTTACCGTGAAGAGTAACAGCGGGGTCTTTCCGAAAGGCAGATACGCGATTAAGACGTGGAGGAACGCTTAAATCTCGGAGTGTTCGGGCTGTGGAGAGCCGCCCATCTTTAAATTGTGTTTCCCCCGAGAAGAGCAGCTCGGAGCGGCTGCAGCTCGGTTTGCAGTGGGGTGGAGCGTTGCGAATCCTACTCGCGCCACACCGTCTTTTAAAATATGTCAGTTGCATTTTGTGTGTTGAAAGCAGTATAAATACATTACAGGGAACCCGGTCTGTCTTTTGAACGATTCGGAAATGGTGTGCGTTTAGTTTTTGAAGTGTTTTTCCAAACTGCGTCACTGCTCGCTTGGGCCGAGCGCTCGCGTAGAACAGGAGGAATCCAAAAACTGTCCGCCCCCAGCCGCGGACTGGGATCTAAATGATACAGTTTGCATCAAGCGCATTTTGTTGTTGTGTTTTATAGGTCAGCAGCATGACTGAAAAGGAGCTCGTATCGCCCGAAAAACTAAGGACATTATCATAGCCAAAACTGGCTTTTTATTTTGTGTAACTTTTTCTGTCGTGGATAATGGATGGCAGAGATTTTGGACCTCCGCGTTCCGTCCATGTACCACCACCGCTGTTGGCCGGGCTCGCCATGGAGCAGCACCGGCTTGGAGCTGCGGCTGCAGCCGGGAGGATCCCTCCCTCCCCCGGTCACTTGGGCGCAAGTCATCCGCCGCCTCTTCATTCCGGAAAATTTTTACCATCGACCATTAACCTACATTCACACCACAGTAAGTGTATTCAGTTTTAAAGCGATTATTCTACTGTATGCACTCCCCTCAGCTAACAGCTGCGCATATTCCACATCTTATAGTCTTTGGCTTACCGCAGTATTGACTATTGTAACAGCTGCTTGGAAATATAGGCTACTGCGTTTGTGCAAAATAAACCTCGATGTTGATTTCATGAGGAGGTGTGGCTGTTCTTTTAAGGCAGTGGTTAGTTTGAAGTCGCACCAGAGCCACAGTGTCCATATCCTGAATAGTACAGACGTCTGTCGTTTAGAGAAAATTCTAGCGTGCTGTCATGCACTGTCCGTATTTTAGATGCCCAACAGGGCTGAGGTGTAGCGCTGTTGCAGTATTGTGCAGGTCAGGGTTTAGATCTGCGAACCATTCCACTGTCATTGCTGAAAGCAGGCTGTTGGAGAGAGAGGGTGCTAAAGTTGTGACCTTACATGGTTGACGGAACAAATCTTTTTCTCTCAAAGGAAATGGTTAGAATTACTGCTGTTGAGTCTGAGCTATTTTGAGTATAACCTATTGTGGAACTGCAGGCAAACCTGATTTAACTGACATTTGTTAATGCTTAAAATCCATACCTACTGTAGAAGGCTGAATGTTTTGAAAAGAGTGTTTGTTTACACCACTGTACCTGTTGTGTGGGTGTGTGAATGGGCTCTGCTTTGCTGTCCATACAAACCATTATATTTACTCCCCACTGAGCTGCAGATTTTGCCTTTACTTCCACTGCTGACAAAGTAAGATCTGCTTCTGCCATTAGTAATGCTAGTCTTGTAATAATACAGCCCGCAAGATAACTGTGTTTACATACAGTTTTGTGGTCTAAGTGCCGTCACACTTGGTCGACGGTGTATTGAGGAAGCATAGATCTGCTGCTGTTTGGAAATGGAAAGTCTGACAAACGCGCTCATCGAGTTACTTGCATCCCGCTGAAGTCATGTAGCTGCACACAGTTCCTCTGGTTTCTTTTCAAAGGTAAATTGCACTTCTTTTCAGCCCTATCTGCGTCTAATACACCACTTAACCATTTGGAGTGCAGAAAGGTTTAGGTGTGCGGTGAAAAGGAGGTGCGTCAAATGGGGCAGGGCACTGGTACAGCTGGGCCCCCACATACTCCAAATCACACAGCAGCACATGAAAATCTGTCAGGAGATGAAATCGGCTCGCAGCGGGTCGCGTTACCCTGATTGATGCCTGTGTCACGGCAAAAAGAGGAGAGAGCGCGCTGCTGTTTATACCTCTGATTTCTGACGGTGCCCACTTTGAATCTCAGAAGGAACACCTGAATATTTCCCTTCAAAACCTGTTGGATTTAACACCATTGCGTCGCAGCACTTCATCAGCAGTGTATTATGGCGTCCCATGGCTCGGAAATGAGCTGAAAACTGCTTGTGGTGGTGGGTGGGTGGGTGTGTGCGCAGTGAGTTGGCATGTGTGGAGCTGTCGATGTGTTGCCAAGGGGCTCGAAGTGGAATTGACCGAATCACTGTAGAGCCCAACCTGGCACTTGAAGCAGACTTTAAAAACAGACTATGATATTGTATCCTGCCCCTACACACACACACACACACACACACACACAGTCCCTCTCTTCTTCTCCCACTGTACGACACGGGTCATTGGGCTTTATGGCACTCTTCAATATCAGATCCCGGACATTACATTAACCAAAGCCCTTTCCAAGCATGTAATAACACCTTCAAGCCTATTACATGATAACGACGCTGTAATTCAAGCAGTTTAAATGTGATTCTTTTTAATTGCTGTAAATGGTTTGAATCAAGAGCTCAAGGGCAATCAAAGAGCTGGAGTCACCCACTGCTGTTCTTGTTTACATGCACTTTATAGAATTCACCGCACACTCTGCACTGTTGATGTTGGCTCTTTTCTCCATAGGGGTGTGTCTTTATAACCGCCAGCGCAATCTTGTTTGGCTGTGGAACTTTTAGCAGTTTGTAAAGAATATAATCTTTGGCAAATCTTCCTGTCAGTTGTGGTTAACAGTTGCTTCTTGCCACAACAAAAGCGCCTTACTTCAACGTAACAAAATAAAAATGACCCGATGTTTTCCGATATTACACAATTTAATTTCAGACAGGACACGGAATTGGATTTATAAATAAATTTGCAGTTCAGTTCACAATTTTGACCTCATCAGTTGTTTTTTTTTTTTTTTTTAAACTTTGCTGTCACTGTAGTACTGCTTTTTGGTTCTACACAACTTCTGAAGAAATGTTTTTTATCCAATCTGAATCTAAACACATGGGGGAAAAAAATCTGTGCACACAATCTTGCTGCTATTCTGTCTCGTGAGATTTTGTAGCATGAGACCAGTGAACCCTGCAGCACAACAACCACAAACGGGTCTGCTCCTCGGCCCACAGTGCCCTCCCCTCTTTATTTATGCGGGGGATATGAAAACAGGATTAGTTATTAGGTTGTGTTTAGAGATGTAAAATGGCTGTAAGTGGTCCTCTGTCTATTGGAGGCCTGCCGTTGCCTCCATCACTAGATTGGGGCCATCTGTCCTCTTGTTCCTCCACCTTCCCTCCCTCCCCCAGCAGAGGTACAACCAAAAGATCACATAATATGTATGGCCTTTTTATCCCTGTTTTCCTGCCTCTATTCATTTGTTCAAAGCAAACAGAACCATGTTGCCATAGCTGACGGGAAGCCAAAATGCATCACTTCCTGTGCCAGTAACATATCCATCAATAGAATGGAAAAAACATATTAAGGTTGAACTGTTGGGGAAAAAGAAAATATATAATGTACACAAGCTATACAAATATTTGAACGTGTCACTAAGGCACAGGAGATTTGGTGCCATGATCTGGTCTCCAATTAGAATGGATATTTTAGAAGCTATTACCGCTATAGTCTCTCAATCTATTTTCCACAAAAGTAAACCTAAAAGCAAAGTACGGTTTTTAGTCTGTCCAAAGTCACATACTAGAGAGATGATCTTCTGACGCTACACTGTGAATGAAAGTGAAATGTTAATGTCACTGTGGTTTGATCATCATGCCAATAATCATGAATAACCAGCTCACAATAATTGTAGCAATGAAATAAGATACTGGCATCCCTAGTCTCAGATCAAGGATCTCCCAGCTGAAGATAATATATTTAGGAAAATTTGAATGCCATCCAGAACTTGTTATAATTTATTACTCAATTTCTGTTAAAACTGTTAGGGTGGGGTGAACTCATTTTTGTTTCCAAATATGAAAATTGTTTTATATCCTTTGACAATTGTTTTTATAGGCAAAAATTGAAATAGCAGTCACAATGAGGACCATCATTTTACATTATTTGTCTCTTGGCAATAATAAGACCGATAATTATTGTGAGGATTACAATACACTATACTGGCCTCAGTGATGCAATTGCTTCTTTGATTTATAATGCGTCTGTTGTTTGCAGTAATTACTGTCAACTGTCAAATGACTAATGAACTAATGTATAGTTAATGAGGGGAAAGCACAGATTTGGCCACTGTCCTGGGTTACTTTTTTTTTTTGCATTTGTACTGAAAGCCTCTCATCCAGTGTGGTGAGAAGCAGAGGCAAAGGCAAGTGTTAGAAAAGCGAAGGAAGGTCAATAGATAAGAGATGAAAACAGCCCAAGACAAATGGGAACGTGAACCTAAATGGGCTTGTTCCCAGAGGTGAAGTGTTATGTTTTAGTTTTTTATATGCTGGATGTTTGTGCATTCAGAGGGAGACGGATGAGCGGATTGAGTGCTCTTGTGTATGGGAATAGAAGCATGTGATTGTGCTTAGTGCAGTTAGGGCTGGGGTTTCCCCTCGAGACTCTGTGTGTGCACGGAAAAACACCGAGATTTATCCTCCTGACCACAACACATACTGTTAGATAAATATGGTAGACCTTCAAATGCTCAGTGTTTAAACTCTACAATCTATATTTAGTGCTTTAGATGTAATGCTAATATGGGAAATATAAGTATTCAATGTACATACGCAAGTTTCATCTTCACTTAAGTTAGGAAAAATTATTGTTTAGATTTCTAGACTTCCTTGGGGCTGACACCATAAGGCTTGTAACTCCTGGTTTTAAATTTCATTAGGCAATAGGCTTGTCTAACAAGGGCCTAAAAAGGTCCATGGATTAAACCAGCACTGAAATGGACAAAACCTGGGGGAAACCAACCAGGACAATGATTAAATTGCACTGATTCACATTTGAAAGAGAAGGGGAAAAAGCACTCTTCAGAAACTCAGAACTACAAAAGTCCTCCCCCTTCGCGAGTAGCCGGTGCACAGTCAGCAGTACCTGAGAACCAGTACTTTATAGCACTCGGATATACACAGAAAGGGCATATGTGAACGCATAATTCATACAGCTTGCGGCGCAGGGCCAGGGTTGCTTTACTACGATACCAATTTGTCTTCCACACTGGCGGGTCTGTGTGTGTCTCTTTACGTTGAAATTAATGCGGTAAGGGTGTGTTTATATATATTCCAGACAGAGGACCCCTCGGTGTGTGCGAGTATGTGGCCGGGACAGGTCCGGCTCTCAGATTAATTGGATCCTTCAGGAAAGAAAACGGGCTGCTTAAGAGAAGGCACAAGGCAGTGCTGCCCTTCTACAATAAACCTGTCAGATGTAGACAAACGGCACGCACAAACCTCACACGCACACACACACAAACACACACACACACATATATATACATACACCCACACCTAAAGAGTGATAGTGTGTTTGAATCAATCGTGCTGTGGCATGTCCAAATACCCAGTGCATTAGCTAACCTGTTCTCCGTCTGCCAGAACCTTCCATAAGTCAAACAACAGCCTGCGGCACACCAAAAGGTCACACGGAGCACTGTGACTTCACTCTCGTCTCATTACATAAGATTGAATGTGCTGCTCTGGATAATTGGGTAACATTTTTAGGTAAGGTGTTAAAGTCAGTTGTGGTATGTGTTAGCTTCATTAGCACGACTGCAAAGTGCAAAGTGGAAATGTGATATGATACGTTTTAAACCAGATAAACCAACTCTAATTAAGCCATAATAGTAATTAATTTTGAAATGTGTAATGTATTCACTACAGTTTTATTTTGCAGCATTTTAAAATATTTTTTATTGTACATAATATACTAGTGATATCTGAATTTTGTACATTTCAAAATATGCCCCACCTCTAATGATGACAAAAGCAGTAGACCTGCTGTCCAACACTTTTGAAACTAAACTAATTTACAATAGACATGACACAATCACTACTCAAAGGACTTTTTATATATTTTTTATAATTGATGCTATAATGGCTTCCTGGCTTCCTGTGATCATTAATTTGAATTGTCAAGCTTGACTGAAGAAATGTCTGGAGAATTTGATCTGTTTGGCTTCTCTATTAGTTGCACTCTTAACATTAATACTGAGAGGAATGTGCTGATAAGATAACACCTGCAGTTATTTATGCTTCTGCCGGTTACACATTAAACCAGTTTAGGGTTAGCCGTCCCACCAGACCCAGCCTATACAGTACTGCATTCTGTCCCCCTATGTCCCATTTGTGTGTGTGTGTGTGTGTGTGTGTGCGCCTGTGCTTGTCGCCGCAGAGTTCCCATTTGTTGCTTTGGAGGATTGTGTCAAAACAACACCTGCCGTCTTCACAAGAGATTTGGGAGCGCGATCACCACTAGGCTCCAACTCACACGAGGGACATTTCCATCCAACTGTCAGGGAAAAAAAATCTGCAGCTGAACTCAGTGCTATTGTCCCCGTCAAAGTTGTGCCAGGCTCCAAAAAATCTGCCACAGACAAAACTTCTTGTTGTACCAATAGTTGGATACAGAAGGTCACGAATGCTGAAGTCTCGCAATTTCAAAAGGAAACTATAGCTGTCATTTAGGTTATAAATTGTTACAAGTGTATTTCTCATATATAAAAGGCATATTTTTGGGCACTCTGTTTAGTTTTAGTAGTATTGCCGCAGATCCTTCATCCCCACCACTATCAGACTGTATAACTCCACTATATAGTCTAAACGTGCAATTTTTCTAGTATTTACTTATTTACTTACTGACTTATCTTATTAGTATTAGTTTTTTATGTAACTTGAAAATCTAAAATGAAATGAGAAAAATGATGTTACCATATAACTTCCTCACAAGTTCCTGTTTCTATACAGTACCATTTTATCCCGTTGAGTCAACAGGAGGGCCTGTCCCAAAAATATTGTCTTTTGGAAACGGAACGTAAACTGACTCAGAACCGCAATGCAGTTTCATCATGCAAATCGTCGTGGCCATACCGACTTGTCAAAGCCTGATCCCGTCAGAAGCTCAGCAAGGCCGGGCCTGGTTAGTACTTGGATGGGAGACCACGGGGAAAATCAGGCGCCTGTCGCAAAAACTGTCAATGTGTCCTAAGGCAAGGCACTTCACCCACATTGCCTAGTATGTGTGAGTGATGGTGGTGGTCGGAGGGGCCGATGGCGCAGATTGGCAGGCAGCCTCACTTCTGTCAGCTGTGGCTGCAGTAGTATCTTGCCACCATCGAGGTTGGAGTGAATGAATAATGATCAGTAAAGCGTTTTTGAGTGTCCAGAAAAGTGCTATATAAAACTGATGCATTATTATTATTCAAATTTGAGAACAAAATCCACAAAAACAGGCTATAGAAATATGATTGGTCACCATTTCCATCACCTAAATTCAGAAAGAAAACATTGCAGTGTTGTTAAACCATTAAACTTGGAAGATTTCCCAAAGCCCATTAACCTTGCAGACAAATATACTTTCCCCACATAAAACCTGACTTGTCCTAACTGGTGCGTGACATAAGCGGACACACGTTTACACGGCCTGAAAAGGGCTGCTTCTTCAGTGTCAAACAAAAAGTGCACTCCTCAGCGACAGGAACATTCTGAAATGATTAACGTGAGCACAGAGCCGCACATAAATCCACTCACACATCTTCCTCCTATGTTTTCGTGACCTTTCCCGCCACACTGCCTGCTATAATGGTTACCAGTGTCAGAGGAGTACCCGTTTGTGGTGGGAGAAACAGTTTTACCCATTTTGAATTGAGAGAAAAAGCAAAAAAAAAACCTTGGATCAATAGGTATCTCCCTCCAGCACACCCTGGCTTGATGGAAAACACATGGGTTCACTCAGATGTGTGGCTGACTCTTTTTTTTTTTATGTTTTTTTATTTTGTACATGAAACATAGTTGTTTTTAGATTCCAACAGTCGATGTTCAATCAATAAGTCCTACGTTTCATATTTAACCATTTGTGTAGGTGTGACTCTAGACAAGCATTTCACAAGAATCTGTAAAATGGTGGCTTTGTACATGTTGGGAAGTCAGGGAGTATTTTTTGGCATACTAGCGGTCTTGTGAAGGGAGAGCCAGTTGTGTGTATGAAGGGGGAACGCAGGACGGAGTTGTGCTAGGCAAAGGAAAAGGGGGGAGGGGGGGTAATGAAAGAGTAATTCCCAAACATTAAAAGAGGCACTTTTCCTCTCAGCTACCATTTGGATGTTGTTTCTGGAACGGGAAGTGCAAATGTTTCCCCCCTGCTCAGCCCCCCTCCTTCTCTCTACTCACTTTACTGTTCTGAACCAGGAAAAGGGGATTGTATTTTATCACTAGCTCCAAGCTTTGTCTAAACGTGTCAAGTAACCTGCTAGTTTTGATGAGTTATTTGATTGGTTATCAGGTTCCTCCATTAACCGTTGCCTTGACAGTGATTGTTCATGTTGAAATTCAATCCATAGAAGTAGAATTCTCAGTTTGGCCCAATAATTTCACTGGTCTACAAGGAAAATGCTCACGGAACAAAAGTAGTGAAATTTTTCTTGGTTTAGGTCACTAATATAGAAAAAGTAATTCAGAAGTGCCGATTGGCTATAGTTTCCAAGATATAGTATTGGGTCAAAATTGGAAATTTATGCAAAATAACGCAAAAACAGTAGTTTATCAGAAGGTACAATGTGTCTACAAGCAACCAGTTCTATCTGAAATCCTGTCTGCACATTCCAATACATTCATTTTAATATCTCTAGATTTTTAACATCAAATATTTTTTTATTTCACATAAGAGAGATGCCTCGAACTTGTGTGAACAACCCAGATAACTTCTGTTACTTTTGTGGTGAAGTGACATTTGCATCACAAAAGTGCAACATAACTGCAGTGGTTAAAAAGGCATACCACCATTACTTTGGCTGCAAAGTTGGAGACCAGGACCAAAGTTGGGCTCCACATTATTGTTATAACACATGTGCAACTAATCTTCCCCAGTGGCGCATCAAGAAAAGAGAATTTCTTGTTTATTTCTTGGTGGATAAATAAGTGCAAGTTAAATATTTTCAAAATATAAATATTATTTTTAAGCAAAAATGCCTAAATCTATTGTATAGATGCGATTTTGATGTAAAACAATATCATTAAATACCTTGAATACATTAGCTAACCAGCACAGTTATCAATTGTTTTTCAGTTCATCTTATCAATGTAAATGAGATTTAGCCACTTTTATCTCGGAAGCAGATCGGGTCCAAAAATTTGTAGACCAGTGATTTTTTTTTTAAAGTGTGTATGCAGTACAGCTTGTAGTATAGCAGCAGTTGTAATGGTGGTAGAAGATGTGCCAAAGCCTTCGAAATAGTCAAAACTTCAAATAATATAACTGGTTAAAAGTACTTGTATTACTATTAGAGTATAACAGGAAAAAGCCATTTAAAAGTTACAAATCAATTATGTTATGTTAAAAGTGGAAAAGTGTTATGGCCTAACAGTAAATGTACACACCTCAGTAGTGCTGTATTTGTGTTGCTGCCTGCTAGTTGAAGTAGCGGTCAAATTATTCAAGTACCAACAGTGGCTCTTGTGTTTGGAATAATATTTGTAGAGGTTACTGTAGCAGGTCTTCGCGGTATAGCTTCAAAATGGGCGATGTGACCAGTGGCGTTAAAATGCACATATTGACCCAGAGCCTGGAGTGGTGTGTGGGGCTTGTGACTGCCCCAAGACCCCTGAGGAATGGAAAGTGCTGACGTGCACTCAGACTCTGAATAGCTGACAGTTAATAATCCGTCTGTTTACAGAAGGACTGTGTGTGCGCATGGGCCGCTGCACACATCAGGCAACAATTAAGATGTGTGTTATTGACCAGAATGATTTGCAAAAACAACAATTTGGCCACACATTCTTCACTAGAGGGAGGGAGTAAAACCTTGTGAAATTATGGTAACACAAGAGTTTTTAAATGGCTTTGTTGAAATTATAAACATGCCACAGTGTTACAAGACGTACTGTTGATATTTGGCAATTGAAATGTATCTTGAAGACCATGTGAAGAGAACGTCAAATTAAGTAATTAATAGGCCAGTCATTTGTCTCTCAGTACAAAAACCCAGTACAAAATATATAAGATCCTATTGTAACCATCTGCGTGGAGTTTGGCAGGCCTAACCCACCACTGCGGTCCCTCTGTTATTTGAATATGTTTGATTATGTTTGTATTCATTGTGCTCAGTCAAAGCAGTCTTGTAAATTCACAGTACATGCAAATTAAGTCGGCTCAGAAAACAGATTCCTTTAGGCTACTTTTTGTCTCGTAAACATGTTTTTGACACAATTTTCATCAGGTCATCATGTCCTCCTTGCCTGGTTTACACCAGACCATATCACAAGTGATATATGGTCTGGGAGTCACCTACTGAATATCTCGTAGCGGAGATGTGGTTTACGATTGCAAACGACCGTTTATTGGGCGTTACGAATGTCTATCATTTGGCGTATACGTAGCCCATAGCCAATCATGTCAGTTGTCAATTCAAACTACAAGCTTCCGTTTGTCACGTAGTACGCGTCACCGTCTTTCCACCCCTCCCCGCTCTCTGATTGGCTCCCAAAATCAGGAGCCCTCGCTTGGCCTCGATGCCCAGCTGTCTTTTAGATCGGAACGATCGTGCAAAGCAGCCTGGGATTTCCCAGGTTAATGTCCTCCTGGTCTCATTATGAAACCTTTCTACATTATTCAGTAAATTGAGAGTTTAAGCTTATCGCAGATGGAGTGGACAATATTAATAAAAATATCAATGATATCTTGATTTCTTTCTCTAAAATGTGTTTTAAATGTATTGAGATTTAAGTATATTTTCATAACGTCATTTTGTTTTAATCCGTTCTTTTTTCAGCATTTTATTGTAAACAGTATTCAAATTTAGCATAGACCACCTTCATAATATTTTGATAATGTGCTCACTTCAATCAGAGAATAGCATGACAGGAAATGCGTATAATTCCAGAAAATTATACAAAGAAAAACTAAATGGACAGTACTGTGTTTTATAGACATTTCTGGTGACATTTCCTGATATGTTTAGATTTTCACAGTGGTGTTGTCTCTCCACACATAAACTCAGTAATGGTGCTGGACCATTTCCGTAGATATCGGCACTGTGGAACTGGAGTGTTTTGGCACCTGTGTGTACTTTATGTGTATTTTGCGTGTTTGTGTAGCTCCCGCAGTGTGTCTGACTCAAAGAGCATTCACTGCAACCCCATTCTGAAATGTTTGCACATGTCTGCATTCACATGTGCAGTACAGCCATATCAATGTTACACCAAAAACTGCTACTAATGGAATGAGACATTTACAGTTTTTTTAAGAGCAGAGCACAAAAGCTTGCAGTAATCAAGAAGAAAAGCCACTGTGAGCTTTAGATTTACAATTAATTTTTTTAAATCTACTGATTTAGATGCAATGGGGGCTTGACGCTTTTCTACATATCCCCGAAGGACCCATAGAAAAAAGCCAGTCCCTCCCCCCTGGCCCATATGTAGACCCCACCTTTCCCCTACACACATGGTTAGTTTTATCAAGGTAATGTGCACTGTGTCCAGTAACGGGGTGGTGGGTGTGGGAGGGGAGGTGGGGGATGGTTGAACTAGACCTGAAGTCGCTCTCCAGGTCTTATAGGCAATGGATGGATAAAGCAGCCTTGGTTAAATGGTTCAAAGTTTATTCATGATCAGATTGCACACGGAAAGTGGGTTCAATAAAAAACGATAGATAAAATCATGTGTAGAAGATATGGAATGGTTTCCAAGGGTCGGCCTCATTTGTCAAACTCTGTATTGAGACTCTGATCAGTTTATCACACAAGAATGTTATTAAGGGTGGTCCGATATGGATTTTCCCCCTACTGATACTAAATACTGTGTTCATATTGCTGATATCAATGTCTAAAAATGCATAGCAAATGTGTCAATTACAAAGTTGTACTTAAGTTCAGATATTAAATTATTATAATTATTATACAATTATATTTAATTTGTTACAGTTTTTATGATAGTATCATCTTTAGCTTATACAAAATCTCCAGAAAAATATTGGCCAGATAGACCATCAGACTCTAATATTGGCACAGATATATCGCCCATCCTTAAAAAAAAATCTTGACCACTGCCATCTATATTTGAACAGTTGTATGCTTGTCCTTTACCAGTGTTAGTTTGAAAGATACAATATTTGTCATGTGTAACCAATGTTTGAATTATATTTTTCTACCTCACTCTGCTGTACTCTACCCTTCCTAACTTGATCTACAGTTGTGTTCTGTCCTCCGCTGTGCATAGTCTCTGAAAATATTGATCTTGGATATTACTGTTGACCTGGGCAAATATTTCATCTGGAATCATTGACTACATTTCTGTTCTCTCCTGAAGATTCATTCTGATGACATACAATGAGAATAAAGGTTGAGCCTCACCCATTCATTAATCTGACCGACTTAAATCAAACGGTGCATATCGGCGAGGGAATAAAACTGCTGCTCACTGTTCCCTCTCACAACAGGTACAACTTCCTCATGTGAGGGCAGATGTGCCAGTTAGGTCCCTCTTGGTGCAGGCCACTTCCTCTAATGTCCTTTTCAAATAGTTAGTTCCCCTGCAATGAGGCAGCCTCCACATGACCCCGCACGGTTTAGCCCCTGTTGTGATGATTGTGGCTTTTTAGTTTTGTGGTTACATTTACTCTCCGTCTAAGTGCAGTGAATTTGTGGTCGCACTGAAACGGAGTGCAGGGTGACTCAGTAATAATGCGATTACTACAGACTTCCTCAGCACTTATTGATCGCGTGCACACACATACACACGCACATGCACACTCTCATGCATAGTCTCAGCACAGTGAAGTGACAGCATGTACAGTATGTATTGACTGCCCTGGCCGTTTATCAGTCCCGTCTTTGCGGTTACTATAGCAATTGACAGTCTTCCATCTTTTTTCCCCTCACAGGTGATGCCTTTCCAGCAAGCTCCAGTCCCTACTTGTCGGGTTATCCAGGCCCCTCTCACTTGACCTCTGACCCGACATACAGATCGACCAATCCCAGCAGCCTTCAGATGGCCCAGCTCTGGGCGTCGCACGCTCATGAAGGTGAGCTCGCTGTGTCTGTGTGTAACTATGATGACAGATGATGTCATGATTGAACATTTTCTGACTTCAAACTGGTACTTTTTACCATACTTTTTCTGTATAAATTCTTATCTAAAATGACAAGACAGAATTGTAACATTCATACATTCCATGAGGGAACTATATAAAACTATACCTCTTATACACATGAACTGTAATATACAAATTAAATGGATCCTCTGCTGCTCACTAGTGCATAATTCAGGCCCAAGCTAAAGTCCCATCATATTTTAATGACACCTCTTGCGTCTGTGCGTGTCCTGCTGCATGCCCAGGAGGCCTGTTCCTCTTGTGTTTCTCATCGCTTACACCAGAGGGATCCTGCTCCACTTCTGTCTGTGTGCTGGTACCTATTCGACCGCCACTGTCCTACTTCCTTTGGCCTGTCAAACCCACTGTAATCCATCTTCTTCTCCTGTGCTTTTTGACCTTGATGTTTTTTCTCAGCCCATCTCCTGGCCCACTTTTTCAGATATTTTCCATCCCAGCCTATATTTACAGTCTGTAGCTTAGAGTATTTCTTGTCCTGCAGTGGATAGAATCTTTCCATCCTCATCCCTTTGTGTCCTTGAGCAAGTCCTCATCTAATCTGAAGGGAGTAGAGGGTCAGATAGTAGTTGTCCCACTGCGCAGCTTTCTCATATAATGGTGGTTGAAGGACGAATGGATTCCTTTTAGGTTAATTTAAAGTGGATGGTATCGCAGCCTTTCAATCACAAATCCAGTTTGGTGCTGTTTAAGATCAGATTGAACACGACTTTGTCTTTTTTTTATTTATTTTTTATTTTGCCTAATTTATACATTGCTGGGTTTCAGGTGGTATCGCAACATTCACTAGGCCCATAATATTTAATACAAATGGGGGCAGGTAAAATTGATATTGTTGAACTACATTTCATTGCTGTAATAAAGCAAATGATCAATCGGGAAAACTGACTCTTGACTTTTTGTCTTTTGTTCATTATACTTTGTTTACCTTTTTATATATGGTTACCTTTTTATTAGTATTTATATTTTCTGTATGGTTGTTTTTGTATGTAAAATGTGAACATTAAATTATTATCATTCCCCATTAAAACTCAACAAATAAAGTTTGAACTTTGTCTGTTCATGAAACATGCATACCCCAAAAATATATGGTCACCATGTTTGGCACCATTTTTATTCAAGCATGAAGTAAATGACAAAATCCTTTAACAGAACATCCCATTTCTTTGGACATTTTAAAATGTGGTCACTACAGGAGAGATAGGCTCTGCTAAAGTTTAGTATTGCGTAAACTTTGGTTCTGGCTGTAGATGCTAAATCCCTTGGTGAGCAGAGAAGCTCTGGACTCGGTTTGCTCTGATATGAAACGAATCCTCCAGTCTCAGAGAGATCCCTAATACCTGGTGGCTGGTGTTAACAACAGCCGAAGTTACTCAGCGCTAGAGCAGTTTCCGGGCAGAAGCTGAGAGCCAGAAGGAGCGCTGTCTGGGATCTGCCATTGCTCCGCATTTCTGAGCTGTAGAGATCAAGGCCGACTCGTATTGTTAGCAAAAGAAGCTTTATAAGAAACATTTCCAGTGTAACTCACATCATGAAGCTTATATTTCTGTTCCCAACCCACTGACACCCCAATACTCTGCTCCACTTCTGCTTTGCACAACATATTTAGACAGTATTCAGGATCTACTGCAGGCTTCATGAAAGGCAGCGGCATCTTTGATTATTTTTGGGCTGGTGTGAATGTCTTGCCCTCTCCAGGTGGAAGACTTTTTTTTTATTTTTTTTATTTGCGGTCAGTGACACGGTTGCAGCCAGCTCCGGCCTAACACAGATATCCAAAGCATTAAGTGTGTGGAGTTGTGGTCTATATTAAGAGCTAGTCTCTGAGAGCAGCAGCTGTCCATGGGGCAGACTTGCCTGACCAGCTGACCCCAGGAACAAAATGAGTTGTTTTAAGTGGCATGAGGTCAACTGTCTCTGGCTCAGATGAGTTTAACAGAGCCTTTAATTACTTGATTACATGTGCTGAAGTTATAACTAGATTAGCATGTTGGTGTCATGTAATTTGCCTCAATATAATCAAAATTAATTCAATATGGAATTGGATATTGAGAACATAATTTCAAAGTTATAGAACAAAATGTATAAACGTAATAATAATAATGTTTGTCAATTCAATGCAAATGTGTCATGGAATGGGCAATAGGGCAATAAGTAAGCAATAAGCTACGATTGGATAGTTGTGCCTTGTGCCCAGCTAATCTTGGACCCACCTGTTACGCAGAACCACAAGACATTTCTGCACAAAAGTCCCTGACATTTTAATTACGCTATGCAATTGCTTATTTTTAATTTCCTTTCCTAACCTTTTCTAACGTGGTCTATATGTGTCTCCCCAGGCTATCCCCCTCTCCCGAGCAGCCTGTATTCTAGCCCGTACCTGTCCCTGGGGCACCTGGACCCTCCATCGCTCTCTCAGCACCCGCTCTACGACTCCCATAAAGGTCAGTCCCGACATGAAGAGATCCACACAGACAAGCAGCTGAATGTGGAGTCTGGCCTGTAATACATCAGGGAAGTTGTATGTTTTAGTGTGGGGTAAGTTTAGGAATTGGGCCATTGCTCCAACCTAGAAATAGGCAACCTTGAACTGAAAGGCAGACAGAATATGGCCTAATGTTTTTAAAACATTTTTGAGGGGGATGATTTTCCCGTTCTGTATTAGGCTTTTACAAATTGTACAGTTTTACTAACCTTTAGGCACAAACCACAATACTCACCCTGCATCACAGTAAATTGATCTTGCTTTTTATCATTTAAGAGTTAAGCAACTTTCAATTCCCCTAATATATAATATGAATAGATAATTGACATTTCACCAAGCTGTTTGAAACTGCAGTTCTGGATGCCAGATGACCATTCGCAAATGCTTCTTTGTATATCAGTTATGATGTTTAATCCTGTTAGTGGTGAGGATATTAATTTGCTCAAATAAAATATTCTTAACTCCGTTTTCTTTGTGTTTAGAGGGATTTTACCTGCCAGCTTCACTTGGTGGTCTTCACCCTCCTCCACCACCTCCTCCCACTGTTCCATCCAGTTCCACCCCACCACAGAGGACATCCCGGGACAGCAGAGACAAACCCTACAGAGGGGACAGAGACAGAGAGCGGGACAGAGACCGGTCAAGAGATGAACCACGGCCACACAGTGTTGTGGACCTGACCCAGGACAGCAGGGGGGATGAGGAGCGCAGGGCGAGGAGCAGTGAACGTGACATGGAGAGAGACGCCTGGGCGGTCCACTCTCACCTCAGCCATCAAAAGTCCTCAGGAGAGAGCAGACCCAGACCATCCCCTCCGCGTCCTCATGGCTCTTCACATAGACTACATGGGACAGAAACTGACAACCATCACTCGAACATCTCCAACTCTGAGAGACAACGGAGGAACGACGCGGTTGCTACCTCAGCTGGGCCCCCTCACATGTCTTATGGTCCCCCTCCTCCTTTATCCACATCCAGGGAGTCTATGAGAGAGCAACGGGTTAGTGCACCCACATATGTGCCTTCTGTGGAGGTTTACGATGAACGGGCAGGCCCTATCCAGATTGCCTCTCAAGCACGGGATAATAAACACGGTGACAAACATCGAGAACAGGACAGGGACAGGGCAGGGGAGAGGGGCTTATCGGAGCACCCTCGCCTTTCCCAGTCCAGCGACAGCAATCACAGAGAGGAGGGCTCGGTTATTTGTTCTAATGGTCCCAAAAAAGGACAGGACACCTCAAGTCAATCAAGGTTCAGCCCTGACGCTAGAGACATTCCCAAACACTCACCCCGTCTGGCCTCAGAGCGGGCTAACTTGGATTCAAAATGGAACACAATCAGCCCGTTGGCAAACTATGCCACGAGTCACATG
Organism: Paratrypauchen microcephalus; assembly: GCA_036785185.1. Classification (NCBI taxonomy): domain Eukaryota; kingdom Metazoa; phylum Chordata; class Actinopteri; order Gobiiformes; family Gobiidae; genus Paratrypauchen; species Paratrypauchen microcephalus. Next base: position 378,927 of record JAVJIX010000135.1, read on the forward strand.
GCTGCTCTGGCGGCCCAGCACGGACATGCACTTTCGTCTCCTCACAGCCAGCCCCCGACCTCTCAACTGCCCCACTCCCCCCACACAGCACACAGGCCCCGGGTCAACTCCAGCCACAGCCACTCCCCTCACACTCCCAGTGAGGAGGGCGGTCAGAGGCGCTATCTGGATCCCTCCACGATCTACAGGCCCGGGGCAGCGCTGGTGGGGGGATCCAGCAGCGGAGAGCGGGGAGGGGAGGTAACTGAGGTCTCAGCCATGCAGAGCCTCATTAAATACAGTGGCAATTTTAGCGCTGAAGGTGGGGGCTCCTCCAGGCTGGCAGCAGATGGCAGAGGTCCCTTCGGGGGTCTTGGGAATATAGTGACTCAGGAGCGAGAACGGGACAAGGAGAGAGAACAGCGGGACAGGGTGTCAGGAGGCCCGACCAGCACTGGCGCTCTACGGGTACCTCCACAGCTCAAAAGGGAGCAGGAGCGGCCGGACAGTGCCCGCTCATTTGGGCGAGAGGGGGAGGGGGAGGTGCGTCACCCTCCTGTGGGCATCGCTGTGGCCGTGGCCCGGCAGAGAGACAGCAGCAGTAAACAGAGCAGTGGGACAGAGCCTCAGAGAACGCTCCTGCCAGGCGTCAAAGGTCAGTCTCACACATTCAGTTTGCCTGGTTATGTTTTAAAAATAATTTCTGTTGTATTGTAGCTTACTTTCAACTCTAGCAAAGCTGCATTTTCTTTGGGATGTGTTCTGTGGAAATGTAGACCTTACGCTAAATGAACCAAGACGCAAATTAATTCTCATTTTGGTTTTCATGAATAATGGAGATTCATTTTCTTCAGATCAAAGTCATATTTTCACAGCACTGTTTGACTTTGTGGTATTCATGCATATTACGTGACTAGAATAGTAAAAACTATTTTTTCCCATGAATAACTAATTGTACCTGGGGTCCTTTGGTAGCTTGCCGTTATAGTTTAAGCTGTAGCACTTCAAGGTCACATGGCTACTGTAAAAAGTTCCTTGTTTCAGTTTCCTTTCAGACATCTTTCTGTTGTTCTTTTCATCAGAATGAATAGGTCCTACTCCGCCCCTCTGAGAGCTCCTCTGTGGAGCCTCCCCTCCGTGTCCACTGAACATGTCATTACAGACTCAAGCTACAGTTACAAAGACCTTAGATGTGTTACTTAGCAATAAACCCATCATAAACAGTATTTATGGAAAGTTTTATCCCTACAGGTTATTTCCTCCACTTTGTTACTTTTTGTCGCTTTGTCTTTTCTTTTGCATTCATCCAAGAGCCCTTCACTTAAAGAGTGGCTGCTCTAATAGCCGTTTTTGTGTTGTTAAAGCTATAAATAAGGAGCCACAAATTTGTGCCAAGAACACAAATGTAGGGGATAATGAATGAGTTGATGATGAAGAAGAGGAGTAGGAAGGGGGATAGACAGATAGGACAAATGGACAGATCAATCTGATAACTGAAGAGAGAGGGTGAGATTAGGCCCAGTTGTGGAGAGAGATGGGGGCATGTGGTGCTAATCGCTGGCCATGTGAAGCTGAGAGGTTGGCATGTGGGACAGACTCCCTGTAACCTTGGTAACCATCTTGAAACCTTTGCTGTGAAGCATGTCAGGGATTGTTAAAGTCTCTTGTTCCTGAGCAACTGCGCACACAAATTTCAGGACAGCACTGAAGGGTTCAGCACACTTGTATTAAACCTGTCTCCATCTCTGTTGCTCAGGGATCTCCAGTCTGACTTGATGAGCTGGAAGAGGGTTAGCAGGAGCAGTGAGGAGCAGATCTCATGTTTATTCTTGACTGCTTCACTGTGCGTGGAGCGCTTTCTCTGCTTGAGTGCCATTTCTTTTCTCCATAAATCTGTCTTTTGCCGCTGGCTCTTGAGTACGCTGGATGGGTTCAGGCTCTGTGCGCGTAGTAAGGCAGTGGTGGTATGTTCTCGCCTCACCAGGGCCCTGGACTAATAAGTGATAAGAGCTGACACCCTGAGTGAGAGCTGTCTGTCTTGCACTGAATATTTCCACAATATAAATGCTCACTTGTGTTCCGGCTGTGGCTCAACATTGTATTTTTAGCCACTTCTCATCCTGACATGTCACCATTATACAGTCAATGTCATTAAGTATTCTTCCTGTCTACTTTCTGTCTACTTTCTGCTGTCAGTGTTTCAGGGGTTTTCAGCACAATTCCCCAAATAGTATTTTTCCTCTTGTACAGAAATAGATATTTTTTTTCTAAAGACTATGTATTGCTGTAGCTCCTCCTGACCCGTCTCCTTACTGTTTTGTGATCTGGTTAGACGAGGAGCGAGGGGAGGAGCACACTCGACACCATGACGACAGGTTGCTGGGGGGCAGGCTGGAACGTGAGCAAGAAAAAGTGCTCAGGTGAGGGGCCTTCCACACATTTGCACACAAAGACCATTTCATTCAAGGGTGAAGCTCTCAGAAGAATGGATAACCTTTTTTTTTTTTTTTTTTTTTATTAACATGATCAAAAATCACATGTAAAGGAATCATACTTTGATGAAGAAGGGTCTCAATTTGTTATGTTCAAGATTAAAATGCCTTTATTATGCTATTTTCTGATCTATGTTATAATAATGTTTCGTAGTGAAAAACATACATGGAATTGTGTTTTGTTTAATTCACAGTTTAACATACAATCTCTCAAATGGAATTATGTTCCACCTTGTGATCCCATTTGGTAATACAAGAAGTGCACTGTGTTTTTAAATTTAAAACACCTTCACTATAATCATTTGGGTAATTTCTCTCTCTACTGAACTAAAGGTAAAGGGTAGCTGTTACCTTGAAAACTACCGCTTCATGACATCACAAGGTGGAACAGAGCATTTTGAGCTTTGGAGATGCAGACAGACTAATAATAAAGTATTACTCAAACATGTTTGAATGAAACACAACTCAGGCATGTTTTTAATGAAGCAAGAGCATTTTAACATGGCTTAAAGGTCACATTTCGTGTAATATGGGACCTTTTAAGGGCAGCTACACAAATGGTGTTGTTGAATTAACAGATGAGTTACTGCTGCAGTCTACAGTGGTACCTCACCTTACGAAATTAATTCGTTCCAGAAGTGGTTTCGTAACGTGAAATTTTCGTAAGTTGAGTAGCTATTTCAATGGAAAAGGCCTGATCCGTGTTTTTTTTTAGTGTAACTTTTAGTGTAACTTTTTTTATAGTGTAACATTTGTGTTCTGCGTCCTGATTGGAATAAACCAGGTCTAGACCAGAACTAAACCAGGTCTAGACCAGAACTAAACCAGGACTAAACCAGGATTATCCCGGGACATGGCAGTGCCGTTGGAGGAGCGCGTTGCTCGTGTCTCCGCGCTCCTTGCGCTCCTTGCGCTCCTTGCGCTCCTTGCGCTCCTTGCGCTCCTTGCGCTCCTTGCGCTAGAGCTAAGAGGCCGAGAAAGACGCTCTTTCAGCGGGAATAAGAGCGGGGCGGGGCGGGCTCTGGTTCTATGTGACTTCCAGAGCCGGGGGGCTGACACTGTGAGCTAACAGGCCGAGAAAGGTGCTCTATCTGACCGCGGGGTCTCGCTCGGGGCGGGCTCTGCTTCTATGTGACTTCCAGGTCTAGACCAGAACTAAACCAGGTCTAGACCAGGTCTAAACCAGGACCGGATCAGGTCCAGACCCGGACCAATCCGGGACCAGACCAGGATTAAATCACCCCGTACGGGCCGCGGCCCCGAGGGGGAGACACGGCCCGGGCGCCGCGGCTCCATCCCGCGCCGTGTTGACGGCGCTTTTTGATCCTTCGATGTCGGCTCTTCTTATCATAGTGAAGCAGAATTCACCAAGCGTTGGATTGTTCACTCACTAATAGGGAACGTGAGCTGGGTTTAGACCGTCGTGAGACAGGTGAGTTTTACCATACTGATGATGTGTTGTTGCGATAGTAATCCTGTGTCTCCGCTCCCCTCGCACGTTCGGCGCTATATTGAGCCGTGCCCCCCCCACGCTTCACTATCAACACATTCCATTGAAAATCTATGAAAGTTCGAGTGTTCAAACGAGAGGGAAATGCGAGAAAAGCCCAACTCCAGTCTGAGAAAAGCGTAGAATGTGTGTGGTGAGGCATTTACAGCCCTAAAACATGTAGAACAATTGCAAAATACAAAGTTGTCCTACCTCGTGGACCTCTCCCACCGCGGGCCACCTCTGGAACCTAACCCTGTGTGTGTTGATAAAGTGTATTTACGTTTTGGGGCGTGCATCTGAGCGCGCATTAATTGAATTTTTGAGATTTCGCGTTTCGTAACTTGAATTTTCTTTCGTATCTAGAGACCAAAATTTGACGTGAAGGCGTTTCGTAACTTGGATTTTTCGTATGTAGGGTCTTTCTTAAGGTGAGGTACCACTGTATTACAGAAGTTGTGTGAAAACTGGTGAATAATTTTATGGGGGGGGGCAGGGCATTTTGACCCTCAAAGTGACTTGTCAAAGCCTAGGTTAATATCTCAGTTTATACATTGTTTTGACAAAAATCTGCATCTAAACGATCTTTTTATGTATTATACATTTTGTTATTCTGTATTATTTCTGGTGTTTTTAGAGAGTCCAAAGAGCTGGCAGAATTCACTCAGATGCACCCCACCTCTCTGTCCAGTGGCCTCACACCCAGTATGATGACTCCCTCTCTCATGAACCCAAACCTTATGGTGACAGGAGGAACCACGCTCTCAGGGGCAGGACGCTGGCCGCCTGACCCCTCAACTCTGACCTCTCACCCCTGGATGCCTCGCCCTGGGGCACCCCCAGTTTGGCTATCCAGTTCTCCTTACAGTACGTGACAGCTGCATATTGTACAAAAATAATATTGTTTTAGCTGGTTATTTGAAATGTCAATATGTTGAACCATGGACATTATGATTACTAGAGTTTTTATGTAGTTTTCTATATTGGCTTGATTATGAAAAGTTTATATGCAACTATGCAGTGGCTCCTGATTGGCTGTATGTAAAAGGGAGGGGTCTGTACATTGTTTTGGCCTGCTGCTCCCTGCAAGGGTCAAGTCCCACAGGCATTCCCAAACTTTGTGGGACATTCCAGCCCTACTTCTCCTGCAGTCTCTGCCAAAAATACACACACTCACCCATCATGTGATCAGGGTTCCTTGAACCAGACTTGGATGAGCACCAACATACTTTAAAGTTCACCAAGGATGCATCTGTCTAGACACGTACAGAGACAAAATAGTTATTGTATACAAATATGTAGACATGTACACTAAAGTACATTGTTTCAATCTTGTCTGTCTGTCCCCTCAGGCCTTGGTCCTTCTTCTCTTCACCAAACCCTCCCAGCAGCTTACCCCCCCTCTTTGGCCGGCTCCATACCTCCTCCATACCAGTTTGCCCGAGATCCCCAATCAGGACAACTGCTAGTCATTCCTACTGAGCACCTGCCGCACTATGGTAGGACTGTGAAATGTGTTTAATGTGTCACACCTGTACACAAAAGAGCTCAAGTATGGTTTATTATTGTTATTGTGTTCGTAATTTCCTGACAGATGTTTTGTAATAACTGCAAACAAGACACTTGCCACAGCGCTAATGGCCTAGCACCATATGGTATATTAGACTGAAGATTTACTATGCCCACATCATTATGGCAGCAATACTGTTTAGCAGACAACTGTAACATTCTATCTAATCTGTAAATTGACTTGACCCTCAGTGGAGAGACTTGTCCTGTGTGAGTAGCAGGGGGCGATGTTCTGGAGCGGGGAGCCCCGGTGTGGTCGGGCGTGTACGGTACAGGCAGTTCTCTGCAGCATGCGGCCCAGCTCCAACTCCTCTCACAGCAACAGATGCTGCGTCAACAGGAGCTGCTCATGATCCAGCAGCACACCGCACAAGTCCTGGAGCTGCAGAGGAACGCTCAGCTTGTCGTAAGTACTTTCAGGTCACAAATGAAGTGTCAGGGATATGATGATTTTTAAAAAATCATCACAATTTTCTTAGAATCTTGATTGCGATATTGTTTTTAATCTTAGTTCTAGTATACAAAGACAATTTATTTTCAAGAGGCAACTAGATTATCTGTGTTTTCTGGCAGTTCACACTGATTGGTTAAATTTGCCTGTCACTCACTCAGAGCATGACTGAAGCTGATTATGTTTTGTTTAAATTTGATTTGGCCATACTGCTCACAAATCATGTCTCATTCTACTTGCACTAAAGTCAGATTATCTGTGCATTGCTGTGCAAGGGTGTTTGTCTTCCGGCAAATAAACCACAGTTTCCTGTTAATGATCCAATTATTCAGAGCAGTCAGTGTCACAGGTGTGCTGCTTTAATGGCTTTTGTTGGGGGCTACACAGGTGGACCAGGCCATTATTCTCTAGTAAAACAGCAGCACAGCATTTAGTGCTCTTGTTCCTCTTCAAATAACTCTGTTGCCTAGCAGCACAACTGGAAAATATTACTGCTGTGCAAAAGCAGCTGCAAATATTTGTGATATTTCTAGGGTTGCCCAATAAATAAAACTTATCAGGATGACAGTCTCAACAGGATACGCACAGAACCTCTTCTGGTGAAATAACTTTGTTGTCCACATTATGGAAGGTCACATTTATAGAGCTTATACTATGCTCCAACTAAAACAGTTTTATGCTAATAAATCACGGTCTCTCAGGTTTGCTTTTAATAGGTTTAAGTCCCAGTTGACATTGATCATGGCCCTTGCCTCCAGCTACTGCCCATGTAACCTGTGCCTCTTCCTCTCAGGAGCGTTTAAAGGCTGGTGAGCACCGTCCAGAGGTAGAAGACAAACCAGACAAGCGGAACACTGACACAAAACCCCAACCCCCTTCACTGTCCTCTCTGTCCCCTTCACCAACACTTCACTCCCGCAAACCTGCTCCCCCATCCCGCTCCCCACCCACATCCTCCCTCGTTTCTCTGCCTCCAACACCCTCGCCGGTGACCACCCTAAAGTCAGAAGAGGTGGGCCAGAGAGGGCTGTCTCACCCACCCACACCTCTGCTGCACCCATCATCCCCTCGCTCCGCATCCCCACCACCATCCTCCCCGCGCCGACCTAAACGAGAGCCAACTGAAGATGGAGAGAATGGGAGAAGAGAGGGACAGAGAGAAGTCCAAAAGCCCCTCCATGCTTCGTATCCAGGCATCTACACTGGTGAGATTAACTTTAACAGCAAAGATTGTGATGTTCTTGTCAAGAAAACTACCCTTCAATAACCAATATATATATTTTTTTTTATGTTTTTATTTTTTATAGATGTTCCTTCAGGCTACCCTTACCAGTCCATCCCTGCCCCATTTGGCTCTCCGTTCCCCTCTTATCACGTCCCACCTCCCACTAGTTCAAACACAGATGTTGTCCCCTCTCATCGGGCCCACTCACCATCCAAAGGCAGTCCTCTGTCCGTACCTCATCTGCAGTCGAGGCTACTGGACTCAAACAAGCAGCCCTCCAGACTAGAGTCCTCAAAGAGCGGTTCTCTTCCTACTCAGGAGCACAGCACAGAGCAACCTCAAATGTACGTGACGATGGAACCGCTAGGACCTCTCCGACGCACTTGTAGTCCTGTTTTAACCAACAAAACAGACAGAGAAGACCCCAAACCACAACCAGTGACTTTGAATACCTCCTGTCCTCCTCCACTCAAAAATGACAAAGAGGAAGAAATCACAGAGGAAGAGAAAATCAAAATGGAGGCGTCACCTTACTCGTATCATGCATATACAGCACCTCCTGCCCTCACAGACTCAGAGCCCAAGTCAGAAATGATCAAAGCTCCTCAGCGGACACCGTATCCATTATGTATAACTGCAGATGCTGACAGGCATGCATCAGCTCACAAGTCCCAAGATCAAAACCCAGTGTGTGAATCCGAGCCACAGAACTCTCCAATAAACCTGCATGTTACCATTGATGCAGAAAAAGTTGATATTCCACCCCTGTCCGACTCCCCACTCCCTCTTATTGCTGTTCCAGAAGATCCTATGGCGGGAATGCTAGCTTTATTAGCAGCTAGTGAGATGGCCCGGCCTGCCACACCACCTGCTCCAACCCTCACCCCACAAATGGAAAATTCTCCCATGAGCACTGAATGCAGCATGACTGGTGCACTGGAGATGGTTGCTTTGGAGGGTATGGCCCTATTGAGCCAGATGGCACAGCAAGAAATGGAAAACCTCAACAAGGAAAAGGGTAAAACATTAACTTAACTTCTAACCATGTTATGACTGTCCCCTCATCTTGCTCAAAGTTTAATTTCAACATTCAAAATATGAGTGCTACGGAAATTTCTTTTTTCACCTACCCCCTACCTCTGCCCACAGTTTTGTAATTATCCGCTATTATCCAAAAAGTCAGAATTTGTCATGCATATAGAGTTGAAAAAATTAATGTAGCCATTTTTCAACAGTGAAAATAAAGGAATGAAAATTGACTTGTGTGTTATGGTGAAATGCCACAATAGAGGCTGGGTCACGCAGTTCTGTAGTTGGACTTTTTTTTTTTTTTTTTAGTTTTATTGCTTTAATATCTTGTGTATCCTGGACAGATGTGGCCTTGGAGGGTCTGGACTGCTTACTGGAAGCAAGTCGGCAAATACTGTTGGAAGCCATTGAAAAACAGTCTCACATCCAGCTGCCCAGAGATTTGGATCCAAACAAAAAGTACAGCTGGAGGCAGAGGAAGGAGGAGCCGGTATGAACAATCACAAACATTGTTCTTTTAATGTCCTGAATTTCACCTGCCCCCCACCCCCCTTCGTATTTCACATGGTCTGTCTTCCTTGCAGCTGTTCAGTAAAATGTCAATGGATGTGCTGGATGCATTTGAAGTGGAGTACCGGGTTCGTCTTGCGGAAATACAAAAGACCTATAAGGATAAGCAACGGGAATTCGGCAAACTGCAGAGGCGTACAGACAAGCAGTGAGTGAAGTTGTATTACCAAAGCCTCATTAAAACATACCTAAAGTGCACCTCACAGCAAACAATGATGTCACATTCTCTATTTTTTGTTGCAGTGAACGCCAGCAGGATGATGACAGGCGGAGTCTAACTCGAAGGGGCAGAGGAAGACCCAGGAAGCGAAAACTACTGGCCACGCCCCCCAAACTAGATGGCAGGCCTGGAAAGTAAGTAAAAGTTAATGCACATATTGGTTATATAATTAGGATTTTGTCACAAGTTTAATTTTGATGTAGGGTTGGAAGGACGTTGCAATACTCTGAGGACTCTGAGGCTGGTGACGGACAGAGGAAAAAGCTTCGGTTGTCCAAAGAGGATGAAGGGGGAGAGGCAGTGACTTTAGGAGTGAAGATCAAAAAGAAGAAAAAGAAGAAGAGCTGGAAAGATCAGGGTTCTTCTGGTTTGGAGGTATGACTTGATTGGTTTTGAACTCTAAACATTTCCATACTGAAGAGAGATAATGAGATGGTGTGTTTGTCCTCCTGTAGGTACTAAAGGCAAAGCGAAGTCATTTGTGTGAGCAGGAGCAGCTGGCGTCTGATCTGAACAGGGCTCTTTCACTCTCGCAGCTCGGCTCACTGGCCTCAGCACACAAACTCACCTCCAGTAAAGTGTCAAAAGGAAAGTCCACTGAAAACCGACTCAAGGGGCAGAGCCTGCATGCTTCCGTCAAAGGGACAAAACACAAGATGAGTAGCAAGACATCTTCAGAGAAGGCGAAGAGTCAGAAAAAGAGACCCATGTTCTCCCCGGTGAGATCCGAGCTCAGCAGCTGCTCTAACAGTGAGTGCACACAATCTGTAATTGTAACTTATAGATGCTTTAATATGAACAGATACACTGTATCAACCTAGACAAAGCATTTTTTAGGATATTTCTTATTAGCGTTTTATATTTGCTGTGACATATTTTTCCTTATTGCAGAAATGTAAAGATACCGACTGCTTTGTCACATTGAGGATTTTCAGACTTTATTGTCTTGACTCTTTGCTTCCATCCATTTGACCTTCTAAATGATTAACCATATTCTCTCTGCACCAGATTCGGATTCAGAGGAGCACATTTCGTCCCGCGGGGGCTGGCCCCCACTTTCAAACTCTCGCTCCTGTCATGACGGAACCAGGAAGAGGAAGCCTGCCACATCGGCATCTTCATTGCTGTCCAGTAAGAAGTCTGAGAAGAAGAAACACAAGCACTTATCCCTGCTGCTGGAGGAGGCAGGCCTCAGTTCCTCTGACGACTCCTTTGACCAAGGTTACTGACCACACCCTGCCCTAAGCAGACTTCATGTCTTTGAGCCTTGTCAAACGTGTTTGCTTTTGTGAAAGCAGCTGCTTCTGGACTGTGATTTAGCTTGACAATTTCTACCTCATTGCTGCTGGCTTCTCTATGCAGTTGCCTTTTTAAATAGTAAACTTATTTCTATGGTGCTTTTATATTGCCTGGATTGCAACCTAATTTGTAGAATTTGTACATTTGAAAAATGTGTGAATTTGTGAGATTTTTCATAAAGTTGTATTGCAGTTTGGATACAAATAAGCTTTATTAAAGGTGTTGATTTGATTGGTACAGAAAGCAAAGCGCTGTGGTCCTTTTGTCTGCATCATCTGTCTGTGTCTGTGTCTGTCCAGCACACATCCTTTAGTGGCTCTTTGCAAATATCCCACCAGATCTCAAACAACTTTTATGTAGTAGATATGAACTGCTGACTAAAAGATGTCACATGACTTGATTTGTTCATATGAGCTTACTGAAAGTGTTGCAGAGAAAATAATGTTTTTTGTGGGTTGTTGTGATAAAATATTTAAATTCTGGTCTGTGAATGTTGATGAGAAGAGTGCTATTGATCTTGTGTTGTACACTGGGATATTTGCACAATAGAGCTTTGTCTACTAAACCCGCAAGTAACCTTTTCCCTTGCGTTGCTCTGACACCTTGCTCTGTCCTCTCACTTCCCCTCTGACCTTTGACCCTTGACCTGTCCTACTCATGATGCTTTAAGTGTCTCTCAGCCTGTCCCATGAGCTTGTGCTGATGCTGCCACGACATAAAGAAGCTTGGCAAGGACTAGCGCAGCCTTGAGCCTATGCTACCTCGCTTATAGCTCGTCTATGCTGTGGTCCAAGCTCTGCTCAAGCTAGACTGTGCTAAGGCCAGGCCATGCTATGGTTGGGCTGCGCTCTCGCCGCCGCACTGCCCAGCCCCGCCCTGTGTGAGGCCACACCCTGTCACCTGTTGAGTAAGTAGGAAGTGCCCCTCCCTCTATTCTTTATTGAACTCTAACATAAAAGAAACTTAATTCATCAGATCTTAAGTTCTTTTTTTATTTCACTATTCTCACTAAAATCAGCACTGAGGACCATGAGTACCTCCTGTCTCTGAAATCACACTTCTGAGGTGGGACAGGATCGTAACCATGGTTACTTAAATTTCAAGTGAGCATTATACCTAGGGGCCTCACAGGGCTGACCTCTCAGTGCCTGCTTGTTTGTCTGCTTGCTTTGTTAACACAGTGGATGCACCGTACCCATGTTTACCATCTAGCTGCCAAGATTTTTTTAATGTAAAATGGAAAAATGAACAGTTATTTTTATGTAGCTATAAAGACATTAACATGGCAGTATTTAACACTATTTAACATGGACTGAATAATTACCATAGAACATTTCTGTTTTCTGATAAGTTGGTTTTATATTCCACATCATGTACTGTGCATCTACCCTCCATGTTAACAGTCTAACCTCTTGTTTATCTGTTGCCATGGATCTGCTAACTACCAGCTACTCACAGCTAACAGTTCAAACGCCACTGTCTATATCTGTGTGCGAGCGCTTTGTGTTTTATGTGCTGTTGTAGCCTGTCAGACTTTTTTACTTCCCTTTCTATCTCAAAGCTGCAGCTTAAATAATACATGATATCTGAGCTTTAAAGGCTTCAGAAGCTGTGCGTATCAGTGCGCGTCACATGCATGTCTTAAATCCCAGTCTAGTGCTGTCTCTTGGTTGCACAGAGTTACAAACCTGAGGGTGCACTGGTGTGAATAGACTGGAGGGTTAACACTGTCATAACTCGCCTCTCAACAATGTTTTGTCCATTAATAGAAGGCTCTAACTCAAAACTGATCACTTTGTTAGGTTGTGTTCTGTCATCCTTATCCTTATTTTTATGTTTTTGTTTTCTTTTTGGGATGCACTTTGGGCTGTATTTACTCTGAAAACAAATGTAAACTGAACTGAAATCTTTTCTTTAAAAACAGAAACCTCTGAGGATGATGAGGAGGATTCATACTCAGATGGCGTCGGTGATGAGAGTGGATTGGGACTTTTAGCAAGATTTGCTGCTAGTGCTCTTCCTGTCAATTCTCCCTCTCTGGGTCTTCTTCACAATGGAAAACAACGCAATAGACAAAACACTATGGGTACGTGTGACTGCCTCTCATCAGTTCCATATCTTATTAAAAAAAATATATATATAGATATAAAATATGTGCATTATTTTAGATATATTAACTTTAGATTAATCTATGTTGACTTGGCTTGTATTGAATATCCTTCATCTGATCTAATTAAAACGAGGCATTAATTTCAACATTGTGAATGACATTACCAACCAAACTGTGATTTGTGGGTAACTGGGACTTATGTTATTGATCCATCATTAAATATTTATTCTTTTTTAATTGGCACATCAGGGTAAAGATCCAGTCTTAAATTTTCAAATGTATCAATTTTCCATTCATAGGCATATTGATTTGAGATTCCCACACTTGAGTCTATTACTGGGGCCATTAGTAAAATGGTGTCTGTTGTTTAGGTTCCTCTGAGTGTGAGTGGTCGGACTCTGACCTGCGAATGAGGAAGTTCCCTTCCCTGCTTCATGGCAAACGCTCCGCCCCTGAGCTTCCCCTGTTGCCTCCTGCTACTCATCGCATAAACCGCTTGAGTCCCACAAAGAGGGATGACTCTCTGTCCATCAAACGCAAGGCTCCCTCCAAGCCCCAGCCCCGGTCTCCACGGAGATTCAGCTTTGAACAGGCCAGTGGCTCTGGGTTTGGAGGCTTCAGTGAAGACGAGGGCTGGAACCGCCGGCGAAGTGAGAGGATATTCCTCAATGATGCCACAACTCCAACCAATCAGATGCCTGTGTTGTCCTCCGCATCAACTAACCAGATCACTTCAACTGTCTCCACCACCGCCCAGCTTTCATTGAAGCCTGCCTGCAGACCTAAGCCTGCTCCAAACAGAGATGGAAAAGATGCAGTCAAAGTACGTCAAGAATTAATGATTGTTTTTCACCTGCTGAGAGCAGCCGAATAATACTAAACATAAGCACCCTCCTATTTTCTCTCTCTCTCTCTCTCTCTCTCCCATGTTCACTCTCCTGTCCTAACTTTGATTCTGTTCAAGCTCTTATCTCTTTGTAAGCCCGGTGTGTGTGTTTAAGTGTGTGCATGTCACAGTGCCAGCAGGGCTCCCCTGTACATCAGTCACTGCAGTCCTCCCCTGCTGTCCCTGCCATGTTGCTGACAAGAAAGGACGACTGCAGGCTGCCTGAAGCATCACACCCTCAGAGTGTGTGGGTGTGTGTATGGGAGTGCAAATGTGTCCAGCTCAAAGCACCGTTATCATTCTTACCCATGTATTTCTGTTTGTCCTGTTTTTACTTAGCAGCAGAAGAAGAAGCTGAAAGACTCCCCCCTCCCTCTGAGCCCGTCCACACTGTCTTCTCCTGTTGCAGACGGCCCCATGTCTCTGAGCCTCAGTCCAGTGCGAAAGAGCCAGCCAAAAGCTAAGCCCAAGACCAGAGAAGTGAGTAGCGCATGCATCATTAGTACAACTTCAAATGTTTCAAATGAACTCTCTGAGATGGCACAGACATCTTCTGAAATAGTTTAACAATAACACAAAAACACAGTCTAATGTTTTTATTAAAATAAGGCAATACTACTACTAAAAAGTACTCTACCAGTCTAGTCACTTTTTTTCCGTCAGACTTGTGTAAATTGTGTTTCCCGTACAGCCCTCTAGGGGTGCAGTGAGCCGCCTGATGGAGAGCATGGCTGCAGACGAGGACTTTGAACCAAACCAGGACAGCAGCTTCAGTGAAGACGAGCTGCTCCCGTCATGTGACAGCGGCACGCCAGAGACCTCTCCTCCACCCGGTCAGCACGCATACAGTATCTACACTCACTGAATACTGTGGCATCTATGTAATCTAATGCCCCTGTCTGCCATATGAACAGCCCCTGTCCAGTGTGTGCTCGACAAAGACTCTCTGGTTGATGGGCTCAGAGTTTTGATCCCGATGGACGACCAGCTGCTGTATGCTGGACATGTCAACACTGTACACTCACCAGACATGTAAGTGCAACAGAAACACGTACTTCTTTTGCACATGAAAACACAAACTTTTGGTCTAATAATTCCCTTCTTGAAATGGTTATACAGTGGTACCTCACCTTACGAAATTAATTCGTTCCAGAAGTGGTTTCGTAACGTGAAAAATTCGTAAGTTGAGTAGCTATTTCAATGGGAAAAGCCTGATTCGTTCCAAGGCCCCAATCCAAGTTTTTTTTTTTTTTTTTTTATAGTGTAACTTTTTTTATAGTGTAACAATGTGTTCTGCATCCTGATTGGTTTCTCAGACTGGATTTAAACTTTTCTCACGTTTGTCTCTCGTTTAAACACTCAAACTTTCATAGATTTTCAACAAAACGTATCAATATTGAAGTGTGGGGGGAAGCGGGAGGGGGGAGAAAACTGCGCCGACACGTGTGCGCAGCATGACCCGGCGCAGAGCTGACAGCAGGACTAGACCAAGGTCTAAACCTGAACTGGACCAGGACTAAACCTGGACTAAACCTGGACTAGACCAGGTGGATTAAGGTCGTTTTCACACCTGCCTTGTTTGGTTCGTTTAAAACGAACCAGAGTTCGTTTGCTCCTTTGATTCGGACCTTTTGGGCTGGTGTGAATAAAAAACAAAAGTCTCGATCCGGAGCAAACAAGCGGACCGAGACCACCTAAAAAGGTCGGTCTCGGTCCGGTTCCATACGAATCCTGGTGCGGTTCGTTTGAGGTGAGAATGCAGACCGGACTCGATCCGACACAAGTTGGCTTTTTGTACTTAACGAGCTCCCGTCGTATGTCGAGCATTATGGGAAACCGAGGCTGACGAAACGAAACTAAACGAAACAAAACGAAACTTACGAGTCTTACTTACGTTTTGCGTGAAGAGGAAGAGTCAGAACTTGATGCGCACGTGAGCGCTGTCCTCCGTACCCGTCTTGCCCTGTGTCTTCGTCATTTGGAAATTGATTGTAAAATAGTGTAAACCTCACGATGCTGCTCAAACATTTGTGCAAACTGTATAAACTGAGTAAACCATATCGCTAAGGCTAGATTGAAAACAGCACGTAACACCGTTATTCTCCTCCTTCCGCGTTTGGACACCGACAGGGCTCATTCTGTCCAATGGCTGAGCGACCTCAGCACATGTGCTTTTGTTTATAGATGTTAGTTCGCTTGGGGAAAAACTGCAGTGTGAAAGCGAACCGTACCAAAAAAAATTTGATCCGGACCAAAGCAAGTGAACTATCGGACTTTCCTGGTGTGAAAACGACCTAAAGCGCCGCGTGCGGGTCTATTTCCTGGTTTCTCACGAGTCACAGCTGAGGCGAGCAGCGAGGAGGAGGAGAACTGCGCGGACACGTGTGCGCAGCATGACCCGGCGCAGAGCTGACAGCAGGACTAGACCAAGATCTAAACCTGGACTGGACCAGGACTAAACCAGGACTAAACCAGGACTAAACCAGGACTAAACCAGGACTAAACCAGGACTAAACCAGGACTAAACCAGGACTAAACCAGGACTAAACCTGGACTAAACCTGGACTAAACCTGGACTAAACCTGGACTAAACCTGGACTAAACCTGGACTAGACCAGGTGGATTAAAGCGCCGCGTGCGGGTCTATTTCCTGGTTTCTCACGAGTCACAGCTGAGGCGAGCAGCGAGGAAGGAGATTGCAGGGAGGAGGGGACCGCAGGCAGTCTGAGCGCATGTGAGCGCGGCTCCTCCTGGTTTAGTCCAGGTTTAGTCCTGGTTTAGTCCAGACCACCGCGGCTCCTCTAGACCTCCTCTAGACCTGCGCTCAGACTGCCTGCGGTCCCCCTCGCTGCTCACCTCAGCTGTGACTCGTGAGAAACCAGGAAATAGACCCGCACGCGGTGCTTTAATCCACCTGGTCTAGTCCTGGTCTAGTCCTGGTCTAGTCCTGGTTTAGTCCTGGTTTAGTCCAGGTTTAGTCCTGGTCCAGTCCAGGTTTAGATCTTGGTCTAGACCTGCTGTCAGCCCGCGCCGGGTCATGCTGCGCACACGTGTCCGCGCAGTCTTCTCCCCCCTCCCGCTTCCCCCCACACTTCAATATTGATACGTTTTGTTGAAAATCTATGAAAGTTTGAGTGTTTAAACTGAGACAAATGTGAGAAAAGTTTAAATCCAGTCTGAGAAAAGCATATAATGTGTGTGGCTGAGCGTGCATTATTTGAATTTTTGAGATTTCGCGTTTTGTAACTTGAAATTTTCGTTTGTTGGGTCATTCGTAAGGTGAGGTACCACTGTACTTTGAATCTCTTACCATTAATGCACAATACATAATATTTGTATAAAGGTTGCAAGTCAGAATGTAATTAACACACTTGTACACCAGAGATTAAGGCATTGACCTCCCAGAACATATAATCAAATCTCTTTTGTGCAAGTGCCTTGTGCCACAGTTGTTAAAGGGCATGCTCCTTTTCTCTGTTCCTACAGATATAGTGTGGTGGTAGAGGGCGAGCGAGGGAACAGACCACATATCTACTGCTTGGAACAACTGCTACAAGAAGCTGTGAGTTGTAGACACCATCTGATCTTCCATGCCCAATCCTCCTGCATGCCCCTGACTGTTTATTTTCTGTGCATGTGCAGATTATTGATGTGAAGCCTCCGTCTGTACGCTATCTCCCAGAGGGCACTCGCATCGCTGCCTACTGGAGCCAGCAGTACCGCTGCCTTTACCCGGGCACTGTGGTCAACGGTACACACTGCACCTCCTACTTACATGAGATGATTCATACTGCTCTCACAGACTGTGTAATTGTAGCTGGCAGCACAAACAAATGCTTGGTGTTTTAGGCCATCATTTTGAGCAATCAGATGGTAAAAAGGACATTACTGGTCTCTTTTCAGCCCTGACTGAGACATTAAAACGTTTTACAGCTTTACTTGGCAATATATTTACAAATGTAATTATGGTAACCACTTAATTGGTTCTTTTAAGGAAACTCCGACATTGATGAAGATGACAATCTCATCACGGTGGAGTTTGATGATGGCGACACAGGTCGCATCCCTCTGTCTCACATCAGACTGCTGCCGCCCGACTACAAGATCCACTGTAAGCAGTGCCCTGCACCAACACTGCACAGCAAAGCAACAACATCATATTCCTCCTGTAGTCACTACATTTCTGTGAAACCGTAAAGTGAACAATTCTAAGAATACACAAAAATAAGACATGATTTCAGAGACAGAAATGGTTTTAAATGCTGCTATGGGAGATGCCTGAAGCTATTTTGAATATTAACTTATTGTGCTATAAAAACAAAACAATATTTTAGTGGTGTTCTTATCTACTGCAATGTGTTCATTGTATAGTTTTATAGTATTATAATGCATCAAAATACACCTGCTGTTTGCATTTTCCTTCAGGAAAATGTTAAAGTTCTGCACTTCCTGTCGACATAATGAGAAACACAAAGCACGCTGGTTGAATTCATTGTACCATAAATGTTTATGGCCCTTGTTTGGTTCCAGGCGCTGAGCCGTCCCCTGCTCTGCTTGTGGCCAGCTGCTCCCGGAGGAGAGTCCGCAAATGCAGCAAAGAGGGCAAAGAGGCAGGTCCCAAACAAGACGACAACACTCCCAAGATTAAAGGAAAGCCTGGTCGCAAACCTAAGCCCAAACCAGGTGAGTAGTAAACATGCAGTGACACAATTACAACTGTGCGCATGACCATCCACTATTATCTCCACATTTTTCCCCAAATGTAGGACCTGTACCTCAGTTTGAAAACCACAGGTGTAATGACCTGATAGTAAAGGCTACACTATTTGTCAGCCTTTTTGTTTTTTTTGTTTTTCTAGACCCATAATGGACTCTATTAATAATATTGTTTTATTGCACTCTTCTGTCCTTTTGACACTTATATTTTAAATGTCCATTAGACAATATAAAAAGTGGATTTAGGCCCAATCCCAATTCTACCCCTTAGCCTAGAGCTGGATTGGACAAATATTTTTTCTCTGGGGCCACATGAGAAACAGAAAATATTGTGGAGGGCTGGGCAAAATGTTTTTTTTTTTTAAGTCATAGTTTGCTTTATTGTCATAAACAATCATGTACATGTACATAGAGTGAATTCGAAATTTCGTTTCCCCACTAACCAGGCAGGACAGTGATAGATTGGGCTAGGGGAGGGGCCGCTGCGCATGCGCGCACCGCCGACTGGGAGATGCAGAGTAGAAAAGATGCAATACAATCAGTGACAATTTAACATGTAATGACAGAAAAACAATTGGAGATATAACATATGGTGATCTTTTTAGTTGGCAACATAAGGAAGGGGTGTGGGGGGAACAGATTGGAAATCAATGAAATTGATTGAACCGAGAGCAGAGATCAGACCTTTCTAAAAAGACAGGGAATATTTTTTACAATTGTGTCAGTGTTGTGAATAATCCAAAATGTGTGTGCCACTGTTTATGTAGAGTTAATGATAACAAAACCACATCTGTGGCTTTGGAGTGTTCTTGCAGGGAGGCGAAGTCAAAACACAGATAACTGTTGGAGACAGACAGATTTTCACAGGGAGACATAATTTGCAAAGTGATTAATTTAGCATGATGAAATACATTTTTAGAGACCCAGGTGAACAATTTAGATTGAGCTTGGGTTTTTGCCAGACCCCCATCTTCATATCGCCATGAAGATTCATGAGAGATCTCATTAGTTCCTCTTGGCGCACAGACTGGCTGCGTTGGCTTTACACAGTTCTGTAACCATGCCCGTGATGATATCCAAACGTCGAGATGTTTCCTTCGGTTGAAATCCTTCCAAAAGGTCCTCAACCTGTCCCACTTTCTGATGTAATCCTTTCACGAGATCTCCCACGGCCTCACAGTGGCTCGAAATTGCTGCAGACAGCTTGGGGGACTCTTTACTTGCTGCCAGCTTACAAATTTTGTGATAGATCATGGACAATCCCAGGCCAATTAACAGATGTCCAGCTATCAGAAATCCGAATGCGTAAATATCCTCCACATCCTCCAGGTACATTGGTACCAAACATACGACTTGCCACGCACGATACGAGTCCCTTGCATATCCAGCAGCAAAAGTACCATCCGGACACACCGCTTCTCCCGGAGCGGCACTCCTCCGTGAAAAAAGAGTAGCAATCGTGCTGAGGGTCCAGCTGATCACATCCATATTTTAGGAATTTGGAAAATCCGCTCCAAAAAGCGAGAAAATGACGAAAAACAAGAGGGGCACGCAGACAGCAGAGCAATAGATAAGGAGGAAAAAGAAACACGTCCTCTCCCTCTCACGGTCAGAACAGAACACCATATTTGACATGATATTAATTCCATTTCTTTATTAAAAGCAGTAAATGGCATTGGTTTAACAAGTTGTTAAGACTGGTAAAAGGATAATATACTCTTACCAGACTAAGCCATGAAAAAGTGAGGTTGCCTTACAAAAAATGTCATTTAAAAAAACACCTCAAAAATAAAAGTAATGCAGCTTTAGTCCATGCATGAGGTAAAATTATAAAATGTTTATTTTGTATCCTCCTGTGGACCCACCACCCACAGGGGGGATCCATGGGGACCAGTGCGCTGTGATCTGGGCAGCAGATCTGTCTGGACCGTTGCCTCCGCAACCCGAAATAAGGAGAAAGCGGATGGTTTATTTTGTAATTCCAAATTGGCTTTAATGAGCCGGTCAAAGTCAACCAAAGGGCCGTATGTGACCTGGGAGCTGTATAATGCCCAGGTCTGGCGCATTCTCTTTAAAAACATACAAATAACAAAAATGGCTCAAGAGCTTTGAACAACGCTGATCCCGCATTTTCTGTTAGACCATTGTGGTCATCTTATTCATTTGAATGAATTTGTTCAAGCAGCCATTTTGTCTGGTAATGTATTACCACAGCTGTGATGTATGGCATGTTGTGTGTGTGATTTGCTGACGCCAGCCTTGTTTTGTGTGAGTAAGCACTTTATAAATGCAGTGGTTTTCATTTGAGAATAGTTTCCTTGTTGATTTGGCTGCCATTTTTAGCCCATCAGAAACACCACAGAGTGAAGGCATCAGCAGTTCATGAGCAACCCAAAAAGCAGCTGAGCAAATAATTTGTATCTGTCCTTTTTGTAGAGACCACCCTCAACCAGGATGGTCGTGAAAAGAGTGATACTTCTCCACGGGCAGATGGGCCTCCTGCTAAACTGACTCAAGAGAGGACACCTGCGCAGAAAGTATCTCAAGATAAGCCCAGGCCTGCCTCCCGACCCAGCATGGAGATCCACCCTAAACCAAAAAGCAAAAGCTCCTCTTCCACTCCAACCACCAGCCCCACATTGTCCAGTCCTGTGCCCAGAAAGGAGAACCCCAAATCCAGCCGTACACTCCCTTCATCACTCTACCCATCCACCTACGGCAAAGTCCTGACAGTGGATCTGTATACTGAACCCAATCTGTCTTCTTACAACAACCAACGAAGAGACAAAGACAACGCTATGAGTCCAACTTCACATAGGCCAATGTCCAAATCCACCTTATCCAAACCCAGTGTTGCTCCCATTCATAAACAACTGTCCTCTTCCAAAACTAAACCCTCCACAGATAACCACAGTAGACCCAGCCACAGCTCTACGCTATCGAGTTCTATTAACAGGCTGCCGACAAACAAATCTACGTCCCTAAGCAGACCCTCGTCATTGTCCCTCTCTTCAGCCTCTCACCCAAAACTAAAGATGCCATCTGAGCAGCTAACCTCAAGAACAAGCTCTTTACCTAGACCCAAGTCAGGTTCCACACAAAATGAAATGAGACGCAAGCCATCTGCAGAGCCTTTGGTGAAACTCGACCATGAAGGAGTAACGTCACCCAAAACAAAGAAAACCAAACTAATGCTACTGGAAGGGCGAGGCGTAAGGCGGGACCACACCCCAGTCGCCACAGCAAATCAGAAGCCACTGAAGCCTAAAGTAAGAGAAAATGATCTAGTTGAAAAAGATTTTTACAAAGCGCCAGTGCTAACCAAGGATAAGACGGAAGGTATCAGTAAGGGTCTTGTGATGGAGAAGAGAGAGGATAAGGTTAAAAGAGAGGAGAATAAACAGGAGTCGCAAAGTAGCAGCAGCTCGGATTCAGAGGAAGATGGAGACAAGGAGAAAGTGAAGAAGAAGAGGAAGAAGTGCACATCCAGCTGCTCCTCCTCCTCTTCCTCCTGCTGCGGCTCCTCTTCCTCTTCGTCCTCCTCTTCATCATCGTCATCCTCTTCCTCCACTGATGACTCCTCCTGCAGCTCAGATGAAGAGAGGAACCCCAGCCCTCCCTCAGGTCCCTCTACTCCACCACCAACGCAGGACAAGCCCAAAGAGGAAGCCAAAGAAGAGCCAAGGGAGGAGGTACAGTTTTGGCTCATTACCTTTTTCTGTCATTAGATTCATTTCATTTCACCACCAAAATGATAGATCCTGGAGAATTATTATAATCAGCATTTAGCATAATTTCTTAATTTTAGTCACAAGTTCTAAGACTCATCCAAACTGTTGTATTGCATCTTCAGGTGAAGAAAGAAAAAGAAGTGAAAGAGGAAGAGTTGACTTCTCCGGAGTCTCCCGCTGACTCTCCAACAACCACAACCCCTGCTCCGGCTAAACCTAAACCTGCCACAGGGAAGGGCTCTGGACAAAGGGGGCGCCCCCCGAAACAGAAGCCAAGCGGAGGGGAAGGCAAGGTGGGCCGACCCAAACGCAGAGAGGGAGTTCACCTCCCCACCACCAAGGAGCTGGCCAAGCGCCAGAGACTCCCCAGTGTTGAGAACAGGCCCAAGATCTCAGCCTTCCTTCCTGCCAGACAGCTCTGGAAGTGGTTTGGGAAACCCACTCAGGTAATTGTCCAAAACCTTAGACATTACTGTTACAAAAATGCAAAGTACAAAAATCACCATATGACGACAGATACCACACTTAAATAGATCCCAGTGAAAGGAAAGAAAATGTCTTTGATGAATTATGTCTATTTTTTGTGTCAATCAAGCTTCAATCAACATAACCAAATGCAGAGCTACAAAGTGCAAAACATGATGGTTCTCAAAGCTTTTACTAATCAAATGAATCAGATTTGAGTTGAAGCACTGGCAGGAAGCAGTTCTTATTGCATAAGCTCACGGTCTTGGTAGTATTTCCATTTTTAACCTTGTGCCCAATTTTTTGTTTTGTTTAAGTAGCTCTTGTAGCTGGTAATGGAACATTTGGTATTTGGCTCCATATACTCTTACGTAAACTATTATACCGGTATAACATTTTGTCTTCTTCTGCCCCTCACAGAGGCGTGGTATGAAGGGCAAAGCTAAGAAGCTCTTCTACAAGGCCATAGTCCGCGGTCGGGAAATGATCCGGATTGGGGACTGTGCCGTGTTCTTATCGGCTGGGCGTCCTAACCTGCCTTTCATCGGCCGCATCCAGAGCATGTGGGAGTCCTGGGGCAGCAACATGGTGGTCCGCGTCAACTGGTTCTACCACCCTGAGGAGACCAACCCCGGCAAAAAACTCACTGACAAAAAGGCATGACGCTGAATCCTTGTACCAACCAAGATTTTTTTTCTGTGTTGCATTTCCTAATTTGTTCTATTTGATAATAGAACTGGGATCAGATGTGTGGCCAGTCTATACCTGCTGCTCTGCACTCTACTATTCAGAGAAAAGAC
Source organism: Paratrypauchen microcephalus (assembly GCA_036785185.1). NCBI lineage: Eukaryota > Metazoa > Chordata > Actinopteri > Gobiiformes > Gobiidae > Paratrypauchen > Paratrypauchen microcephalus. The sequence continues at coordinate 401,958 of JAVJIX010000135.1, forward strand.
TTTGTTGAGGTAAGAAAAAATAGATGTGTAGCTTTTAATACTTATACAGTGGTACCTCACCTTACGAAATTAATTCGTTCCAGAAGTGGTTTCGTAACGTGAATTTTTCTTAAGTTGAGTAGCTATTTCAATGGAAAAAGTCTGATTCGTTCCAAGTTTTTTTTTTTAATAGTGTAACACTGTGTCCTGCGTAGAGACTTTGTAGACCCAGGACTAAACGTGGACTATACCAGGTCTAGACCAAGGTCTAAACCTGGACTGGACCAGGTCTAGACCTGGACTAAACCAGGACTGGACCAGGACTAAACCTGGACTAAACCAGGTGGATTAAAGTGCTGCGTGCGGGTCTATTTCCTGGTTTCGTTTCGAGTCACGGCTGAGGCGAGCAGCGAGGACTCCCCTCCCAGTCTGAGAAAAGCGTATGTGTGTGGCTGAGCGAGCATTATTTGAATTTTTGAGATTTTGCGTTTTGTAACTTGAATTTTCTTTCATATCTAGAGACCAAAATTTAACGTGAAGGCGTTTCGTAACTTGAAATTTTCGTTTGTTGGGTCTTTCGTAAGGTGAGGTACCACTGTACTATAATAGTTGTTACTATTTAAATTATTTTCTGATGTTCATACTGCCCTGTGATTCACATTGGTTGCATATGTCTTATAATTACAATGCCTATTAAAATTGTTATGAGTAATTCTGTGAAATCAGGTTTTCAAAGTCCATCTGCTCTAATTGTTCAAATCCTTTCAGGGCATAAATTGCATTCACTATAAAACTTACATTAGATTGGCCTTACTAATAGCTGTGCTGTCGAAACATGTTCCACTATTGAAGACAACATTTATCAAGTTCTAGTTTTTTTAAGATCTTCATTAGTGGCTGAATAATCAGAGGCTATTCTTCCTGGGGTCTCCTCAAATTCATCACACTCATTTAGTTTGAGTTTTACTCCACCTAATCCTAATGCAGTTGTAGAAGAACCAGTGCCTCAAATGCATACAGCCATATTCAAAAGCCTAAAATAACTCCTACTACTCTTACACCTTCACCTGGTTCCTGCAGCGTGCCCTGTACCAGTCTTCACACAGCGATGAGAACGACGTGCAGACGGTCAGCCACAAGTGCCTGGTGGTCAGCGTGGAGGAGTACGAGCAGATGACCCACACCAGGCGCTACGCAGACAGTGAGGATCTCTACTACCTGGCCGGCACCTACGAACCCACCACTGGCATGATCTTCAACACCGATGGAGTCCCTGTCATCTGCTGAACAAGTCTCAACTAACTGCATTTATCAGACTGACGAAAGATGGATTTTGTCCCAGTATACCTATATGTCAATTGCTGCACTGGACCAGCTAGTACAAAACACTACACAGTATTATACAACTGTTTGCACACTCTGTTAAGATTACACAATACTTACATATACCTTTTACATGTAAATAGAACTTGCGTAGATGGTATTCGCACCCACATGCTTGTAAATACAACATGTAACATGCCACAGTATAGAGAATGAGTGTTTTATTTTCTTGTAATAGATCTAAGTCCAGTTTTCCTAAAGAGGTAAACCGTCAAGAAGCTTTAAACGAACTGTGAAAGATAATTACAAAATCAGCGCGACTAGTGTCCTGGCTTAAACTGTTGTGATTATAATGTTGCCATGGTGAAGTTACAGTCGTATAGCCTAAATGTTTCTAGACAGAACAGCTACAGATGGATATGCACGGATATTTTAGGGATACTCATTCCATTGCAACAAAAAGCACTTAAAATACTAATTTAAACCTTCGATTTCCTTAGACAATCCTAACTTGGACAGGTCGAATGTCTGTGTGCTACGAAAACTTTAGACTCCCTCAGAGACTCAGGCAAAAGAGAGAGGAAGGAACCTTGTAGTATTTTAAAGCACTTGTCATCTTATGTTGATTTCTCTTAAAGGAAGCTATCCACCCAGAATTACTATTCAAGCTGCTTTTTTGTTGTTTACTGATGTGGCCCAAATGTGTTTCCTTGGAATGTGATAGAGGATTCTGGGAAGCGTAGGACGGCTTTTGTAAGATTGGGAGACTAATAAAACTTGAGTTGTGAGTCATCAGAAAGTAACTCCTGCAGCTTGTTTATTAACAGTGGGAGCCACAGCGGGTGGATTTTTCCTTTAAAAAGTTTTCAGAGCTGTAAACACTGCGGTTAGACCCAAAAGCCTCAAGGCTCCAATTAAATCAGCATATATCACTTCTGAACACAGGTCTCCTGCCTTTTAGATGTGTAATCATAACCGCTGTGGGTGCAGCCTCTGTTTGTATCCTACATGTTTTACTTTGCTTTTTTCTCTGCTGCTTAATATATGCCCAAACTATCATTATCGCCCTACAAGCAATTACGTTTGACTAGAACGCACTTTGAATGAGACTTAGTGGTCTCAAAAGTCTTCCTAGAGTACTTACTAACATCCTCCACACAGCCCGCCCACCCCGTCTGCTCTGTCCTCCCTTAGCTGCTTACATTGTTTTCTATGTGCCTAGTGTTTTTGGGCTAGACAGTTGAATGTCATGCTCTGGGGTGTGAGCATTTGGACGGCCTTTTTGATGTCCAAGGCCTTAAAGTAATTATGATAATGATATGATGATTCACCAAATCTGTGCTGGGTCCCACCCCTTCCTAATAGGAGCTGTGGACTCTTTTGTTAATATGAGAACCATATTATTGTTGTGGAAGCTCCACTTATTTACACTATATTGAAGTGTAGACCTGTATCAGAGATCACAATAATATACAACATTATAGAGTAGGCTATAACATGCCAATTTTCTTCATGTAACGTGTTGCTCTCTCTGCTCGGCAGCAGAGACTAAAGATTGTCTTGTTGATATTCAATAGGTTTTATATTTTCTACTCCTGAGATTGTTTTCTTAGACGTGTCTCATTTTATTATAGATTATAGTGTTGTATATGTCTGGCTGTACAGATTGCTGCTTGAAAAAGGATTTCTTGCCACATTCAAGATTCGATAAGAGTACATATTCTTCAGATCAGATACTATATTAGCGGCCATGGAAAGTGTAAATAAAGGCTGCTAGTTTGTTAGTGTATACCCCATGTGTGTGTTTTGAGGTAGCATTACATTTCAATCAAACTGTTATTCAATCGCTTCCTTTTATCAGCAGACCCCACCCCCTTTTCTTATGCTGCTGCTCTTCTGTCACCTTATATAATGCCTGGTTGAATTCTAAAGCTCTAAATATAGATGCACAACATGAATTCACCAGTTGTGTTTGCAGAACAAGTAAAAGTGCCCGTTGTGAATGTTTGTTTTCCCCCGAAGCTGCTAAAGAACTTTGTGTGGGCATGAGGGTAGATGGTCAAACCCTGAATTCAACACACACACCAGGCTAACACTATGAGGTGTATCATTGCCTGCCAGCCTGTATTTGACCCCATCCAAAGCCCCATATTAGGCCTTCAAACAGGGTCCAACAAAACACTTATCCCCACTTTGCCTTCACTTTGATTTGTTGTCATGTTTTAACTCCCAAGTGTTCTTTTTAATGTATTTTACTTTGGCTTTTGTTTTTGCTGTGACATTTTGCCATCTTTTTTATTACATCAATTGCATGCTTATTTTACTTGCTTCCCCTCTCTGAACAATCGTCCAGCCTCACGCATTACTGCTGACAGGCCCTGGGAGCTAGCTGCTAGAAAGAGAGGGATGGGAGAGAGAGAGAATAAGAGAGAATGGGAAATGGAGAGAGAGGTGGACTGGAGGCTGGTTCTTCGTCTGCTGTTCCTTCAGTATCTTTATCGTCCTGTTACAGATTACAGCTAAAAGATTATTTTGGAAAATAAATATTAAACAAATCATCTACGTTTTTTAAAATGTACCTTCATTGTGGAGGGAAGAAAAAGCTATCAGAATATACTTTGTACACATGTTTAATCTTGTAAAAATTCAAAAGAATACATTTTAGAGAGGGATCTGAAGTGGATATATTCTGTCGACCTATACTGTATTGTGAACTGTTTCTTTTCTTTTTTTTTTTTTTTTTTTTTTTTTTTACAGATGACAACCATGTTTATCAGTGTTTCTTTTCAATTGTTTAGTAACTTGATATTTTATAGTTAATCAATAAACAAATGGAACTGTACACATCTGTCTGAGAGTTTGTGCAAGGCTCTTCCCAATGTCCACTAGCCACATGTTTAGAATAACTTTAGGAGATTACTCTTAAACTTACCAAAACTCTCAAACTCACCAAAACTTGACAAAACAGTCAAGTATTTCCAAAATATCTCATCTCATTCTTTATAATAGCTGTTTGTCACAAACCCATTTTGAAAGGAAGCTTGGAACAATAAAGTCTTTGTGCTTAGACTAATTATAGCTGCTAATGCTGCCAGTAAAAAAGCTAAAAAGAAAATTGCTCTTACACCATTTGTGTACAATAGAGACTTGAGTTTGCTTCAGTCATACAACAGTGCTCCAATCTGTCTAAAATGGCAGTGGAAATGCAAAAATATTTGCTTTTTAATCATTCTCTTTTATTGATGTAACCACCACAGCCACCCATTGATACTTGACCATCCCATGTGGAAAAGGTGTCTGGCTCAAAGGCACAGCAGAAGCTGATTTGAGTTGGATGTTAACTGGTACATGACCAAATCCTTAACCAACAATCTCTCCACTCCTGTTTCTGCTGAAGTTTTCATGGACTGCCCCTTTAATCACCTGTGGACACTCAGTAAGCCCTCCATTTTGGCAGCCCTGTAATGAAGCTGCTGGTTGTGGTAAAATGGAGGAAAGTTCTGTTTCTCCTTCTTCTTATGCTGCTCTTCTGACCACAGGAGACCGCACATTTTCCACCGTTTGACCGTTCATGATGAGCTGACAGGGGTGTGTGTGTGTGTGTGGTTTGAAATCCTGCGTGTCCACGTGTAATTTAATCTTTGCTGACGTGCCGAGACTTTGTGTGTTCCGGTTTCAGCAGTCCGGGGCCCGACCTCTGCTAAACTGGCCTCCAGGGGACCCACATCAGCATAACATCCCACTCTGCTGCGGGGCTAGTCCTTCAACACTGACTGTACAGCAGCAGAAAGAGACAGTGAGAGGGGTGTGTCGGCAAACTGCTGTCTGATTGGCTGGCAGCTGACAAACGCGTGCATTCTATTGGTCAAAGATGTTTTTGCAGTTTGTGTGTGTGTTTTTGAACTCACTGCTGTCTGATGCTGTGCCTCCTTCAGCTCCTTTAGGCGTATGTGTGGGTCGCCAACACCAATTTCCCAGGAGACGGGTATCTGAGCGAGGGGGTGTTCAAAGCACAAACAGTTTGAAAAGGCTTGTTATTCACTCACATACACTAACCAAACTTAGATTGTCCTTCAACTCTTGTGTTTTGTTGAATATTAAAATAAACTAGATGAAAAATAAATACAGCCATATTCTAACATATGGAAGATGAAAGACTTAATGTCTCCAGCGACCTGTTTCAACCTCCAAAAGATGAATGTAATGGATGATTGTCTAGTGCAGCTCAATTTCTGGGCCAACTTTCTGCCAGTTCTGTATCTCAACCTCCATTCACACTTGAATGAGGTGCCTTGCCCAAGAACACAAGAGCAGTATGTGTTGCAAAATACTATACACTGCAAAAAAGCTTGTCCATAATTTAAGATCTAAACACTTAAATCTATCAGAAAATGACTTAAAAGTAGTGAAATTATCTTTCCATGCAGCAAGATAATTTTACTTAACAAGTTATCTTAAAATAAATTACCTCTACACTATAATTAAGCAGTCTTAAAACTAGGAATACAAGATTAATAACCTGATAGGAGTTTTAAAATCTTGGCCAGATCAGAGAATTTGCAGTGTATGTGGAAATAGGCATGAATTTTATCTGAGTGACTAAGAAACTCAATTTTTTTTTTCATATTCAAGGTGTAATGGGGAAATGAATACACTGCAACATGTTATGCTATTCCAAAGACAGGAGAACTTAAGCTTAGGCTGTCTCCTTAGTTGTGTACCAGCAAGTATCCTGCTATGTAAATGTCTTTGTAGGAGGTGGGCTTTTTGTTCTGCGTTACTTTTCATCTGCCTCTGTTCCCTCCTGTGGTGCCTCCCCTTCTTGTGCATCTTGTGGTAAATTTAAATTTGAAATGACAAGTAAGCCTCACCAACCTTAGTGGAGTGCGGTCCCACAAGAGTGTGCGTGTATGTGTATGCGATGTGCTGCATATCAATTAGCTATCTATTATTCATGCTGACAATGTAATGAATGAAACATCACAGTCTTTGTAGCAACCGTGTTTACTTGTCTCTCTACTGTCGAGGATATTTAGACAGGACTGACAGTGTGCACCAAATCCCATTGTAGCCATGAAGGCAAAGTGATGCCCCGTGAATAACTGACAGCCCAAGTCTATAATGAAGTTAGTAGAAAGAATGTGCCGCTGCAACAGGACACTTAATTGCATGGGTTTTACAATGGTGAATGGTCAAATTCTTGATAAGAGACAAGAGAATCCAGTACCCGATTATTAAGATGCTGCTTTTTCTAGTGAGAGTAAACTAAAGCAGACATTTTTCCCTGAGAAGTTGACAGTTTTTAAAATAGACCTTAACACAGTGTTTCACGGCCAGGGTTATGGGAACTACCAGGGTTATGTCAAAACATTACAGTCAGTATAGAAACTCTATAAATATTGATATGACCAAAACAGAAATGTTTGATAATAGATTCAAGATTGTTTATTTGTCATATGCAGGATCAACACAAGGTCAACAATGCAATGAAATGCTTAGGATTAGAAGAACCCGTTGACTCGCTAAGATAGTCAAGAAGTACTAATAGCATGCAATAAAAAATACAAGGGGAAAAAAGTAAACAATATAATTAAAAATATGTAATAAAATATAATAAAATACAAAGGTACGGGTAGGATTAAATGGTTGTGGTTATCCACCGCAAAAAATCACTTAAATCTATCAGAAAATGACTTAAAAGTAGTGAAATTATCTGTCCAGGAAGCAAGATAATTTTACTTGACAAGTTATCTAAAAATAAACTACCTCTAGACTAGAATTAAGCAGTCTCAGAACTAGTAATAAATCTGAAAACAAAATGAATAACCTGATATAAGTTTTAAAATCGTGGCCAGATCAGAGGAATTTGCAGTGTTTAAGTCTTTTTAATAGTTACTTATCTATATTTTTGATTACATGTTTTTTTTTTATTCACCTGCTGTTTTTGTACTCTGTGTTGCAGCACTGCATTCTCTCCATTGTGAGCCAAAGAAAGGTTCTGTTATCTTGATGATCATATGATATAGGCCTATTGTTGAACAGACCTTCAGTTTGAGCTGCTCAGTGTGTCTTTTACAGAGGAGGGCAGTGTCAACACAACTCTTTTATATCTGGTCTTACCCTCTCTGGGTGGAGATGTTTCTCCGTTGTTCCACTTATGGACTGTATCAGTATCTGTGTCATTTCAGTTCACTCCCTCTTTCACTCATCCATCATCACAGCTTTTGTCATTGTTTTGTTTCCTTTAAATGAGAGAGAAAAAATGAGTCATTTTACACTCTGCATTCAAAACCTTGATCTGTATTACAAAGATGCCAACAGTGTAACTCCAAAAAGGCATATCAGTGTGTTTCTCTGTTATGTGAAAAGAAAAACGGGCACAGACACAACGCAGCACTTTGTTTGATATTTCCTATTGCAGATGGTGTGCAGGGAAGCAGGCAGGTTGCCATGGAGCCAGAAGAGTTCTTTATTTAGCTTTGCCTTGTTCAAGTAATCATTGTGCTAAACTAATGATACGGCTATATAATGTATAAAATAAAGCATTAGCAGGTGTTCTTGTCATGCGCAAAAGCTCATGAGATTCAAACTTTTGAAAACTGGTTCTGAAGACACTTTTGGTGCTGTATCTGCAAACGGAGCCAGGGGAAACAGACTGGGATAACACATTTAGTGTGTGGCATTCTAAACTGTTGTCCAAGTAACTAAACATTTGACTATTAAACTGAAGGAAGTGTATTAAAATTAAAGGTGCACTGTGTAACTGGTGGACTGTCTGCCACCATGGAGATGTTATGGCGTTGACTTAGACAAACTTAACTGATCTACAAGGGAAATTATTTGGATACAGTAGCTCACACATCACAATATAATATATGACAGAGAGTAACAAAAATAAATGGTATAGCAAAAAAGAGGCATGGTATAGCAAGAGGCTGGTGTCAAATGAGACATAATTATAAAAATAAATATATATGTACAAGTCAAAATAAAATAGAAAAAGTAATAAAATATAAAATAAAATATAAAATCACATATACAGGAGACAAGAACGGCAATGCAATAATATACTGATTGACAGAGCATAAAGTTATCCTTTACATAAGGTTGAGCTGTTATACAGTTATATGGAGTATGGTATGAATGTAGTTCTGTATCTCTCTCTGTTTGAGTGGAGCTGTAGGAGTCTGTTGGAGAATGAGCTCCTCTGTCCATCTATGGTCTGGTGCAATGGGTGAGCAGGAGTGTCCATGATGGAGAGCAGTTTGTCCAGTGTCCTCCTGTCCCTCACAGTGACAAATGTCTCCAGCTCACAGCCGATCACGTGACCAGCTTTACAAATCAGTTTGTTAATCTGCCCAATGTCCCTTTTACTGGTGCTGCTCCCCCAGCAGACTACAGTGAAGTACAGGGCGCTGGCAACCACAGACTGGTCGAAGATCTCCAGTAACTTGTGCACACATTGAAAGACCTGAGCTTTCTCATAAGTAGAGTTTACTCATGCTCTTCTTGTACACAGCATTACAGTTGTCTCTCCAGTCCAGCCTGTTATTCACATGGAGGCCAAGGTACTTGTAACAGTCCACTATTTCCACGTCATGGCCCTGGATGGTTATGGATCACTGGTGTCCTCTTCCTCCTAAAGTCAGTCAACAGTTCCTTGGTCTTGTCCACGTTCAGGAGCAGATGGTTTGCCTGGGACCACTCCACAAAATTTGCAATGAGTGTCTTGTACTCCAGCTCTTGTCCATCCCTGATACACCCAACCACTGCAGAGTCATCAGAGAACTTTTGCAGCACCAGTATCCTTTCAATCTTCAGACTCTGTGTGAGGAGAAATTGCAGGATCCCAGTGAGCTGTGCTGCACATGTCCTCAGCACGCAGGGTCTTGGTCTGGTCCAGACTTGTTTTGTTGAACTTTTTCCAACTGCCTTCTCACCTGCGCAGGTGACAAAGACACTAAGTTGGGTTCCTCTGTGGGAATGGGACTAGGTGTGGGAGCAGAGATGATGGGCTGATGAATGGTCATCTGAGTGGTCAGTGGTGAGCTGTGGGTTGTCACCAGAGTTGAAGGCCCACTTCTTCTTATTAAGAAGATCCTTCAGCTGGCTGGAGATCCAGGGCTTGTTGTTGGGGTAATAGTGGACAGTGCGTGTGGGGATGTCTGTATCCTCACAGAAGTTGATGTAATCCCTTATACAGTCCATCATGTTTTCGATGTTGTACCCATGCGGCAGGCAGAGCACATCACAGTCTGTGGTCTCAAACCAGTCCTGAAGGACATCACTGGCTTCCTGACTCCACTTCCTTACAGTCCTAGTGGTGACAGGCTGCCTCTTTACTGCAGGTACATACTGAGGCGTTAACAGGACCAGATTGTGGTCTGATCGTGCCAGTGGGGACAGGGCAGAGGCACTGTATGCCTCCTTAGAATTGGCATACAGCAAGTCCAGAGTTCTATTGTCCTGATTTTTACAGTTCACATACTTGGGTAAAACACTGTCCAAGGAAACATGGTTGAAGTCACTAGAAATCAATAATAAAGCCTCTGTGTGTTTTGACAGCAGCCCAGCGACCACAGTGTGTATCCTGTCACAGGCCGCCTCTTCATCCGCTGAGGGAGGGTATAAACTCCAGTGAATAGGACAGAAGTAAATTCCCTTATTCCCTTATTAAGTAAATAATATGGATGCATTCTCACTCCAGCGCGGCATCCTCTGCGCATCCAGACAGCACTGGAGACTTGGAGAGTGAAAGAATACTGCACACATGTTCACTAAAATAATTTGGATAATTTCAGCACTGGAGTTGCCAGTCTTTACTGAACAAAAGGTAAACAGTAACTGTTAACAGAAAAACTACCTCTTCATGACATCACAATGTGGGACAATGCATTTTGAGTTTTAGAGATGAAGACAGACTAATAACACTGGTCAACAAGCAAAATGCTTCCGGAACAAAAGTAATGACATTTTTCTTGGTTTGGGTCACTAATAAAGAAAAAGTAAGTCAGAAGTGCTGATTGGCTATAGTTTCCAAGATATAGTATTGGGTTATATATATATATATATATATATATATATATATATACTGTATATATATATATATATATATATATACACACACACACATCCTTCATCCCCACCGCCATCAGACTCTATAACTCCACTGTATATTATTATTACTTGTATAACTCCACTGTATGGTCCTAACGTGCAATATCGTTTTTCCAATGTGCAATATCGTTTTTTCAATACTCTCCTTGTCAGTGTTTTATTATTATTACATATTCGATTATTACTTATTTTATTATTACTTTATCTATTTTCTTTATCTATCTATTACTATATCTTTATGCCATTCTTGCCTGCATGCACTTTTCTTTCTTGTTCAAACTGTCCCTACCTGGAGCTACTGTGACAAGTTAATTTCTCCTGCGTGAGATCAATAAAGTCTTATATTTATGTATGTATTTATTATTATTAATTATTATTATTATTATTATTATTATTATTATTATTATTATTATTATTATTATTATTATTATTATTATTGCTAACCAGCACAGTTATCAATTGATTTTCAGTTCATCTTATCAATATAAATGAGATTTAGCCACTTTTATCTCGGAAGCAGATCGAGTCCAAAAATGTGTAGACCAGCGTAATAAAGGATTACAAACATGTGTGAATGAAACAAAACACAAAACGTGGTAAAAAATCAAACCATGGCTTTGACAAGAGTCAATTTTGCTAAATAAAAGTCCTTTAAAGACCTTTATGTAAAATCTTTAGGTTCAGTTGTAATACCTTAACAGCAGAAGCGCAGGCTACATACTCTTCCTTTAATAGGCCCTATATGCTATTCATTCTCCCTCCTCTTGCGTTGCTCCCGTTTTTCCTCCACTCGCTGAATATGGAGTAGAATGACTAATGATCACTTTTTCTGTTACACACCGGAGAGTTTCTTCCTCTCACTGGAGCTCCATCCAAAATTAGCACATCTGGTCCAAAGGAGCACAGCACCTGCACACGGGACGCTGCGCCCTCTGCAGTCTATAAATACACGATCCAAAAAAGACAAGGTGCAAATATGTGGAAATGAGCACGCGATGTCCTGCTTTGGATGGCTCAGGGGCAGAGGGCAAAGACCATGGAACTATAATAGATCCACGGCAAAGACGGGCCTTTTTCAGATTCTGTACCAGAGATTCTGTAATGGCCCTGTACCTTGGCCTAACAGCTCCCTCTGCTGGATAAAGGTGGCTAGTGCGAAAGTACGACGCGTGCCCATTTCATTTGTTTTATTGACTTCTGCGGCCATAAAGAAAGCAGTTATGATCCTTCAGGAGTTTCAGAGTCTTTCTCAAGGGTAAGGAGGACAGAATGGACAATCTTGGCAATAATGTGTGAATTAGTTTACTTTTAATGTAACTTATTAAAATTAAAATGTATTAGGACTTTGTGCAGATGAAAAATTCAATTCAGTTATGCCAAAATAAAGTCATCTGGCTGACTTTTGAGTGCAATTTCAGGATTTATCACTGTGAGTGTCAAGTTGTGCTTAGAACAATTAACAAAATGACAGCACATTTGAAAACATGATCAAATCTTTATTTTTCCTCATGGTGAATTCAAAGCAGAATGTAAACAGAACCACATACTGTAGCTATATTAAGGCTACACAGAGACAAACCGGTTTTTATTAAGAACTTAAGGTTTTTGACACCAAACAGCAAAGTGGCCTTTAGTGCAGAGCATGTTGGATCAGCACAAACACTGTAGGTCTCTTGGTGATTGATTTATAAGCAGTGACATTATCTACCTTCTTCTTTTATGCTGTTATTAGGAAGATGAATGTATGCAGAAAGTGGCAGTGCATTCACAGTACACTTAGTCCACTGGGGCATCACTGCGCCGCTTTTTGCTGCTTTTTAAATGACCCGTGTGGGAGCTCCCAAAATAGTCTCACTAAAGAAGACAGAAACTAGGAGTAAAGTAACTTCCCAGGTTCTTAATGGCACAGTTGATCACAAATAAGTAACACGCGTCTTCAAATGGAGAAACAATGTGAGATGAATATGGCACATACATAAAATCATTAGGTTAGCTCCTGGTCAAGGCCCACAGTGTCCACTATAGTCTCTGTTCAAGTCTAAACTTTTCCTCTTATATACATTTTAAGCAAGCCTTTTCATTAAATTACATTATGACAACTCAGAGATGTATTTACTTTAACAAAATATGCATGAGCTTGAGCTACATAGAGTAATGAAATATATTATTTAGTTTTTACAAATACAAATCTGTCACTGCATTGAGTGCGCTTATTAGTGTATTTACAAATAGATCTAAATACACTAATAGTTCTAGTTCTATATTTTATATAGAACTACATTCTCACTGTTCAGCTGTACATAACACCACATACTCACACATTACATTTTGGTTTCTTTTTTCACCCTCGCGATGTGCAAGACATCACATTTGACTTTTTCGACTGTAAAGAGGGAATGTTTGGTGAGATACGTTCCATATTGAAAAGTTATTTATTGCCAAATTGAAGTACATCATGATCCTGTAACACTGTATGACTAAAATAATATCTTTGGTGTGCAAATTACATCTACATAAATGCCCCAAATTTTGCTACTAAAATTAGTTCAGGGCTACTACAGAACATCTTACTCTACCATATAGTATTTTCTTTAACACAAGCAACCAGTGTAAACAGTGCTCATATACATATTCACTTCCCTTCAGTCATTTGGCATTTGTAAAAGTAATGCTTCTTTGTTCTCTCACTGTTGCTGCAGCATGCTGGCACTGTAACTCCGTTTTACACTGTACAAATGTCATCTAGAGTTCATACAATTATAACAGTGGGGATGCGCTCTGCAAAAACCCTTGTTCACAAAGTTGCAAAAAAGGAGAAGTAATGTGTTTTCTTTTGATTTAACTCAAGTATTTTCTGGTGTTGTTCCACTTGGACATCTTCATAGTAAATGCTGTAGCAGTCTGCATACATGTCTGCATTGTCTGAGGGGTGAATTCAGTAGCCCGTAGAGTTGAGTGAGTGCAGTGTAACCAGGCGCGTCCCTGATCCTGGAGCAGTGAAGCTGTAGGCAGCGTAGGCCACAACCGAGCCCACCATGAGGCCTGTCATGTACGATACTGTCATGGTGTTCCCTGTAGAGCAGACAGACACAAGAAGACAGGTGGAGTTTGTGAACGCAACATTAAACTGTGATATTTTTATGCATTTATGCTGTCAGTATGGACAGTCATACATTTGACAGCAAGCAGTATCATAGGTTATTGCTATAAAACCTATTCTGTGGGTGTAATGTCACTCGTGTGTGCACACAATAATTTTAGTTACTTCTCCTCAGCATTAGTGTGATTAGAAGGAGCAATTATACATGGGCATTACCAATACAAATACCAATTATTTTTATTAAAATGTTACATTTAAATTAAGTTATTCTAAAGGTTTTGATCTTTTACCCATGTATCCATACATTTATGGTCTAATATAACAATTGCTGACATTGCTCTGACTAGATGACCTTTAGATTATTGCGCAGAGGCATGATGTGCCAAAAAGGAGAGCAGATAAAATTTTAAAGATGACATCAGTGTGTTGGACTGTCGTTTTCTAAAATTACTCATGACCCAAGAGCTCCAAAACCCTCTTTATGCCAAGACTTCCATTAGAAAACCTGCATATAGCTAGACTAAAACGAGCCAGAGCAACATGCATTCTCATTTAGGAACAGCGTTAAGTAAATTCTAACAATGTTAGCATTTAAATAAAAATAATCTAAATCATATATTTCTAACTAAATTACATTACCAAACAGTATCTGGGGAAGTTATTTATGGCCTATTAATCATAAATGATAAGAAATATATTTTGTTGCATTTATTCATACCGGCCAACTCTCTTTGTTCAGGAGGCACTTTTCCAGCGGCTTGGATCATTGGCACTGATCCGAAGTATCCGTTAGTGACGCCCATGAGAAGGGAGAAAAGGCAGGGCCAGGCAGGGTGTGACAGGGTGGGGGCGCTGGCAGGATACACACACATGACAAACAGAGGGATGAAGACCACTCTGAGGCAGGAGAAGAAGAGGAGACGACCACCCGACCAGTCATACGGCACTGCAGCCAGGATCTGAGATACAAGGAATAAGAAAGAGATAATAAAGCATTTGTAATTAGAGGCTCAAAGTAATATTAAAATGATATACATCTGAATATGTTTTTGTAACTGTGCAGCTGTGTATTGGTCATGAAAAATAATTTGATAAATTGGCAATAATAAAATGATATGCAAATGTTAACATTTAATAACAAAACTATATGTATTGTAATACGTTGTTTTTAGTGTCAGGTGTCAAATAAACATGTCTTCTAGACTCGGGTAATATTATGTGTTGTGAATTTGACTTGGATTCGGCTCCTTCACTAGCCTAATTTTCTTTTCTCCATTTTCCAGTTCATTTCTTCTGTGCCATCTTATCTCATTCTTTTTTCAACAAAATGCTAAATTGGGCATGAGGACAAAGTCAAAGCTTATACCAAAAACCCTCATTCAGGCATAATTTTTCTCCTCAACATCCAATTTAACTAGAGGACTGCAGATAATGCTTTGTTCATGATTATTTAAATGAAGTGACAGAATTTTTAAAAAAAAACTTTATGCGGCAGACTGGCTTTCCCTGCTCAAGGTCAATCACGCACTTCTCCCCATGCCAAACAGAACAGAGCTTGTACAAAAAGGGAGTTTTTGCTTAATTATGTAGGCAAAGTTGAAAAAAAAAAGACCATAAATAATAGTCTGTTATAAAATAATGGACATTGAATAGAAATTAAGGTGAAGAGGTGGCTGTATGTTTACACAATTGTCCTAGAACTAATCTAAATAAATAATATTCCAGATATAGATAGATGTGGGAATTAATTTCACAAAAATAAAAACTTGTGAACTTCACTACAACTACAAATTCTGGGTGTCAGCCACAACAGCAAGATAAATATTGTCTATTAGACTTAGGCTTAGACTTAGACAAACTTTATTGATCCACAAGGGAAATTGTTTTTCATGTTTTTCTTGGTATTTCTTGGTGTTTTTATTGGTGTAAGCTGATAGGCCGAGCCTTAGTCCTTACCTTGCCCACAAAGTCAGACATATTGAATGTAGCCATGATGAGGATAGGAAGCCATTCTCCTAACATGGTGTTACGTATTTCCGACTCCAAGCCAGGGAATAGACACAGAGTGATGCTGTAGGTCACTGCTATGGACAGCATATAGGCCCAGATCACACGGGACACAACGTACCGGTGCAAGATCATGTCTGTGTGAAAATAATACAAGGTTAGGACAAAATAAGAAACTTTGGCATAAGCTGTTTATGAAGATGGATTAGAAAGTACCACGAAGGCCAGGCCAGCTCTTCCTGATCTTGGCTTTTGGGGCGTCAAACCGTACATAAGTCCCTCCTCCAAAGTCATCCACACCTTCTTCTGTCTGTCTGTCCGAAGGCATTGCCCCTCCATTCCCCTGTGAGCATGCAAGGACAATTTTTACTTTTAACCACTCACATAAGAAATACTATGAAACCATTGAAGATGAAGGACCTTCTTTCCTGGGGATATGCTTCAAAGCGAGGACACTTATCTCTTTAAATTTGGGATCCTTTAATGTAAAAACACCATAATAAAAGGCTAACCTTAACGTGATCTTTTTAGGACACATGAGTTAAGTGGAAATGTTTGAGAAAAGAAACTTAAGAAGTGACTTGTATTAAAACTTGAATGTTCTGTGTCCCAGGTGATTTCTAGGTGAATGTAGCATTACCATTAGGATTCTCATTTGGTGTGCAAGAGAAAGCCAGAATCAAGATGTTAAAATCATGCTCAAATATATTGTATACAGCTCTGGAAAAAAATAAGAGACCACTACCATTTTTTTCTGAAATCAGCATCTCTACATGTATTACAGCCATTCCATTCCAGCGTCTGTTGAATTCCAACACAAACACAAAGCTGAGCTACTTCAGTTCTTGCACCAGGAGTGGAATAAAGTCACCCAAGAACAACGTGAAAGAAGACACATGAAAGCTGTGATTAAAAATAAGGGTTATTGCACCAAATATTGATTTCTGAACTCTCCTTACGTGTAAACATTAGTATTATGTTGTTTTAAAATGAATTTGATCTTGTCTTTGCATTGTTTGTCTGAAAACATTTTTGCTATTTTGACCATTTGTCATTTTCTGCAAATAAATGCTCTAAACGATAATATTTTATTTGGAATTTGTCAGTAGTTTATAGATTCAAACTAAAATGTTGCAGAAAAACTGATAATTTTGCAGTGGTCTCTTTATTTTTTTTCCAGAGCTGTAGTTATAGCAACTATAGTCACGTATTAAGCTTTTTATGTTTTTTGAGCGATGACCATTTTACATTAAATAACCATGGAAATAACCATTCAAAAGCTGTCTATTTTTGCAAACAAACAACTCCAGAGAAGGGTGTTCAAATGTAATCAACAAGTTCTGCATCAGGTTTTGCATCAGCATGACATCAGCACTTTGTGGCAAATGCTATTAGAACTGAGCACTGTTAAGGAACTCAGCATTATTTAAAAATACATGTAATCAACAACATGAAACCATTGCACTTACTATAACACATGCTATTAACTAGAACGCACGTAACCTTTTCATTTGTGCTTCCTTCTATTTCCAGTCCCTCCGCCTCAAAGCGCACACACGAAAACAGGCACACACAGATCCATTAGTTGATTAGAGAGGACTCGCGGCCAGAAGGCACCACTCTTCTTGATTATCCCATAACGTAGAGCGCTGTCTCGGTCTCCCCCGGCAACCAGAACAAAGAGTTGACTGAACCAGCCCCCAGACACACACACACACACACACAAAGCTGTCAATCAATGTGCCTGGTGCGTAATAGTGAACAAACACAGAGATGAAAAGAGCAGAGCCCGAGGTGCAGCATCTGCCTTTGAAGCCCTAGAGCAATGCACGTGTTAGGAGGAGAATATCAGTGTAATGACATGACTTTTACAGCACAACGCATCTATCAACAACTCATCATTGGTCATTTCTGTGGTCCTCTACTCTATGACCTTCTCTCTGCTTTGTCTCTGCTTGACGCAAATACAAATACAGTTCAGGGGAGAAGACAAGATGTAATAGCAGTAGTAGGAGTAACAGGAGTAACAGTGGTGGGAAAAGCATAGTGAATACGATAAATGTGGTAGTGGCAGTCCTACTGTAACAGCACAGTAGTAGAAAACAGTAGTAGCACGTGTACTAAAAATAGTTGTTACAATAACGCTCCAAGTCAGATCTCAGAAACTTCATTATTGGCAACGTGTGTCAATGATCCTAGAGATATATAGCATTAGCAAAGACAATACTAAAAAAACAGGCAAAAGAGACATTGAACCACACTGGGTCACTCCTGGTAAATATACTGTATACTGTACTGTATACAGTCAGAATACTTTTGAATGCATGCTTCCTTTAACTTTTAAAATGGAAGCTTGAAAGGTTTAGTGTTTATTTGTATTAAGTATCTTAGAAATCTGTAACATTAGGCTATTTTGATGTGTGATGACAAGATTTTGATAGCAGCAGTTTAACAATACAATGACACAAAGCCTGTTTCACCTGTAATCCACATTTGAGTAAACTGTACTTGATGACAGATTTTGATTTCTACTTGCACCTGCTCTCTCTGCTCCCCATCCTTTTCTGCACTGAGCACTGTGACTTTCATTTGTGCAGCTCAGAGGGGGTCTCATCTCCATCTGCCTTCTACCTGTCTCACCCTCTGCTGCTCCACCCACACATCCCACACAATAAACCAAGTCCCAGCCTCACACATAGCTCTTTGACTCACAGCTCGTAGCTTCAGCGCATTTTAAGTGTGTATCAGCATACAGTCCATGTCAATGCATAGTCATTATTCAGCATATGCCACACTTCAAACAGGTGTAAATTTCGGACAGTCACTATGGGTTATTAATACACATTTAAATTACACTTTTGAAAGTATAACTGAAAGAAATGTATCCCAGTAATAATATCCCCACAAAACCCACAAGCCAAATGAATGCTTCGAATTATCCATGACAAATGAATGAATTTACATTTCATTAATACCAATGTTTTGTGCAATATGTTACAAAAGTTACAGTGCAGTATTTTTTTATTTAAATTACTATTAGAAAATGGGCAATATATTAGATGTTAAGATGTTAACATGTATATTGCATTACAAATGTTCATTAGTATGGACTGTATATTTATTTTGCTAATTTAAGTGAAAGAAAACTGAAGACTTACAAATCTTACTTCCTCTGCCGTGACATCATGGTGTACCCTGTATCCTGTCCCATTATCGCGAGGGTCATGACCTTTGCCAGCGCCTTTACCCTGTGCGTGGCTGGTGTAGTAGCGCACAAACCGAGAGCGGCGCACGAGCAGGTGAAGCAGAAAGCACAGCATCTCCATACTGATGGACACCAAGAAGAAGATAAGCGTGTTCCTGCGCTCGTCCGGGATGAGCAGCTTGGTGAAAATGCGAGACAGAGAGATGATGACCCCAGCTGTGCCTTGACACCATAGGACAAAAGCACACAGATTAAAATGGAGACTGTGATAGATGCAGTAGATAAAAATAGCAGTGTCAAAAAAGTGTCAAAAACAGGTATGAGATTAGAAAGAGGTGTGTGCTTACTCTCTCCTGTCATCACCCCCTGTGTGTACCTCTTGGGAAGCATCCCCATGTAACCATAGAAACTGGACTGCTGCACTGAAGAGACAAGAGAAAGAGCTTATGTGAAGAGACTGCGGCTGGACACAGTCAACACGGCGCAGACTCAATTTATTTAGACCCACAAGTTTCAAAGCACAAGAGAGGAGTAGACACAACCTCAGATAATTACAAAAGTACTGTCGACTTAAGGTGCATTGGCAAGGGACAAGCAGGAGTGTATGAAAGTCATTAGCAGTATAGCTGTGGAGGCTCCTGAATGCTCCATGGATCCTACAGCGTAGCTTGTTCATTGTTGTAACTGCCTTGCTATTGATTGTAACACCATCACTACACATTATGGTCCATTTGTATTCAATATGGAGCTGGACAATTGTATTTGAATTGAAGCAAGGCATATTCACAAGAGAGCTGCTCTGATTATAAGTTTAGTAAAGACGCAGATGCAGTAATCAGAAATACTGACATTTTCCTGTATTCAAGGTACTTTAGAAAATGGACAAAATATTCCACATTCCTTTTTATAAATATTTATCTTTGAATAACTTATGGCTTCATAAAATAAACGTCATCTCCAGTAAATTATATATTCAATAATCAACAAAAGCTCTTTGCTGTGTGTGTGTGTGTGCTGTACTTTGAAAAGGACACACTGTATAGATATTTCACTGACATATTGTTGGGTATGTAGCACATATATTCGTAGCTACCTGTACATCCAAATGCCACCACTCCCACAGACACCAAGTTTATGATGTATGCTTGTCTTGTGGTAAACTTTTCCAGCCACACGTCAAAAATACTGACAAAGACCAGCGGCCCCAGTGCAAGGAGGTAACCTGGATAGAGACAAGACAGATAATATAACAATTTAAGCAAGCTATGACTCAGCTGTGTGACTGAACGCATAATCTGACTGGCTGACACGTGAGAAGAATTGCTTTTAACTTGCGCCCACTACAATCCTACAATCCCCAGAGACGTGCTTTGGTGCAGACAACATACTTCAAAAGATATTTGTTCAAGAGTGGAGCTGCAGCTATTTTAATACTAGTGCGGAGAAACACTGATCGTACAAGTGTAGATATCAAACATTTCCTGAGGGCGCATGCATATTTTACACAAGTGCCTCAAAAGACTTTTTTGACTTTCTGAGTGGGCTGAGCAGTACAGTAGCTTAGGAATTGAGCACATTAGCTCACTAAATTATGAGTTTTTGGAAATATTAACATATTAAAGGGAATAAATGCATAAATGCTTTACTTCAAGCATTATTAATATTTTTTCTTCAATAGCCCTGATGCCTCATACAAAAATGTAGTAGCATTTTATAATGAAGGCAAAAACACTTCCATTTCAAATGTTTGAAGAAAAAAAACAAAACAGAGTAAGCACTTAGGAGAGTCTGTGACAACAGAAATGAAAGCTCAAAATATCAGCAAACTGTTCTTGTGTACCCTTATGCAATAAGGTTATTGGACAGAATTTCTCAGTTAATAAAGGAACGAGCCAACTATGTTTAATTCAGCTTTACTTAATTAACAATCTAGCACATTGTTTTGAAAGAGAGCTTCTCTTGAAAAATAAACTATTGCTGCGACTTACCCACAGTGATTCTGGTGTGCATACTAAGCCTCTCCACCAGGACATTGTTGAGGATAACTGCCAGCAGTGCCACTAATATATACGTCAAACTCATGTCAAACACAATGGACGTCCCTGTTGATTAAAAACATAAAAAATTATAAACACCAATATCTTTTTGTCAATATGACTGTTTTTATTGTTCATACCTTCAAACTTGTGGTGCAGGTAATCCACATCAGTGATGAAACTGTTGTATGGTAACAGGAAACCCACTCCGGCCAAAAGCATTGCAAAGTAAATGCCATGGTAACGGTCATCAGGAATCGGCTCCTCGAAGTCTGGGCAAGGAAGTGGAAATAGCCAAAGGTCAGAAAATTGTAAAGGCAACAATATGGAGCTCATATGAAAAATGCCAGTAGGTGAAGCAAGAACATTGAGTTGACCTACAGAAAACCAGGATGAATGGGGCGACAGTGAAAGATTGATCACATGAATGACCAGTGGTAGTGGAAAGAACACAGAGAGTTTGTACTCAAGTAATGCAGTGCAGTGTACCCAGTTACAAGTAGTGCTGCCAAGTTACTAGTTACTTCTTAACACAATTTTAGAAGCATTTTAAATCAGCTTTTGGCCAAAACAAAATCAATTTAACTATTATGTTATTTGAAACCACATAATCACTAAAAGAACACAATCAGTGCAGTTGATGCAGTGCTGTAATATATTTGTAATGTTTGTGAGTGCAAAAAGAAGCAGTTACAGCAGCGAGACAGCCGTGCATTAGTCACTATAGTTTAATGTAAATGTAATTAAGTAAAATTACATGTGAGTAACAAATATAGCTTAAAAATTCGACTCAAAAAATACAAACTATACCAAAAAATCTACTCATTTACAGTAACATTTATAATTAGTTACTTCTACTCTAATCAAGAACCAGTTTCATAATAACTACAGTTTAGTCCATTTAAAAACATGAGACTAGTGGGTTTTGCTGTTGATTCAGTGAATATGTGATGTGCTGATCCTTTGTGTGACAGTTCATAATCCGCTCCTAATCCTCAGAGCCAGTTCTAAATGGTTTTAAATGATTTTTGGGCATTTAAATGAAACTCATAGCTAAAATAACACTGTACACAAAACTCCAATGCATTACTGCAGCCTTTAAGATTTGACAACTGCAAATCAAATTAGGTTTGATTGCAATACATTGTGCAGGCCCATTACAATACTCCTGACTACTTCATAATAGTAAACAAAAGACAGGATTCTGCAACATCAGGGTGAATACTCCATATGTATTGTGCACTGAAGCAAAGAAAGTGAATGTAAGCTACGCCAACAACTCATAACCTTTGTGAGAATTTCTTGCAAACAAATTAACTCACACAAAAACATCTGAAAAGATAACCTGTATATTGTGTATGACAACAATGAGGGTAAATGGGATGGACATGGGGAGCCGTGTTGTGTTTGTGCAGCAGGTGATTCTGCAGAGTCAACATAATGGTTTTACGCGGTTACGTAGACAGAATCACTGCTTGCACTAACTCAAACCTCATTAGCAAAACATTCAAAGAAGAGGATATCTCTGCAGTGTTCACAATGAATGGCAGTACTGATGCTTTTAGCTTAGATTTCACCTTAAATGACCCGCACAATATGGACTCTGCTTATGTTTTTTCTTTCAGATGAAATGGTCTACTTGCTATTTGTAGAATGTATGTTTTCGTTATCAGCCAACCAAGGTATAATAATACGTGTACAATGTTGAATTCATAAAGCATCTCCAAATGTGCAGTTTTGCTGACAAAGCCGAGGGCAAATACAAAGCAGTTAATGAGTCTCTGTTGCCAGACTCTTTAGGGCCCTCGCTGTGAGTAGCTGGTCACTACTGATTAAATTAACTTGGCCTTTGTGCTACAGGAGTAACCTGGCAACAGAGCAATTTTCTCTTCACACAGCAGCCTCCTGTATTCTACATAAACTCTGCCCTGTTTCCCTCTGCCCACTTCCAGACACAAACCACTTTGAATATAAATGTTTCGATCTCACATCTCACAGTAGTGAATGGCCCCTCACCAGGTTCAGACAGAGCCAGCACTCCTCGCTCTGGAGCATCTTTGCTCATCTCCTCTTCCTCCAGCTGGTACGAATCGAAGCTATAGCTCTGCACCACGCCGCTCTCTCGGCCATCTCGCCAGCTCATCCGCCCAGGATCTCTCCACAGGTCTCTGTCATCAGGGGTCAGGGCAGGAGCAGGTCTGCGCCTCTCCGCCGCCACTGAACCCAACTCTGTACTGGATGTATACATGGCAACACTAAGAATGGAACTTCAATCTAGGCTCCTGCAGTCCCAGGGCTCTGCATGGTAAAGCGACACACCCCGCTCAGGAAAAAGCCATGCAGGGGACCTTCAGATGATGGAGGGTCTGCAGAGAGAAAACAACAGAAATCAGAGGCAGGGTTTGAATTTAAATCGAAAATAAGAAACCCAAGTATAGAAAAATGACTTCTGTCACAGACTCATAGAAAAGAAGCGTGGAAAGAGTCAAGGTGAGACACCATAAAGAAATGGTTATGTGAGCGGCATAGTGAGTGTGTGACAAAGCAACCATGACTGATTGTCAGGCACAGTGAGCTGCACTGAATAAACAAACTCAGTGTCTATGCGTGCAGCTCCTAGATGCTATCTGTTTGCTGCCTCCAATAAGAAAACTTTATGCATGAGGACGAGAGGTATCAGAAAAGTCAAGATAATATGAACTGTACCATAACAGTAGGACTGGGTTGCAAATTATATTTATTTAGAAAAATAATTAAGAAAAAATACAAGCCACAGGGAAGACCTTTAAATAGCTGTTCTTTATTAGTCATGACTAATTTAAATGCCATGAAATTGTCTCTAATATTAAAGGCATGTTGAGCAAAAACAACAGTTAATGACATTGCATTTTGTTTTTGTCTGTTACTGTTACTTAACACTTATGCCACAAGCCACATTCAATAATCCACATGTTGCCTCAGTATCAATTAAAATATAGATTTTTTACAATGAATGTTTAGTTACGTTTCACCCCAGGGAGAGTTAAGCTCAGCTAATGGCGATCCTAAAAATAAACAATATGCTGATTTAATGTTTAACAGACCTTATCAAACACTCAAATGCTCATTTAAATCACTGGCTCGTGCTGGGGAAACAAAAGGAAAGCTGATCAATCACAGTATTAACCAAAAGCCATACTTGATTTGGTTCACCACCTCACTTAATATACAAGTAGTGTACACATGCACCCCCCTCATGGTTAAATTTGGATAACTTTCAATGCTCCTTTATGTTTCATTCACCAAGGCCACCAGTGAGGGAAAATTAGATTAAAGTGTCAATCAATAAAGAGTATTAACGTGGGTCCAAATGCAAATATGCTTTAGGAACATGAACAAAAGTGCTCCTGTCCTGCCATCAGTAATCTGAAAGGTGTGCAGCGAGGCCTGTCTAGTCCACATCAATATACGTTGCTAATTCTTTTTTTTTTTACCAAATTTATGAGTGGTGTTTAAGATATAATGTTGGCAAGATTATGTAAATCGTTTTTGTTTCTTAAGTAGACCAGTAGGTGATTACAGGGAGCACTATTCCCTCTTCTCACATGTTTTCCTTACCAGACTCCAGGCGGCGCTGTCGATCTCGCTGGTGTAAATTAAAATGAACGGAGATAATTGACTTGCAGTTAATATCGCGCTGCAGTCCCCATTGTTGCAAATGTGTTACGATAAACGGCTCCAAAAGGGCGTTTATTTACACTTCCCACGGGCAAAACAACGGACCATAAATCCTGCGCTTATTATTGTCCGCAAAGTGCCCAATCAATTAACCTTACGAGGGCTGGACGTTCAACAGATCCGCGTGGAATTTTGTATTGAAAAAAGAAGAAGAAGAAGAAGAAGAAAAAACGTGATCAAAATTAATGTCGATCTACGCGTTTTTTTGTTGTTTTTTTTCCCCCGGAGAATCAAAAGGTCGAAACCCAAACTGCGCGCAATGCCAGGTTTGATCCACACTTCCATTTAGTTTGGTGTATTTTATTTGCGCAGAAAACATTTTTAAAAAGCACACGTTTCCTTCTCACCAGCACACATCAGACAACACAACAGGTTAACCTACCTCCGCGTCGCTCACTCCTCTTCACTTTGTCTTTCTTGGTCCGCTTTATCAGGATGTTCCGAAGAGGACGCTCCGGCGCGGGTCCATGCGCAGCCGAAAACCAGGGGGAGTCCCGGTGGATCCAGCCGCCGTCCTGTCCTCCGTCCTCAACCCGCCGTCCAGGACCAGAGAGGAGAGAGGGAGATGAAGAGGAGGAGGAGGAGGAGGAGGCTGCTCGGATGGATGGATGAGAGAGGCGAAGGGGAGGAGGACAGAGAAGAGAGAGACGGGAGGGGGTATGTTGCCTGTGGATGTTCTTCTTTGGCAATCACTCTTTTTGAACACACACACCATTACTGCTCATATAAAACTGGTGACATCCATGTTTTTATCCAAGTACACTGCATTCAGTATAATAACACATAAAAAAGAATAGCATACATTGTGTAGTAAATTGTTCCAAGGCTTACTAGTGTGCACCATGCATCATTCACACCACACCAGGGTTGGCAAACTGAGCTATGATTCAAGATTAAAGTGCAAAAACTGATAAATAGACTAAGATTAACTTCAGTCACTTAGTTCACTGTACTGCTGGTCTTATGAAATCCCTTGTGGACCTGCATGAATATTGCAAAAAATTGTATTTAATCAGTTATTTGAGCCAATTTAGTAATATCAGCCGGGCTTTATTGTGTAAAGTGCATGTCTGCCCTGAGCGCTACAGGGAGGGAAAGAGGGAGGGAGTTAAAAGAGGGATCTTCTCTGTGCCCTTACTGTTTCTGTCTGGCTCATCACAGACACTGGGCTGGAGCTGCTATGTGACAGACATTTTTATCAGTTCATTTCAATATGTTAATGCTTGGCCTCTGCTGCCACAAAGGAAATGAGCCATATGGGTAGCCAATACACACTGTTACATAGCAGTCTGTATACGAATTTTCATCACAAGTACAGCCTTCTGCGCATGCATTGCAGCTTTAAATAACCTACACAATTTCTGAGCGTTCCCTCCCTGTTTGCTCTTTTTTTTAACTCCTTTCCTCAATCCATCTTCTTCCCACATATAAGTGTTTGTTTGTGAAATATTGACTAACGCTTAATAGTGTCTGTTATAAGTTATACATAATGAATGGCTGATTTAGAATCAACAATACCTGCTAAGCCTGCTCTTGCGAAACTAAAACAAAACACCAGTACAGGACAGGGCCGAAAACAGAGAAGTAAAATAGAGCTAGATTGGAGGACATAAAATGAGGACAAGGGCGTTTGTCATGCAGACATTCACAGCCTTTCCTTTCCTTTTTCTCTGACTACACTGTCTAAACTAGACCTGGGCATTGTACAGCTCCTGGGCCACAATCTGCTCTTTGACTCTGATCAGCCCATTTAAGATAATTTGGAATCATAATAATGATAATGTTACCAGATGCATGTACTAAAGTAGCATTGCTTTTATTTTAGAGGTCTTTTTTTTTATATATATATATATAATTTTTTGTAAGACAACCTCAGTTTTTCATAGTTTAGTCATAACATATACTCTTACCAGTCTTACCAACTTGTCAAAACAATGCTATTCACTGCTTTTTATAAAGAAATACAATTAATATTATGCAGAATTGAGTTGCTGGATAAAATATAGATGATAAAAGATAATACTAAAAATAATTTATACCTCTAACACAAACATTTGAGCAGATTTTACTATAAAAATTATTCTAAATCTACAATATTGTTAAAAAAAACACAAGCTGCAACATATAAATGACTGAAAGAAACACTTTTAGTTTAGTACTTAGTTTTCATTTGTAATGTGTCATAGATGTTACTCATTCAACCTTTTACAGCTCAAATCTTATTGTATAGGCAAAAAATAAACACATAGTAGTGCTAAGAAAAAGTAAACATGATAAATATTGACCCCAAAAATATTGTTCCAGCTTTCATATATTGAAGTCGATATAGTAACTATCGTGACTCGATTAGTAGATTCTTTCTTTATTCCCGTTAGCCCTTTGAGCTAAGAAGTTTGTTTTTAATCTGTCCTGATTTATCTGACTTACCAAACTTGTGTCTATCATAATGAGATTGCCTGGCGCCTTTCCCACTTGGCCATAGCTTGTCTTTGCTGATCATTGTGCTGGATTTGTGCTGTGCTATGAAATGTAATGGACTGTCACATTGTTTTAGCATACAGCAATCTGAGCAATTACAATTTCAGGCTTTGCTTAGGCTCCTCTTGCTATTTGTTCCCCGTAAACATTGCATTATTATGATTTACAAATGCCATGCCATGTTACACCACCGTCTTACTACATTTTGCAGTGTTTTTTGCCTCTTTCCTCCAATACACACTCCCACCTCTTCTTCTTGTAGTCTGGGAATGATGCTGAGCCTTAACTGTGGCTATATTTAGCTTTTGGTTCAATCAATGGAGGTAGAGCCATAGCGCCATGACTGTGCATACTGATAGTACTAGAGCCTATTGCCACCGACTGTCAATTCAGGGGAAAGAGATAAAGAAAGAGATAAAGAAAGATGTGAAAAGAAAGCGATCATGAATGTAAAAAGAAAGCAAAAGCACTAGAAACATAAAAAATTCAACAAGCGAGACGGACGGGTGGGACCCTATTCCGATCACACGAAGAGACGGGAGCAGCGGTAAAAATGGGGGAAAAAGCAGGTATCAAGGTGAAAAGTGTGCAGATGAGGTAGAAGGCTGAAAAGAACAAGACATGTACAACCACCAAGGCACAGGAAACGAGGGATGACAACAGATGGAAAGGTTAAACAGAGAGGAGGATCTGAAAATTAAAACAGCAGACAGAGGAGAGAGAAGCAAAGAAGGCTACGAAAGAGAAATGGATAGCGAGAGCAAGAACTGGAATATTGCAACCTTTAGAGTCATGTTGGAATACCATGTGGCTGTGTGGATTTGTAGGGAAATTACAGTTGAGGAGTGAGGAGGAGCGAGGAGAAGCTGGCAAGGAAAGTGGTGGTAGACTCTTCTGGGACTCCATGACATTACAAAAAAAAAGACACACAATAGTTTCACTGCCATTGTAAATTAGGAATAAAATTATTAATATTATTTCTATAGATCTAACAAAGGTTTTATAGATATTTGAGAAGCTGGAAACTAGCGAATTATGCTATTATTTATACACTCACTCTTTTCAATGCCTATGTAGCTTTTAGATCATACATTATTTTGTGTTTGTTCACTGTTCTTTTTTGCAGTTCAGATTTGCATTTTGTGGCAAGGCTTATCTTTTTCTCTACACCATGTATTTTACAAATCACTAGCTGAGCCCAAGATTCAGAGCTTTGCAGCTCTGTTTGAGTGTGCCTCATTATCACAGCTCCATCTTGCCGCATCTGTTTATTAAAGGTTGCTATGTGACAGTGAGCCCTCTTATCACCTGAATTTGGCAGCTATGTTATAATTATATTTTTGTTTTAGTTTAGTTTAGCAATCATGGTCAGATCTGACCTAATATGGTAAATGTCTAAATTACCCCAAAAATAATAATAGATGCATAAAAATAAAAGTTTTGTTTTGTTAATTAGGAAGAATTATTGAAGAGTGTTGTTTTTTTTGTAATCTGCATTACAAAAACCCAACACTCCATCTTTGATAAGGTGCTGTTCTAATAGTGCTCATTCCATTAGTGTGTGAGTGTGAATGGCATAGTTTGATTTAGTGAAGATCTTTATTGCAGTGTTGAATGAAATGGTCCCTGTGGAGTGTTTCCACAGATGAGTGAGCTCCTCTCATGTCTGTCTGCTACACCAGTCCTCTGAGGTCTCCTCAGGGAGCATCATCAGAGCTCCTCCTAGCTATTCCTCCATGATTGCTGTACCTCTGAAGAGATTATGAAAATGATACGATGGTTTATAAAACTGTTGCCAGTCTCTCTGGTGTACACCTTTGATGTAAGTAGGATATGGACTTGTGTCCAGGCTGGAAGAAACATGCAGTCACTTACAGGGGAAATAAAATAATAAGTAAACACAAAAGCTGGGTTGACAGAAAAATAATAACTAAAATAAAATAAATAATAGATATAGTTTTGAGGCAGATATATTGATGAAAAGGTTTCTTTAAATACAAATAAGATTATCGTTTCAGCTTGAGACATTAGGGTTGCTGTGAAAGGTCAGTAGAGCCCCTCCTCTCCCTCTTTTACTCTCCATTCTCTCCCTCCTTTCTACTTTTCTCTAACACTCTCTGCTCTTTATCCTCTATGTCCTTTATCACAACACAAACCATTTTTTCTGCCTCTCCAGTCAGTGGTTTCCTGTATTTGTCTTCTTCCATCTCTCTCCATCAGCTTCAAAGAGCTGTCTCTGTGCCAGACCTTGGGGGCACCTGCCTCTTGACATGGAATAAAATCATCCAAGCCCTTGTGTGTTGTGTATGGAGCTGGTTCAGACTGCTGTGCAGCACAAGCCCAAGGCAACTTTACACCAAACAAACACAGCTAATAAACAAGCAGAAGAACCTGGCAGCTAGGGGGGGTATTCCATGAAGTGAGCTAAAGCAAAAGCCCGTCTTTTTTTGGCCAATCCAAGCTTGTCAAAGCCTCAGTTCCACCAGAGTGACTAACCAGAGGTGGCGCTGAGTTGCTGCAGTAACAAACACCCGGGCACAAACCTGGTCAGGACCAGACTAACTGTCAAGATTATTTTAGCTCTAAAGAAAAGAAACAAAGTTTAGTCAAGAGTTTCAGCAGGTGCACTCACACGCGTGTCAGAACACCTGTGTCTGTCTGAAACAGTTTAAAAAGTGACTTTTATAGTCACGTGTCGCTTAAGACTTTTACAGTCCATAAACTCCTACGCACGAGACACACATGTCTATGGACGCCGCACTCATCAAAAAGGCACAAACCATATCAACTCCATTATTTCATTAAAATGATCTTGCACATGGCTGATGTGAGGGGCTTTTACACACACACAGACACTGGTTTGGACTCTGAGGATGACAGTTGGTTCTGTCTGTTTGCTGCTTTATTGCGTCTGTCTCGCTCTTTTCAGTCCCTCGTCTCTCGCTCCCTGTCAAACTGCAAACACTGTGGAGTGGATTTTAATGTTTCTTGTTAGGGTACATGTGAAGAGGTCCATTACATCTTTACTTTTACGCACAGAGGAACTTAAGCTCTGCACGTACTACCCACACGATCCTCAATTTCCACTGTGGGCCGATTTGTGGGGTAAAAGTCCAGGGCCGTTTTTTGGTCCCAGTCCGCCCCTGCTGGGAGCGCACACAAAGCACAGCTTAAACTTCAGGCCTGAGTTAGCTTTGGTCAGACTCAGGCTTATTTCTGTCATGGAACAACTTGAGGCTTCACCTGGAGATGGAGCTAGTTTCAGTTCAGGATTTCAAGATAAGCCTGGACTTAGATTTCTTTCTGTAGTAGGTAACCCTCACAGGTCAAATGACATTATGTGGCCTGAATCCGAAACAAAGTGCTGTAAATTTGTCACCTTTAGGGTGTGCTCTGACACAGACACAGTGCCCAAGAGATTGGACAGCAGAATTGGCCATGTTTGTACAAATTGCAAGGATAGGAGCAGATGACTAAATACAGCACCATATTTCTGTTATAAAATTTGATTGTGCTGGTTAATTTAAAAAAAAATACCTAATCCATATTCAGAACAGTGGACCTCAAGGATGACTACCTCACTGAAAGGAATCAATTATAAGAGGAGTGAAGAATCCCTCAGTCGTCCAGGTAGAATCCATGGCAAAAGGAGAAATTCAATTTTGTCAACTGTACAAACGGGAGAGCCAGGGTGGACCTCAGTCTGCCATACATCTCCATTTAAAAGACATGGGCCACTCTTTGAGGACAGTGAGGTACAGGTCTTGGCCAGAGAAAATAACTGGTTTGAGAGGGGAGTTAAAGAGGCTATTTTTGTCAAGAAAGAGAATCCTTCCTTGAACAGAAATGCAGGTCTTAGACATCATTTGTCTCCAATTTATACAAACAAAGAAAACAACAGGGCAGCCAGGTCAGGTCCAGAGGTGTGAAAACACCCATTATGGCCCTGAATGGCTTTGCTAACAAGACCCCCACACTCCCACTGCCTACCTAACAGAAACTGAAAACAAGTAGGTGTGGTACTCTCAGACTAATTTCATTGTAGTTAGCTCCTCCCTTCAGGAAGATATAGGTAGTGTCCACCAGCACCCTGACCAGAACTGAAGTAGCGTGGATGAGCTGCAAATAAACTTTTGTTCAACTGACAAATTTAATTTCTCCTTTTGCCAATTATAGGAGGACTTGCAAAGCATTAACAAGGCATGCACTTTTAAGTTCACTTTCAGGTTAACAGTTGGTGTGGTGGAAAGTGATAGACACATTAAATACACAAATAATAGGCCTACATCAAAAGACAAAATACAGCTAGGTGGTTTAAGTGTATTTGCCGCTGTTATTCTCAGAGTGGCAGCAGCTTTGATTAATGGTTGACTTCTGGGGTTCTGGGGTTTAGATAGTGAGCATTCATATCCTTTTAGGTTTTAAACTACTCGCAACCCCAGTGAGAGACTTATCAAATGTGAATCTCATTCTGCTTTCTGAATGAGATGAATCAGATTTAGTGTTGGCTAAGTGTAGTAACGGCTTTGTGCAGTCTTGTAAGATGAAAAATCAAATCCACTTTTCTATTGTCTACTCGAGTGGTTCAATAGTCTTATCAATCTGAAGATCCCACCACCACCCCAATAATGATTTGTAATTTATTATAATCAGGACACATTAGAACTACAACAAAGTATATTATGTGCACCCAAGTTGCAATCTATCTCTCAGATTTTTTTCCCACATATTTTTTATCTCATGGGTAAAAGGACAAAATGTTTGACATAATTGAACTGTAGAAAATATTAGTTTATAAATGTATCTACTATTGATTATTATAATCATTATTATTTCAGGGGGAGGAACGTCACTAAGGAAAGGTGATGATTGAGTCTGCTTCATGTGCTGCCCCCTGGTGGACAGAGAGCGTCATGTGCTGCCCCCTGGTGGACAGAGAGCTTCATTGGTCTCTTCACAGACGATGATGACGCGGAGTACAGAGGACTAACGCAGGACTTTGTGGACTGGTGTCAGCGGAACCACCTTCTCATCAACACGGGGAAGACCAAGGAGATGGTGGTGGACTTCCGCAGACGCCACTCTACTGCCCCCCCACCAGTGAACATCCAGGGAAGAGACATTGAGAGAGTGGACTCTTACAAGTACCTGGGTGTTCATTTGAACAATAAACTGGACTGGTCTCATAACAAAGATGCACTGTACAGGAAGGGCCAGAGTCGGCTCTATCTTCTGAGGAGACTGCGGTCCTTTGGAGTGAGATGGCCACTCCTGAGGACCTTCTATGACTCTGTGGTGGCATCAGCCATCCTGTACGGTGTGGTCTGCTGGAGCAGCAGCATCACAGAGAGGGAGAAGAAGAAACTGGACAAGGTCATCAGGAAGTCCAGCTCAGTCCTGGGCTGTCCTCTGGACTCGGTGCGGCAGGTGGGGGACAGGAGGGTCCTGGTTAAACTCATGTCTATGCTGGACCATGAGTCTCACCTCCTGTAGGACGCTCTGTCGGCTCTGGAGAGCAGCATCAGTGACAGACTGATTCACCCTTGCTGTGTTAAAGAGATATTTCGCAGGTCTTCCTGCTGATGTCAGACTGTACAATGATCAATGCTAGTCATGTTCATCTCCATAGCAACCATGAGTCATCTCCATAGTAATAATTACAATGTGCAATATTATTTAAAGTCACTTTACCTGTTACTTATTTATTTAACAACCACTGCCCATCACTGCACTGTACACAATGATCTGAGTCACTTTATTGTAGTGATATTATATATTACTATACTGGAGTCACTTTAACTGCTGTTTGTTCACTGCTCAGAATCAAATACATTTATTGTGCAACATTCCTGTGCCTTTTAACCTTACAGTGTTGTGTTTTTTAGTTGATTTTACATACTTATTATTTATCTTAATTTTGATGCATGCTCATATTTTCCAACTGTTTCTGAAACTTGCGTTGTGACACTGCAATTTCGCCATTGTGGGACAAATAAAGGCTTATCTTATCTTATCTTATCTTATGTGCTGCCCCCTGGTGGACAGAGAGCTTCATGTGCTGCCCCCTGGTGGACAGAGAGCTTCATGGAACCTCCCATAATGCCTTCGTCGTTTTCCCATCATCCTTTGCTTTCTGCTCTCCGAACTAGTGAAGATGGCGGACAGACCAGGTAATTCAGCGTGTCCTTTGTACAAATATTTAATCCTGTTGCTTTTTTGTGGCCCTTTGTGATATTTGTTTAAACATTCTTTAATGTTTCCCATCCGAGATACTGTCGTGTCGTATTATTTCTAAAGACTGAATCAGCCTTGTGATAAACGAGTCCCGTCAAGGACTTCGAGTGTCATTGACAGTTTGCAAAAATCTGTCAGTGTCAACATTTATTTTCTATTTTCTAAAACGTGTTGAGTTTGTAATTCATTTGAACAGTTCTGTTTTGGTATGTTGTGCCGCTCATGTTGCAATTATTGGCACATTTGACCATGTTGCATTAGCCTGCATCGCAGAGTTGGGATAACGCTAGAATGAATTGTGTTACGATTTGCACATTGTAAATAACGCAACATTTTCTAATTTCACTGGTGTGGTGAAGTTATTTTCGTTGCCCGTCAACGTGTTTAGTGAGATGGCAGTTTGATTTAGTCGGGGAAAGCACATTGGAATCAAAAATATTGCTTCTTTTCGTGTAAAATTCTACTACATAGTCCAAACGTGCAATATTTTTTCCATACTCTCCTAGTTAGCTTTTTATTATTACGTATTTTATTATTACTTATTTTATTTCTTGCCTGCATGCACTGTTTCTTGTTCAAACTGTCTCTGCCTGGAGCTACTGTGGCAAGTAAATTTCTCCTATTTGAGATCAATAAAGTCTTTTCTTATCTTAATACTTGTCAGGGCTATACTGCGATGTGAGGTCATTGAATTGTGTCCTCCCGTGGGCCTCAAAGCTGTTGTAGTTTTTTTGTCTGAAATGTTTGTTTCTTTGACAGTTCCCATTGTTGAGAAGCGTCTGATGGACGTGAAGCTTGGTGAACTGGGGACCTGGATTGGAGGCAGAGACTTCACTCCCAATGGAATTATTGCATCGCTCCAAAGAGGTTGGATTTTTTTTTTTTTGTCAAAGCACATTTCTTAATCATGGTGCATACATTTAACCTCTTTTCTTTAGGCCACGACAGATACTACAACAAGTACATCAATGTAAAGAAAGGAGGCATTGGTGGTGTGGCTATGCTGCTTGTTGGATATGTAGCCCTCAGCTATATGTGGGAATATGATCACCTCAGTAAGACTAACAATGTTTTATGTTGACAGAAATGTTGAAATAATTCTGTAAAAAAATAAAATAAAACATTTTCATTTCAGAACATGACCGCTGGAGGAAGTACCATTGATCGGCCAATAGATTCTCGATTGCAGAATTGTCACCGCCTGCTTTCACCTCTGTTCTGATTGTTGTGACCAATAAATATTAAATGATATGGAATACCTCTTATTTTAACAGTTTAAAATTAGTTTGCTGCTCTATACATCAATGGAATTTGGCCACAGTGAAATAAAATTGAGTACAGTACTTGTGTTCTTGTTTGGTTCTAATGTTGGGCTTTTAGTTTTTGGTAATCACTGAATTGTATTTGTATTCTCAAAGCCCTTTAGTAATTGTACCTATTGCTATGATAATTTGCCATCTTGTAAATTGCTTTTCAGTAATTATACATTTAAAATGACATTTTTAAATGGATATATTTAAGTACTGAATTAAGGACATGGCATAACAAATCAAGTCTTTAATAGTTTCAAAAGAATTTTTGAAGCAGAATAATCTGTACATGACTGAGAATGCACTCCATTCCCCTTAGAAATGTCCCAATTTGCTTACTTGTACTTCCCACAACATTAACAGCTGTGCAGTTGTAGACTGAACAATGTAAATTGAAAAAAGTCTGAAAGCATCAAGTTAAAAAATCAGTTAACACAAATGGTTAACCAAGACTGATCTGCATCAACTTTTCACCTCTGCAAATCATTTGATTTACATTGGTAGACCCAAACTATCTGTGGTAATGCGTGAAAAGTCCCTCAGTCGTCCAGGTAGACGACTGAGGTAATGGAGAGAGAGATCCAATATTAACATCTGACAAAATAGACCATGTTGTAAAATGTTATGGTTATGTCTTCAGTCCTTCAAATGTGCCAGTTTGTTGCCACCTAGTCAGTGCAGCCTTGCACTGATGTAGGTGTGAATTGAGGTTGATTCTACTGCCCACTCAGGAAGGCAAGATGACCTTTAGTGCACTTATTGGCATAGTGTCCCTTCTCACCACACTGCAACAAATAAATTAGTGTACAAACATGTTCTAACAGTTGCATTAATAAGTGTGAACATCATAAAATAACATGACAAACCTTGTAGCAAGTGACCTGATCCAATGGCCGAGGACCTCTGGCCAGCATGTTACTCTGCTGTGCCACAGATGTGGTGTTGTTTTGTGTGCGTGGGCCTGGACTGGAGTTTGTCAACTGAATTAAAGAAAGTGATGAGCGACCCACACTGGAAACAACCTGTGGAAACAAATGGAGATTTGACAGATGAACTATTTACTGTGTGCAATGAAGTTAATAAGTAAGATTACTTTAGTCAGGTTTTGGCCTTGCTGAGGCAGAGGTGGCTGTTCTGAAGCTCCCATTGGCAACTCAAAGCGAGGACTATAGAAAGAAAATACAATTGCGTTTGAATTATGATTTTAAAAGATGATTCATTAATAGTATGTACAAATAAAATGTGATAAGTTTAGGTTAAATTTTAATATGACAAAGATTGAACTCTGCTGTGTTTTTACCCAGCTTTCTAAAAAAGTCCTAACACTTAACATAGGGTTTATATTTTGAAAACAACTTACTGCATAAATTTACATGACTTTCCTTCTGGGCAGAATCCCACAAGATAATTTACACATATTACTCTTCTTGTATGTCGGTGTCTGCAGTCAGGCCCTGTGTCAGAAATATGCTTATTAAAACATTAAAATAAGAAAAAGATAAAACATAAAAGGGGGTGGGGGCTCACCATGTTTGCAGAAGCCTCTGTCATACCAAGGACAATCTTTAATTTTAGACTCTGGGTCAATGTGTAAGAAAGGGCATTCTTTGTTGCTGCATTCACCTGATAAAATATATGAAAATTAAATACTACAGAGGAAGAAGAGAAGTACAGGAGTGGATAAATAAGTTTTTAAAAAGTCCTACCAAATTTGGAATAGAAATAGCATTCAGGCATTTTAGTCATGTCATATTCATGAAGAAACTCGCACTGGTCACCCTTCTTGCACAGTCCTCTAAGCCAATGCTTACAAACAACAGTCTTTTCTCCGCTGATGTGACGAAAGGGGCACATTCCACCTGTGGGTTAAAACAGATTTTTTATACTTCTGTGACTAACCTTGTATAATTGTAGATCATATATGTTCATACCTTTTTGACAAGCTGCTCGCATGAAGAACTCACAAACAGCTGATCCAGACTCTAGAGACACATTTAGGTGAAAAATTCAGTATAAACAATAGCAAGTGCTGCAACATACAACAAGCTTCCAAATGAGCAAGGGGATGGTAGAGTTGCAATTTATTAATTACATCAAGCTTCTACTTGTAAATGAGTTACAATATTGAATATTATCATATTACTCTGAGTGATATTTGGGCCATAAATATTTTTGAGTCTAATTAGCTTTTCCTTCTTGAAACCTTAAAACTTTCTGCCTTAGCTACATCCTTACACTTAACACATCAACATTTAAAACAAATAAATACAATTATACAACACGCAGGTTCTGCTCGAATGACCGTTATTATTTTAAAGTTAGTAGGCAAAAAAGTTAAATAAATACACAGGACTGGAAGGTACCAGTGGTCTGACTGAAGCCAATATCGCTTCTAATTGGAGGAACTTACTGTCCATGCCGGGGAAAGGAAGGGGTTGAGCGCCCAGTTGCTGTCTCACGGCAATCTCCAGATCAAACTTGATGTGGTCCACGTTAGCGAGTAAGTCCTGCATCTTTGCCTGATCTGCTCCGGTTACACAGGGCTCGATGAGTTAGCTGGTACTTGGTTTCATCAACGTTAGCCAGATGGGCTAACGGAGTTAGCCAGGTTCACCACTAGCGCTAAAAGTGGACCGTTTGTCCAAGAAACTGCACAGATGGCTTGTTTGCAAATGTCCTATTACGAATGCGCACGTATAAATAACATTACAGCTCGTCGCCCGTGTTCAGAAGTTGTTCACCTGAGATGCTAACAGAAGCAGCCCAAAGCCGCGCACACTTCCCTCAACTGATAAAGCAAAGACTCGACCAATCGATCCACTAGAGTCGAACACCGACCGCCAAACTCCCCGATCACATGCTTCTTCAGCAAAGCTTCTCAAATTTTTCACTCGCCATCCCCAAACACAATAGGCTACCCCCAAAATTATGTAATTTAGGCCTAGACGCATTTATTTGATATACAGTGCAGTTGATTATAGTAGGTGTACATCATTTGTGTTAATAACCAACAAATGTCACTTCATAAATGATATCTGAATGCTCTTTAAAACTTTAATAATAATAATAATAATAATAATAATAATAATAATAATAAATATATAGCTGCAAATATATAGCTGCAAGCAGCAATGTGGGGCCAAGCACCGAAGGTTCATGTAGGCCTCAGCATGTAGGCCGCATGCAGGGTCTGACAGGGTCTAACAGAGTCTGACAGGGTCTGTTCTGACAGGGTTAGACCCTGTCAGAACAGACACATCAAAGACAGATCAAAGGTTGCTAGGTGCGTTGCTAGGCAATTTACAAATTCCTGCAACTTTGACCTGCTGGTGCCACTAGACGGTTGGGGCTGGGGGCCTATAAATTGCTGTGGGTAATGAGGAGACTGGCTGGAATGTGCATGCAAAATTTCACAACTTTTACCAGACGGTTCTAGGGGTTGCC
This sequence comes from Paratrypauchen microcephalus, assembly GCA_036785185.1. Taxonomy (NCBI): domain Eukaryota; kingdom Metazoa; phylum Chordata; class Actinopteri; order Gobiiformes; family Gobiidae; genus Paratrypauchen; species Paratrypauchen microcephalus. The sequence continues at coordinate 439,908 of JAVJIX010000135.1, forward strand.
ATAGACTCCCATTGAAGAAAAAATATAAAATAAGAATCAGGAAACCAGAACATCAAAGGAAAGATCAAAGGGTTGCTAGGCAACGTCGCTAGGCAACGTCGCCAGGCAACACAGAGCAAACACTATTTTTTTATTTTTATTATTATTATTTTAATCTTTTAATACTACAAGGTACACGATAATACACATTTCAGGCACATAATAGTACATATTTCACCACCACAATAACAGTCACAAAGCACTTTTTTTCTCTCTCTTCAGAAAGATGTACCCTGTGGTACGGAAATGTACCACAAGGTACATACATTCGCAAAGCACTCAGAAGACACATCGGGGGATGTGGGTACGGGGATAAGCACCACCGGGCATTAGGGCTGAGAGGAACAGGGGAAGTGTAGAGGACCAAGGGGCTTGCCTCAGGTGAAGAAAGGGGTCTGGGAGAGAGCAAGGGCGACGCAGCGCCCAGGGAAGGCCCAGGCGCCAGGGTCCAGGGGGGACAGCGGAGGGGGGTAGGGGTCAGAAGTCCAACCGAGGGAAACCGTCTCGGGAGATGGAGAAAAGCGTATTGTCTGGGATGAAGGTGTTGCGAAACTCCGTTTCTCTTGCATCGTGGAGACGGCGGACGTGGGCGCGAAGGAGCACTGTGAAGAGGGGCCAGTGCTCCGCTGCGTGGCCGTCGTGGAGACGGCGGTTCCGTGCCGCGAAGATCGAATATCTGGCCACAGACAGGACAAGGCGGGCGGCATCCCAGTTGACTATGGGAGCATCCGGCCCCCGAGGTTGCTGCTGGGCAGGGCCGAAGAGGCAGAACCAGAGTCCAGGGTCATCGAGTCCATGGGCCGCCGGAGGTGGGAGCCTCAACGCCAGCCTCCGAGCGAGAAGGTCCAGTAGCCGGGTCCAGAACCGCTGCACGGCAGGGCACCGGGCGGCCAGATGGAGGAGGTCTTCAGGCGCCTCACCGCATACCGGACAGTCACAGCCGTACCTGTCAGGGTGTATTGCGTGCAACCTGGTGCAGGTGTAAATGATCCCGTGTCTCAACTTAAAGGCAAATTAACGTTTTTTTACAATCTGAGCCTTCTTTCGGCAATAAAACAAGTAGTTTTACTCACCCATAGCATTTTTCTGTCAATTGGAGCAGTATCGCAGAACTTATGTTGAGCCGTTCTGTTCTACTAATGATCCCGTATCTGTTAACATGGTGCTCGTATCATATGCTCGGGGCATTACTTTGCGGTGTCCAAATAACACAAGCAAAAGTGGCCTGTAATCCGAGATTTATCCATAGTTTTCAGCTTTGCGTTTCATGTTTGGGTCCCGGGAGCTGATAGCACAGTCCGCGCATGCGCACTGGCGTCCTCATCTACTCGAAACTATGGCTAAATCTCGGATTACAGGCCACTTTTGCTTCAAACGAAATCTTACATTAAGACATCGGGCTTCTATGATTTGAAAAGTGCTAAAGTTTGTGTTATTTGGACACCGCAAAGTAATGCCCCGAGCATATGATACGAGCACCATGTTAACGGATACGGGATCATTAGTAGAACAGAACGGCTCAACATAAGTTCTGCGATACTGCTCCAATTGACAGAAAAATGCTATGGGTGAGTAAAACTACTTGTTTTATTGCCGAAAGAAGGCTCAGATTGTAAAAAAAACGTTAATTTGCCTTTAAAATCAAAATTACTGACTTGGGGCGGGGTGTACCAATTATATATGTGAGCCCAGATGGAGGCAGTGTCACGTGTGGGAAAAGTCTGCGACCATCTGAGTTCATCTGAGCAAACACTATAGGGTGCCTAGCACCTTCGGCGCTTGTCCCCTAATAATAATAATAATAATAATAATAATAATAATAATAATAATAATAATAATAATAATAATAATAATAATAATAATAATAATAAATAATAACCACCTGGACAATAAGGACTCATATGTGAGAATGGTTTTCATAGATTTCAGTTCAGCATTCAACACCATAATCCCACAGCAGCTCATCACCAAACTGGACCACCTGGGGCTACAGACCTCACTGTGTAAGTAGCTGCTGGACTTCCTTAATGAGAGGCCACAGGCAGTGCGGGTCGGCAGAAACACCTCAAGCTGCATTAGACTGAGCACAGGAGCCCCCAGGGCTGTGTGCTCAGTCCGATGCTCTTCACTCTGCTGACCCACGACTGCGCACCAACCTTCAGCACCAATCACATTGTGAAGTTTGCGGACGATACGACTCTGGTGGGTCTCATCTCTAATAATGAGACAAACTACAGGAGTGAGGTGAGCCTTCTGACCAAGTGGTGCAGCAATAACAATCTCCTTCTTAATGTTGAAAAGACCAAGGAGATTGTTATTGAGTTCCGGAGAGGCCCCACCCAGCACCCCCCCACTGTACATCAACGGTGATGCTGTAGAGAGGGTGAGCAGCACCAATTCCTGGGGGTGCAAATCAGCAAGGACCTCTCCTGGACAGCAAACACTGCCTCACTGGCAAAGAGGGCTCAGAAGCGCCTCCATTTCCTCCGCAAACTGAGAGCTGGAGCCCCCCCACCCATCATCACCACCTTCTACCAAGGCACCATTGAGAGTGTTCTGACCAGCTGCATCACTATGTGGTACGGGAGCTGCACTGAACAGAACAGGAAAGCCCTGCAGCACATAGTGAATGCAGCTGGGAGGATCGCTGGTGTCTCTCTCCCCTCCCTCCTGGGCATTTTTTAACACCCGCAGAGCATCCCTCCTAAGGACTACTGTTGCCCATTTACTACTGGAATTTTACTACTGTTGTACTGTTGTTTATTACTGTTACAGTATTGCACATTCTCTACTGGAATTTTACTGTTGTTTACTCCTGTTATTGCACTAGAATTACTACTGTTGCATTTATTTTTATCTTTACTTTCAATGCACATTCTATTGCACATTACCATTTCACTGCTGTACCTGCCATTGCACATTTGATGCACACTGTACATTTTTGGACATCTGTAAATAGGTATTTATTCTGTTGCACTGCTTCAGATCTTAGATCTTAGATTTTTGTCTAAAGAAGAGAAACGAAATTTCGATTCACTGTATGTTGAACACATATGGAAGAATTGACAATAAAGCTGACTTTTATCTTTGACATGTTTTATTTTTCTTTCTTAAAAAACATTAAAAAATTTTGAGTGAGTAAACAGTTTGTATAATTTCAAATGCTTACAATAATACATAATTTATCATTGTAATTAAAGTTCGGATAAGAGGATATACAAGATTTTCTTCTCCCTCTCTGAAGCAAACACTACAGCTCAGGTAGGCCAGGCATTGGGAACTGACCAGCAAAGGCCTCCACCTCAGCCCGGATCCCAGCTATCTGCTGCTGGAACTTCTCTCCCTGGGACAAGGCCTGAACAAATTCCTTGAGGGTCGCCTTGGGATCCATGCTTTTCTGTACCTCCAACGTTACCACAATGCCTGCTCAAAACAGACATGATCAAATATTGAGGATTAAGAATTCAAAATGCATGTGAAATTTCTGAGTTACCTTTGTGGATGAACTCTGCTACTTTCTTAAAATCTTCCTCAATTAAACCTCTTGAGGTTAAAGCTGGAGAGCCAAACCTCAGGCCACTGGGGCGCAGAGCACTTTTATCTCCTTGAGTGAACACGCGTAGTGGAGAAAATTACATTTGATTACTGCATTTCCATGCATATTATTACATCCTTTAGTTGGGCATACCTGGACAGGTGTTCTTGTTACAAGCGATGGCACAGGCCTCCAAGACTTTTTCAGCCCTTCCTCCATCAGTGCCTTTGGTACGTAGGTCCAACAGGATGAGATGGTTGTCAGAACCACCTAAACAACAAATACCACACCACCACAAAAAATAAGTATTATGGACACAATTAATTTCTTAATAAGATTTTAGCTTAGGACTCACCAGTCACAATCTTGTAGCCACAGTCAATAAGGGCATTGGAAAGGGCTTTACAGTTGGCCAAAACCTGCATTTGGTAGGCCTTAAATTCTGGTGTCATAGCTTGTTTCAAAGCTACAGCAACACCTAAACAAACAAAAAATAATAAGAGCTTCAAAATGAAACTGGCAAAGAGAGGGGGAAAAGACATCTATTAAATGGTCAGGCCCAGAGCTGCAACTCCACTACACCTCTGTGAGCATGAGTATATTTTAGACACAAGGACCATGAATATACCTGCAATAGCATGGTTGTGTGGTCCTCCCTGCAGGCCAGGAAATACAGCTTGATTAATAAGAGACTCCAAATTGTACATCGTCTCCTTTCCTTTTGCGTCAATACTTCTCACACCTGTTGCAAATCAAAACCAAATATAAATATAGCTGCAAGCAGCAATGTGGGGGCAAAGCACCGTTTGACAGGGTCTGACAGGATCTAACAGAGTCTGACAGGGTCAGGGTCTAACCCTGTCAGAACAGACACATCAAAGACAGATCAAAGGTTGCTAGGTGCTTCGGTGCTTGGCCTTCGTAATAAATTTAGTTTTGAGCTTAAACTTTTATATGAGGGTATATATGGCTCCACACCTTTTCTGAAGAAGATAAGACCTGCACGGCAGCCTCTCAGGGTCTTGTGTGTAGTTGTTGAAACAATGTCACAGTGTTCAAATGGTGAGGGAACAACTCCAGCTGCAATTAATCCACTAATATGTGCCATATCAGCCATCAGATATGCTCCATTCTCATTTGCAATTTGTCTCATACGAGCGTAATCAATGTTACGAGAATAGCAGCTTGTACCTTGTAACAAGAGAAGTGAAGAATCACATGACTTTATGACTCAGTAGGAGAGAAATAATTTAAAAAAAAGTACTAACCTGCAATAATGAGTTTGGGATGAAAAAGTTTTGCATTTTCTTGAAGTCTGTCATAGTCGATGTATCCTGTATCGGGATTTACCTTAAGATAAGATGATGTGTCTGCATTAATTGTTTTAGCAGTGAAAAAATAATATTCAGCATCAAAATGTTTACCTTGTAGGGCATAGATTCAAAAAATATAGATGTTGCTGAGATTTTCTTCTTTTCGGTCATAAAACCATGAGTCAAGTGACCTCCATCAGGGAGATCCAGCCCCATGATTCGCCCATGGGGCTCCACAACAGCAGTGTAAATAGCAAAGTTTGCAGGAGAACCTAAAAAGCATGGTACGTCACAAAAGCTACACTGTCAAAAGAACAAAACAAAAAAAAATTCCTAATATAAACTTGTCTACTACCAGAGTATGGTTGCACATTGACACCCCATTTTTCAGAATTTAGTCCAAAGGCCTCCAGTCCTCTCAGCTGACAGAGTCTTTCCAGTTCATCCACATGTTCAGTACCCCCGTAGTACCTGATCGAAGCCCGTTATAATAAAATTAAAGTATTCTTCAAGCCAACATCTAATGTGATAAATGCCACATACCTCTGACCAGGGTATCCTTCAGAATACTTGTTGTTCATACAAGAACCCAGAGCTTCCAGAACAGCTCTGCTCGCAAAGTTTTCTGATGCAATTAGTTCCAGCCCATAAGTCTGCCTGTGCTTCTCCTTTTTTATGATAGAGAATACCTGAAACACATAATATAGGAGCATTATAATCACGTTATAAATCAATATAACAAAAATATATCTACAAAAACAACATAGAATACAGTTCAAGCAATTAAAAAAAATGTGCTGTAGGCTATTAAAATGCAGTGAATTAAACAAAATGTAAAACAAATATGTACAAACCTCAGAGTCATTGACGGCCAGAGGTTCCAACATCATCTTGTTGTGACAGTCCCATGTTTCTTTGCTCACACAATGGCCATTTGTCAGAGACATTTTGTTGTTGTTTTGTTTTGCTCACAGGGAAATCTAAAGAGAAAAACGGCTCATCAACCCAATGCTGAAAAAATAACTTTAACTGAACTCAGAAGCCAACACTGTTAGTGGCACTCGCTTAATTTCTTACAGAATATGAGAATATGGACATCAGCTTTGCAAAATGAAGCAATGGCGTGACAAACATTTCCACTGAACATTGAACAGTGACATGACCTGGAGGGGATGGTCGCATCCCCCGTTACAAAACTGAAGATAAGATATGCCTCTGTTGATGAGGTTACATGCAGACATCCATCTACATTTGAATGAACGAGTCTCCATGTGGCCTCTGCCCGCAAAAAGTCCTATGACTTTTATTACCGCTGCTGCGCACCGACCCACTGACCCACAAATGAAAACAAAACATGAGAAATGTTGCATGTTATTTGAAGAGTAGAAGGTACTTTTGTTCTAGCTCTACACGATTATATGACAGTTACTTTTCTAATTGTGAGGTTTCGTGACAACTGGAGATCGGTTGTCATTTCTATTAATAAATTACTAAGAGGAATTACATTTGCGCCTACTGAAGAGTAAAGGTTTGAACAAAAAAAAACGCTCATAGTAAATCGTTTGTTTTAAGCATGCACAGGCATTTACTTTAGCCTTTCTTTACTTACCAAAAAAGTAAAGTGCTCGGTCCAAGGTTAGATCCTGCTGTAGTCAGCGGTAAAGTCGTCAGGCGACAGACCGTGAGGACAGTCCGGACTGAGACTGACCAGGATAAAGTCCGCGAAACTTTCCGCCAATCAGCGCGCCAACCGAGCTGCTTCTTCTTCTTCTTCTACTTCTGCTGTGAAGGCGCGCTTGTGCCACCCCCTTGTGGCGCCTCCCTGGGTTACAATTTTGGATTCGATCTCAGAAGTACGAAATGATCTAAAAATTGAGTAAATTTAGCATTTTATTTCAGTTGCCTAACGAAATGCGATATTACTATATACTATTACTACTACTACTATTTATACCATTTTATCATACGTTATATGTTTAGGTATACATACAGCTCCGATTATGAGGAATAATGTTGCCATTTGCTGAGTTCATCATCATGTTTTTTGTAGAATGACATTTTGTATTTACACAAGCAACTCTTTGACCATACATTCCAAAATTAGATGTAATTTTATTTGTACATTCTGTATCTCCAGTCATGAGTATACACAGCTGTGAATTCAAAAACCAGGTCATTGGTAAATAAAACCAAAAATAAATATTGAGACAATTCTGACAAATCAAGAGTTTTCTCATTAATAAAATAGATATTGATACTTCAAAAACATGGCAAAATAAGCAAATTATTTAAGATATACAGTGAAAGAGAAGTATACCATTATTGATATAATCTTTTACATTTTCATTGTTTCCAAGTGAACAGGAAAACAACATGTTACAACAGTATTGATGTTGAAAACCATGATGTGGCCAATATTCCAATATGTATAACTGTGTTAAACACAATACACAAATCACAATATATTGTGAAATAGTCTTCATCCTTAACTTTTGTTTAAAATGCTAATGTGTTATTTTGGACCAGTCCATTATACTTTGAATGCACCACTTATTTCAGTGAAAGTGAGTCAATTCCTCTTGCTGCTGCTGCTGCTGCCTCTTTGGCTGAAAGTAACAGTCAAAGGTCAACCTTAAATATTTGGTAAATGTACACAACATTGCTTCCAAAGCTTCAGTGCTTACCTTTTTTCTCCTGTTCTTTTTTTCTTGCTGCTTCCTCTCTTTGTTTTCTAATAATTGCGAGACGAGCAAGGTCTGCCTTTGCCTGGTCTGTTTTTCCAGCCAAGTGCATCTTCATGTAACGTTCTTTTGCTTTCTGCTTTTCAATCTCTTCTCTGAAACATATAAAATTGCATAGTTAAAACAACTAACTACTGAAGAGAATGACAAGTTTTTAATGTTCCACAACAATGTCTGGGGTTGGTATGTGGAAAAAACCTTGTAAAAAACAGTGCTCCAAGTGGAGTTGGTTTGAGACCACTGTGTTGACATGGTTGAATACTTTTAAAGTAAGAAAGTCCATGTCTTCTTACGGACTAACAGAATGAGCCACTGTCCAGGGTGTATATCATTGAGTGCCAACAATTGCGGCAGAAGGCATCTGCTTAGCAAAACCCTTTAAAATTTGGGAAAAATATTAAATTGTAATTTTTCTGACAAGCACTGCAATAACAAATACATTTACAATTTATGTTTTAATAATGGGATTTTGCTCAACACTCACATTTTAAACACAAAAAAATGACCAAAAACTGAAATACGGTTATGAGCTAAACTAATAAAACTAACAGAAAAGTAGAATCTTTTTTTTTTTGCAGAAAAGCCTATGCAATACACTAACTGCATCCTTTCAAATTGATTTTAGGACAATTAATCTCGCAGCCCTAGCATTTTTGAAGTCAATCTTGTCAAGAACTATCTGATCTCAGAACTTACACAGGGTTCCAAGAGCCTACCCTAGAGTAGCTGTGGCCACTGAGAATGGAATGACTAAATAATGTATGAAATAGTAAAACAACTAAGTGTTTGGAAACGCTTTATTCAAGCGTTTTAATGCATTATAACAATGATTAAGCAAACTTAGTTTTAAAGATCCCATGACGTGGTACTTCTTGATGCTTTTATATGGCACCTTAATGGTTCCTTAATACTGTAAATGAATCCTTCAAAATCAAACCTCAGTGCATGAGATATGACTCTGACTGTCTTCATGAGGCTAAATATGTCTCTGAAACGCTTTATTATGGGCGTTATTGCTTGAATGCAAATGAGGAGGATAGAGACAGGCCAGTGCAGCGGGTGGGTTGTGGCCAAATGCTCCGCTTTTTCCTGGATTAGCAGTGCGCTGTGCGCTGACCCCAGAGAGCGGAGGAAGATATGAAACGCTTTCCATTAAAAAAACACATTTCCACAGAAAATAAAATTAAACCACTGCTGTTTCAGAGGTTCGGAGGCTCGGATAAAGGACATCCGAGCCTGGAAACACTCTCACGTGTTTCCAGGTAAATAAAAAAACGCATCTCGCATTGCGTAGCTCGTTCACGGTCCAGATTCTCTGGGCGTGATTTCCAGAGACGGTGGGCAGACATCCAGACGGGGGGTGGAAACCTTTCCGCGAGTGTGACGTCAGAAAGTTCCCTTGTTCAGAATCGCCCGTTTGGGCTGTCTTTTTTTCAAACGCGGAAAAGGATCGCAAGAAAGTGAAAATTTCATGCCATGGGACCTTTAAGCAATATTTTAGTGTTGCTGCAATTCATCAGTCAAATACTGGAAGCAAGTTTGTGAAATGGGTATTAGACATATTTTTATAAAACCATTCCTTTATAAAAAATAATTGCCTACCTTTCTCTTCTAGATAACTGCTTTGGTTCCTCCAGTTCAATCTGCGTCACCTTCTTGGATTTCTGAGACACTCTGTTGGGGTTCTCAATCTCTATCAAGCCTTCTACACCAGCTCTTTTTCTCTGCACACATCACAAATGCATTAACAAAAGGCATAAAAATATCAACTGAAATGTAAAGGTACAGGTTTAAAGGGGCACTATGTCACATTAGGTTGTGGTCCACCAAATCCTTGACTCATTCCATCATTCTCTGGAAAGTGAAGCTAACAGAAGGCACTGTTCCATCTGAAGGTCTGCCATTCAAGTCAGACTTTAATTTGAGCTTTGCTTTAATACATCTGACCTGAAAGAATTTACTTAGTTGGAACTACTTTGTGCTATTAAAACAAGTCCCTCTTAAATTTAGTTACAAGATATCTAGCATTAGCCACCAGTTTTTAGACTTATCCACAAGGGAAATTGTTTTCTGATATTCACTCACTTGTTTGTAAAAATGAAACATCTAAACAGGACAAAAATGTGTTGTTTTAAATCAATTTTGTAGTTTTTCCCCAACAATTGTATTATTTGTCAGTGTTTACTAATGTGTGCATTATGGTAGCAAATAAACATTCCTATTCCTATGCAGTACACCTCAGTGATCACAACGAAGTATTAATTGCTTTGCCAAGAATGTTTTACAGTATTGCATTAAATATACATATATGTTACATTCATTCATTTACTTTTGTTTTTTGCAGAAAACAAAACCAAAAAAATAAAAAAGTAATAACATACTTATGAAGATAAGCAGGCGGTGGACATTCCATCAAAATAGTTCCATACTGCAACTTTAAAAAACTTTCATGAGGCAAATTGAGCTCTTGACTCACAAGCCAGGCAATTCAAAGGGCCAATTTGGGCCAAGGGCCAAACTGAAAGTATTTGTTTTATTTACACATGTTTAATGCACAAACTCTGTACTGTACTCTGGCCCCACTGATATGGGGGTGCATATCAGTGAGGACCTCTCCTGGACAGCGAACACTGCATCACTGGCAAAGAGGGCTCAGAAGCGCCTCTATTTCCTCCGCAAACTGAGGAGAGCTGGAGCCCCTCCACCCATCATGACCACCTTCTACTGAGGCACCACTGAGAGCGTCCTGACCAGCTGCATCACTGTGTGGTACGGGAGCTGCACTGAACAGAACAGGAAAGCCCTGCAGCGCATAGTGAATGCAGCTGGGAGGATCGCTGGTGTCTCTCTCCCCTCCCTCCTGGACATTTTTAACACCTGGGTCACCCGCAGAGCGTCCAGCATTGTGGGTGACCCAAACCACCCCTCACACAGCCTCTTTAGCCTCCTGCCCTCGGGGAGAAGGTACCAGAGTCTCTCTGTCAGTTTCAAGGTTGGTATGCCCCCTCATCCCAATTTACAGTCTGGTGGGTGCATTTCCAGATATCCATGGCCTCTCTGATCCAAAGATGGTACTTGTTCTCTGTGCCTATGACCTCACATTGTCCAAATCATTAGATTATTTTCCCTCGTGGAGAGGTCTGGTATTGCAGACTTGACTTGTTCTTGGCAATATCAGACCACTGCAAGAGGAAGAACCAACTATGGATTGGTAGACACCAAAATCTGTTTAAATCAACTGACAGAACCATCACAGCAACATCATGTAACACTTCTTAGGAACGTGGCAGAGTGCATCAGAAAAGTCAAAGTCTGAAGCAAATAGAGCTCTGTTCATAAGAATCTAAAGTTAAATCTTCACTAGAATCAAGTAAAAGAACTAGTAAATTTTGTGTAATACAGTGGTCCCTCGCTCTATCGCGGTTCACTATTCGCGGCCTCGCTGTTTCGCAGATTTTTATTTTTTTTTATTTTTTTTTATAGTGTAACTTTTTTTTAAATAGTGTAACATTGTGTTCTGCGTCCTGATTGGCTAAGAGACTAGACCAGGACTAAACGTGGACTAAACCAGGTCTAGACCAGAACTAAACCAGGTCTAGACCAGGTCTAAACCTGGACTGGCCCTGGACTAAACCAGGACTGGACCAGGTCTAGACCTGGACTAAACCGGGACTAGACCAGGTCTAAACCAGGATTAAACCGCCCTTTGCTGGTTTCGTCCGGTTGATTTGTGGCTCGGGCTCGGGCAGAGGATGCGGTCCAGGCGCCGCGGTTCTATCTCGTGCTCGCAGCCCCGGTGTACGCGCGGCCTCGCACTGGTCACGTTGCTCTGTCACGGATTTGTCCACGATGAGGGGTGCACGTGTCGCACTTCTCCAAGGGGTTGGTGCGCGTCGCGTCCCGGAACGTGGCAGTGCTCCTCGCGCGTCCGGCGGGGCTTCCGGGGCCGTGTCTCCCCCCACGCTTCACTATTAATACATTTTGTTGAAAATCTATGAAAGTTTGAGTGTTTAAACGATAGACAAATGTGAGAAAATGTTAATTCCAGTCTGAGAAAAGTGTATAATGTGTGTGGTGAGGCATTTACAGCCTTAAAACATGTAGAATAATGTGATGTAGAATATGAAGTTGTCCTACTTTGCGGATTTCTCTTATTGCAGCTTATTTCTGGAATCTAACCCCCGCGATAAACGAGGGATTACTGTATAGAACCTTTTCAGAGAAACAAGTGAAGTATATTGTTCAACTTTTGATAATCATAACATAAAAACTAACTAAATAAATAAATAAATAATCCATTTTATCTAATAATGAGAAATTATTGCTGGATTGGCAGATACTGCACACTTTCTGACATGATGTCATCTTGATCATGTACTGTAGAAATCCAGTAATAAAACCAATCAAATATTCTACAAAAGGGACAACAAAACTACAGATGCTTTGTAATGAGCAGCTGCTTTTACTGTGTAGTTCCCTGGAGAAATGCATGCAGTAAACAAGCCTGGCCTACTCTGGGACCAGAAAGTCCAGTGTGTATGTCTCTGTTATAGCTAAGAGCTCAGTGAACAGAGTTTGAAAAAACACATACAAATAGGCTCAAGGTGGCACTTCCCACAAATAAAGCAAATTTAGGAACACATTAGTTATTTAAAATGTTCAGACACAAACCTCAGAAGCTTCATCGTCACTGTCTTCTGATCCTGATCCTGGAAGCTTGTCTTCTGCCAAGTCATTCTGAGCTGCCCCGTCACCTTCCTCCTGCTCTTGCTGTAATACACAACAAAAAGTTTCAAGTGAGCTCAGTTATTTCACACTGAGCTGTAAGGAGTAAACTACTCTACCTGTTTCCTTTCCTTCTCTGCCTTCATCTGAGCATCTATCTCTTCAGGGCTGGTGTACATCCGTGCACGGCCCTTGTGACCACCTTTTTTACCTGTCAACACAATTAACACAACTGTCAGTCAGTTCATGCATATGCTTACAAACTCTTACCTTACTGTATACTTCGAGTAGTACAATACTGGAAAATGAGATCAAACCCCAGCCTCATATATTACAAATTCAAACCTAAATCCCTCGCAGATTAACAGTTTACATGTAAATCATAGTAATTCATATTATTAACGATACATTAGCTATAAAAGATAACCATGAAAGAAAAAAAAAAACACATAACAGAGACTGGTTAACAAGCAAACAGACAACCATCCATATACATTTGCTACTGTTCTTACCTCCTTTTGGCATGTCCAAATTGTTTTTCTCCGACTTTTATTAACTGAAATGTCAAGAATACATTTGAAACATTAATAGTAAAACAGAGAGCACGAATGACAGCTGGCTAAACTCGACACGAAAACAGTTTTCAGTAGCCAGGTGATTTTCCTGTTGGAAAATATTTATAAATCAAGTTTTAGGGTTTTGGCACAGGCACATCTCACTGGCTAGAAAACACTACACACATGGACATATGTTCCGTCTAATAGTTATAATTCATCAAATAAAAGTCTGGAAACGCGTAGTTTGGTAGTTAAGGCATTAGTTTAGCCCACTAAAGTGATGCAATACGACATTAAATGCCACCGAGGTAAACTGTGAGAAAGTGTGAATCTAAATAACAAGTACAGTTACTTAAATGCCTTTCACCAACATAAACGCAGATCAATAATAAATAAAATATTTTCGATTCATTAGTTGATCTCATGCGATGACGTCATCCCCAAGACCCCCAAAAAGGACCCTGCAGTGACGTCATTTTTAATCGCCGAAGATAAGCGCTAGCCATCGATCCAGGCCGAGTGTAAACACGGAGATCTTTTGTTTTACTGTGGATATAAGACAATGCCTAAAGTGAAAAGGAGTCGAAAGCCACCACCAGATGGATGGGAGCTCATCGAGCCTACTTTGGACGAGTTGGATCAGAAAATGAGAGAAGGTACGTCTAAAAGGGTCCAGTCGTCGAGCGCATCTTTTTAGTTTGTGTGGAGGGATTTTTCTAGAACTGGGTGAATTGAATTACAAATCTTCTTCAATTCTGGTCAAACACACTCAAAAATAATAATAAAATAGAAATTTAAATATTCGTTGTTGAAAAATTGTGTTGTGTGTATACAGCTGAGACCGACCCACACGAAGGTAAACGAAAAGTGGAGGCGCTTTGGCCAATCTTCAGACTGCATCATCAGCGAAGTCGGTACATCTACGACCTTTTCTACAAAAGAAAAGCTATTAGCAGAGGTATATCTGATCATTTTTTATGTTTTATTTCACTAAACATTTGCTAAGCAGCAGTTTTGACAAGTGTATTTTTTTTCTCCAGAGCTTTATGATTACTGTATTAAAGAAGGTTATGCTGATAAAAACCTGATTGCAAAGTGGAAGAAACAGGGGTATGAAAACCTCTGTTGCCTGCGCTGCATCCAAACAAGAGACACCAACTTTGGAACCAACTGCATTTGTCGTGTTCCCAAGAGCAAACTAGAAGTTGTAAGTCTCGTTTATGATTGAATGAATGCTAGTCATTCTATTTTGTGGTCTAACTATTTTTCTTTTTCATCTCCAGGGAAGGATCATTGAATGCACTCATTGTGGTTGCAGAGGATGTTCTGGTTAAATCATTCATTTCATTCATCTTCGTCAGTCAGACTTACCAGTTGAGCTAACTAGCCATGATTGGTAATCTACATACATCATTATTGCAAGAACATTAGTGATCACATCAAAGAAAATGGGGACCTATTATGGGACCATTTGTCTTTTTCATTCAGGATTTAATGTGGTAGGTTCTTCACACCCCCTAAACCTTACAGAAGACACTTAAATCTCTGGATGCTGCCATTCCTGTTTGTAATATTCACATGCATACCTTGCAATGTTAATGTCCTTTTGTGACCTTTTTATTTTCATTTTCCAAGGTTACTAATAAACCAATTTTGTTTTAACAGTTACATCTTTGGCTATTCTTTCAAAACAAAAACAAAGGGTACCAAAAATCAGTCAGCACAGAGCTTGGCATAGGTGCTACACTTTAACAAAGACTGTTACATACTCATGAGTAGTTGGGCCATAAAAGGCAATGACCTTTATTAAACCAAAAATATTTTGGGATTTTAAGTATGTTGTAATGTCACTTGTCCACTTATAACTTTTTCCTTCTGCTGCACCACCAGGACAACTTTGTTTTCACACGAGACGTATTAATCATTGCACTTCAACATACTGAATGTCCTGCTGTGCTTAGTGCTGTTTTAAAAGGATTTGCTTTTGCCATACACAGGGTTATTTGAAATAATTTAATCAAAAAACAGATATTAAAATGTTACGATAAACACACTAAAATTAAAATACAATGATGCCCCTTAAAAGATAGATATTACACAATACATGAACTGGCATGAAATAGAAATATAAGGACACAGTGAGACTTGTTTAAGCACTCTGTGGTATGGCTTATTTGGATTACAATCACCTTTTTGCAATAGGTTATAAATAAAATTCAGTACAAAAAAAGTGTCACACAGTACTAACATGTTAACAGAAAAAAAGTGACAAATGAGTAGAGTGAAAATGTAACATTTTAAACAGCCATTATCCTACAGGTTTGACCTTACTCCATGACCTCTGTGTCCTAAATACAGTTGATAAAAAATTACAGCTCTTCCACAGAGACATACAGCAAAATTTATAAGAAAAACAAAGAAATGCATTTCTTCAGTGGCACACTGGCCAAAGTGACTGGATTCCAGTTTTCCTTTGTCTATACAGCCAACAAACAATTATCATTTGGAATTTATATAGATAACTAATAGAATACACTGACTCACCCTGTCACAACACAGGCTCATGCTGACACCACATTCTTGCACAAATTTAAGACAACACAGCATTTGATACATTTGGGCCATATGCCACTTTAAACTTCCCTGGAACAACTTGATTAATAGTAATGAAATGCGTGCCAACATAAATCTTTGGCTGCTTCTTGCTCTACACTTAGACATGCTAAAGGACATGTGTCTGAGCTTACACTGCGGATACACATTCTCATGCAACCAAAAGAAGTCTCAGTGAATGTTTACTTCATGCTCTTAAAGCACTTTTAATATACAGTCATCCTCTGTTTTGTGAAAAATTCACTAGAATGAAAATGTTTTCTTTTGTACTATGGAATTCACAAAACCAACTATAACAATTAGATAATGCCAGTATATGCAAGTAATCCAACAGTAATCTAGTAAATTATATACAGTACATTCCATACTATGTCACACTCACAGCAATCATAGTGACAGAAAAGTGTTAGAAAGCAGTGAACAGTTGTCAATCTGGATGAGACAGAGCCTGAGTAATCCAATTCAACACTTGTGGATGTATGAAATAAAATAGAATCTTAAATCAGCAGAATAACATTACCAATCTGGGAATCACATGTCTCTGTGACAACAAAAAATCTGATGATGTGTGATTCAGAGACCAAGCTGAAAACAAACATTTACAGAACAATTGTTAAAACAATTAGCACAGACACATTTGTTCTAAAAGATTACTGCATGACTTGGTCCTTGAACTCAGTCAGCTCCTGCTAAAAACAGTGAATTTAGATCTTGTATAAAACGCTGGTGGTATATTTAAAAGAAAAGCATGGTGGGGAGCTGCGGCTTTCAGTGGGGGGTTGCAGGTAGTACTGGGTGATAAGCTGGCTGAGATAGAGTAAAATCTGACTATCCTCTTCACCCAGGCCCAGCTGTTCCTGAAGGAAGCAGTGACGCCGTCCCTGCACCACCTCAGGGCCCTCCTCAGAGCTGACAGGCAGGTGAAGGTGATGGGTGAATGTCAACAGGAATGCCTTGGCTGCCAGCCGACAAAGCATGCTCTGGAGGTGCAAAAAATAGGTGGAGCCACGGCGGATGTAAGTACGGTGGTCAGCCATGTTTGAAAGTAACTGGCCACGGTATGGAGGGCAGTGCAAGGTCTTCTGATCAATGTCCAGGATAGAGATGTAGCGACTGTAGCGTAACAGTGAATGAAGGGTGCTGGAACCCACTGGAGAGTTTACTCTGGGGGATTCAAAGAGTATTACTGTCATTAGTGAATTTAGAATATTTTGATTTAAAAAAAAACACAAAAACAATAAACAGCAATGATAAGATGAATGATTAGATTACTCAAATAAAGACAATGTAAATTATTTGAGTATTAACATCCAGGCAGCAAGTTACTCTAAAATCAGTGCAAATTACTTACATTAAAACTTGGGTGTGACATGCTTCACAATGACTAACACAAGAGTTTAACTTTATTAATTTATTTTCTTTGTATAGACAGAGACTAAGAGCTGCCTCACTCCACATAATCAAAATGAACTTCAGTTTCACATACCTTTGCAGTCCAATTAGTTTCCAGCGGTAGATGTCACTGAGGCTGAAGGGACCAGACATCCAGGTCTGAACTCTTTCTGCACATTTCCCAGGACCAGGCACAAAGAGAGCGAGTGCTGACACCAGTTTGCGGACTCTCCCCTCATCTTCCCCAAACACCACCAGCGTTCGTCCACTCAGCAGACACCACAGTGCCTGCATAGCAAATGGATACTGTCGCACAAACCGTAGAGCTCCCTGTCCAGCCTTTTTCTTCTGCCGCATAGTCACCACTCCAGCATATCCAATAGGCGAGACAGCTCGATCTGACCCAGTAGAAGCACTCATAGTGCAGTCTGAACCGTCCTCCACTGACATACAAGAAACTGAGTCTGCATGTTGGCCCATAGGGAGCTCCAGTCCAGGGCTCTTTGTGGGAGAGCCCACAGTGTAGTGGTCCTGCAGCAGATGCAATGCCTGTGGTTCCTGATTCACCACCAGTGTTTCTGGCGGCTGTGCTCTAGTATTATGGTGTGATTCATCTGCTATATCTACAGATAAGTCCTCATAAATAAACCCATCTTGAGCCATGCAACATGTTGTGTCAATTGGTAGCAGTAGGTCTGACTCACAGACCTCCACAGGAGTCTCTTCACATTCTCCACTTGGCTCCAGTAAAGACACAGGTGTGTGGTCCCCATTGTCCCCCTCATCATCTCCAACAGTGGTCTCCATGTCCTCACTGCTGCTCTCTCTTTCATGGTCAGGAGTTAAGTCTGAATCCAGATCCGGAGGCCCAGTCGTGACAGTGTCTAGATAGTGTTGTTGTGGTTTGGTCCTACTTCTCCCACTACTGTAGCTGCCTTTGGTCTCCTCAGAGCTATCCTGAGTTTCTAGAGTCTGGTCTGAGGGTGAGGACTCCAGCTGGCTTTCCCCAAGTCCCAGCTCACTTTCCAGAGTGTGGCTGGTCTCAGAGAATGGCTCAGGAGTGCCATCTAAAGGGTCTGGTGCCAGTACTATATGAGGTGGTTTTAAAATATTGGAAGATTCTACAGAATGATTCACAGGACAAAATGGGCGTATTATCACTTCATCCTCATTGTTATTACAGACTTCTTCCTCAAATAAAAAGTTAGTAAGTGTCTGTTTCCTGCGTAGCGCTCTGTCCAGACGACATGTGTACAGGTAACACAGGTCACCTCGAAAACTCCTCTCAGTCTCATTGAGGAGTTCCATTGAAGCCTCATAAAACCTCTCATCGCAAAGCTCTTGGAGGGTTTTAAGACGTTTGTCAAAGCATTTGGCAGACTTGGCTCTAATCAGTTGTGGTGTGTATGACGGCCTGCGCCTTACACCCTCCTCATCCTCATCCATTTCATCTTCACTTGCCTCACCACCTGTCTGGCCCTCTTCACCACTCTCCCTTCCACTCGTGCAACCTAATGGGCCAGCAAGTTTGGAGAATTTCTCTAGCAAATCTTCACACTCAGCCAAACACTCACTCATGCATTTATGACATGTGGCAGCATGTGGGTCTCGACGTGGACGTCGATGGTACGAGGTGATCTGTTTCAGCAGGTCCCTGTGTTCATAGATACTCTTTTCTACATTTGCCAGCTCATTGGCCTTCTCCACAGCATGTGCAGAATACCTGGTCTGAGGACCCGCCTCTCTCTGGAGACCCTCTTCCCGTTGAAGCACTGAGTGAGTGTACCTGTTAGCACATGGGCAGTTAAAAAGTAAGCAACATTTAAAAAACAATTACAATGTACTCTTTCCTTTAGCATCTTAAACTTACAATTATTTCCAATGCCTCATTAATATAAAGGGTATAATATAAATACATTGTTTATAGTTAAGACAAATATTCAATTTAGAGAATGACTCCCACCAGGTGAGAAAAATAGGATAAACTGATGCCTTGAGATAACTCCAGATTCTCATTAAGTACGGTACAACAGTAGCTTATGTTACCTATTATGTCAGTGACACAATACTAGATTATTAAAAATAAATGCCTTACTCTAAATCCTGAAGCTTTCTCTGTAGTTCCTTGGCGAAGGCCCTCCTATTTCCAGCCTTCAAACACTCAGAGGCCTGTGAGAAGCGGAGTGACAGCTCCTGAAACTGCAACATGATTTTCCTTTCATCAGCCGAGACATATGCCATGCAAAAAGGCCGCACAAAGCCCCTGGCTTCCAGGTCATAAAGAGTGAGGTGATGGACATAGGCAAATGCCCCTTCCTTAGAGTCACCCAACACCACTCGAGAGTCCTCCACAAAACTGAGTCTTGGGTATCCACTGCCAGGTGGGTGTCCCACAAATGAAGCTTGGTAGTCCACAGACATGATACGCAGCGAGAAGTAGTTGAGGTCAAAGGTACCACATACTTTGGGCTCATCTGGAATAGTGAGGAGAGGCTGAGGTCCCACTTGCTCAGAGAACTCAGAAATTAGTATAAAGTCTTTTGTGAATTTGGCATAGGACGTTTTGGACCATGGGTTTGAGTCAACCGGTGGATAAAGGGGTATGGAAAACTCTTCTGGGAGGGTGGGCCAGGGCTCTGGATTTGACTGGCCATATTCATCCTCTTTAGTAAACGCCACCACGTCAGGTGAACCTATCATAGTGGCATTCACCACATCAGATTCCGCATAATAACAAGGTTTACTTTGAAAGACTGCTCAACAAACAGCTGAGACACATTTTTAGGCTTGTAGTTCGGCTCCACTAAACGACATCACTTTACCAGCAGCCAAGCAATCCATTATCATACTCAAAACATTTAGGCTACTTAACTAAGCTGGCACATGACATAACCTACGCCATCTGTAACAAAGACAATTATCTTGCGCAAATCAATGTCCTCGACAGACAGCTCCATTCATGTGCAGAAGAAAATGTAAGCCATCCTCACAAAAACGCGCCTCTCCCGCCCCGTTCGAGGTTTCCTCGAATTGTGTCTTTATAGTTCAGCATTTCTAACACTTAAATTGCATTTGATATTGCAAGGCAAATGCTACAAACACTGAAAAGTATGAAAAGTACATTTTTTAGACGTCGAGACAGACGCCATGTTTACCCAGCTGGTTGAAAGCACGTCATGTGACCTATCCGCCCACGTCCACCAAAAACTATTTCGGGAATCACTTTGATTAAAGAATATGTTTTCATACTATTCGAGACTTATATTTTTAGCACTCCAAACATTATGAGACAAATTGCGTTTTTATTTAAAAAAAAAAAAAAAAATGCGACATACTCGCAAAAGGTATTGCACGACAACGAGTCTTTTTACGGCACTGTTTGACAAGCAGGCGCGGTATTTGTAAACACAGTCAAACCGAGGCAAATAATCGATTAAACTAGCTTTTAATTCGTTTTTTATTTTTATACTTTCATATTTTATATGCTATGTCAGTGGTTGAAAGTAAAGACATCTGGATTAGATTCGTTAAAATATGTTAAGGGTGAGAGACACTGTACAGTTTGCTCATTCAGCTAACATGCTAAAGCTGTTATGGGGAGAAAGTGGTGGCACTCAGCTTTGTGAGTTTGGACAGGTATGGTAGTTGTGCATCTGTTGGGTAGACATCTATTGCAACGAGCTGGAGTACAGGGGATAGTACTCCAAAGGTGTCGCCTTTCCACTCAAACTGGACTGGTTGTGGAGAAACTTAGAAAAATGAATCGAAATCGGACTCAGATTAAACGGGTCCTGTGTGTTGCAGAGAAGAATGATGCAGCTAAAGGCATCGCAGAAATCATGTCCAGTGGTAGATCTAGGAGGGTAAAGAAATTATTTTATATTAACTATCAACAGTTGAAACAAATTCTACATTTTTACATTTTTATTTCAGAGGGAGGGGCTGTCCAAGTTTAACAAAATCTACGAGTTTGAATATCACCTCTTTGGGCAGGTAAATTATTTATTTAATTCATTCAATGATGGCATCTGATTAGCCCCTTACAATATTTATTTTCACCAGAATGTTACAGTAACAATGACTTCAGTGTCTGGTCATTTGTTGGGTTTAGAATTTAAGGCACCATTTCAGAAATGGTAAGTTAAATGGCTACATTGGATTTTTGATATGTACTTTGTGTTGAGCCTAAAATTGGAATTCTCAATAGGCACAGTTGCAATCCAGTATTGCTGTTTGATGCTGAGGTGGAGAAATACTGCCCTGACAACATGATTCAAATAAAGGTATTGTATATCTATTTTTATATCATGGTGAGGTAAAACTGTGACAGTGTTGTATTCATGTATGTACTTTGTCACTATTTACCTACATGTCCAGCGAACATTGGAGAAGGAAGCAAGGCAATGTCAGGCCCTGATTATCTGGACAGATTGTGATCGTGAAGGTGAAAACATTGGTATTGAAGTAACTGATGTTTGCAAAGCAGGTAAAATTCTATTGTAGTATAAATGTTCATAATCTTATTTCTACAAGATAAATTGTAACTGACGGAAGATGTGATATATTTTTGTTTCAGTGAAAGCTAATATTCAAGTTTATCGAGCTAAATTCTCTGAGATTACACCCAACTCAATTAGAAGAGCTTGTGAGACTCTGACTGAGCCAGATATGAATGTTAGTGATGCTGTGGATGTGCGCCAGGAACTGGACCTACGGATAGGTAAAACGTTACACCTTAAAGCTGAAGTCCTCAACATTTATTCAAATTAGTACACTTTGCTTTTCCCCAGAAAGTATACTGTAAAAGCAGACCACTACACACCGTCTTATTCTAATTGTAAAACATTTCATAGATGTAAGAAAAAGCCACGTGAGTCACTATATGATGCTTTAGGATGAGGGCTGAGAGCTGTGCAAATGTGGTCCACCTTGCTTCTCTTTTCCATCTGAAAAAGCTGTTGTATTAGTGATGTGGGGTTTGTAAGGGTTTGTAAGAGCTAGGAACATAACTTTTCTCTCAAAAATCAAGTACCTCAGCTTTAACTAGTTTACACTTGAAAATGTACTAAAATATGTAATAAAATATCCGCTTTTCTTCAGGGGCATCCTTCACACGTTTCCAGACACTGCGACTACAGAAGATTTTCCCAGCGTCTCTGGCAAATCAGTTGATCTCATATGGAAGTTGTCAATTTCCCACTTTGGGTTTTGTGGTAGAGCGGTTTAAAGCAATACAAGCTTTTATTCCAGAGACCTTTTTCAAGATTAAAGGTACTGTATAGAAAAGGACTTTCAGTAGTGTATAAATGAATGCTCATGGTTTACTTTCTGTCATTTGGTGCAGTGATTCATGAGTTGGAAGAAGATGCAGTAGAGTTCAGCTGGAAAAGAAATCGTCTGTTCAACCACACTGCATGCTTAGTTCTCTATCAAATCTGTATGGAGGTGAGAGTTTCACACATATAGATGTTTGGTTTAAAGTAACATAGGTAATTATGTCAGAGATGTTTTTATATTTCCATGAATTTGTCTTTACACTCTGCATCTATTTGTGTTACAGACTAGCACTGTTGCATGTCCAGATGCTAAGCTACATACACACTTAAAAATATTATGGTTTCAAACTAATTTTGGATAAATCAAGCCCATGAAGTTTATAACTGCACAGCATGCCATTATTCCTACCCTGTGTCTGTACCATCTAATATGCAAAAACTTTGCCTGGAAATCCAGAAGGATCTCTCTGTATTTGTTATACTGTATTTGTTGCCTGGATTTTTCCAGGCAAGCAAAAAATAACAATCTACAATCATATGAATAGCACAGCCATTTAAATATTTAAAATTACATAAAAAGCAATAATGAAGTAACGTTACCTGCAAAAATATTTATTTCTGCAATGCTCTAAAGGACTCAAGATGAAATGTGTTTCTGTGATTAAAAAAAAAAGAAATCAATGCAAGTTTTCCTGTCCTAAACATTTACATTTTTAATAAACTTTATTGTATCTTCATATAAATGCTTTGCAGCCCAAATTCAGCTTTTCCACTTTAGTGATCAGAACTACAATGTAGGTTAGAATATAGATTAAATGTTGATCTTATGTAAAAAAAAGAACATGTGTGCAAATGTTAGTGCTGGTGTTGTTTTATGCAGTGATGTTGTCCACTTAAGAGCAAAGTTGCAGAGTTTGCAAGGACCCGTTCCAAGTATGTGTTTCTCAAATCCCAGGTGTAATGGCATCCACATTCATAAGCTCTCCTCCTCCCTGCAGCTGTTACCGCAAGAGAACGCAGAACCACGCTCTGTCAAATTGACTAAACTTCCAGATATAAATAAATTGTTCTCAATATATACTTGTACATCTTTGAAAAAATCATTGTATTAATTTCTAGGATCCCATGGCAACAGTCACCTCAGTAACCAGCAAACCAAAGAGCAAATGGAGGCCCCTGCCTTTGGACACTGTGGTAAGAAAATGAAAATTATTTATATGCATTGTTCTGCGGAGACTGAATTATGGCAGAATTACTTTATAGTTCACTTTGTCCCAATGTCATGTTTTCTTTCATCCTTAGGAACTTGAGAAACTTGCTTCACGAAAGTTAAGAATAAATGCAAAAGAAACTATGAAAATTGCTGAGAAGCTTTATACCCAGGGGTAATTTAAACTATTTTCATTCTACTCTTTTTCAGAAAAAAAGTTTACAATACATTTTTTGAGGAAACTGTCCCTAGAGCCAAAAAATAAATACATAAACAAACAAAATATACACACACCTTTCAATGACATATGTTGGGATAATAGGGTTTCAAGTCATTAGCTGAATAATAGGGAATGCTAATGTAAAAGTCACAATTTTTTTTTTTATGTGCAAAGGTTCATCAGTTACCCCAGAACAGAGACCAACATTTTTCCTGCAAACTTAGCCTTGGCTCCCTTGGTTGAACTGCAGACTCAAAGTCAAGCATGGGGAACATTTGCCCAACGTGTACTTGATCAACCTGGGGGTCCCAATCCACGACAGGGCAAGAACTCTGACCAGGCCCATCCTCCCATCCATCCCATTAAGTTCACAACCAATCTCCAGGTTATATTCATACATGACAACAAACTAGACTGGTATCTCTTCATACTACTTAACATTTACTTTTTTGCTAACTTGATGTATGCAGGGAAATGAAGGGCGTGTGTATGAGTTCATTGTCCGACACTTCCTGGCCTGTGTGTCCCAGGATGCTTTGGGACAGGAGACAGTGGTGGAAATTGACATTGCTCAGGAGAAGTTCACAGCTTCTGGACTTATGATTATTGCGAGAAACTATCTGGATGTTTACCCCTATGACAAATGGAATGCCAAGGTAATTTTTAACAAAATTATTTTCTATATATTTTTATATAACTATAACTTAAATTTTAGTTTGAGGGCAGGTCATAATTGTATGGTAGTATTAAGTTAAAAGAAAAAAAATTTATATAGTGCCTTATGCGCCCAAAGCACTTCACATTGCATTAATCATTTTACTCCACAGTCTGTAGAGGTAGAGGCTGCCCTGGGACTAACTCAAGCGATGGCTGTCAATCTGCGCCATCAGCTCCTCCAAACAACACTCATGCACACCACATTCATACTTGGCAATGTGAGCAAAGTGCTTTGCCTTAGGACACAACAACAATTTCCGCTAGGGCCACTGCTGGCCCACTGTGGCACTTGGTATTCCCAGCAGCGTCCCAGCCTAGTACTAACTAGGCCTGACCTTGCTTAGCTTCCACGATCTCGCAAGGTCAGAGACAAGCAGGTATGGCACTATATAGGTTTTCTGGTGGAGGGTCCATCAGCTGATTGTCTTATGAAAATGTTTTTGCCCATAATGTTCCACATTATTGTATAAACATTTCTATTCAAAATTCAATAGGAGATCTGCTAACTGTTTCTTTCACTTCATATTATTGCTTTATTCCACAGTATTGCATTCAACTCCGCAGTCTCAAGTAATTAATGTTTTTCAATGTATTTTAAAGAATACAAGATGCATAAGTCTACAGGTCAGAGTGGTGGCAAGGTGAGGCCACTCACAGAAAGAATGTATCATACTGTATCAATAAAACACTTTTAATGTAATAAATGTGAGATAGATGTGATGTGATGGAACATTCTTACCACATCTCCATAGAGACAAGCAATTTGGAGACCCTTCCACCAGAAATCAGATAATTAAACAGTGCACCTTGAAGCAAACAAAAATGTAATGTAGTGAGGGAACAAACACAGAGCAGTTAAACAATACCAGGTAGTGAAACTACTCTTTTTTACCATGCCTACAGTTATGTGAGCTTGTGTGTTAATACTTGTTTCTTTCTGTGTCATTGATTTGTATGTAAGAGCATGGCATATTTTTTTATTTAATGTTCAAGGTTATTCCAGTTTATGAGCAAGGAGCTCAGTTTCAGCCGAGTGCTATTGAGATGTTGGACGGCCAGACAAGTCCTCCACAGCTACTCACTGAAGCTGACCTGATATCCCTGATGGAGAAACATGGCATTGGTATGCACAACAGTAATCCATTCTGTACTTATATCCCCAAAGCCACATATTTTTGGCTTGTCAACCTGTATAATGTTGATTTACAGGCACAGATGCAACCCATGCAGACCACATAGAGACCATAAAGAGCAGGATGTATGTGGGACTTACAGCAGACCAGAGGTTCCTACCTGGAGAACTGGGAATGGGACTGGT
Source organism: Paratrypauchen microcephalus (assembly GCA_036785185.1). NCBI lineage: Eukaryota > Metazoa > Chordata > Actinopteri > Gobiiformes > Gobiidae > Paratrypauchen > Paratrypauchen microcephalus. The sequence goes on from JAVJIX010000135.1 coordinate 465,564, forward strand.
GGAAGGTACGAATGTGTTTTCACATTTTGATGTTATGATGAAATTGAAAAAAAATCAACTTTTATTTATTAATATCTTTTATTTAAAAATGCTAAATAATAAGTACTGCAATAGTAACAATACTGTTTTCTATTTTAGGGTATAACTCCATGGGTTATGAGATGTCCAAACCAGATCTGCGCGCTGAACTGGAAGCAGACCTCAAACTGGTGTCTGAAGGGAAGAAGAATAAACAAACTGTATTGCAGCATTATATTCAAAAATACAAAACCGTGTTCACAGAGTCTGTTAGAAAAGCTAAAAAGTTAGTTGGTTGAGCTTCTGATGGTAATATATGGACAACGTGAGTCTGTGGTATATTAATAGGCTTTTGACTCCTTTCAGATTAGATGAAGCCCTGTCTCCTTACTTGGGGGCAGCTCAAGCAATCACAGAAGAGGAGCAGCAGGATATGGAGATGCCTCTGCCAGTTAGGAAATGTCCCAACTGTGGCCGCGACATGATTCTCAAGAAGAAACGCGAAGGAACAAAGTAAAATAAATTGTTTTTCCCTAAAAACCAAACCAAAAAAATACTATTGGCAATTTGCAGTTCTCAATGCCTGCCTCTTTCTTTCCCTCTAGTAAGTACCTCTCCTGCACAGGTTATCCAGCCTGTAAGACAGCTGTGTGGTTCCCTGATATGGTTTTGGAGGTCAATAGAGACGGTAGCATCTGCCCAACATGTCAGCCCCGTCCTGTTCACATGTTAGTATTCAGTTTGTTAGTCGTTATGGTTTGTACATAAAGATGAGACAAAAGATAAGCTAAAGTAGACAACATTAGCAATATAAAAGTCTTGTCTTGTTGTCCTCAGGGACACTGCCTCTTGTCACTGTCCCAACTTTAGGGGCAGGGCAGGTTCATATACAAATTAAAAGCCCTTGTGGAGTCATCATAAATGCCCTTTTCTGCATATGTCTATGCTAATACCAGTTGCTAAATAGAGCACAGAGCAAGTTTTATTTATGCATTTATTTTATACGTGAAGAGTCCCTCAGTCGAGAGCTGACGAAGCCTCTCGGATGAGTGCCGAAACGTTTTCGACCAAACAAACTTTGTCCAGTTGACAAATTGAATTTCTCCTTTTATCATGGATTTATTTTATACTTAAATATATTTAATATTTTGGTATTGGACCAATTACAGCATTCAAAGTGTCTGCCCATTATGAAAATACTCAATACTACTTGCATTTGCAGTTTGTTTCATTATGCGTGTCATGTCAAGAGATGGCAGCAGGAAGTAGTTTTAAGATTTAACTTCACAATTTAAAGTGACCTTTATGGCTAGCCTGGGAATTCCCAGGCCGCTTCCGTTCGTTTCGAACTGGAAGGCGGCCTGGAAACTCGTCCAAGCGAGAGTCCCAGATTTAGGGCCCCAATCAGAGAGCGGGGGAGGTGTGGCAAGACGGTGACGCGTACTACATGACAAACGGAAGCTTGTAGTTTGAACTGACAACTGACATGATTGGCTATGGACTTACGTATACGCTCAATGATAGACATTCATAACGCCCAATAAACGGCCGTTGGCAATCGCTAACCACACCTCCGCTACGGGATTTTTCGAAGCGAGTTTCCAGACCCATATCTCACTTGTGATATGGTCAGGTGTTAACCAGACTACTTTATGGCCTCTATATGAGGACCTTTGCATTAAAAACAAACAAACAAAAAAAACAATTTATTATGACACACCAGATTAAGAGATTCACTAACTGCATCTTTAGATCCATATCTTAAGTGATTTATTTATTTTAAAATAAAAATGTTCACAGTAGAGTTATTTTTAGTTCTCATCTTAAGACTGGATCAAGAACATGGCATACAGTACATGATACATTAGATGATTTTTTTTCAGTAGCATTTTTTCCCTATTTTCTGTGCCCCAGTGGAGTTAATTGTATGATTTTGACTTGCTGTTAAGAAAATCTTGTTTATGTAATTGGGCGCCAACTTCTTGAGCACGTGCCTCAGCTCAGTCCAAATATAGGGCATGCTCACTCACACAGCACCTAAATGCTATACACCAGCATCTGTTACCACAGCAACCAGGCTGCTCCAGAGGACAGTTGAACCACAGTTTGGATAGTATGTGTTTATCCTTTAATGTGGTTTGATTCATACTTTATTCTCTTTAGTAACTTAATCCGCTGATATCACATATCTGCAGAGGTGTATGATTAATACTGCAGCAACCTCAAAGACCACAATGGCAATATTATGTTACTAATCACAAAGAAAGAATTTCAGATATTTGGCTTTTTGACATACAAATCATTTTCAATTGACCATGACCAAGATCCACTTTGTGTTTCCACACCTAATCCACTTTGGTATTTGAATAAAAACATGTACTGCACAAAAAAGCTGCATTCAACTCCCACTTTATGTTTGCCCAAGGCAAATAGCAAAATTTACAATTTCAAACAAGATATTACTCTTGTATGATAGACCTTTTACTCTCCAAAGGCCTGACATATCCATCAGTGAAGATGCTTCATTGCCAGTGTTAAAGACAAAAATAAGCTCAACAAGTTTAGTTTCTTTTGACTTCTGTGACATTTCCTTTTTGTTTTTTAGGCTGAAGTTTAAGTTCCGCAGGGGCAGCCTTCCGCCTATGATGCCTTTGGAGTTTGTGGGTTGCATTGGAGGTTGTGATGAGACACTGAGAGAAGTACTGGACCTGAAGTACCTCAAAGCGGTTGGAGGCGGAGGGGGCAATGGAGGAGTAGACTCCCGTCCAGCTGCCCCCACAAAAACAGCACTCACCAGAGTGGCACCCTCAGCCCCAGCACCCACCAGAAACACAAACCCTCGTCCTTCACCCCCTGTGGCAGCGTCCTCTTGGACTCCTCCGCCTCAGCCTCCACCTGGTGGCACTGTTAGTGGTAGAACCAGCAGTAATGATGCTATTGTTTGTAATTGTGGACAAAATGCAGTCCTTTTAACAGTTCGCAAAGATGGTCCCAACCAAGGACGGCAGTTTTACAAATGCAATGCTGGTAGCTGTAACTTCTTCTTATGGGCTAATGAATGTGCTCAGCAGGGATCCCCAGCACTGCCCCCTCCTAGGGGGCCACTGCCCAGGCCCTCTCTTGGTTTCAGGAATGTGTCTGGAGATGGCAGGTCTAGAGGCTCAGGGGACCATGGAGGAGAGATCATGTGTAACTGTAATGAGGCAGCGGTCACACTGACGGTACAGAAGGACGGTCCCAACAAGGGCAGGATGTTCCACACGTGTGGGAAGCCAAGGGAGCGGCAATGTGGCTTCTTCCAGTGGGCTGACGAAAATGTACCTCCATCAGGTAAAGGATTCAACACATACAAATGCACTATATGTTGTAGTAATGCTATACTAAATGTATAGTAAAATACTATGTTCAAAACAGCATATCTACAGTAGCTCATCAATTTCTTAAGATTTATATAATGCATTGCAGTGCAAGACATCCTTCTTGTTCATATCTTTATTCAATAATAAGCGTATGACTCACAACTGCATTGAGACTTCCCGTTAAGGGGCTCATGATCTCAGCCTCAGTTGGATCTAAAAGCATTACTTCTGTGTTTGATATGTGGATTGTGACTTTGTTTCACCTCTGTTCTTCTGTCAGGTGCTTTTGGCAGTGGCTACAACAGCAGTGGGTTTAACAGCGGTGGAAGCAACAATAACAACGGTGGAAAAGGGAGAAAGAAAACGGGAGATGCTGGCGGAAACAGAGCTCCCGCTGCTAAGAAGCCGCGTAACTGTGGCATCTGCCACTTACCTGGACATACCCGTGTCACCTGTCCACAGCGATGATACAAACTGTGTCACTGCTGTGTTCAACTCATTTTACCATACATGCAGAAGTGCCTTCACTCTGTCTATTATTCAGCACTCTTAATTAAGTTCTTAATTCATAACAGTAATCAGTACCACAGTATAAGGACCAGTGCCCTTGCAGATCTGGCAATACAGACATACACCTACCTTCAGAACTGTAACAATGCATGTTTTTAAGGACTACAAACTTTTTAAACAGTTGCTTTATATGGGGCTCGTATGTTGTATTTAAACCAATATATGAGAAACATACCATTTCATGCCATTGCTAATAAACTTTTAAACGTTTAAATGTTGATTTATGCAGTCATATTTTGGCCTGTCATTACAACCCGTTTTGCTTTTGTTTTGACGTTTCTGGCGTTTACTTTCGTTTTCGTTCGTGTTGTCACTTGTTCCGCCAATAGTCAGTTTTAGCCACACTTCTTTCCATCTTCTCTTTGAGACAACTTCTTCTTTTGCTCATGTTTTTTTGACGGATAAAAAAAGCATACAATTGTCCAAATTGTTGCAACACAAAACCGTGCTACCATTGTCAGGGAAAAAATCAGTTGTTAGTAGTAATTTAAGCTTTTGCCAAGCATGTTTTGTATAATTATATTATTTGAATGCATTTACTTAGCTTTTTAATAGTTACGGCTTGTCGATCTATGGTTATTATAAATCCCCTCAGTGATTCGCTTCCTTCTATAAAGCGCAACATCTTGATGTTATAAGAAAGGGGACGCCAAGAAATAACAGGGTAATAAACGCATGACTTCCCGGTATTTTGCTGCAAGTTTTCCCGTTTATTTTCTAAGGAAGTACTGGTGATCCGCTTACTGGCACGTTCAGTGACTCATGTGTGAGTCATAGCACGTGGGAGGGAGCGAGCGCTTTGGAGCTGTCCTGTGTGTTGTGTTTTTGCTCCTGCATCCCTCCATCCTCGGCTCCTAACTTTGCCACAGTAGTATCCGGGCAGATAATAAGTCATGTGACGGTCGGCTCGCTTTCTCAAACCCCAGCTTACGGGAAGAGCGCGGCTGGTTTGTTCGGTTACGGTTCAGGCGTGCGCGCTCCCTGCAGGGCTGAGATAAAGTAAAACACAACATTATAAAGAGCGAGGCTACATAACTGCTCAACATGCAAAATGATAACCAATTCAAACAAGTTGAAGAAATTTTATTGGGTTTACAAGACATCCAAAGTACTTAACATTATTCGTTCACCCTATAGGTTTCTACTCTGCGGGGGCGAGACAGAGGCGAGGCTGCCTATCTGCGCCATCGGCCCCTGACCACCACCAATCACACTAGTCAGTCACACAAGTTATAGAAGGAAAGATGGGTTTAGTTAGGCTACTTACTACTCTCACCATGCACTGTGGCATATGGTGATTGGTGGCACCTGCTATTCCTGCCCAAGTATTTACCCATCCAGTACTAACTTGGCCTAACTAGCTTCTGAGAGCAAACAATATCAGGCATTTTCAAGGTTGTGTTTAGCTTGCCTGTAACATTGGAAGCCATCAGGTTCCTCATAAAAACCTTCTCTCTTGCAAAAGCAGATTGCTCCAGTTTGTAAATTGACATTGAGGCATATGTTACCTGAACCTAATTTACAGAGGGTTTAGGGTTTAATTCCCTTCAGTTTTTGTATCCATCAGTCTTTGATATCTTAAAGCAAAGGCATTCAAACTTATTTTCAGAGAGGGCAGCTTAGATGAGCTGCGAAACGTATTCGACCAAATAAACTTTTGTCCAGTTGACAAACTGAATTTCTCCTTTTGCCAAGGCTTAATAAACATTAACTTTAGGTCTGTATCACAATACAGTGTGATGCTATTGAGGTAATACTAGAATTACTTAATTTTTTAGTAAAAAGTTCTGCCTATAATCAGTTGGGCCAATTCACCATTCGCCCCCGGGCTATAGTTTGGACAAAAGGAAAATTGAACCCAGAATTGTGGTGTGATGAGTAGGGGTTAGAATCACAAGATCCCTCAAGATTTGATACGATACATGATTTACAACACAATAACATTAAAATTTTGTGATAAAGGCAATAATTAATGTATATTGCACATGATACGGTACATCACCATTTTAAAAACCATTTGAACAGTATTTCTTTGTTGAAACACTGCCTGCATAAACCTGTATGAAACATGTCAAATGTTTTGCTTAAGCAAATTTCCTTTCTCTAAAAAGGCAACATAATTGCCTACAATACCCTCTGTATTTGTGATTGCCTACAATTATGTCACAAAATATTTTTTTAAATATACAAAAAATAACTCACGATATGATACTGTATCACCAAATTTAGTAACACGATAACGTTAACAATGGATTGGATATCAAAATTACATAGCATTGTGAATACCCTCTGTATTTGTGATTTAAATATTGATAATTGAAGAAAATTAAGTCATGGAGGTCAAAGTTCATAATAAGGGTAGTGAGTGCATTACATATTTAGCCATTTGCAGTTTGTCCTGCGCTCTCATCAGCATCATTGGCCTGCTTTTTCAGTAGTTGCTGTAGAAACGGTTGCCATGGCACCCAGTGCCCGTAAGTGATGCGAGTGTTCCAGGTGCTGAAAGACAGTGGAACCTGGACAAAGTGTGCAGTTTTACTTACCTGGGTCCCTGACCTAAGAGAATAGGAAGTTACCTCTGGGCCATTTGGTAAAGTGTGTGTTCCTATCTGGAGATGGAACATGTGTTACAAGAATAGAGTTGCATGTGTTTGGATCTTACACTCTCAACGTGGAAAAGGATTTAAAAAAAAAGAAAGGTTTACTGCAGTTTTAAATCACTACATGACAAACAAACTAGACATGTTTTTTTCAGCTGTGGAAAAGTTAGGATGTTCAGAACTATGATGCCATAAATAGAGGGCAAGAATAGGGTCTTTTATTTCCATTGTAGATGTAGATTATCTGGGCCTTGTTTTATTAAGTATAAACCAGGATTATATTGTTTCACTTGGAAAACTACATTTTCTACTAAACCAGGTTTACTAAATTAATGGTGCATTGTGTATCTTTGCAGGTGCTTGTCTACATAGATTGTTTATTGCTTTGCCTATACCATAGTATGGTACACTTATTTTATTACAGGAGGGGAAAAAATTCACTGTCCACAGATCTGACTCATATCCTGCCCTGGTGGCATCACCTTGTCCCCATGTAAATTTAAAACCATTATATTTGTGTCTATAATTTGTATTAATGTTCTAGAATTATAATTTCAGATGTAGGGCAAGGGTCTGTATATTTTCACTCTTAAATATTTTGAAGGAAAATTTATGATGCACAAATGCCGAACCCTATGATCTGACAGGGATTGCTTCGCAAACTTAGTCTTAAGTGGTTGGTGTGTTTATTTTGAATTATTTATTTATTTAGAAAGCATTAAACTTTTGTTCAGTGTGGATAAGCCCATGCAATTAGGTGAATACATCTGCAATCTGAAAGTTAAACCATACCTGACCTGTGTTCCAGCTCCATTTTAAACTATAATAAACCATGGGAATGCGCAGTGCTGATAGTTGGGCGCTTACAACAGGGTGTCCCACATACACTAGAGTTTTCCCTCAGTGCACAGTAACCTTGTACCCCTCTCCACAAACCCTCTCCTCTGTGAATGTGCGCGCGCTCGTCAGCACACACAGGCGCGCTCATTGGGGGCTCGGCACTACGCAATGGAAAGGGGGCGCGCCCAGCTTAAAGCAGCGCGTTGTCCCGTGTTGTTGTGTCGCAGATTTCCAAAGTGAGAGAGCGAAGGCAGCTGGAGTTTAGTGCGCGGTGCCGAGGACAAAACAAATGCACTTTGCAAACGAGGCCACGGTGCAGGCTTGAAGTGAGTTTTCGTCCTCCTCGGCTGCTGTTCTTTTTATTTTTATTTTATTTTGGCTCTTGCGTTAAAGAACAGGGACCCAGCTCCGTTCGTGTCCCGTAGACAGTGTGAGCCATGGAGCTGTCATCAATAGGAGACCAAGTGTTTGCAGTTGAGTCCATTACAAAGAAGAGAATCCGAAAGGTAAGAGCAAACTAATCCGGCACTACTCTAAACTTATGTAGGCCTAACTTATTTTCTCCTCAGAATTTTTGTCACTGTGTTTCCTTGGAAGCTTCTGCATGTGTGCACAAAAGCAAGCTACGCATTACGCAGTTTAGTACTTAACGTGCCACGATTCAATGCGACAGAGTTTAATGTTTTTGAACATCCTCGAATATGGATGTGTTTTGGATGAGCCTACGCAGATAGTAAAAAATTAAAGGGGGTGTGTTTCCTAAAAGCAGCTGCGCACCTTCCCGTGTCACAGCAGCGCGCGTTGTCAAAGTGCTGTGTAATGTCACAGCGCTGCGTGGTGGTGAGACATGGTGCTTTCAGAGGGCACGTTGTGAACTTTAGCGCCGTAACTACAGATTACAGTGTGTTGTTGTGAACATGGAACAACGTAGCGAACGCGTGTGTTCCGTTTGACAGCTGCCATGTCCAATATATTGCATTATAGCCTGTCTCCGGGGCCATGTTGACGTTGTACAGTAGCCCACTTTTAGTGACTTAACAAAGTTTAATGATTTTACATTTTATTGAAATGTCCTTATAGGTTTCTCACTGCATGCTATAGTTGTACACCTTTAGAAAATCGCTGTTATTTTTTTCTTGTTGCGCAACGCCACGTTGTTTACATGTCGCGTGGCCCCACCTATCGTCGGCGTTATGTTCTAGAAGGCGCTTGTGTTTTGTAGAATACGCCGCTCGAACAACCATGTGCGCTCACGTCAGTGCGTGAGAGGCTGCTGTTTGGAGGCCACCCAACCCCTCTGTCATTGACGTCACCCTCCATAAAAGCGTCGCTTGAAACGAAAACAAAAAAATGCCTGAGACTTCCTCCGTGCCCACTTTAAAGTGACAGTCATCCTATTTTCACTCATTTGTTCTGCGTCGCACTGGACATCGTGTGCCCTGTTCTGAGCACACTAACCCCGCCCCCTCTCTGTTTATTCTCAGGGGAATGTGGAGTATCTACTGAAATGGCAGGGCTGGCCCCAAAAGTGAGTAAGCCTTGAGTCACCGTGTGGTGACCTCACTCCCATGAAACACTTCACTCACACTAAGTCAAGGTTGTTCTACATTGCAGGAGTATAATCCTGCATTGTAGAAGCAACCTTGAGTTATGGAAAGTGTATAACATTTTCATTCCCCTGTGGTAGGTACAGTACATGGGAGCCAGAGGACAATATTTTGGACCCTCGCCTGGTCCTGGCCTATGAAGAGAGGTGAGTACAGACCTTTTCCATTTATTTAGTTTCTAAATAAAGTTAGTTAAACTTTACTTGTTTATTTCAATCTGTTGTCTCAGTCAGGAAAGGAGCAGAGCTCTCGCTTATCGCAAAAAAGGTCTCAGACCAAGGAGGCTAGTGCTGCGGGTAGCCGCTTCTTCTCTAATTTCTACAAAAGCTTTAAAGCAAATTTTTTATCATGTGAAAAGTCCACTCTAATCACTAACTTTTACAGAACATTTTTGCCATGGACCTTCGCAGCGCCCACAAGATTCCAGAGAAAGCCCCTCGTCTGCGCCTGTCCCTCACACGCTCCTCCAGCACTGATGTGGAGCACCATCCCATCCGCAGGCGGAGGCTCAGGGTGTCACGTCGGAGGGCAGAGCAGCCTCATAAACGGCTCCAGCCTGTGAGGACAGAGCAGGAGCTTGAGGCTGATTGGGAGGGCATTAGTGAGGATGAAAAACAAGAATCTGAAAGCAACGCAGAAGACAGATGTGGCGACAGTGTTTACGGTTGGTTTCTTAGGTCTTTGCAGTTATCCTTCTTTCCATTCTTTTATTGAATGCATTGTCCTTTTTCCCCAGGTCAGTCTGAGTGCAGCTCTCCTCCCACACTACAGCGACACGACCTGGAAATGGATCAGGTGGACAGCGCACACGAAACACTCATATGGGAAACAGCAGAGAGCGAGGCACAAAATGACCCAGCAGAAATAAAAAATCCCCCAACTTTAGCATGCGACCAATCTAAGAACACTTTGTGTACGCCTGAGGTGGTAACAGGAGACACTGTGACTGTGGGCTCCACAGCTGAGGAGGAGGAGGAGGTGGTGGCTGTGGAGCAGGTGTCAGAGTGTCCCAGATTCCAGTACAACAACTCAGAAATGAGAAACACCACCTCTGTCATCGTGAGCACCCATGGGAGGCAAACAGGTGACCCAGGTGCTACACAGATGAAGGAGGATGAAGTGATAAGTGACAATCGGCATAATACATCAACACAGCATTCCATTAATCCAACCACACCAAACCCCAAGAAGGTGATGGTTACTGAGGTGACCATCAACTCCATCACAGTCACCTTTAAGGAAGCTACAATGGCGGAGGGCTTCTTTAAGGACTGCTGAATTGGTATTCAGATTAACTAGACTTGTCACTCAGTTTTACATAGAAGTATCCGTATCGTGAAATGACGCAATATGTTTACACATTTGCCTGTAAGTAGGCCTGATGTTTTTTATTTTCATTGTGGCATTTCAATTATACATAGACGTGAATGTCCAATTCTTTGTAGACCTCAACTGCTGTGTGAATGAATTTCAGTCACTGGTTTAAAAGCAGTCAACAACAAAATAATACTACTTCCATGCAGCTGTACTTTTAGCTCTGGTCTGAGAACTTGGAGTTCGTTTGAGAAGCTCTTTTTTCTTACCAATACTTGTTTTTCCTTTTATAAATATGACTGTGCGCATGCCTTGGCAGTTTGTGGCACATGTTCTGCTTCAGTGAGTTTATTTTTGTCACAAAAGAATAAATAAAACAAAGGAAATAATGAATGCTTAAGATGAGTTGCATATTAGGAGGGTAGATGTACTAAGAGAGCAGGTGTTTGCTGCCTGCCTGAAATAAATCTAGAAGCTACATTGTTCTATTTTTGTAATATCAGTCCAGTTCACGCTATCCTTTTAGCATTTTAAAACACTGTTGATGTCGTCCATGGCTATGTACAAAAAACTGACTGTATATACATGTATGTTACTCAGTAGAGGTATTATTTATTGCATGTCTTGTTGAAAGCTAAATGTCACATTTTCTGTACATGTCTTTCCCTCGTAATGAAATGTTTTCTTATGATGAATGAAGAAATATTTTTTATTTTCACTGCATTTTCAAATAAATATTTAGTAAAATGTTTTTGGTTAGCCAACATGATTGTTTATATCCATCTAAGACACATTAGGTCAGGACTGGGTTTAATTCTGGTCATATTTGTGATCACCATCTTTCATAGTCTACAGAAATACTGGAGACAATGTCCAAGGAAAGCCAATATGCACTTGCTGGTATTCACCAACCTTTGGTCTCTTCCACTGGCGATCAAGATGTAACAAAATGTTTTTGTTTGTTTTTTTAAAACAATGGGAACTCAATGTTTTTAAACAGCATCATATAATGACCACTAGATGGCCATCAATGACTTTTTAAAAATGGGAATGCAAAGGAGGTGGTCTGTTAGATAAATGTGAAGTATGTTGACCATTGCAATGCTTTAAAATAACCATTGATTCCACCATATCTGCATCCATCAGTTAAGCCCCTTTTAAAATTAACCACTCAAACCCATTGATATGGTTTTGCAGTGTGCTTACCATCAACTTTCTACTGGTAAGACACATTTTTTGTCAGAACACAAGTATTGTACATTTTAATTTTATTATAAAACATTACTTAAATCCACAGTTTACTTTTTACAAAAAACAAAAAAAAAAAGATAAATTAAACTCATAGCAGACACAAATGAGGTGGGGATAGAGGAGGATGAGGGGCTGGAGGGAGGTTCAGAGTCCAAAAGGAAGCAGCAAGTATCAAGGCAGAAAGTGAGTTCTTCACCAACACCTCATCTTTCCCCTCAGTTCTGTGCAACACAGTTAATTTGGATCAAACTCTGCAGTTTACTGGAAACAGCAGAAGAGTTTAAAACACTAAAAGATTCTAATCCACATCCCAGCCCATGTTCTGAAAATGGTACAGGCACACAGGTTTGCATCCCCCCTCCCCAGGGCTCCATTGCTCCACATTAAGTGTCCTTAAAGGAAGGAGTGCACACATTCAGGGGAGAGGGCTCTGCATGTAGGCATGACAGAAAACTTGGCATCCTGGTAGATCTGAGAATTCACAGCAGACCAACTGCTGCAGTAAAACACTGATAGGTAATTTATTCTCAACTCATCTAAATATATCTTAAGTGTAAAGAAATATCCACTAACCCCCACCTCAGTAACAGTAACAAAAATATATTTCTATACAAAGTGTAGCAGTCTCAAGGTATGTTAACACTTGTGACACCAAATTTAAAAAAAATAAAAATAAATAAAGCTAACAAAAACAAGTTTAAAAAGATATGCATCATGTTTCAAATTACACTGATAATCTCACCTCACTCTGTCAAATAAAAACAGACCAGGAGAAAAAAATAAAGGTTATTTGCAATAAATCAATTCTTAAATTCTTGTCCAAGTTTAATATCTTAAAAATACTTGCTTAAAAAGTCAAGTAATCATTAACCACCCGCTCCCCAAAAATAACTCCTTTTGTAATCTGTAGATGTGCAGGTGGAGGGTGCTACACAAACCACTGTCCACTTTGTTCATAATATATAACAAAAATATATTAACAATAACTTACATTTATTTTAACCTACTTAAAGACGGGTTTCTTTATTGTTCATCTCCCATAGGAAGTTCTGAATGCATCTTTATTGAAAACATCTTAAATAACATTTAATAGTATAAAAAGGCTAAGTAAAACAATAACACTGTCCTGGTGAGTGCAGTTTTGTGCGCAGAGCTCCTAGTTCAGTAGAGTTCCTACATGATGTCTAAAGGGTTATGGTTCATGTTCTGTCGCAGAGGGTCCTGACCAGCGGCCCCTGTCCCATGAAGACCAGCCATGCTATTCAGCTGGGACAACATAGCGTTCTGGTCTATGCCAAACTGATCCATGGAGTTCTGTGGATGCTGGTTTGCCTGCTGCTGTAGAGGGGGGCCCATCCCAGGGTGATGGTTCAGGTGGGTGGGGTGTGGGGACCCCGTTTGTACCTGAGGTGAGATGTGATGAGGGGAGGGTTGGGGCTGCAGGCGTGGAGATGGACTCGAGTGTGGGGGCTGTGACTGAGGTCTGGGAGAGGGCTGAGGGGAGCGGACTTGGTTTGCCAGAGACGTGGGCAGTGCCTGTCCCTGCAAATGAGGATGTGGAGATGGCTGCTGGGGACTCATAGGGCCACTATGCGAGGCTGGGGACCCCCCAGGACCAAGGGTCTGCTGCTGTTGGAGAAGCCTCTGGTGAAGGGCCTGCTGGAGCAGTGCCTGAGATGGTGGTGGACCACCTTGAGGAGCCTGTGGACCCTGTGGCTGCTGAGGGACAACCATTGGCCCCCCACCTGGCCCCCCATCACCCATGCCACTCTGCTGTTGCATCTGCAGCTGGTGCTGTAGCCTGTGCTGTAGGGCAGCTGTTGTCTGCTGCTGAGAAGGGTTTGGGTAGGTCTGACCAGTGGGTCCAGAGGACTGCTGCATGCTCATTTGGTTCTGCCCAATGAGAGACTGCATCCCGGGCTGGTTCATGTAGCCCTGTGCCTGTGGAGGCTGTTGAAACTGACTGTGATTCATTCCCATCTGTTGTTGATTATGCTGCTGCTGTTGTTGTTGATGCTGCTGCTGCTGCTGCTGTTGTTGTTGTTGTAACTGTCGCCTCATGAGCATCTCTCTGATTTGGGGATTGTTGAGGTTGGCGATCTGTGGGCCTGGACCGGAAATTCCCTTTGCCCCCACTGGCTGCGGCTGCAAGTTGCTAAGCATTGGTCTTGGTTGATGCATTTGTTGCTGCTGTTGCTGGAGCTGTGCCACAGCAACCATGTTCGGTCCTCCCCCCATGTGCATGCCTGGCTGACTTCCACTTGCAGCATTTATGTTCATCTGAGAGCCACCTCCTGTCATACTGTTTCCAACTGGGCCCCCTGGTTGGTTTGGTACTCCTGGAAGGCCTCCTGGCCCACCTTTGTATTTGGATGCCCTTTGCTTGATAAAGGCAGCCATGAGCTGAGGGTTGGATCGAAGAATGTTAAGAACCTGCTGCTGCTGGAGAGGAGAGCTTGGAGAGCGCAGTGTGCGGAGCAGGTCCTGCAGGGCACCCTGTGGAATGTTTCCTCCAGCAGCTCCTGGGATGGCACCTCCAGTGCCTTGCTGCTGTGGGGCCATGTTCATGAGAGGCTGCTGCTGTGGCATAGGCTGCTGCTGTGGCATAGGCTGCTGCTGTGGCATAGGCTGCTGCTGTGGCATAGGCTGCTGCTGTGGCATAGGCTGCTGCTGTGGCATAGGCTGCTGCTGCGGCGGCATTGGCTGCTGCGGCGGCATTGGCTGCTGCGGCGGCATTGGCTGCTGCGGCGGCATTGGCTGCTGCGGCGGCATTGGCTGCGGCATTGGCTGCGGCATTGGCTGCGGCATTGGCTGCGGCATTGGCTGCGGCATTGGCTGCTGCTGGGCAGCCATCATGCCAGGATGACCCATCTGATTCATCATCGGCCTTTGGGGAGCCATACCTTGTCCTGCCCACACCTGTTGCTGGGAGGGGTTTTGCAGTGGAGCAGTCATTCTTTGTTGTTGTAGCTGAGTGGGCATATTACTCTGCTGAAAGTGCTGCTGCATTTGACCTCCCACCATCCCCGCTTGGGCCCGCTGTGGATCCATGTGTGCTCGGGCTGCAACTGCTGCTGGGTTTTGAGGGGGCGTGCCCATCCCTGCAACAGAGGAATTTCCCATGTTCATTTGCTGGCTCTGCACCTGTTGATGGTGTCCTGGTGAGGGCATCATGCTGGTGGCCGCCTGTGCCTGTCTCTGTAGTGCCATTTTTCTTTGAGCATCTGCTACTTGCTGGATCTTCATAGCAATCTCTACTGCAGCTGGTGGTGGTCCTGAAGAGGGCTGATTTTGTGGCTGACCAATACTACCTGTTATAGTTCCCACTTGCTGCTTTTGTTGGGGTGGTGTAGCAGTACCAAGGCCAGGTTTGCCCTGGGACTGGTGGATGGGGGAAGAGCCTGGAGGTCTGCCAGCATAAGTGTTGAGCTGCTGCTGAGGGGAGTTCACAGCCCCATTCTGATGCTGAGGGGAGTTGATGATGCCCCCAGACCCACCGCTCATCTGAGGGAACTGATGTTGCACGTGGTGCTGCTGTGGTGCGATGCTGCCCTGAGGGGCCAGTCCCCCAGGTTGTTGCACTCCAGGTGCTGAGCCCACCCCCTGTGGTAGACCCTGCTGCATGTGGTGTGTGGGTGTCTGAGGAGTAGGAGGCTGAGTGCCTCCAGATGTGGGAGTGCTGGGTGCTGTGCTATTGTTTCCTGGTGATGGGAGACCTAAAGGGGCACCAGGTGGTCCTCCTGTGGGCTGTCCCACCCGCTGCATGCTGGCCATCCGTCTTCTGAGCATCTGTGCCTGCTGCAGTCTGTGCTGCAACTGTTGCTGCCGGAGCTTTTGTTTGATGTTTAAGCAAAATGGGACTGGACATTTGTTCTCTTGACAATGTTTGGCATGGTAGCAGCAAAGAGCAATGAGCTGCTTGCATATAGGACAACCCCCATTGGTTTTTCGCTTGCATCCCTTTGTGTGTTGAACTACACGCTTCATCTTCTGACAGGACGGCAGAGAACAGTTAGCATTTCGACACTGGCAGGCATGGACTAGAGACTGGATGCAGCGCTGGATGCTGAGTCTTCGGGAGTCTCCAGGGTTTTGGGTTGTGGCAGCTGCCTGGTTGTTACTGTCATCGTCTAGTCCAAGCCCCAGTTTGTCCATCTTGTGCTCATGGCCTTTAGTGTGGTAGCAGTTGATGCACAGGTCATAGTCCTAAAGAGAACACAAAAGTGATTTAAATAATTGTGGCATGATGAAAGAACAATTTAGCAAATAAAGAGTAAATGGGATTGGCATCTCTGACCTCACAGACAGTGCAGTGGAATCGAGTCTCCACATGGTGTTTGCATTCATTGCAAGTGTAGACAAAGCGGTCCTGACTCTGGTTGTGCAGCTCCACCAGCATACACATAGAGCTCCACTTGGATCTTCGAAGAGAGCTAAACTCCAGGTGTTTGTCCCTGGCCAGGGTGAGAAAAGCATCCCGCCCATCCATCAAGTCACAGGCCATCAGCGGGTCTGGGTCGGTGATTGGTGGCAAAGAATTGGCAGTGGGTCCAGCAATTAGACGGATGACAAAAAATACCTACAAGAAAAAGTGCATGTTATCCCAGAGTCATCCAGGAGTGTTCCATAGCATCAATACTAAGAATTTAGAAAGCCTCTTGATGAAAAGATGATAACCTCAATCAGGTTTAACCTCAATCACACAATGACAAAAAGTGACATGGAGGGAAATAAATCATATTTTTGTTTTTTGAGATGATAAAATCTTTAATTCGTTGTCATCCTAATTTTGTCAAGATAATTTGTAAACAAATTTCACCATTTTGTCAAAGTATGTGCTCATGTGACCTTATCTCAACTCAGAATCTGGATTTGGAACTGGACTGGCTTTAGTACTTATAAATAAGTACTAAAATAATTGTTAAAGGAAACCCATCTTTTGGCAAAATGTATGGTGGCTAGCAGTTTAAAACCAATTTGTAACAAATTCAAACAACATTGAATCATAGTGAAGGATTTGTTGCAGTTATATGCTCCTTTACAAATAAAAATTAGTTACAAAGTGGTACCTCTTTGTGCTTCTCCATAGTGGCATACAATTTCTGGGAGAGGTCATTGGAAACACTGGGTATTCCCGCCTTCTTCTTGTTTGCTCTGCTCAGGCTGCTTTTGTTCTTGCTTGTCTTTTTATTGTTTTTCTTTTTGGCATTCTTACTGTCACCAGTTGCAGTCTGAAAATGTGAGATATTAACAGGGTAGCATTTCCTCATTTCAATATTAATCAAGCTTTAAATTAAAGTTGATTTCCTCTTACATCTGTAGTCTCATTAGAGGTACTATTCTCTTCCCTTTTTCGCTCTTCCTCCTCTTGTTCCAGCTCTTTAATACTTTCCTCTAGAACATTGGGCCAGAAATCCCCTTCGAAGTATGGCAATTCCTTAGCACTAGTCAGTCGGTCTTCTGTCGCCTGCTTAAAAATATCCTAGAGGATACAACAGCAGAATCTCAAGTAAGCAAGTATAATGATCAAACTATGTGCAAGATGTGCTCCCTTTACAATGCAAAAATGATATCACATCAAACGGAATGCCATCAATAACATCTCACCTTGTAATCATGGACAATGCGTTCTGCAACAGCCTTGTCCAGCATCTTCTTGTACCACTCCTGAAGACGTTTTGGTTTAGGAATCTTTTGGTCAGCCGGGTGACAGTGAAAGATGTAATCATCTCCTTCACTGGGAGGGCAAGCCCAAATATGCCCCGTTGTATACCTAACATTCAGCAAGAAGAAAGACTGAAACATGGACATTTACTATTAACCTATGAACTTATGCAAGATGGCATTCTCTTACCCCATTCTCTTGACATACTCCAGGTAGCCTATAAGAATCTCATAGTATACAGCAGTCCTGAGGTGACGAGGTTTAAAGAAGTGCACACTGTCCAGATATGAGATGTAAACCCTTCTTTGATTTGGAGGGGGGCAGTCTGATCCATACTCCTGGACGTGCATGCCAAAAAAGCACACCTCTGCTCCGTCAATCTCCTCAAAGGCAAACAGAGCTTTTGTTCTGTAGGGGAAGGACTCTGCCATCTCTCCACTATCAACAAACCTTTAGAGCAAACAGACCAGACTCAAAATGTTAAGGACAAAATATAACAAATGTGTAAGAATTACAAATAAAGAAAAAAGATTGCTCATACCTGGACTTCATGCCAGGTTTGACCTCCACCATCTTGTCAGAGACATGCACCACACGAATGGTGACCTCTCCGGATTCGGGGTGATTCTGCCTTTTGAGGTAGTCGTTCACTTTTGTCTCCAAAAAATTCCCCAATTTAGTCTGAGGAAGTCCTGTAAAAGGAAGAGAAGATTCAATGGGACATGCAAGGCTAAAAACACTCGTAGAATATTTACAAGACTTACTTTTGGCTGCATATTTGTTTTCTTTCCGTGTCTTATTAACCTTTTTAAGGCACTCATCACAAACAAAACTGTTGTAGAAAAGAAAAAAGAGCCTTACGTCAACATTGTTATATCAACAGGCCACCCTCAAGATATTCTTAAAAAGTTTTTATTGAAATGCTACTGAATCTGCATTCAACACTACACATTTGAGTTAAATGGACTCACCCTGTTGGCCAAATGGTTTCGTTATGCAAGACACAGATCTGGTGCATTTTTCGTCCACAATCCATACATTCTACAAACCTGGATGAGGAAAGTTTACAATAGAGATTTACAAAAGTGATTCAAAAAGTGCAATGTCTACACAGGAAAACATCTGCCATTTAACAAATCTATTACAGAGGTGTTTTTAAAAAATAACTTACAACTCTGGGTCAAGAGTGTCATTCTTCTTGCGTTGAAACTGGTCTTTGTTTATAGACCTACAAAAAGAATTAAGATTATTTCAGCAACTTAATACAAAAACAATACACCTTTTGATCAAACTTTAATCATATATTTGATGAGAAAACATGGTATCATGGTAATTGTAAAAGACCTACTACCAATAGAGTTTTGATGGTGTGTTTTGATGATGTGGGCTAGTACTTACGTCTGTGGCTGAGAGGGGTCGTCCCCCAGGGAAACACTTTCGCCCTGGATTTCGTTGAAACACTTTTCACAGAAGTGGTACCTGTCAGCAAGAAGCCCATATTTTGGTGAGCTACACCGTTGTCATCAGCACAGCCAATCACAAAGAGGGCGAGGAGAAGCAGTTGCCAATCAGGGCATGGCAGGCCGGGGGGGTGGGCACAGAAGTGGAGAGAGAGGGCAAGGAAGGTCGTCGCCAGGAGGCAGCAGCAGTCATGATGCAGATTTTTTTTGTGGGCAGGTATTTTGATTTTATGCATACATTTTCGGAGCAGATGATTGGTCACACCAAAGCAGGCCAATGCAGACATCACAAGCGTTAAAAAAGGAGGGAGAGAAG
Organism: Paratrypauchen microcephalus; assembly: GCA_036785185.1. Lineage (NCBI taxonomy): Eukaryota > Metazoa > Chordata > Actinopteri > Gobiiformes > Gobiidae > Paratrypauchen > Paratrypauchen microcephalus. The sequence continues at coordinate 484,564 of JAVJIX010000135.1, forward strand.
GGAGGGGAAGGGTCAAAATGAGAATACATAAAAAGCGTGAAATAAATTGTTACAGATTTGATCAAGACAATGAAGGCAAGTGAGAATGAAGGGACATAATGTACACAATAACCAACAGAGACAGAGAGCCAAGGCATGGCAAGGCAATATTAGCGTCATTCAGTGGTAAACAATACAACATTACAGGAACAGACAAGACTAAAGAGCTGTGGAGGAAGGAGCTGGTATTATTCTCAGGATATGAAAAGGTAAATAAGGATTAATAACCAAAACACTAAAGTAGCAAAGACCCATCAACCTTTTTCATCATTTATAAAAGAAGATAACAATTTAATCTGAAAGTGGATTTGCTAAAGGTTGTGCTGTACAGATTAATTTAAGGTCGCAGACAGTTCAATGACTGTATGTTCTCAAATTAAAGTGAGTAAACTTTAACAGTAGGTATAAAGACTTTTTCCCAATATCGACAGTCCTTACCTGTTCTGGTAGCTAAAGTAAGCAGCGTCACGTTGAATGGTGCATAATTGCTTTCCATAGCAGCATAGTGTTTGGGGAGAAAACTCAAACTGCAACAATAAATACAAATACCTTGTTAGTAGATGTAAAATACACTAAAGCTTTATCATAAAATATTTATAACTTGTCAAAAAGGAAAAAAGCAGTGTTTTTGTCTGCAATCTCTACAACTTTATGATTCAAGTGGGCAAGTGGGTAGGTGGCACTGCTCTGCTTGCGACATGGAGAAGGGCTCTGGTTGCATGTACTGCAACCTTCCCTTACCTCAAAGTCAAATTTCTCCCTTGTGGAGACTAGGGATGCAAATTATCGATTGACCTTATCGATTGACCTTATCGATCGACTTACGATTAACTGATAAGCGGCGTTTTTCACCTGAATTTTCGTGTTTCAATAGGGTCTTTAAAGGGATATGCCACCCCCAGGGCAAATTTGGGCATCTCCCCACAGTCCAGAGACTAAAATAAGTGGTGGAAAGCGTTTTCCTGCTCACCCAGCCATTGTCCGAGTCTGTCGCCACTGACCGCCGCGGTATCTGCAGCTCCTCCGCCTTAGACTGGAGTCTAACGTCGCCAGAGAAAGATTTCGGCCAAAAGGAATTAATTTGCTCGATGCGTTTCCCAATTACTTTATGTGTAGTGCGCATTCATATCGAGTGCAAATAAATGTGCAAATCAACACAGAGAGCTTGCCTTGGTCATTTTGGGTGGGAACTATTTTCCAGTGCGGAAGAATACAGTCGAATCACGCAGCACGCTGCCAGGGGAATCCCAGTTACGCACCGGGAAGGGAGTTCCCCTGTTGCACAACGTGGTGCGTGATTCGACTGTATTCTTCCGCACTGGAAAATAGTTTCCACCCAAAATGACCAAGGCAAGCTCTCCGTGTTGATTTGCACATTTATTTACACTCGATATGAATGCGCACTACACATAAAGTAATTGGGAAACGCATCGAGCAAATTAATTCCTTTTGGCCGAAATCTTTCTCTGGCGACGTTAGACTCCAGTCTAAGGCGGAGTAGCTGCAGATACCGCGGCGGTCAGTGGCGACAGGCTCGGACAATGGCTGGGGGAGCAGGAAAATGCTTTCCACCACTTATTTTAGTCTCTGGACTGTGGGGAGATGCCCAAATTTGACCTGGGGGTGGCATATCCCTTTAAGAATATAAGATATAGTATAACACTTGAGTCAAAAATATACCATAGTATTATTCTATTGTATATTCCTCAATTAATTATTCCTTAGTAAAAAGCAGACAAATGTATTGATGCTGAATAACAATAACAATAACAGTAATCCCTTGCTCTATCACGGTTCACTGTTTGCAGCCTCGCAGATTTTTTTTTTTTTTTTTTAATAGTGTAATTTTTTTTTTAATAGTGTAACATTGTGTTCTGCGTCCTGATTGGCTAAGAGACTAGGCCAGGACTAAACGTGGACTAAACCAGGTCTAGACCAGAACTAAACCAGGTCTAGACCAGGTCTAAACCTGGACTGGACCTGGACTAAACCAGGACTGGACCAGGTCTAGACCTGGACTAAACCGGGATTAAACCACCACGTGCCGCTCTTTGCTGGTTTCGTGCAGCTGGTTTGTGGCTCGGGCTGAGAGTACGCAGTCCGGGCGCCACAGATCGATTTCGTGCTCGCAGCCACGGTGTACGCGCGGCCTCGCGCCGGTGATGCACGTGTCACACACTTCTCCAAGGGGTTGGTGCGTGTCGCGTCCCGGGACATAGCAGTGCCGTTGAATGAGCGCGGTGCGCCCTGCCCAGGACTAGACCAGGTCTAAACCAGAATTGCAGCTCTTTGCCTTGTTTTGTGACCACGGGTGCGTGGATATGTAAGTTACATGATTTATAATTTCAAAAATATATATGGTTCTAGGTCCAGCTCTACTGTGAGTTGTATGGCAACATCCAGAGAGGAAAGGGTTACATGATGTAACGCTATGATCTTTCTCGCGAGTGGGTTCGCATCTCGTGTTCACATTCCAAAGTAGCACCTTCTAGCGATTAGTTACAATTAATGCATTTTGTTCAGCCAACGTCTTGATCGACAATTAATTGTAAGTCGATTAATTGTTGACATCCCTAGTGGAGACTAATAAAGAAACCTTGAACCGTGAAGTCAGTGGGACTCAAATTCTGTAGGCTATTATTGATGTATCAGCCAAAAGACCATGCCTAGCAGTACTGCCAAACCAAAACCACACTAAATGTGACAAATTCAGCAATTATTCAAAAGCTACCCTTATATATGAATTCTTCTGTTATCAACAACAGCAGCGTTTCCAGTTCTACAAACAAAAGGGTTCATCATTACCTTCCTCCCACAACAGTATCCAAGACCCTGCATGACAGGATCTATCTCCATCTCAAACACTTCAGCAAGCTTGGAGCAGTACTTGTAAACACGGGATGTCTTGCGGTTATAAAGCCAAGCATTATTGAACATCAGCCAGATATCCTCCACATATTGCCATGGCTCTTGGTATTGTCCTGTATCCAGCTTCCGCTTGATAGTCGACAAGTCCATAGGGTTCTTCACTATGTCAAAGTAGTCCTTTTGCGAAAGGGTCCCAAGGCAAATGGTCAGTGGGAAGAAAAAGTAAGGTCGTCATCGTGAAGGCATTGTGAAGGAGTCGCAGGCAACCGGGCAGGACCAGAGGGAGAGAAGAGGGTGCAGGGAGGACAATGATGTTGAGCACTGCAGAAAAGAGGTTCACGTGCAAACAGAAAGACATGACAACTTCTGCCCTTCAGCTCCGTGTTTTGCACCCAACATGTGAAGCAAATTACACATTCATAGAATGTAATGATGCCTGATCCTTGTAATCACAGAATTATGGTTTGTGTGGTTGATAATGAATTCCTGAATTGGACATGAAGCTCTGAAAGGCTGCAAGAGCTGTTCAGAGACAATGAGGGTGCAAAACTAAGAAAAACAGGGCGATGGCAACAAGCAAACCAAAGTGAACTGTTAAGCAGTCCATCATCAATATAGCAGCTCTAAGCTAACCATGGTGAGGTGGAGAAATATACCGTACATTTAATAATTTATTAAATTTCATTTGATCAGGAGCAATGCACCAAAATATTTACTTTATAAAAAGAAAATATTTCATGTGCCAGGTTTTAGCAAAAATGCAGTTTTTTTCCATCCACAGTCTCAGATTCATGTTAAAATAAATGTAATGGGTAAAAAAGGCCTGTCTGTCTCCATATCACGAGAGCAAGAGGGATTACATTGCATTTAACTATACATAATCAATAAGGTTTTAGCATGTGAAATAAAAAGGGTTTAGTACTTGCTGAATATTGCCCCACCTCAACACACAGCCATTTAAGCAAACACACTACTACTAGCATTACTGCTAATACCAAGACTGACGAGAATAAAGCGCTAACAAAATGCAAATAATAGTAATGATGGAAACTAAGCAAGATGAAGTGAAAAATAAAAGCAAGACTGGTGAACATAGGGCACGCAGTATGCAAAGTACAGATACCATATCAACAAATATAATTATAGTTATTTTAAGATGATTAAATGTTCAAGGTCATTGCTTTAATTTTCCAAACTGGCATTAAGCTTAAGAAATGACAACAATGATTGCATTTCTTAGCTTAGAACATGCAGTAAATTAATAAACACAGCACCTGACACCAGACATAAACAAATGTTTAACTATAACTATGGATAAATTATAGTATTAAAGAAGAAAATGGCAGCCAGTGCAATCCCTTACCAGGTTAGTTTTGTTACTAGTTCGAATACGTACGGGTATTCCCAGTAACTGGGGGTCCACCGGCTGACGAAAGGGCAGGGACTCAGGGTCCTGCCGGTACAGAGCCTCAAGAGTGGGCATCAGAGCCTGACGCAACTCTTCTGGCTTAAAAACTGCCAAGACAAAACACAAGTTTAGACTATTTTGTAGATGTCCTCATTTCTTGATGGTGAAATAGCAAAAGATGAACTCTAACTTGAGGGGAAATGCACCAGCTTGAATATTCACAAGGTTAAGTGATTCCAAACTCAGCATTTCTGACCACAACAATTTCCCTAGAGCCAAGACTTCATGCAAAATTATTTAACCATTGCAAGTTTCCCCAAAAAGACTTTACCTTTCTTTTTGCTTTGCGCGCTGGCTGGGGAGCTACTGGTGGCCATTGACCCTGAACATTCCTCTTCCTGTTTTGGCTCCTTCTTAATATCTGGCTTCTTGTCTTCACTTTCTGCTCCCGTGGAAGACTCAGATGAAGTCGTTTCCATTGACTCATCTTTACATTCATCTCCAGATGCCTTCTCTTTATTCATCTACAAGACAGAGGTATATTTATAAACAGATTTTTTAAAAAAACAACAACCATTAACTTAACACCAACTACACAGCTTTTAATGAACATTATACATGATTTTCTGTATTTAACAACATAATAATGGTGGTTTAATGCTCTGTTGTGTGAACAGATATTGGGCCTTGATCTCCTATTCCAGTAGTCTGGCTCTAAAAGGTTTTTTTTTTTTTAATTATTCAAAACAATCACAATATTGTCTAGAGCTACAGAAAGTTTGATAAATTCATCACTAAATTCTGTTTAAAATGATAAAAATAATATCCCATTAGGTCTGTAAAAACCTTTAATATGTGAAGAATCCCTCAGTCGTCCAGGTAGAATCCATGATAAAAGGAGAAATTAAATTTCGTCAGTTCTGACGAAGCAGCGCAGATGAGCTGCAAAAGGTTTGACCAAATAAACTTTGTCCAGTTGACAAATTGAATTTCTCCTTTTATCATCCTTTAATAAATAATTCTTACATCTGGTTTCTCTTCTATTTTCACATCAGGCTGTCCTTTGTCCGTGTCCATTTTGTCCTCGTCTTCAGTTTCCGCTTCTTCCTTGTCTGGATCTTCCTTTTTGGAAACTTCCAACTTAGCATCTTCATGGTTGGGGCCTTGGTTGTCTGTGGTAGGAGGCTGAGTGTATGATTCAGTGTTGACGCCATCTAAAGTGGTTGAGGATTCTTGATCTTCTGTGGTCTGCGCAGCCTTAGGTGAAAGCTTCAGGGAATAAGAACAATATCGGTATACTTTAAAAAGTGAGTTGGTTTTTTGGCAAACATACTTACAGGGGTTTTGGGTGGTTGCAAAGAGACTAGAGCATTCTCTGTTGGTGCTGCAGCTGTCAGACTGTCCTGGAGGCTGGGTGTTGGTGGAGCCATACCTCCCAGTAGCTGTGGCTGAGAGGTTTTGTCAGTATTCAATCCTTGTTCTGATGTAGACTGTAAAGCTTGCTGCAGCTGCTGTGTTTGAGACATCTGAGGTGTGTGAGGGGAGTGAGGCGTGGGTGTCTGAGAGCCAGGCAACATCGGGGGAGTTTGATGAGGCTGAGGCGTTAGGCTTTGTGCTGGTGAGGGCGAGTTAGTGGACATGGCTGCACAGTGAAGGTTGGCATTGGCCTGGTTTGGAGTAGACAATGGAGGAAGGTTGGGCTGAGGCACACCGTTGTTAACACCAGCAGACGCCAAGGGGCAAGGGGGAGAAGGTTGTGCTACAGGGCTGCTGGCAGGGAGTGAAGGTGTTGTTGACATTTGGTTTTGCTGAGATGAAACATTAGAAAATAGAAAAAGTCATAAACAAAAACTTGTCAATAAACTACTCACTACATCCAATTATTGTTACCATTGACAATTGCACCCCAGACTGGTTCAATCCAGCCGAACCAAGGCCTGGACTTGACCCAGGGAACTGAGGTGAAGAGAGGTACTGGCTTTGTAACTGTGTGGTATTGGGCTGCCCCATTCTGATTTGTGACATGCTCATCTGTAAAATTCAATATTTATTCATTAGTAACGGAATTAAGGAATTGCGTATTAGGGATTATTGTGTGCGTGTGTGTGTCTGTGTACCTGGTTCATTGGCGGCGTATGAGAAAGTGGAGGCGTAGACCTTTGACCCATTGTTTGCATCCCCATTTGACCGAATTGGTTCATTGCTAGAGAGAGATTTTTTTAATTTTATTTTATGCTACATATTTGTAAATGTGCACATAAAACTGTACATGGTGTATTAATTATGTACCTGCTGGGTTTTGCATTCTATTTATAATCTGATTGGGTCCAGTTGGTCTGACCATAGAATGATCGGCATGCGGACCATCTGAGGAAAAAGAGATAAAAATAAATAAAATTGTGTTTATACATGAAGATGAAGAAAAGCAATGTTTCCTTACTTGGAGATTGTCCCTGAGCCATGGATGCATGGCCCATGTTTGGAGGACCCTGTGGCATCCCTGGCTGACCAGGCACCATGCCCTGTTTCTGAAGTCGTGTCCGTCTCTTTTCTTCAAGTTCCTTTTGAATCTTATAAATCTTCTCTGCCAGAAGGTGATAGTACTCAGCCTGAGTTCAGGGAGAAACATGATTTTAACTCAAGGTATATAGTTGAGTTACATGTTCACATGGTTTTTTGTTGTTGTTGTTGTTGTTTTTTTGATAAACAGAAGACAAGACAGAAGATCAAATATATGAAGATATATGAAATAAAGTTAAATAAGTTATTTAACTTTTTTCTTTACTAGATAATTCCATATATCTTTGTGGTCTTCTGTAAGTATTTAAAATGTAGAAAGAAGTAAAAAAAAAAAAAAAAAGCACTCAATGAGACACGTGTAAACCTTACCCTTGTGTTTGCAGATTCATACATATCCCCTTCAACTTTACGAGCATAAGCCACTAAATTTTCCATTCTGCGGTCCTTCAATGCAGCCGGATCAGGGGTGGGGAAGATAGCTTGCACACTGCTCCCAAAACAATGCACAAAGCAGAGGTTACACATACAACACTCAAATTCTTCATATAAATGGGAAATATTTTAGAAGACAGACTTACAGCTTATGCACAAGATGATTGCGAAGATCTTGGGTGATGTCTTCATGCCAAGACTTGCTTACACTGGTTGAAGATGAGTTAGCTGCTGTTGGCATTGAACCCAGGTTTCCCACACCATCGTTCATTAAACTAAAAGAAATCCTTTTTTAGACTTTACATTTATTTTAGTGTGATAAAAGACATTTTAGTGTGATAAAAGACAAAGCCCTACCTTTGTGCAATCAGACTATTTTGCAACATGTTGTTTGGTAAGACACTGGCCTGTTGTATTGGATTCGACTGTTGTAGCCCCATACCCCCATTCACTCCAGCCGAGTTTCCTCCTGAATCATAAAACTTACATTTAAGATCTAAAATTCAATAGTGTAATGTGTCAACATCATTTGAACTTCTGCTTAACTCACCCATTGAATTCAGAGGTCTTATCCCAGGCTGGCTCTGCGGCCCCTGGTTTGGCATGTTAGCTTGTGGAATCTGTTGTGGCATCTGATTGCCCTGGTACGGGAGACCAAGGGCAGCATAAGCTCGCTCAATGGAACTGGGGTCTATTTGGCTAGTAGGGTTGATGTTTGGAGAGCTTGCCTGTCCACCTTGGACAACTGGACCTAAGGAGTTCACCAAACTCACCCCAGCACCGTTAAGGGCAGCTGTAAAGATTTTTAAATATAAAAAGTTAGAAATGGGCAAAACATAATCTTTTACTGTATATATCAAAATCACTTGTGAAAATGCCAAATACTCACACTGTTGATTCCGTTTATCACCAGCATTTTTCAGTGGAAGGCACACAGGACAGTCATGGCGAGTGCAATTCTTCCAGTGAGAGATAATCTGTCTGGATGAGGCACAGTGGGCCACTAGCAGAAGAGAGAAAATGGAACGATGTACCTTTAATGCATGTCATTATGGCAGATTTTTGTCTTTCTTTAACTATTATTTGATGATGTCATTTTACATCAGTTAAGCGTCAGTTTGCGGAAAAAAAAGAAAGAAAAGTAAAAAAATACAGGATGCAGCGCAAAGTTAAAAAACAGAATACTTCTACCTATGTCATCCAGAAAATTCCATCCAAACTGCAGAGACAAATTGCATTCAAGGAAGGCAGATTAAACCTTCATTTGACAAAATAAAACTGTTGTTGCTTATTTTATTAGTATAATCATAACAATAACAACAGGAAGCCAAATTAATAAATGTCACCTAAGAGAAAAACATATGATAATGATATGTTTTAGTAAAATGAGCAGTCTCAAGGCCAATGCACACCAGGACGTTTTGATGCGTAGCAAAATTGCTGGCACCTCGATTGGGGTTTGTTGAATCGTGACGCGGTGCTGCGTCTCAAAACACATATATTTTGCAATTTTGTGGTGAGGAGAGGCACGAGAGCTACAACAGAGGCAGGGAAAGCCCCAGTGTTTAGCTCAGTAGAACACCGGGTCCTCTCCTGCTGCTCTCTGTGTGGGGAAATACTCGCTAAACTCACTAACTTCCTATGCCAGTGTTTCCCAACCTTTTTTGTCTTGTGTACCCCCTGAGACTTTGTCATACCTCGAGTACCCCCTCACTCATACGTGTTGATAATTCTCCAAAAGTAGAACGTCACACAACAGATTATTAAATGAAAATCATTTTATTTCATCTCCTTAATTTGAAAATTTTATTCTCAGGCATTTTCTCTCTTTTCTTTAACTCAAATTTACTCAAATTAGAATTAAAAAATTCAAAAAAATCTCCCCCTGCACCTGGCAGCGACACTGCCAAGTACCCCCTGCAGTGTGCTCACGTACCCATAGGGGTACTTGTACCCCTGGTTGGGAAACACTGTCCTATGCTCTCACAGCCTTTCACCGTGTCTCTCATTGTATAAGTAATCTGCAGATGAAATTAATTTAAAAACTGCAGGAATTGTGTTAAAGTCTTTTTAAAGCCCTGACGCGTGGCTGTCAGTGTATGTTGACGTGTGGAGTCAAATGATGCGCTGCAGAGCATGCGCTTTGGTGTGATTTATTTAAGGCCATTGGCCTTAACTGGTCATATGAACTTTAAATCCATTTTCACTTGTGCTACATCCATATCATCTCTCCTGCATCTCATTGCAAAACTTGCCACCGAATGCAGCAATTTGATTGGCTGAAAAGCAAAACCCCTTTTCACCAATATGACCTTGGTAACTAAACATTGATATTACAGTATTCTTAAGCTTCACGCATAACTTCATGCACAACATCAAGTCTAATACTTACCCTGGCAAGACTTGCCCGCCTGGCAATGGGTCATGTGGTTCAACACATTCTTCATGGTGCGACAGTGGGGTAAGTTACAATGCCGTACTTCTCCATTGGCTTGTTCCCTTCTCTGGCACTTGTGCGCATGAAGTAAAAGGACCAATTGCTGTTGTATTAGTTTTCGCTTCTCAGGGTCTGCTGTGGGGGCTCCAACACCAGGGCCTGAACCTCCTGCACCAAGACCAACCTGTAGGCCTCCTGCCCCAATAGGAATACCTCCAACTGTGGCAGACTGCTGATGGGAGACCTGCAACCAGCAAGAGCAAGATCATCAGCTTGTTTCATGCCTCTATTAACAGTTCATAAAATAGCATGCATGAATACAATAAATACATTTTCTGTTTTACAGAAATACAGCAAAAATAAATTAAGACACAAAACACATGAAAGGCATTCCTATGCTCCGCTGTTATTTAAATATCTAGAAATAAAAAAAATATACACGTCAACACAATCACAATACTCCACAAAATGTGAAATGTCCTTTCATCATATTTATGCCTCCATGGTTATGAGACTGATAATTATTTGAGCAGTTGACTAGTCGTTGGACATTTCCTTTGTTAAGTGAAAATAAAGTTATTCAGCAGAAACAATTAATAATAATAACAACAATTAATAATAATAATAATAAATATAGCTGCAAGCAGCGATGTGGGGCCAAGCACTGAAGGTGCATGTAGGCCTCAGCATGTATTATCGTTTTGTCATGATAGCCAATCAAACGCTACGTTATAAGAAGAAAAGTTCTAACAGGGTCTGACAGGGTCTAACAGAGTCTGACAGGGTCTATCAGAGTCTGACAGGGTCTATCAGAGTCTGACAGGGTCTATCAGAGTCTGACAGGGTCTATCAGAGTCTGACAGGGTCTATCAGAGTCTGACAGGGTCTATCAGAGTCTGACAGGGTCTAACAGGGTTTAACAGGGTCTGACAGGGTCTAACAGAGTCTGACAGGGGGTCTAACAGGGTCTAACAGGGTCTGTTAGCCAGGCTTCCCAGGCTCCCAGGCTTCCTATGAAGGGTTCCCGAGATATGAGCTCACTTCGGCTAGATCAAAGACACATCAAAGACAGATGAAAGGTACATTTCTGCGTGAAAATTCCTGCAAATTTGACCAGCTGGTGGCACTAGACGGTTGGGGGTGGGGGCTTATAAATTGCTGTGGGTAATGAGGTGACTGGCTGGAATGTGCATGCAAAATTTCACAACTTTTTACCAGACGATTCTAGGGGTTGCCATAGACTCCCATGGGTAGAAGAATAATGTATAAGAATCAGTAGAAACACTATGGTGCCTCGCACCTTCGGTGCTTGGCCCCAATAATAATAATATAGATTGATTACAAGGTATTTTTAAATACAAATCTCAAAACACATATACTCTGGTCTCAGTCTGAAAATAGCATGTGTTAAGAGACTATTTAAAGTAGTAGATTAGTCACAGTCATTTAAATTCATCATAGCAACTCAAGTGCAGCATTAAATAGAAATTATAATTCTAATCAATAAAACTGCTAAATTTCACAATATCTCAAGCCAAAGAGAGCTTCAAGTACATTAGACTTATAATTAGCACTTCTACTTCGACAGCAGCTGTTCTGTGTAATCTAGCCAAAATACTGCCCATTTGCAAAGGCAATACAAACAAAAGAAGGTAAACTGTTAAACCAAGTAAATAAATCCTACCATCCCAGGCATGCCTACTCCTACCGGCTTTTTGTCGATAAACTGTACAGGCATATTGTTGGGCAGTCCTGTCTTGGCCTGAAGCTGTGAACTCAGTCCTGCCCCAGCCAGGCCTTGGCCCGCTGACTGGCCATACGGCCCACCATAGGGGCCAGCATTGGTCATCATATTCATCTGTGCAATGGATAATGAAAGAAATAGATTACACATTACTGTTAAATAAATACAAGAAAAAACAAAACACAATTTCATAATTTATCTTATATTACAATGATTTAAGACAAAAATTATTCATAGCATTAAAGTTATTCTACAGACCGGGGTTTAGGCTGAAGTTTTAACGCCTATTTTGCCTAACCCTATTAACATATAGAATGATACAAGACGACTATCTACAGAACTATTTACTATACTATAAACTATTTACAGAAAAAAAAACAACTTTTTTTTTTAATAAGTGCAGGAAAAAATACCTACTTAATTCTTTTGGTATACAGTGGTCCCTCGCTCTGTCGCGGTTCACTGTTCGCGGCCTCGCGAACTAGCGTAACTTTTTTTTATAGTGTAACATTGTGTTCTGCGTCCTGATTGCCCAAGAGACTGTAGACCTTTGCCGATTGATAGATGGGGGATGCAGGGGGGACCGGGACTAGACCAGGACTAGACCACGACTAAACGTAGACTAAACCAGGTCTAGACCAGGTCTAAACCTGGACTGGTCCTGGACTAAACCTGGACTGGATCAGGTCTAAACCAGGATTAAATCACCCCGTGCAACTCTTTGCTGGTTTCGTGCAGCTCTTGCGTTTGTTTGTGCGTGTTCACTTTGTGGCTCGGGCTGCGGGGACGCGGTCCTGAGGGAGAGGCATGGTCCGGGCGCAGCGGTTCGATCTCGTGCTAGCAGCCCTGGCCTTGCGCCGGCCGTGCTGCCCTGTCACAGATTTGACCACGATGAGGGGTGCACATGTCGCGCACTTCTCCAAGGGGTTGGTGCACGTCGCGTCCCGGGACGTGGCAGTGCCGTTGATGCTTCCTGCGGATCCAGTGACTCATGTCTCCGCCCCCCTCGCGCATCTGGCGGGGCTCCCGGTGGAGCCCCCACGCTTCACTATTAATACATTTTGTTGAAAATCTACGAAAGTTTGAGTGTATCAGGGCTCTCAAGTTTTGAGCGGGGTCGTGCGTGAGACTGCGTAATTTCCGAGGAGCGGGGGGGGGGGGGTGAACAATTTTTCCCGAGGAAAATTGCGTGAGAAATGCCGTGTGAGCGTGTGAACGCGTCGAATTGTCTCTCTCAATGCGTGAGACTTGAGAGTAGGGTGACTACTGGCATGAAACAGGAAAGGAGGACACTTGTGTCCAAAAAGGAGGACAAAAGCCCTAAAGTGAGGACACCATGTGAAATGCAGAACTAGTAGTTCTGCATTTCACTTTTAAGAGGTAAGATCTCGCTACCTGGATTTGTGTAATTCACACAAAATCCCCAAAATATTATTTGCAATTATGAAAGCCGTAATGTAAATATTGTAACGTATTTTAACTGTCTACATTGAGAGGAAACGTAAGCGAAACCTGTTACGCATGGCACTAAAGAAAACTAAATTTTAAGGGACAGTAATAAGGCGATGAAGATGGAAGAAGGAGCCAAGTTGCACCTCAAAGAGTGGCTGATAGCGCAGATAGAGAGCGGACAACACGAGGGGCTGACGGGCTGTATCAGTTGCGCGTGGCGCGCATCGCAAATGTTTGCATACGACACATCGCAGAGTAGCAAGTGTAAATAATGGGTGGGGATTTTATGATGACGATTTATGCAAGGATGGCCGATGAGGGTCCGAAAGGAGGACAAAATGTAAAAAAGGAGGACATGTGACAGACGGCCGGACAGACAGCTCTAAAACCGGACTGTCCGGACGAATGGTCACCCTACTTGAGAGCCCTGCTGTAATTGTTTGTCTAAAGAGCAAACTTAAACTACAAAGCAACTAATGAGAGTTATATAAATGAAGTTATTACCTGATGGTTCTCAGTTTGTTCATCATCACCGCAGTGTGCGTTTAGCAGCTGGAATTACACTCTACAGTCTGCCCAACAACAGAACAATCTATTTTCTGATTGGCTGATTTTTTTCCGGGGAGCGGGACAGGGAGGAGGGGGAGAGAACGCGCGGTGCCTGCATAAACTAAGCCACACAGACCGATTTTCTGGGCACAAAAAAAAAAAAATCAGCGTGAGAAATGCCATGTGTGGCGTGTGAGCGTGTGAACACGTCGAATTGCGTGTGTCACACTCTCAATGTGTGAGACTTGAGAGCCCCGAGTGTATAAACGAGAGAAATGTGAGAAAATGTTAATTCCAGTGTTTTAAGACATTTACAGCCTTAAAACATGTATAATAATTGTAAAATATAAAGTTGTCCTACTTCGCGGATTTCACTGATTACGGGTTATTTCTAGAACCTAACCCCCACGATAAACGAGGGACCACTGTACACATATATACATACAGATACACACAATCCCATACACGTCGATGTTCATGCACGCACACATCCATTAGGTAGGTTACATGATTTGCTGCATTTCTCTACATTTCCCTGGTTTTATGTAAATTGTTTTAGTTTTTTTTTACTGTAATTGGAACAATCTACAAAAATAAATAAACAAATCTATTATGATGAAACTGTAACTGGTCAAAGCCATCAGTCAGTCCTTCACTGAGCATTACAGAAGTGGACCAATAGGAGGGTGGGGCAAAGTTTGAGTATAGAGCTGTAATAAAAGTTTAAAAAATGAGCAAGCCAGTGTGGGTCCTTGGGCAAGACCCTTCACGGTACTGCCCCCCGGGCGCCGAAAAGATGGCTGCCCACTGCTCCTGAAAAGGATGGGTTAAATGCAGAAGTAACATTTCTCCTGTGTGTCACTGTGTGTCACTGTGTGTGAGATCAATAAAGGCTTAATCTTAATCTTAAATGATAGATGTCCAAGATGTGAACAAACATAATCTTCATAATTGTAATAGACCACCATATTCTATACTGAACATTATGTGGATGTGACCTACAGCACTTTGAACGCAAGACAAATTTCCCTCCGGGGACAACAAAGTTGAAACCTGAACCAGAAACTGGATATTTAAAAATCAGCATTTATACAATTTTCCAGCTGTCAGACATTTTAATAATGATTGTGATTGTTAGTCACAACTATTTTGATCGTGATAATCATGCCACAAAATTTCAATAAGTTCAAGATTGCCGTTTGCTACTTTCTTCTTGTAGTTTTTATTTTTTGAACCCAAAAGGATCACTAATCTTGCATGTGCGCATCATATCCATGATTAGAAGAGGGAGACATTCATCTATATTTGGATAATATAGTAATTGTTGTTTTGGAGATATACAAAATTAGAATATAATTTTATTGTCTATAATAACTTTTTTAAAATACTGCAAAAAGTTTGCATAGCCTTTTACAAACAGAAAGGATGCAGTGTACAAGATGATAATTTATCACTTTTGTTGCCTGCAATTGTCAAATTTAGGCACATTTCCCATACTTTTTTAATTTACTATAATTTAGTTCCCTTTACCATTTTACTCCATAACATAACCAAAGCAGAAGGTACTGCATGTGTAACATTTGTCTGAAATGATGTACAGAAATACAGTACATTAAAAGGGCCCATATTAGGCTATTTTCTGATATTTTTTTATAATGCCAATTCCTCATCACAAACATACAGTACCTACAGTTGTGTTTTGTTTCATTCACACATGTTTAACACACAAATCCTGCATATTAAGGCTGAGTTGTTCTCCCAAACACAAAACACTGTGTTCCACCTTGTTATGTCACATGGTGATACAGAATGTGCTCCACTGTGTTTTTTAACTCCATACACCTTCATCAAAATCATTTGGAAAATTTCAGCCCTGAAATTGGTGGTTTTCAGACTCTAGAATGTAGAATGTTTATGCCATACAGATTGGGGGCAAGAGACAGTTTTCCCTATTGATTCCCCTATTGATTACACTGCATTAAATATCACTGGCCTAAAAAAAAACAGCAGTTGCCAATCTCTACTGAACAAGAATTAAATGGTATCTTAAAACTACAGCTTCATGACATCACAAGGTGGAACAGAGCATTTTGAACTAATAATAAACACGTGTGAATGAAACAAAACACAACTTCACATACATTTTTGAGGAGGTAGCAATGTTCTAACATGGCTTAAAGGTCACAGGAATAAATTTTGCATGATATAGAACCTTTAAAGACATGAAAGAAATTATCTGTAACAAAGGATGCAGATTGTACTCACCTTTTTCAGTGCTTCAGGTTGCTGTGGTCGGATTCCTGATTGAGACACGTTGCTCATTTGCTGTCCCCCTTGCTGCAGTTGAAGGGTTTCAGCTAACAGATTACCATTACTACCCATACCAGCAGGGCCCATGTAGCTCATCCGTGGTGACCCATTCATCAGATGTCCCCCCATCAATCCTTGCTGTTGCTGCTGTACAGCATGGACCTTTTGTGTTCCCATCATGGCAGGTCTATTATGAGCTCCCATACCACCACCCACGTTAACCTGCTGCATTAGTCCTGGCTGCTGCTGGGCATGAGATCCTACTGAGGAGACACCAACTCCTCCCATACCCAAGGAAGTTCCTGGTCCTATGCTGTTGGGTGCAGCACCACTCTGCTGTGCTGACACACCAGTGCGCAACAGTTCAGAGAGTTGCTTGTGTTTAGTGGCAGTCTCCTGGCCTCCAACAAGACCAAGTCCAGTTCCATGCCCCCCAAGGCTGTTATGAAGCTGGATGGAGTCTCCGCCATTGGTTATTCCCAGATCTGAGGAGTTGATCAGCTCATCTGGGAGGTCATGCTCCAGGTCAGAGGGTGAGCCAAAATCTAATTAGGAAGGACAAAAAGTGGTTTTAAGGAAAATGACTACTTGCAAACATGGTTAAAGAAATAGCAGCTTTTAAGCTCTTTAATCCTGAACCTCTCTCCTGGGCATAGGTTTGTGGTTTGATGGGATGCCAGACATGAGGAGGAAACGTGGCAAGGTCCAAGTGAAAAGCCACAGAGTAGTATGTAAACATACTACAGCACCAGGTAGGATGTTTGCACTGGATCTGTGGTTGGTGAGGCAGAAGTCCTGGGAAGGTAACTTATCTTGAGATAACCACATTATATCTACATTTAAGATGTATAATTAAGATGTATAATTTATTTGTTTTCAGAAAAAATGTTTAATAATACAAGCCAATTTATGACATCTTTAAAATATGATAATTGTGGAACAGGTTTTTGCAGTGCCTTAATTGTATAAATCAATATATTAGAATAACTTAAGAGACCAAGCTGTGTGCTTATCATAGGCTTTAAGTCTACTGCAAAAGCAATTTGTTGATGTAGGAAGCAGACAATGGACGGTGGACAAGAATGGGCTTTGTCGATGATAATACTAAAAGACGGACATGTGTTTATAAAGTAGCAGTACAGCCTTTTGGAAATGTCACACTGTCCTTTAATTTTCAATGCGATTTCCATCATTCAAAGTACCACAGCGCATCTTCTGCTGAACGTGGCTTTGCGCAACTTTATCCTAGTGTCGAACAATGGCCAATGAAACACAATGGTGCCTTAACCAAGTGCGTCTTTACTGCTAACATTAAGGGCACAACGCACATGATGCCACATGCTTTATAAATAAACTTTATGCATATTTTAGTACATAAGAATATAAGCTCTATGACAACTTGCATTAGTCAAATATTTGTCTTTGCTAGCCATTCAGTACACAGCTAAGCCGGTGGAGGGGATACCTTATGTGCAGCTAGTTAGCGCTAGCTCAATTCCCGTTACTTTCCCCTAAATGTTTTTAGACATACAGTTTACATGGTTTTGTTGACTATAGCTTCAGACAATCTGGGAATGACTGCATTCCTTTTCTTTGTGTGGTGAAATGACTACCGGGGTGTCTAAATAACTTGAAGAAAACTGGGGTCACTCGATTCTTCCATTGTTTGGAGATTGATCTTTTACTCGGAAGCTAGTTAGCCTCTCGATGCTAACACATCAAAACATCACAGCTCCAAGCGAATACACAAACCGCAAGTTATGACATTTCCACAGTACCATAACTCTGGTATACTGCAGAATGCTGAATCGCGTAATCAACATCTTAATAGTTTCAAAACTGTGTTAAACAAACTTTCTTAATAACTCTACAACCTCGTAGGGGGACGGTAAATTAGCGCACCTATTTCAGTTTTATGTTTTATCACCTCAGAAGTAAAGCATGCCGCATATTTACCATTTCCATCACTGGTCGACAGCGATAGAGCTGGAGAAGACAGCTTTGGCCTCTTGGCTGAAGGCGGACCCGACTCCAAGACATTATCGGCCATATTTTACGAATTAAAATTAGTGATGATCTTTTCTGGGGACTCGATTCCCCCTTAAGCGCGTCTCCTTTTCCTTTCTGAGATGTTGTGATCATTCCCCCACCGCTTGGGGGACGGTAGGGGAGCAGACAGCAGCGGTAACCTCTGTCTCACAGCCTCTCGGTTTATTCTTCTGCAGATATCACCCCCTCCCAGTTGCAGATTTTGTTTCTTCGCAGATTTTAACAAGAGGAGGTGGGAAGGTGGAGCGAGCGGCCCTCTATCAACCTCATGTAGCCTCTTGTGCGACGCTCAAACTGTCCCAACACCAGTCAGCCAAAGCGCACAAACTTGTACCCGACATACTCCAAATCTTATAGGTTTGAACAGCATCAGTGCACAACTTTTTTACACCAAAAAACCCCGAACGGGAATATGCATATTTTGTAGAACTTATTGCGTCCACAACTTTCTCACACCATTATGCATTGCAGGATACCCTCATGCATAAAACGGTGGAAATACTGTTTAATTGCGCGTGTTTGGCCATGCGGTAATTCACTTAGAACAAATAGTCTCTTCTCTTTTGCCGTTGTTGTTGCAGCCTTTTGTGGGTACTCTTTAGCGATCAGCAAAAGTATTTGGTAAAGTCACAGTGGAATCGATGCAGTTTTCAGCTAGATTCTTGTTTGAGAGTATGATTATGAAGAAGATTCACAGCGTCAATAGCCAATAAGTCAAAATTATCCAATTAGTGTGTTTGTCGAAGCATAGGGAAAAAAACAGGGAAAAAAAATGCACCTCTGAGGTTTTGGCAGTTCATTGACTATATAGGCTAGAGAACATTTATCAAAAGCTAGACCAACGAAGTCTTGATTAAAAAAAAGGGGAAAAAAATACTTGCGTCCCATGTTTCGGTGTATCAACATGGGACAGAAAAATCCGTGAGTCCTAGTGATGGAGTGCAGTGCACCCTTTCGCGTCGATCCGGACAGTTTTCCTTATACGCGCTTTTCTTTCCACCTTTCCCTTCTGCCCAGAAGCAATTTATTTACACAATTTTCTCTGCGGGCTCTTTGCGTCCTCCTCTTCAGACACATAATGATCTTTCATGTTGATCTATCCCACTTATCGCAGGGTTTCCTTCGTAGTGTATGTAGCCCTCTTCCGCCTCTCCTCTCCGTCTGCGCAAACACCCCTTGCTAGGATGTTTTGTTTTTTTGTTTTTTGTTTGTTTTGAGTAATTTCCTTTTCATGCATACAGGCATCTACATATAAACAGATAACGCATCGGACCATTCCCTTCCACGCCGGTCTTGTCTTTCTTTGGTGGCATTTAAAAGTGCGGACAGTCTCTCATCCTCTGGAGGTGCCCGGAGCGGCGGCTCTGCGTTCACCGGAGTCGCTCCTGCTTTCGGTTATCTCTCCCGTTTTTGTCGGTCTGTCCGCACAAACAAAATGGCGTCTTGTTGTTTCTACTCCTGACGGGGGAGGGTTGGAGGTACAGCAACATTAGGCGTGAAGGGGGAGGAGAAAAGGGTAAGATAGGGGAGATTGTCTTCGTAGGTGTTGCTGGTTCAGTCTGTAGGTGCGTGCCACACATGGATGGTGCCACTCCACAGGCCCAGAATAAGGGTTAACTTTTATGTCATTCTGTCAAACACCAGTGGTAATCATGTGAAAGCAGCCTCTTGTTTCAGTTCTTGACCCTGGCTTTAAGGTTACCTTTTAAAATATTGCATCATTGCAACTGCAAGTAATGCTGGTTAAGCCGATATATATAGGCTATAATCTAATTGGAAAAGCAAAGCGACTTAATTATAACAAATAAATACAAAAGCACAACCCTCTACTTTTGTGCATTTATGGGACAACTAAATTGCCATTGCAAACCTTTCCAATGAAAAAATAAAACCTGTGAATGATTAAAGATATATTTAATAAGAAAAACCCAAAAGATTAAGATGAATGCATGATAAATTGCACATCGGGTCATTGCCATATTAATAAAATATATATTTTATTGTATATACACTCAGTATTATACAGTCACGGTACACAAGGGCTACATAATCTCTTAAAAGGCAGACTATGTAACTTTACTGATGGAGTCTCCCCAACCTCCTTGAGTAGTAATTGCTTTGCCTGGCATTACACTTGTCCATCTCCATGGTGACAAGCAGGCAGAGGCACCAGGCCAATAAGAACGTGTTTTTGAGAAATAAAAACACCCGCAGTGAAATAAATCCTAAATAAATGTTAAATACTGTGATGTATGTGGAAGATTCCAGGCCCTGTCCATGGGAACAGAAAAATTTGCACAGTCCACCTTTACTGTCTCCTAAATTTAAGACAATTGTCTGGTACTCGTTAATCAGCTTGCAATTTATTACATTGCACTACATTGTTTTATATCAAATGTGTGTGCCACTTCTATTAGCAGTATACATTCACAGAAACATCCATGATGCTAAGGGCAGCACTCTAAACAGATGACCATTTGGCGCACATCATTGTCCTATCTTTGGGCACAGGTGTGCTCTACCTCAGCAATGGTCTTTGGTGCCCCAGAGGACAAGATGAGAGGGCCTCCACTGTTTTGAATCACAACATCATCCTCAATCCTTATGCCCAAGCCTCGAAACTGCTGTGGGGCCTCATCATTGTCCTCGCAGATGTACAAACCTAGCATGAAAGAAAGTAGAAACTTAGGGACATGATTAAAATGGAAAAAAGGGGGAATGTGTTTTGGGACATTAGTAATTATACCTGGTTCAATGGTGACAGCCATGCCTGGCTGCAAAGGCTGAGAGCGAGACAGTTCAGGGGTGTCATGCACATCCATTCCTAAATAATGTCCAACATGATGTGGACAATACCGACGTGCTGCCTGAAATACAATATGAAACAAATTTTACACAAGCATAATAAAGGAGCCATTCAGCCATTCACACCCATGTTCGCAGGCCCTGGAGGCATGGTGGGTTAAATGCCTTGCACAAAGACACAATGACAGCATGCACTGTGGGAGCTAGGATCAAACATTTATTATGTGGCTCAGTAACTGCTTTACCAACTTTGCTAATGCAGAGAGCGGGATTAGAACAAACTTTTCAAACTTTTAAACCCACTGTAGAGCTCAAAACCAATTACAATATCACATTACCTTCAGTACATCAGTGTCCCTAGTACTGGTCTTGATGATGCCCAACCGTTTGAGCTGTCGTCCCAATAGTGCAAGCATGTTGCTGTAGATTTGATCCAGACTGATTCCCGGGGAACACAGGGTCAAACATGATCGCTGTACTTCAAGGACCGCCTCATACAGTTCGGCCTGAGCTGGGCTGAATCTATGGAAAAAATAAACTGAATTTTAAAAACTACTTTTTATTGACATAAAAATTGACAGACACACGCTATGCATTTGAGATACACGTGATAAAAATTAGTGGTTGTGGTTGGATCACCTCATATAAGGATGGAGGATTTTCATTTATTTAACAGGACAACATATTTTAAATGCCATTCATCATTTTGTTTTTAGTGAATATAAATGTTGGAAGATTTAGTAATGACTGGATTTAGTAATGGCAAAAATCAGCAGAGACACGCAGAGTCTGTGACAGGGGATACAGACCATAATGGACTACAAGCCAACGCCACAGACTGCTGACAGCTCCACCTCGCTGCCGAACGAGCTGAATGAGTTCTTCACTCGCTTTGAGGCACACAACAGCACCCCGGCACAGAAGACTCCACCCCCTCCCGGTGACCAGGTGCTGACACTGTCCTCGGACAGCTTGAGGAGATCTCTCATCAGGATCAATGCACACAAAGCTCCGGGACCGGACAACATCCTTGGTGTCCAAGTGCTGACACTGTCCCCGTACAGCGTGAGGAGATCTCTCATCAGGATCAACGCACACAAAGCTCCCGGACTGGACAACATCCCTCACCATCAATGGGGCTGCTGTGAAGCACGTAAGCAGCACCAAGTTCCTGGGTGTGCACATCTCTGAGGACCTCTTCTGGTCAAAGAACACTGCATCACTGGCCAGTAAAGCCCAACAGCGACACTTCCTTCCTTCCTTCCTTCCTTCCTTCCTCTGCAAGCTGAAGAGAGCCAGAGCCCCAGCTCCCATCATGCACACCTTCTACAGAGGCAACATAGAGAGCATCCTCACCAGCTGCATCACTGTGTGGCACCTGCACCATGTCCTGCCGGTAAAAAGCTACATCGAGTAGTGTGAGCAGCTGAGAGACTCGGGGGTATCTCTCTCCCCTCCCTGCAGGACATCTACCGCACCCGCCTCACCCGCAAAGCCCTCTGCATTGCGGGTGATCCCACCCACCCATCCAACTGCCTCTTCAGTCTGCTGCCATCAGGAAGGAGACTGAGGAGCCTCAGGGCCAAGACCAGCAGACTGAAAGACAGCTTCATCCACCAAGCTGTCAGGTTGCTGCCCTCCCACCCCTAATGACACTGCTTCTTAAATGACACCATTTGAGCTTTATTACGCTACACATTGTGTGTTTTACTTATTTACTTATTTGTATTATATACAAGCCTATTGTACTTTTGCTATGGGTATATGTGATGTTTTAGTCATTGTGTTTATTGACTTGTTTATTAGATGTTTTAAGTGCACTGTGGGCCTAGGTAGTGCTGCAATTTCAAATCCTGTGTGTGCAACCTGTACATATGGTTTTTGACAATGAAGCTGACTTTGAAAAATGCTCCCAAGGCTTATTTTGGTGCACTGATAAAAGCATTTTTTCCCCTACTGCCCATCATGGTGATACAAATCTAATTGTGATCTAATTAACAACCTATCATTATCATATTCAATGCAGCTTTCCAGTGGTGTAGTGGGGATTTTTTAAGTGGGTGTACGCGATTTGTGACGTCATGGATGTGAATTACCCCCCCCCCCCGGAAAATTTTAAATTAATATGCTATATGTTAGCAATAAAGTAAAACTGTACATAAAAGTACACACATTTTATTAACAGGTAGGCCTACTAGTAGTATATATTGGATTTGTTTCTGCTTTGCACTTCGTCTAATCAGAGCGCATTGAGGAGGAGCTTATGCGCGCTAAAAGGCGCAGGTGAAAAAGCGAGGAGCGACGCGTTAAGTGAGGCACGGGCAGGTAGGATGAGGTATAGGATGTTTTATAAAGTTTAACCTGTGTACACGCAATGGTACACGCTATTGTGAGAGCTGCACTCGCTCGCTCGGTCGGTCCGCGGCTCCAGACACAGGCTCGCGCGGCCCGCAGTTTAATACAAAGTTTAATACGAGATACACGTACTTATGTTCTGAATACGGGACGATTCTGTTTTTCAAGGGACGGTTGGCGACCCTAAACTATACATATACTATATACACCCAAAATTTTTCTCAACCAATTTGCACAGATGTAAAAGAAAAAAGAAAAAAAAAAGGCTACCCCGCGGCTAAAAAAAAAATGGAGATCCGCTAAAAAACGGAACTCTTTCTTCCCTGAATTTATAGTATTTGTTATTTTTTTATATCTCACGTCGGGAGAAGTGGGTGGACGGCGTACCCCCGCGTACCACGCCCACTACACCCCTGCAGCTTTCTGCTCAAAAACTTTTTTCCCACCCACTTCTCCTATTGGTCTCTGCAGGAGTGGCTGACAGGTGGATTTAACGAATCATAGTGAAGCGAACATTCAGAAGAAGCAGATGGTTTAATTTACCTCTTAAAGGTATTAGTAAAATAAGTGTACCTAAATTGTGATCAAATCAAAATATCTGGCTTCAAGATATTCTATGTTGTTCTATGGAACTGCCTGCCGGGGGACCTCAGAGCTGCAGAGAACGTTCATGTTTCTAAGAGTGGGCTCAAGACTCACCTGTTTAGCTTGGCCTTTGATTGAATTTGTTTGTCTGTTTGTTCTTTCGTTTGTTTGTTTGTTTGTTTGTTTGTTCGTCCGTTAAAAAAAAAAAAAAAAAAATCCCGTCGCCAACAGGGTGGCTGAGTGGCGAGCACTCATGCTTCACAGCAAGAAGGTTCGGGTGGCCCAGGCCTTTCTGTGTGGAGTTTGTATGTTCTCCCCGTGTCTGGGTGGGTTTCCTCCGGGCACTCCGGTTTCCCCCACCAACCCAAAACATGCGCCATAGGCAAAATCCTCCAGCTTGGGGCTTAACCAAGCCTAAACAACAAAATCATGGGGATGGTCCCCGGGTCAAATGCAGAAACCGATTTCTCCTGTGTGAGATCAATAAAGTCAATCTTCTAATCTTCTAATCCTTAATCACTGTAAGGTGCTTTGTGTTACAATTTTGTATGAAAAGCGCTTTATAAATAATGTTTGATTGATTGATTGAAGAAAATCTTTGAGAGCATCCAAGATTCAAAGGGGCACAAATGAAGTGGATAAACTTACTTTCCATTTACAGGCCATGTTCGAGTAATGTCACTGACATAACCAAAGTATTCACAACCACCATCAAGAAGAACCAGTTCACCATCCTGAAAAAAATACTGAGTTATTTCTACAAGAATAACATGTGTTCATGTCCATCAGTGAAGTATGGACATGTAATTAGTACATATCACTAATAATCATAATTATTTAAATAATTATTTAAATCACAATTATTCAAAAAATTATTTGTTTAGAGCAGAGGTCTTCAACAGGGGGGTCGCGACCCCTAGGGGGGTCGCGGAGGTACTGCGGGGGGGGTCGCAAAATCTTTTGATTTCACTTTAAAATAATATAATTTCATATTTAATAGTGTAAAATACAGTATTAACCTGTGTATTATGTCCTTGTATTGGATGTACCATAACAGAGTAGCAATGTTTATACATGACACTGAGCTCAATTTAATATAAAACACAATTCTATGTCGTATATATAGTAGGGGGTCCCTGGCCCAGTTCGCCATCTGTTTGGGGGTCCCTGGCCTGAAAAACGTTGAAGACCCCTGGTTTAGAGGAAGGATGGGGCATCAGCGAAGAAATTTAAGTTGGTGACCAAAGTGAGGCCACTTTGACCAGCCAATGTTTCTTTGGAACTAGTTTCTGGGTAGACTCTGCACATCTGACAGTGCGAAAGGTGCATTGGAGGAAGGGACTGAAACATTGTACTAATAAAAGTAAATGAAGAGTGAGACAGTGTGCAGGAGTATTTTTACATGAGTTTTTTCTTAAACCAAGGACTTAAAAATATATATATATATATATATTTTAATAAAAATCTTACTTTGATTATCTGGTTGTTGTTTATATAGTGAAGAGTATTCGCTCTGTTTCCTCCGGCCACTACAGGAGGGTAAGCCAAGAAGTTTGCACCATGTAATCGATTTTCAAAATCAAACTAGAATAAAAGTGACAAATGATATTGAAATTAATGTGTCATTGAAAGAGGTCAAAGTGAAAACAATAATAAATATGTTATTATAAAATAGGATTTACCTTAGCAAAAAGTAGAGCTTCATCTATGTCTCCTTTGGACAATGCCATAGTTCTTTTAAATGCCTAAAAGAAGAAAAGTGAAGTAATAATGATTTTTAAATTGAACTAGTGGCCTGATTTGACCGACCTGTGCTGTGATGCGACCTGCTTCTTGCATGAGTGCCACTTCTGCAGAACTTTTAAGGGCTCTGAGAGAGTGCAGAAGAGGTCTGAGGGAGCGTGGCATAGACCCTGTCTCTATTAAGGGAGACACATGTGTCTGATGCAGCTTAGGGTGGGTTGGCTGAGAACTATCATACCACATTAAAGTCCCTTGTATTTTTCAGATTAAGAAAAGTGAAAATATTTTGGTTAGATACTGCTATGAATCAACAACTGTGGATACAGCATATTATATTAAACCTTACCTTTAAGACTCTTTAGTACAACACCCAGTTCTTCAGTGCAATGAACTCTCTCAATGCCTGTCAGTGTTGCTGCCCCATCTCTTCCTGACCTTGGGCCATCCCATAGCTCTCTAGATGGGTCTCTACGTGGGACAAATAAAATGGTCTGGTCTGGTCTTCCTTTTCCATGAAGAATCAATGCACTGTCAGGTTCTAGAATGCCAGTCAAGTAAAGAAAGTCCTGCAGGGCATCATTTAAAAATGTAATGAATTTCTTAAGAAATCAATACTTTTACATAAACGTATGATAACCTGGTTTTGATGGAAGGGGTACGGGATGTCGTTTGTCATGTAGCGAGTTGGATGAGACAGCACAAGAACTACATGGTGACTGGAGGAGGTAGATGGTCCCATTCTCTCTGCTTGGGCCTCAATAAGTGAGGCCAGTTTGTATCTGCGAAGTTCATACTCAGATTGGCTCAAGCCTGGTGTCACCTCCCCTAGGAATACAAACCAATTGTATAAAGTGAAAAAAAATTATGCTTGCTGTAGTGTTCTTTAGCCGAACTTGGATGACATCTGTCTGAAAATACTAGAGATTAGACAAAAAAATAATTAATTGACTGTATTTCACTTAATTTCCCTAGATACAGTAGAGACAGACCAATACAGAGGTTATGTATATGATATGATATATCACTAAGCCTTGTTTGCGCTAAGCAGAATAAGCTTCAGTCAATCAGAAGGGGGCACTTCAGTAAATGTGGTACTCTGCTGTTGGAACATGAAGGTTTGGAGGAAACAAAGATTTCTCGGCCATAAAAAAATATATACAGTGAACCCTCGCTCTATCGCGGTTCACTGTTCGCGGCCTCGCTGTTTCGCGGATTTCTTTTTCAATTTCTTTTAAAAAAAATTTATAGTGTAACATTTTTTTTAATAGTGTAACATTGTGTTCTGTGTGTTCTGTGACTAGACCAGGACTAAATGTGGACTAAACCAGGTCTAGACCAGAACTAAACCGGGACTAGACCAGGTCTAAACCAGGATTAAAGCACTCTTTGCCGGTTTCGTGCGGTCGTTTTGTGGCTCGGGCTGAGAGCACGCGGTCCGGGCGCGGCGGTTCTATCTCGTGCTCACAGCCCCGGTGTACGCGCGGCCTCGCGCCGGTCACGTTTCTCTGTCACGGATTTGTCCACAATGAGGGGTGCACTTGTAGAGCTTCTCCAAGGGGTTGGTGCACGTCGCTTCGTGTCCAGGGACGTGGCGGTGCTCCTCGCGCGTCCGGCGGGGCTTCGGGGGCCGTGTCTCCCCCCACGCGTCACTATTAATACATTTTGTTGAAAAGCTATGAAAGTTTGAGTGTTTAAACAAGAACAAATGTGAGAAAAGGTTAATTCCAGTGTGAGAAAAGTGTATAATGTGTGTGGTGAGGCATTTACAGCCTTAAAACATATAGAATTATTGTAAAATATAAAGTTGTCCTACTTCGCGGATTTCTCTTATTGCGGGTTAGTTCTGGAACCTAACCCCCTGCGATAAACGAGGGATTACTGTATATTGGTTGATCTCTATAATACTACATGGTATATATTGTCCCCTTAGAAGAAAAAGGTAGTTCAGTTATCTACACAGAATTTGCATTACAGTGAACCCTCGTTTATCGCGGGGGTTAGGTTCCAGAAATAGCCCGCAATCAGTGAAATCCGCGAAGTAGGACAATTTTATATTTTACAATTATTCTACATGTTTTAAGGCTGAAAACGCTTCACCAGACACATTATACACCTTTCTGAGACTGGTATTAACATTTTCTCACATTTTTCTCTTGTTTAAACACTCAAACTTTTGTAGATTTTCATTAAAATATATTAATAGTGGGGGGGCACGTGACACGCGGACACGTGCGCGCGGACACTTGCGCGCGGACACGTGTGTTTGTTTTGGTACCACATATCCATGCCATGTGCGAAAGTCGAGTGGAAAGCGACCTGGATATCATTTTGGGCAAGACTCAAGCCAATGCTAACAGTGCCAAACCGCTAACAGACGCCTCTGAGCACCAGTCCTCACCACAAGACCAGGTAAGACCAACCTGCGCTCACAAGAGTTGGTTGCATTTCACCCCGGGTCCAAAATCAGACCGCTATCAATGCGTCGCCAATACTCCACAGCTCTCTAGGACGGGGTCGGGTTCGTCCTCTCGGCGTGACGGGGAAGAGCCACTGTCTCCTCTGTGCGCGCGAGTGTCCTCCCCCCGCTGCGGCTCCCTCGAATGCGGCTCTCCCCGCTGCGGCTCCCCTGGCCCGTCCATGTTGATTCTTGGCTCTTCCATGGTCCGGCTCGCACTCTCTTCCATGGCTCGTGCAAGTAAACAAAGACCACACCTCCTGTCACCCAGGCGCTCTCGTGAAGGAAATCAGAGACTCTGTCCCTACCATCCCTGGTCTAGACCTGGTTTAGTCCTGGTTTAGACCTGGTTTAGTCCTGGTTTAGACCTGGTTTAGTCCTGGTCTAGTCTCTTAGCTAATCAGGGCGCAGGACAGAATGTTACACTGTAAAAAAAAAAGTTACACTATAAAAAAAATTGGAAAAAAAAAAAAAAAAAATTGGAACAAAAAATCCGCGAAACAGCGAGGCTGCGAACAGTGAACCGCGATACAGCGAGGGTTCACTGTATTTCTAAACTATTTCAGAACTCACCATTCTTCATAAGATGAGGATGTGTGTATGGGCTGGGTTGACCAAGGTACCGTGGTGGAACAGTTTTTGGTTTTATACTTCCAGGT
The DNA here is from genome assembly GCA_036785185.1 of Paratrypauchen microcephalus. Taxonomy (NCBI): domain Eukaryota; kingdom Metazoa; phylum Chordata; class Actinopteri; order Gobiiformes; family Gobiidae; genus Paratrypauchen; species Paratrypauchen microcephalus. Next base: position 512,974 of record JAVJIX010000135.1, read on the forward strand.
TTCACAGAAATTGTTCTACATGGACACAAGAGTCCTCCTGCACACACACATTACATAATAATAACAACAGTAATAATAATTATTACTACTATTACTATTATTATGATTCATGAGATTAGCAAACAATGATTAGAAATCATGTGTTAACTGATTGTTTGAGTCCATGGTCAGTGCCAAGGACTGTATGGTTTAAATTTAGTACTGTACAGATTGCTATTGTACATAATGTGTCTAACAGCTTGCTAGCATCATAAGTGAAGGTTTGTTTGGAGCTGCTCATGTAGCTCAACAATCCCGCAAGCAGCAGTAGGATAGCGCTGGGCCAGATCATATTATGATGTCTGTATATCATGAATACAAAGGTTTCAAATAAGACTACGTGTATTTTTTATTTTTATTTTTTTTTTACAGATGAACGCTATTCTGAAAACACACACACACAGTACATGCTTTGTGAGAACATTACATAGCCTTACATTCATTTCTTGCAAACTGGTTCTTGCCTTAATCATAAGTAGGTCACTACTATTCGCCTTATCTTAACCAAAACTCTAAACTAAATTTTATCTTTTATCACCTTTTATCAGATAGTAAAGTATTTACCTCATGGGATGCTGATTTTTGTCTCCATAAAGGAAGCATGTCCCCACAGTGGTAAATACTCGCCAACACATGCACGCACACATTTAGATAACCACAATGGGTTTTTTTCTCACCTTGAGCCCAGTTGTGCGATGACAGTATCTTGACAGCAGATCTGATCAGAGCGCCAGCGTTACTAGATGGAGATGACATAGCATAGCATGCTACTAATGCCGAGGTCATTGCCACAGCAAGACCAGAAACCCCTTCTCTTAATAATAATGTACAGCGAAGCACCAGATATCACAAGTTGCAAAAGCTTTAAAGCATTTACATTTCCAGAAAATTATACATTTTAGCCATGCACAGTGACAGTTCTCATGCAGTTTCCTTAGCTGTTACACTTCCATGGCTGTTTCCCACTGTAAACTGAGAGTCTTCGCCCTGAAATTTGTTTTGGAGGCAGATTTTTTTTTTTTTTTGACGGAAAAAATGTGTCCCTTGGTAAATGTAAGAAAAGACAGCTGTGTTATCATATTTATTTTATAATTATTTTATTCCAATAAGAAAATAGCCACAAAATCATGCAAGGTAAAATTTAATAAAGAGTATTAGTATAAAATATTTAAAAAATTGAGGTTTAGTTATAACTTTTGTAACTTTATATATAACTTATAACTTTTGTTACGATAGATTAGAATAAATTTCCTTCACAGCATTATATGTTGCCATATTTTTGTATATATATTTCACTTCAAATATTTTACTTTTATATTTATATTATTATTATTATATTTATTATATTTTTATTTTACAACATTTTTATTTTATTTTTATTTATTTATTTTTACCCATTTTGAATCTAGCCTGTAATACTGCTGGGCCCCGAGCAGCACAGAACGGGACAGAAAAAGACTGAATAAGCTGGTTAAGAGGGCCAGTTCTGTCCTGGGCTGTCCTCTGGACCGTGTAGAGGAGGTGGCTGAGAGGAGGGTACTGGCCAAATTCATGTCCATTAAGGACGACACCTCTCAGCCTCTGCACCGGACTGTAGAGGAGCTGAGCAGCTCCTTTAGTAGCTGACTAAGACACCCCCAGTGCAAGAAGGAGCGCTACCGCAGATCCTTCATCCCCACCACCATCAGACTGTATAATTCTAACATATAGGCCAGACGTGCAATATCCTCCTTTTTCATGTTGATGCTTGTTGTTACTATTATCATTATTACTATTTTCCATTATTATTATTATTACGTATTACTATCTGTATTATTTATTACTTACTTTATCCCCTCCCTGCCTGCATGCACTTTTTCCCTCTTGTCCAATTGTCCTGGAGCTACTGTGGTGAGTAAATTTCTCCTGTGTGAGATCAATAAAGGCTTATCTTATCTTATCTTATCTTATACAGTATCACAATAAAGTGTACTTCTGAAACGCCGTGGAAATATGCTTGACCTACACTGGAAATTAGATTTAGCTCTTCGTTTGGTTATGTTACAATGTTCTGAGAATGATAAATTCATGTGTTTGATTTGTAGTTATTGTTTGCATTAAATAACGTTGTACTCTCAGTCCATCTTAGTATTTATTGTTTATTTTTACTTTTGTTTCGTTTAACCTATTTCGCTGTCTTCTATCCTTGAGCCGTTCATTCTAAACTCTGGGAATATTGTTCCCTTCCTCAGTGGTTTACTCGCTTGAATGAAACCAGCAGCGACGTCGTCGAAAGCTGCAGGAGAAATTAAGACATTGTCGATTTGTTCTACAATTTGAGTATTCCCCTCAATTATACCATTCAAGGTGCGTGGAAATTTAACTGGGCCTGAGCTTTAATGTGGGGTTTATTGAGTAGGGGCCGCGAGCAGCTAACGTTAACTTAGAGCTAAATGCTATCATGCGTCACTGAAAACACACATTGGCTTTGACAGAAAGTTTTGTCAAAAACAAAAAGATGTATATGTTATCGTTGGGCATTTAGGCTAGAACACTTTTAATGTGCGGAGTAAGATGGCCAGATACAGTTGTGAAGCTACTTCAACTGATGTAGTTAACGCTAGCTAAACAAAATTGCTAAGCATTGGCTGTACCCATTAGCTGGCCCGTGTGCGTAAACAAGGCTTAACCTCAGCCGCCTGTTTGCTCAGACTCTCGTACGCAGCGCGTGGTGTCCCGACCGTGACAACCCAGCATGGACCCACGGAAAGTCACCGAGCTTAAGGCTTTCGTGCAGATGTGCCAGTCCAATCCTGGGATCCTGCACCTTCCTGAGATGAGCTTCTTCCGGACCTGGATGCAGAGGTACACGCTTTTGCTTGTCCTTAGCTCTAGATACATTGAAGTGATTAATTTGCTTTAAGGCTTCTTGAATGAAACAAAGACTAACTTTTTTTTAAAGTTTTTTTTTAAGTTTCACTGATGCTATTCGGTGATCCAACCAATATTTATATCAGTATTTTCCAAAACTTGGTTCGGGGTCAAGTCTCCAGCCGTTGACTGAAAAGCCCCTTAGCCTCTGGGGTGATTGGGTCGGTTTTGGTATTTTCAAATCTGTCACAGTTTAAATTTTTAACTATTAATAAAAATGCATATCAAACATTGACTTCCGTTAACAATAGCAACATCTATGGGACACCTTATTATAGGTAATATAAGCAGCATCTGCATAACCTACTGCTTTAACTGTTAAACTTCTGTAACTTTTTCTACTATATTTCACTACATTAAAACATATTTTAACTATAACTTTTCCGCAACATTCACAAAGAAAACAGCAGGTGTCACCAAACCCCAAATCAGGTTTATGGGTAGGGCATTGGACGTGCACACTGAAGACTGGAGTTCAAAGCCTGCTCAGAGCATGCTCTTTGCATAGGTTGTTGCATGAAGTTCTTCACAGCTGACACCACTTTAATTTATTCAGTGAGGAGAGCGACCACCAGTCTATAATGGCCTTTTAAATTTTAAATGTTTTTGTCATCTCACAAAACAAACTAGGAATTTGGTTCATTAGATTTTTTTGTTTTTCTTCTTTGTCTTAACAATTTAAAACTATTTTCAGCATGGGTGCAACAATCCCTCCAGCACCCAAGATGGGAGATTCTTGCAAGGTTAAAGTAACTTTTATATAACTTTGTATATATAACTTTCTTGGACAATCTTATTCATTTCACATTCTAATCTGTAGGGAGGTTGCCCATGTGATGCTCCACCTGCAGCATCTGCTGCTGCCCCTGAACCAGAGCCACTTGTAGAGTCTGAGAGTGAAGAGAGTGAAATAGGTATTGTCTTAGTCGTTTTTTTTTTTTGTCATTAATTGGTGAATGTTGCATTTTAACACGGGTACCAATTATTTTAAAGATATAAAAAAAATATACACACACATACATATACATATATATATATTATCTTTAAAATAACTGTTACCCATGTTAAAATGCAACATTCACCAAATATACTGTGTGTGTGTCTATAATGCATTTTATATATAATTTATTATAGACACACACAGTATATTTGGTGAAGTTAATGATTTTACTTCCTGGTTAGACATGGGCAGCAAAATACATAGAAATAATTCCATACCTGTGTTACCAAACAACCACAAAAGCCAACTAAATATCTAAATTGCACAATCAGAATGATTAAATGAACAAAATAAATGACACCTTTTATTATTTTGTTAAATCAATGTTCGATCTGTTAGAAAAAAATATTATTGCATGTATATTGTCCCTGTATTGTTCTTTTCTTCGCTTTTTCTCCACAACTGCTGCTGATGTGCTAGTATTTCCTTCCTAAGAAAGAAATAATCTGAAAAACTGTCATATGCACTTTAATCTCACATAACACAAACTTTTATCTCTAATGTAAGGCTGCATGTTGATTTATATGTACTTGTCTTTTTTCTGCATAAGAGATTGACAATGATGGAGTTATTGAGCCAGACACTGATGTACCACAGGACACAGACGACTTTCAGGATGTAGAGGTATTTCTTAAATATTTATATATTTGTAAGTTCAAGACTCCATGTACAGCTTCCAGGTGCTGGTAACAGCAGGAACATTCAAGAGTTCCAAAAAAAGAGGTTTACTGCACACTTGCTTGACTTTATTCTTTATCAGGCTAGAGTGAACAACGCGTTTCGCCTCTACAGCGTCATCAGGTTCATCAGGTCCTGATGATGATCACTCTAGCCTAATAAAGTCAAGCAAGTGTGTGGTAAACCTTCTCTTTTTTTGGAATTTAAATATTTGTATTGATACTTTGCACCTCATCACCATCAGCGGACAAACTATATAATATTCCTATTTTTATTTAGGCCACTGTAGGCTGTTGACTTATTGACAGTTAAATATGTGTTATGTAAAAAAAAATCCTATGCAAGAAGAGACACAACACATAGTTCATTTAAAATTGGGAATCTTATTTTTGTGGACATTAGTCTGGTCCTCAGGCCTACATCTCAAACGCAACACTGATTGTGCAGTTAGATTTGATTATTTCACTGCAAGATAAGATAAGACTTTATTGATCTCACACAGGAGAAATTCACTTGCCACATTAGCTCCAGGCAGTTTAGTGCAAAGGAAAGTTAGAACAAAAAAGTGCATGGAGACAAGATAAGTAATAATAATAAGTAAATAAGAAAATAGTAGAAAAATTGCACGTTAAGGCTATACAGTGGAGTTATACAGTCTGATGGCGGTGGGGATGAAGGATCTGCGGTAGCGCTCCTTCTTGCACTGGGGGTGCCTCAGTCGGCTGCCGAAGGAGCTGCTCAGCTCCTCTACAGTCCGGTGCAGAGGCTGAGAGGTGTCGTCCATGATTGACGTGAGTTCAGCCAGCAGCCTCCTCTCAGCCACCTCCTCTACAGAGTCCAGAGGACAGCCCAGGACAGAGCTGGCCCCGCTCTGTGCTGCTTGGGGCCCAGCAGACGACAGCGTAGAGGAGAGTAGAGGCCACCACAGAGTCATAAAAAGTCTTGAGCAGAGGCCTGCACACTCCAAAGGACCTCAATCTCCTCAGGAGGTGGAGGCGACTTTGGCCCTTCTTGTATAGGGCGTCGGTGTTGTGGGACCAGTCCAGTTTATTGTTGAGGTGAGCACCCAGGTACTTGAAACTGTCCAGTCTCTTATGTCCTGCCCCTGGATGTTCACCGATGAGTGAGGCAGTGGTCTTCTCCTGAAGTCGATCCAGTCCACAAAGTCCCTGATGACCGAGCGGTACTCCAGCTCGTTCCCCTCAGACGCACAGCCCACAATGGCTGAGTCGTCAGAACTTCTGGAGATGGCAGCTGGCAGGAGATGGCAAGTCTAAGGTGTAGATGGTGAAGAGGAAGGGTGAGAGGACAGTTCCCTGGGAGACCCCGGTGCTGCAGACTACCGCCTCTGACTTACAGCCGCGCAGCTGCACATAGTGTGGACGGTCAGTGAGGTAGTTGGTGGTCCAAGCAGCGAGATGTCCATCAACTCCTGTGTCCTCCACCCTCCCGCAGCAGCGCCGGCCTGATCGTGTTGAAGGCGCTGGAGAAGTCAAAGAACATGACTCTCACAGCATTGCCAGGCGGTCTCCAGGTCGGTGAGCGCCCACTGCAGCAGGTAGATGAGGTCCAAGGTGGACAGGTGGCAACGCATGTGAAGCTCATTGGTCGCCTATGATTTACAAACAAAATGAGATTTCCCACACCTCAACTTAAGTTTAGTGTTTATTCATAGACTCTGCAAAAATTTGCAATGTTTTTCAGGTCCCTGTGATATTTTTTCCCTTTCTTATTGCTTTGTAAGCATCCATATTTGTTTTGATACAGACCACGGGGCCCCCTGATTGGCTAATCCACCCGTCAGTCATGCCCATCTGAGATTCACCTGGAACCAGACTCACATTTTCTTAAAGTAATGACGAAGTGTGTATTCTGGATCCCAGGCAAGCAACAACTGATAAAGTGAAATTAGATTGCTTATAAAGAGTAAACTAATGAAAAAGTAGGGACATGTCGGTGGAGGTGAATCCTTATGGTCTGTTGGGTAGGGTCTTCTGGGTAGAGGTCTGCAGCCAGGCCCTCATGAAACATTCCACCATAGACAAACATGCAGTCCTACCCACCATGATGTCACTGCAAAGTATCAATACAAAAAATATGCTTAGAATGTGGTTTCTGAACGCGCCAGTCCTTAGTAAGTTTGTACTGTAAAAACTTTATGTAATTCTCAGGTCACAGATGAGATGATGGACCAGGCAAATGAAAAAAAGATGGAGGCCATTACTGCTTTAGGAGAAGGTTAAACATTGATAAAGTAATAAGATATGGTTTTACATGGAAATAAGTGTAAATTAAGTGCAATACTGCACTTTGTTTCTAGGTGACCTACAGAAAGCTCTGAATCTTTTTACTGAGGCTATCCAGTTGAACCCATGTCTTGCAATCCTGTATGCCAAGAGAGCAAGGTAATTCTTATTTTTTAATTGAGTAATGTTTTTTATGTATGAATTCATATAGAATATTTGCCTGGAAAAATCCAGACTCATTCCTGTACCAGCAGCTGATCTGTATGGATATGGATGTGTATAACAAGAAATATCCTTCTGGATTTCCAGGCAAATAGAATATATACTGCTAAGAATACATTATATCTGTGTCCCCTGATACAAGGTAAATGTTTTAGATATAGCATTTGCAGATAATGACTTTAAAGTAATTTTTACTTAATTGCAAAAACATTGGGCATGATGGCAAAGTTGTTTTATCATAATTTCATGATTTGGTTCTCAATACTTATCCAATCAGAAAGCAGAGTTAAATATTTTTTGTCCCAATACTGAGAATGAGGATACATACAGCTTATGTGTCCTCTAGCTGCAGGTTAAAGGTGCACTGTGTAATTTTTCTGGTTGAGGATTCACGATCCGCTTGTCCCATGGTGATGTCATTGCTTTCCTTGGGATGTTCCACAGTATGGCATTAATATATCTTGTATTAATTTATTTACAGGTGTTTTTATTTCTCAGAGCTATCGCAAAGACTTTAATTCTTACTGCGAGCGGGCCCACTTCTCCACAGATTTGACCTAGTGAAGTGGCCTACTTCTCTCCATGGACATAGTTACATTAAATGCCATACTGTACAATATTACAGGAAAAAAACATTAACATCTACATGGAGTCAAGCAGGTGGCGGACCCTCTACCTGAAAATTTACACAACAAGTCACTGGCAATCCAAGTTTTATTTTGTTTTGAATGGACTGAAACCAGGTGTAAAATATGCTGGTATTCTTGGATAAGCAATTAAGTTGACTTCTATTAATTTTATTTTCTACCTAATTTTGTTTTTTAACCAGTGTGTATATCAAGATGCAGAAACCCAATGCAGCCATAAGAGATTGTGATAGAGCAATCCAGATTAACCCAGACTCTGCACAACCCTACAAGTGGAGAGGAAAAGCTCACAGGTACATAAGTATTTAATGTAAATAAACAAATGCACCAACCATTGAAAATGTTTAGACTACTGCTGTATGTTATTGGTAGCCAAAGGTTGATTTATACATGCAACTCTAGGCTGCTTGGTCACTGGGAGGAGGCTGCCAAAGACCTAGCTACAGCTTGCAGATTGGACTATGATGAAGATGCCAGTGCATTGCTGAAGGAGGTCCAGCCCAAAGTGAGGCTAAATTACTGTCATAATCTTTTGATAATTGCATTTTATTTTTGTGATGTTAATCTGTTTTTATACTTTCAGGCTCATAAAATAATAGAGCACAGACGCAAGTATGAACGGAAAAGAGAAGAGAAGGAGATCAGGGAGAAGAAAGAGCGGATAAAGAAGGCAAGGGAGGAACAGGCTAAGGCTCAGAGGGTCCGTTCTAAGCACATTTTATGTGAACCCCAAGTTTAAAATATATTGTTGTGAAAAATATGGTATTTATGCCACTGTTGCATAACTTTGGTTGTTTTCACTAGGAGGATGAATCAAGACAGTTTGGAAGCGGATACTACCCAGGTAAGACTGAAAGTTGAAACATATGCTTTGAGTTTCACTTTTTACACATTGCTTGAGGATCTTTTTGTGAAAGAGTTTTTTTTCCACTTGTATTGCAATAAGCCAATGCAGAATTAGTTTATTGTTGTTGTTAAACTGAGTTTAAATGTGTTTTACAGGAGGTCCAGCTGGATTTCCAGGTGGCACTCCACCTGGAATGCCTGGTTTTGCTGATCTCTTACAAGATCCAGAACTCCTCAATGCAATGAAGGTGACTATTCATCCAATTTTATGTCCAGTATTAAAAGTTAACCCGAGTGGCACGTAGTTGGATAGCAGTAACTAGTACATCCATTCTTTTCTGTTGTCGGCTATGGCACGTCATCAGTCATAGCCATGAACATGGCTCAAGATCTGTGGTTCTTGGCGGCCACTACACTGAACTGTACCACTCACTGCTAGCCACAGTGATGTTCCAGAATTAAATCTAGACAACAATTTTTTATTAACTTGTTGGTTGCAAAATATGAATCCTTTTTTCTTTTATCTACAGGATCCAGAGATGATGGCTGCCTTCCAGGATGTCTCTGCAAACCCAGCTAACATTGCCAAGTATCAGAACAATCCTAAAATCATGGCGCTCGTCACCAAATTGAGTGCAAAATTTGGGCCGTCACCACAACCATAAAAAAGCTGAGGATCTGGGGAGCACCAAGCCTTTTCTACTATTAATCCACTGTGGGCTAATCACAAGAGCAGGCAGAGGGTAAATTGCTTCTGTAAAGATGGTGGATGGTGTTTTCCATCAGCTGTTAGAACTGGCACAAAGACTGAGATTCAAAGGTTTAGAAGTCCAATGGACCTGTATCGCTTAGCAAAGACCTAACCACTGGTTCCTAATCAAATTCTGAAAGCATTTTTTTCCATTCACTGTCACCCAAAGGTCAAAAACAGTTTTCCCTAATTTTTGATCACCTCTTTAAACTTATGTTGTCACTTAAATGTTAAAAAATATTACTTTTCATGTCTGACCCTGTTGGCAAGTTGATTCATAATAAAACATGCTGTTGCTTCAACCTAATCTTGTTACTCTGTATTTTATATATTTTGACCCAAATGCTACAAATATTTTTGTATACTGACACTGCAATGTTTATTCCATTCCATTCATTGCCCATTATACGTTGTTGGAATTGAAGCATTTTCTAGCTTGGATTGTTTCCCTGCCTTTTCACAACTAGCCATTCAATTTTTTTAACAACTGCTTTGCAGGTTCGTTGGTTGAGTATCAAATAATTCACATAACTAAAGCTAGCAGACATGTTGATTATGTTTTGTTGATCATCTATCCTGTCTAATAGGCCCCTGTTATGAAAAATAAAATAATTCCCTTCATAAAAGTACTGTCTAAAGATCTAAAGGGTAATCATATAAACCAGTGTTTCCCAACCAGGGGTACAGGAGCACACTGGAGGGGGTACTCGGCAGTGTCGCTGCCAGGCACGGGGAGATTTTTTTAATTTTTTAATTCTAATTTGCGTAAATTTCAGTCGGAGGAAAAAATGCCGGAGAATAATTTTTTCAAATTAAAGAGATTAAATGAAAATAATTTTATTTCATAAATTGTTGTGTCATGTTCTACTTTTGGAGAATTATCAATACGTATGAGTGAGGGGGTACTCAAGGTATGACAAAAACATTGGGAATCACTGATATAAACCATAAACTGGTCAGAAATATGTGAAGTATTGTTTTACCAGTGTATGAAAATCAGGTTAGTGAATGATATGCATCTTGTAGCATTTTATTACACATCTTAAAATAGGTGAAAAATAAACAGGGGTTGTTTACAATACCCAAGGGTTACAAATAGGATCAAGACAAGCAATTAATGACCGATAGGGAATAGATGTAGAAGCAGAGAGCTAGTGTCCATATCTGTGAAAACAAGAGAAAAAACATGATGTAGCTATCTTTTTAGCATTAGGAAAAAGGGAAGTAAAAATATCACATACTTCTGAAATTCCCACTCTCTGTTGTCTAAAGGGCAAACCTGTCTTGTTTTCAACCAGCGAGAAATGCAATGGAAGTGGAAGGCATGCTGTGAAAACAAAAATAAATATCAGATATCTCTTCTACCCTCATGATGAAGAATTGTGGTTTGTAGATAGATATATGACATGCAAGAGGAAGCAAGGCATGACTGTCCCCCTTGCCACTTACATTGCAAACACCCCAAGCCACAGTGCACTCCTCAGATGTTGCAGATGCCTGATTAGCTTGACACTCTATACCTGAAAAAAGACAATATACAATAGTTATCTACTTACAAATTTAATATTAGTAAACTAACTTACAGAGGTCCATAATGTGGTTCCTGCAGATAGCACAATTATCCACCACGATGTCCCAGGCCCACAGTGCTACAGCGTTCCACTGGTAAGACAACACAAGAAATTGGTTAGCTGTGAGAAAGCAACTTTTGACATCAGAAATGTCAGTAAAAACAACAGTAGTTATACTGTCTAGTTGAGCAGTGCATGAACACTGGAGGTGTCTGTAGCTGCCATCTTGGGAGAACAAGAAATTTATAATTCCAATACAAAGTCATGTAAAAATGGGGAAAAAAGAAAAAGAAATTTGATTTAGGAAATTCAGAAATATACATATATTGGTGAACATAAACAAATGAATCAAATTAAAAAGGTAAGGTACATTTTATCGATCCCTTTGAGGGAAACTCATTATTTGCATTTGACCCATCCTCCAGTCCAGTCTTTAGGACAACCTGCCATGACCAGTGAGCTACAGCCGTCAAACGCTGAGGGACCCATTTCCACGGGACCCATCTCCTGCATGGTGAGGTGGGCTTGATCAGGAGGAACACCTTTACTGGAGGCTTTTACCCACTGTACTTATTTTGGGCTGAGTAGCCAGAGGAAACCCACCCAGACAGGAGAATATACAAACTGTCACGGTGCGACTGGATGGGAGTTATTGTAGGTTACGATGAAATTCATTTGGTCACAAGTGGTCTTTACGTGCCAGTGTTTCTCCGAAAGGTGTACCGCAGATGGTGCTTGCACTTCTTCTGTGATTCTCAAGGGGGTTTGCTTTAGCAGTGCATTCAAGATACTTTTGAAAGATTATCTCTGCTCCGGGTTTCTTTTATCACTCTTTTATACCAGGTTTTAGTGTTTAACACCCAGCAGGTCACCATATAAGCCAATGCGCCATCTTTTTCCTTCATGACATTCATAATCCATAACAACCGCATTATATGGAATGATATGAATACTAACATGAAATGAGAAGATTCCGGAATACACCTTACTCCACAAATATTCATTAAGTGCGCATTCATGCTACACCATGTTAGCCACAGTACCGTGTGCTAATGAGCCATTTGCTTACAGCCGGAAGGAACTGTGTTTTATTAGCATGTGTTCTATCGTCAAATTTAAACTGAAGCACTCGAGGAAAAACAAAACAAGCTAACCTTTTTGACCTCAAATCGTTTCTTACTGGAGCCGCTGTTAGACCCGCTTGGAGTATCCACATCCATTGCTGCTGCCATCTTGAACGAAGTCGGTGAGTGACGTAAATTAACCCGGAACTAGAATCTAGGATTAAGCGACACAAAAAAAAAATAACGTCTATCTCTTGTTCGAATAAAAAATACATTTCTTTCTAACTTTACACAACTCTGAAATCATCTTTAAAATATGTAACTAAAAAAAACTAAAGAAAAACTAAAATTAAATCAGGTTCCACCGAGATTTGAACTCGGATCGCTGGATTCAGAGTCCAGAGTGCTAACCATTACACCATGGAACCCCTATGTAGGTTTTCGCCGTGGCATCTTATTTTATATTCTTTTCATAATTAGGTTACATGTAAATGTACATAGTTACAAAGCATTCATTTCCTGGATGATTTTTTTTAAACCTCTTTAACATGTTTTTCCTAATCCTCTAATGCAGAAAATAATTTGTTTTTTCTTTTTTCTGAGGAAGCTGTGGAAATGTTGCGAAATTGCAACACGGCTTTAGTGGTTACCAATACAGTATTACAACTTCACATTTAATAAAAGCCAACTTTGTATTAGTTTTTGCTCACTCCATAATACCAAAACATATTTTAAAATTATTTCTTTATACAGTGAACATGAGAATGTTGTTGTTTTTTTTACTCAAAACTTATCTCTGATGCACAAGCGGACATCTAACTCCATGCAAGCGGTGGATGTGTATTACCTGTCTTACCTGCACCGGCCTCTTTTTTTATCTTTATGAGGAAAGTGTCCAATGCTGTCCTTTCGGAGTGTTGTACACTATCTTTTTAGCACTTAGTGGTGATCTTTCCTCATCCACTGAAGGTCTACCCGTCTTTACAGTGTTAGTTTGAATGAGAGAGGCAGAGAGCTGTACCTGGAACCGTCTCCTGTTCAGCACTTCCTTCACAGGGATCCAAAAGATCAAAGATCAAAGTCAGATTTATTGTCAATTCTGCCATACGTGTTCAACAGTGAATCGAAATTTTGTTTCTCTCTGGCCAGGTAGTGCAAAAAGACAGTGTACAAAATACAATATAAAGACGAAACAAAAACTATCTAAGACAAAAATCTAAAATCTAGAATCTAAAATCTGAAAGCAGTGCAACAAAATAAATAAATACCTATTTACAGATGTCCAAAAATGTGCAGTGTGCATCAAAAATGTGCAATGGAAGATGCAGCAGTGAAATGGTAATGTGCAATAGAATGTGCTTTGAAAGTAAAGATAAAAATAAATGTGCAGCAGTAGGGGATCTGCAGAGTCTTGCAGTCACGCTTGTATTGCAGCCAAGCATTTACCATGGCAATGATGACGGTGTGCCAAAAGATGTACATGTACCACCGTTTGCACCTCATGTGCAACTTGTACTTGGCTGTGAAGGAATCCAGCAAGTCGATCCCACTCATGAATTTATTGTACATCTTCACAGTTGATGGTCTTCTCACTTCAGTGAAGGACTTGGTGGATTTGTTCCACCGTGCAACCTTGTCGACTGGGTTTGGGCCATCAAAAGTGGAGAGAAGTGTGACTGAACAGTTATCATACCACCTCACCGCACAGATGTTGTGTTCTTCTGACACTCTGAAGTCAAAGCTTCCTCTTCCTTGTTTTTTCAGCTCCTTCTCTTCTGCTAACCTGAGGCTTGACACACGCACAGGACGAACAGTGCCAACAAAGTGTATGTCACACTCGAGGAGTTTAACAAGCAGAGACACAGAGGTGAAAAAGTTGTCTGCATACACATTGTAGTTTTGCCCTGTAGGTAGTGTTGATGTGAGCTTCATGACCGTATCTCCTGATATGCCAAGCTCAGACCTAGCAGCCTTACCCTGCACACTCCCTTGGTACTAACCTGTGCCTCACTGTCCTCAAAGGAGTGGCCCGTGGCTTTAAGGTGGAGATGTACGGCAGAATGAGGTCCACTTTGGCTCTCCCGTCTGTGTTGGTACATCCTCTTGTGAACAGCCACTTCACAAAGGTTAGGGATTCTCTTTGTAAAAGGTGCACCCTTTGTAACCCAGTGTTGCGTTTTTGCAACATTTACATAACTCACTCTAAATCATGTGTATTATACTTTTTAAAAAATATATTTAACTTTTCTAACACTAAACATGTTATGAATGAAAGAAAAAAATATTACAAATTGTATATTTACTTTTAGATTGGTTAAAATTGATCCAGAAAAGACAGCTGGGTGGTCAGTAGAAGGCAGCTGTATCAACTGAGTTTGGAATATGATATTCCCTCCAATATTAAAAAAAATCCTTCCAAAAATGTTGTATGATGCAGTGCAGAGTGTGGGGTGCAGTTTTTGTTACATTCAGTCAGTGTGAGGCACTAGTTATTTTTAATTAATACCACAGAAACATTACATTGCCATCTTCACAGTTTTCATCAAGTTTTTGTTTTGTTTAACTTTAAATTTTGCTGTAGATTTTTTTTTTGTTCCTTTTTGTGATTTGCTTTTGTCTTTCTTTATCTTTGAAGGTTTTGGTGACACAGTCTTTGATTTTGGAGCTGAAGGAGACTCGCTTAATTCTGGGCAGGACTTAAATAGCAGGACTTCTCTGATCTTATGACCTTTCTGCTCTGGGGGACTGGCACATGTCGCAGTGACCTCCAAGTTCACACTCCCAAGCCACCTAGAAAGATCCATGAGAATCAAATGCAAGCAATAATACAGAAAAGACTGATTATATGGACAGACCTGTACAAAGGATGCTGAGCACAGTTACAGAGAAAAGGGATGTCATTTAGATCTACAAGTTCAAGACCAGTGAGGGGACGCAAGTCAGGAAGCACCTCCACTGGGTTTCCTCTCAAAGTTAGAGCCCTCAATCCTGGGCCTAGACCTGCCAGAGCATGAGTAGACATCTGAACAAAGAAAGAAAGGAAAAAGTTACTAATTACAAATTATTTTCCTATAGTTTTGAATCACTGTAAATCAGCAATGTTTTAAATAAAGTTTTACATCATACAGTGAGGTGCTACAGCAAATATGAAATGTTGAAATGTTAATCGTAAAAATCAGGCAAATTATACAATCCATTTGATCTCAATTTAACTAGACTGTCATAACATCACACGAACACAGCCTATTATTTCAAAAAGTGCTTTTACCTTCTCAATGCCCATCTCATCCATCTTAAGTATCTTGAGAGTTTGGGATACTGTCTGAAATGCGTTTGGTCCAACCCACTTGATCAAGTTGTGGGATAGATTGAGCTCCTCGAGTTGAGTTGCCTTTGACAGACCTTGGGTGGGCACCTCCTTCAGCTTGTTCATGTCAATGTAGAGTATAGCAAGGCGTTCCGAGTCAAGAGCATCTTTAGCCACAGCTGTTATGGTGTTATTGGTCAAATAAAGCTCTCTGAGATTTGGAGCAGCAGATGACAATAAGCCAGAACGTTCAAGTTTTGAGATGGCATTACATTCTAAATGGAGGACGAACAAATGTGGCACATGCGCTAAAGCTGCAAGAAAAAAAAATAAAAAATTAGTGCATTCAATTTGTACGTGCATGATTGCAGTGTTCAAAATGAGTAGGTTAAAGGTCCCATGGCATGAAATTTTCACTTTCTGAGGTTTTTGAACATTAATGTGAGCTCCCCTACCCTGTTTAGCCCCCCACCCCCCACCCCCATGTGTGTAAACTGAGCATTTGCGGTTCTTTTCTGCGTTTGAAAAAAAGACAGCTCAAACGGGCGATTCTGAACAAAGAAACTATGTGACGTCACACTGAAGCAAAAATGCAAATGCAGTTCCACTGCCCGCCTGGATATCTACCCACCGTCACGGCCAGAGTTTGGACCGCGAACGAGCTACGCAATGCGAGATGCAGTTTTTTATTTGCCTGGAGGCACGTGAGAATGTTTCCAGGCTCGGATGTCCTTTATCCGAGCCCCTGGACCTCTGAAACAGCAGTGGTTTAATTTTATTTTCTGTGAAAATGTGTTTTTTTCATTGAAACGCCTCTCCTTTCTTCCTTCGCGCATAAAACGCGGAAGTGGAGCCAGCGCACCAGCGCACCGCTAAACGAGGAAACAGCGGAAACCCCCCACCCCACCCACTGCTCTGGCCTGTCTCTGTCCTTCTCATTTGCATTCAAGCAACAGCGCCCATAATGAGGTGTTCAGAGGGTCTTTCTCATGCACTGAGTCTTGATTTTGAAGAAGGATTCATTTACAGTATTAGGGAACCATTAAGGCACAATATAAAAGTATCAAGAAGTACCATGTCATGGGATCTTTAAAGAAAAATAATAATAATAGACTATGGTCCAGTACTGTATTACATATTACCTGTTCCAGGAAATTGCAGCAGCCTGTTCCCCTCCAGGTGAAGGTATGTTAGCTCTGGTGCCCCTTTAAATGTCTCAGGATCCAGTGATGTAAGATCATTGTCAGAGAGATAGAGATACAGCAGTTTTTTCATTCCACTGAAGGCACCACCTTCAATTTCATGGATCTTGCAGAGTTCAAGATGAAGAGAAATAACATTGCTGGCTGCTTTGAAGCTGTTGATAGGGAGGTAGTGGAAGTGGTTGTTGCGAAGATCAAGTAACTGTGTAGTAGCAGGGAAACCAATGGGGACTTTAGTGTGACCTCTCCCCTCGCAGGATGCATGCTGACCGTCGACCTCAAGAATAAAATGACATTCAAATGCATAGTTTATAGAGCGTTAACACCATTTCTTAATATAATATTATTATATTGACTATATATATAGCATCCTAGCTCACTATATCAAATGCACGCTACAACTGTACTTGATAGAAAACAATACATTTGATTGGTGTATGGTTGGTATGGTGGGCGGGACAATGCCACACTTACATACTGCTGAGGAGAACTGTGAGGTAAGTGGCCTGGGAGACAATTCTTTCTTGAAACTTATAAGGTTGATAAATCATTAAAAAATCGATCTAAAGCTATAAAAAATAGGCTAAATGCATGTTGTGTCAACCTTTATCAGATATGATGCTGAATTTTTGCTTAGCTAAACTATTTTTCATGAAATTAGTATTTTTTTGATGGTGGCTCAATTTACCTTAATGTACTGAGGTAAATTGAGCCATGCACTTCAGCTAAAATGAGCCACATTCAGAGTTAGCTTTAGCTAATATTTTGATGGTATAGGCTATTAGCATAGCATTTTGATGATATGTAGGCCTGCTTATCCACATCTTCTGTTCTATTTATCCCTCCTGGATATACTTTTGGGTTCAATCAATCAATCAAGCAATCAAACAATATTTATAAAGCACTTTTCATATAAAATTGTAGCACAAAGCACCTTACAGTGGTTAAGGATTAGAAGATTGACTTTTATTGATCTCACACAGGAGAAGTTGTTCTATGTTAGACCCGGGGACCAATCCCATGATTTTGTTATTTAGGTTTGGTCAGGCCCTAAGGATTT
Source organism: Paratrypauchen microcephalus (assembly GCA_036785185.1). Taxonomy (NCBI): domain Eukaryota; kingdom Metazoa; phylum Chordata; class Actinopteri; order Gobiiformes; family Gobiidae; genus Paratrypauchen; species Paratrypauchen microcephalus. The sequence goes on from JAVJIX010000135.1 coordinate 530,517, forward strand.
TACCTATGTTGCATGTTTTTTGGGTTGGTGGGGGAAACCGGAGTGCCCGGAGGAAACCCACCCAGACACGGGGAGAACATGCAAACTCCCCACAGAAAGGCTCGGGTGACCCGAACCTTCTTGCTGTGAAGCATGAGTGCTAGTCACTCAGCCACCGTGCTGCCAGAGGGGGAAAAACAAAAACAAAAAACGGACAAACAAACAGTTGGACAAACAAACAGACGAGCAAACAAACAAACAAACAGAGGACAAACAAGCAAACAGATGAATAAGCAGACAAACAAACAAACAAACAATGTTATGTGATGTTATATTTTGTGTGTTAGAATTACTAATATGTTTTTATGATAAATAAATTAATGTTTTGCTTTGCAGTTTTGGTGGTTCATTTAAGCTGGTAAGTGGCTCAGTTTAGCTGACCGGGTGGCTCATTTGACCTGAACACTGATCGTTAAAAAAAATGTGGGACAGCTGATGTTTTATAAGCTGTAAAACCTAAATGATAAAATTTTATACAATAATTCAACCCTAAAATATTAAAGATTGTATTTATTAACTAAAATAAATATAAACCAGTGTCATAGATATAAATATATAAAATATACTGAACAAGTGTGGAATAACACAATTACACAATAGAACTGGGAATATCTGAAGGCCATGGGAGTGTATACAATGATAAATGAATATGCAATTATCTATAGAATTATATTTTGATTGTAAATACTAATAATAACTGTATTATATGTATGGTTTGACATTAACTTATGCATTGCATTAGCAACTGAGGAAGACTTACTCACTAGTTAGATATGTGTAGTATTCACATAAAGAAATATAAAAGAGGTATGATATTGATGATGATAGGTATGATTAGGTAATGTGCAAAATGTACATTTGTGGTTCTAAAATCAAACCCAGACCTTCTGGATGCGTGAACGTAGTGCATCACTGTCATTCTGCCACTTGTGAACGTCATTGGCCGAAGCTATGTTATTTTATTTGTATGAAGTGAAAATCCTTACATTGCAATCACAGTTGTCAGGACACTGGACTTTTTCCTGAGGTGCTTTTGTTGATTGGGGACTAGGTGTGACATCTTTCTCATTCTCCTCTTTGAGTGTCTCCCCTTTGCGACACCGTAGGTCTAAAACTGTCATCTTCTGCAGAGGTTCATCTGTGAGGTGATCTGGCCCTGTGCATGATCCTAAGAGCTTCACAGCATTCTTCTGTGCCCACTGCCTCAATGGTCGCAAGAAGCAGTTACAGTACACAGGGTTACCTTCAAAATATATAAAACACATGAGCTAAGAAAATACCTAGAAAGTTCCACTGTATGGCAATACATGTATCTAGCGATTATTTAATTATGGGTGTATATGCTCAAAAAAAACACTGAAAATATATGGAGTCAATCAAGTGGCAGACCCCCCACAAGAAAAGTCATATAGTGCATCTTTAAGTAAATCTTTTCACAAAATGAGAATAAAGTCAAACAGAGCCTGACCTGTGAGGTTGAGGCTGACCAGTTCCTTGGGCCCTGACAGTGGTTCCAGGTAACGAAGCTGATTGTAACTAACATCCAAATGGGACACAAGCGGGGCCTTGGACAGTGCCTGGTCTGAGAGGTCCTGCAGAGACATGTGGTCCAGATAGAGGTGTGTGAGCTTGGCCATAGACACAGCCTCCTCTCCAAGGTAGATCATAGGATTGTGATTCATGTCCAGACGAGTGACCTCAGGGAGCCTGTGAAGAGGACATAAAGCTTATTAGAAATGATAATGTAAGTAATGTAAATGTTCCCTATTATAGGAGACTACCTGGTCATGGTTTGAGTTGGGAAAAACTGCAGCTCATTATGGTCCAAACTTAGGCGGGTGAGTGTGAACAGGCCAGCAAAAGCTTCAGGTGCCAGATTGTTCAGAGAGTTATGGCTAAGACGCAGCCACTTTATATTGTGGAGACCCTGTAGAATAAGGACATATCATATGTGATGTACATAGTAGCATATTATTTGACAGTTAAACAACAAAGACCTGAAAAGCCATATTGGGTATGTAAATCAGTTGGTTGTGAGTAAGTGCCAGCATATTGAGAATGCCGAGCTGAGTGAAGGCACCAGGTTGGATCTCCTCTATGCGATTATGATGTAGATTCAGCTCCTTTAAGGATGAAAGCCCATCAAAGGACTCCTGAGGGGTATGAATGATCATGAAAACAGAAATACAATATACAAAAATCTATACAGTGGTAGCATAAACCATTACCTGATATAAGATGTCAATTTTGTTGTAGGCCAGGTTTAAGGAGACCAGACGACCCAGGGTCCTAAAAGCGCCCTCCTTGACCTTTTCAATGTTACAGCTTTAAGATAAGATAAGATAAGATAAGAAGACTTTATTGATCTCACGCAGGAGAAATTTACTTGTCACAGTTTGAACAAGAAAGAAAAGTGCATGCAGGCAAGAATGGCATAAAGATAAGTAATAATGATAAAATAAGTGATAATTCGAATAAGTAATAATAATAATAAAACAGTGACAGGGAGAGTATTGAAAAAACAATATTGCACGTTGGATAAACGATATTGCACAATAGGACCATACAGTGGAGTTACCTTTGAAGGTTTAAATGGGTCAGGTATGGTGTTTGCACAAAACTCCCTTTAGGAAGGCTCTTCATGTTGTTGTTCCTCAAGTCTAACTTCACTGTTATCTGTTTCAATGCAGAAATGATGTATATAAGCTTTTCGCACAGAGATGAAAATTTTAATATAATAGTTTGCATGTTTAAAGAATGACCTCATCTACAGTTGGAGGAACTTCTGTTAAATTCTTGCCAGCACAGGTAACAGTGAGTTTGGTATTGTCACAGCTGCACATTCTGGGACATTTTCCAGCCTTGACCAGTGTTAATGCTGAAAGTATGACCATAGCAACAAAGAAGTTCATCTGTGCCAAAAAAAAAAGAAGCACCTTTTTATAGGTGAACTAACAGAATTAACAATTTTTTTCCTGGTAAGCAAGAATGATGAAATGGAACACAACAATAACACTGGTCTACAAGCAAAATGCTTCCGGAACCAAAGTAGTGAAATTTTTCTTGGTTTAGGTCACTAATAAAGAAAAAGTAAGTCAGAAGTGCTGATTGGCTATAGTTTCCAAGATATAGTATTGGGTCAAAATGGGAAATTTATGCAAAATAAGGCAAGCACGGTAGTTTATCAGAAGGTACAGTGTGTCTACAAGCAACCAGTTCTATCTGAAAGCCTGTCTGCACATTCCAATACATTCATTTTAATATGTCTAGAGTTTTAACATATATCAATATATATAATATATATATAATTATTATATCATTACATATCTTGAATACATTAGCTAACCAGCAGTTATCAATTGATTTTCAGTTAATCTTATCAATATAAATGATATAGCCACTTTTATGTCGGAAGCAGATCGAGTCCAAAAATCTGTAGACCAGCGTAACAAAGAAGCTGCCTTACCTTATGAGCTCTATCACATTAATTATAGGTGAAAAAGCCACTTCCAGTTCTCTCTTCTACCTTTTCCTCAAGTGCCTCCACCACTACTGAGGCCCTACGTCCTACAAACAAGGCTGTGATACATTCTTCTGCAGTGACCCCTGACTCTGCAAATTAGCACCTCAGCTTTACATTTTCTCGTGCTTTGGATTGGGGCATCTGTTATTAAATATAAAATTTCTTTTTTATTACTATGCAATGTGTTGTGAAATTATTTATATTCTTTTGCACCTTTTCCCCTTAAAGTGCATGGCAGGTTAGACTACAAATTTTTCTACATAACACAATTAAATTTAGCCTAGACATTTAGCCTAGACTTTTCTAGTTTTGTTAAAAAAGTTACCTATCAACCATAGTGTTAAGAAAGGTCAAAACATACACAACGGTAATATAACAAATGAAAATTTTATCAAAGTCAAAGATCAAGATCAAAGTCAGCTTTTATTGTCAATTCTGCCATATGTGTTCAACATAGTGAATCGAAATTTCGTTTCTCTCTGGCCAAGTAGTGCAAAAAGACAGTGTACAAGATACAATATAAAGACAAAACACAACAAAAACTATCTAAGACAGAAATCTAAATCTAAACTAAAGTCTAAGATCTAAAATCTGAAAGCAGTGCAACTTGATAAATAAATACCTATATACAGATGTCCAAAAATGTGCAGTGTGCATCAAAATGTGCAATGGAAGATACAGCAGTGAAATGGTAATGTGCAATAGAATGTGCATTGAAGTTAAGATAAAAATAAGTGTGCAACAGTAGTAATTCTAGTGCAATAACAGTAGTAAACAACAGTACAACGGTAGTAAAATTCCAGTAGTAAATGTAAATGTGCAACAGTAGTCCTTAGCAGCAGTTTTTTAAAGTGTCTAGAGTGATATGTCTTTTTATGGAATACAGGTTATGCCAATATGGGGGGTGGGGGGATGGGAGACGGGTAAGGTGAGAGTTCAGGTGAGAGTTCAGCCTCCTGACAGCCTGGTGGATGAAGCTGTTTGACAGTCTAGTGGAGTGGGCCCGGAGACTCCGGTACCTTCTCCCCGAGGGCAGGAGGCTGAACAGGCTGTGTGAGGGGTGGCTCGGGTCACCCACAATGCTGGGACGCTCTGCGGGTGAGCCGGGTGTTAAAAATGCCCAGGAGGGAGGGGAGAGAGACATCAGCGATCCTCCCAGCTGCATTCACTATGCACTGCAGGGCTTTCCTGTTCTGTTCAGTGCAGCTCCCGTACCACACAGTGATGCAGCTGGTCAGGACGCTCTCAGTGGTGCCTCGGTAGAAGGTGGTCATGATGGGTGTGGGGGGGCTCCAGCTCTCCTCAGTTTGCGGAGGAAATAGAGGCGCTTCTGAGCCCTCTTTGCCAGTGATGCAGTATTCACTGCACGCAGAACCCGAGCACTAGGAAGCGCAATCGCGCAGCGTAGACCTTAGACGCTCGTCCAATGGGAACATCCCTTCGTCTATCCTTCCCGGCCAATCACGGCTTTAAAACGGACCGCTTTGTGACACAAAAGCTACTTTGGTTTTTTAAGGCCAGCAAAGCGGTAGAGGGATAAAATACGAGTAACTGTATAGTACTAGACAGTTGTCGCTCGCCATTGGCCTACTGGAGTCTAAGGTTATGTATTGGCGACCTGTGGATTGGTCTGGGAGTCTACCTTGTAGTTATAATAATCATAATATAATAATAATAATAATAATAATAATAATAATAATAATAATAATAATAGAGCTTATGATAGGTATAGTATTATAGTTATAATAGTCATAATATGTATAAGAAATATATATGAGAAATTCGATTTGTCAACTGGACAAAGTTTGTTTGGTCGAAAACGTTTCGCCGCTCATCCGAGAGGCTTCGTCAGCTCTGGTTCTAGTGCTGGTTAGACACTGTTTATATCTAGCTGCAGGGAGGAGCTCCCTACACTGAAATAGCTCTGAAACTATCTCCACTAATCTGTCTCTTTGTTTTTCAAATTTCTCTGGCGACTAGTTTAGCCTCCCTATTCAGGGCAGACAATCCAGGGCAGAGGGGTGGAGAGGGTCGTTAGGCCGTTCAAAGCACTTCATGATGATAGGGGTCAGTGCAACAGGGCGATAGTCATTAAAAGTGGCCGGAGTGGGCTTCTTTGGCACGGGAACGATGGTGGTGGTTTTGAAGCAGGAGGGAACGACAGCCTGGCTCAGAGAAGCATTAAAGAGGTCTGTGAAGACATCCTTGAGCTCCTCTGCACAGTCCTTCAACACACGACCAGGGATGTTGTCTGGGCCTGCAGCCTTGCGGGTGTTGATCCTGGAGAGTGTTCTCTTCACGCTGGCTGCAGACACACACAGGGGCTCTTCGTGGGGAGGTGGTGGAGTTTTTTGGGGCCGGGTGTCGTTTCCTGCCTCAAACCGTGCAAAGAAGCTGTTGAGGTCGTTGAGCAGGGTGATGTTGTCACAGGTCTGTGGCGAGGGTTTGTAGTCCCTGATGTTCTGGATGCCCTTCCACAGACTCCGTGTGTCCCTGCTGTCTCTAAAGTGTCCAGTTATTTTCTGTGTGTATCTGTGTTTGGCTTTCCTGATGCCACGGGACAGGTTGGTTCTTGCTGCCTTCAGATGTGTGACATCCCCGGCTCTGAAGGCAGCGTTCCTGGCTCTCAACAGTCTGTGAACCTCCCCTGTCAGCCATGGCTTCTGGTTAGCCCTGGTAATTATAGTCCTGGTGTATGTGACATCACCAATGCATTTGGTGATGTAGGAAGTCACAATTTGTTAAATCAATGTTTAAACTGTCAGAAAAATGCCTTCCTTGTGCATAAATTATGCCTGCCTTTACAATCATGACATCTGAATTCCATTTTGAACTCAGTGCTACTTCTTGTATTTTACAATTTTTGGACTCGAGATACCTCAGATACTATCCCACTAAACCAAGTAATAATTAGAAAAATGTAGTCTGTCAAATGCACTTTAATACAATTTGATTTAGTGCAGAATCCCTGTGAGTTAATAAAATCAAAATAACAAAACAGATCAGATATAAATATTAAGTCAATGTCGAAACTGTAATAATTTTATTATAAACAAAAGATAATGTCTTATTATTTCATAAACCATTTGGCTCCTTTTTTATAATATCATCAAATGCCCCATTTATTTAATATACTGTACACAAAACTTGGTTGTGTATAATAAACTTTAAATGCAATACGTGAAGAGTCCCTCAGTCGTCCAGGTAGAATCCATGATAAAAGGAGAAATTCAATTTGTCAACTGGACAAAGTTTGTTTGGTCGAAAACGTTTCGCCGCTCATCCGAGAGGCTTCGTCAGCTCTGGTTCTAGTGCTGGTTAGACCCTGTTTATATCTAGCTGCAGGGAGGAGCTCCCTACACTGAAATAGCTCTGAAACTATCTCAACTAATCTGTCTCTTTTGTATTACGAATTCCTCTGGCGTCTAGTATTAGCATATCTATTCAGCCCTAGGAGGCGCTCACTACACTGAAATAGCTCTGAAACTATCTCCACTAATCTGTCTCTTTGTTTTTAAAATTTCTCTGGCATCTAGTTTAGCCTCCCTATTCAAGCCTAACGACCCTCTCCACCCCTCTGCCCTGGCTTGTCTGTAACATTAGGGCAGACAAGCTAGATATAAACAGGGTCTAACCAGCACTAGAACCAGAGCTGACGAAGCCTCTCGGATGAGCGGCGAAACGTTTTCGACCAAACAAACTTTGTCCAGTTGACAAATTGAATTTCTCCTTTTATCTTTAAATGTAATAGGCAAAGGTAAATGTAACAATTAACTGTAAATGCAGCCGGATATGTCTAGGGTTGAAAATATTGGCTGCTTTTAATCAGAATACAGATTAGTAGTAGAGTAGTACACAACTTCCTGATAAGTCCATTCAAGTGTAGTGGAGAGGCTGGGGCAAGATGGGTTTCTTTTCCAAACAAATGCTCACTATTGCAGTCCATGAAAGTCCATTTGTGTAAATCGATGACCTCTAGTGTTCTCAGCTCTGGGACTTCAAACTGTGCAGAGTTGACTGAAGGAGGATTCTTGCATTTCCACAGGAGTCCAGGGCTTTGTCGTTTCTAAAATGAACAGAAATACATTTGGTTCTTTAGTGTACAGTACCCCAAGGTATGCATATTGCATAGCTGGGGTTTGATTAATTGGCTGCAACATTAGTTCTATAAACAGTATAAATAAGAAATCCTATGGAAAATACAAGATTCAAAATTATTATACACTACCCCAGGTGCTGTGATGGTGTCCCCTTTCAGAAAAAATCCATTACCAATACTAACTATACCAATAAGTGAAACAGGAGACACAGCAAAGATAATGTTATACCTGGGAGCTTTCTGTTGATTCACGTCCTTACCGGGACATGAAGGCCTCAAGGACAGCCACATTTTCTTTTGGGAAGTAATCTTGTTGAACAACATGTTCTAAGGCTTGAAGGTGTCCTGGAACCACCAGAACAGGCTTCACTTTGTCCTCGCTCTTGAGGAGACAGAAAAAAGGCATGTGGGGTTCAAAAGTGCAAGTGAAAAATATCTGATATTATAAATCTTTGTGTGAAATTGGATAAGATACCTTGATCAGTCCAAGTAGTATTAACAAAGATGATACAAAGCTGAATCCCTGGAATGAAGGGGTGGAATAGGCTTTCTTTAGAAGAGCATCTGTAAGCAGAAGACCATTTGTGTTGGTGCAACCATTACTCAATAAGTAATTCAGTTTACTATCAACAGTCATCAAATCAATTATTGTAATTGTTTTTAACCAAGACTAAGGCTGCGTCCCATTACTCGGTTTTACCCCTTCCCCTACCCTTTATCTACGTCTTTGTCTTGCCCTTTGATACTGAGCTGAGAGGGCTCGGGGTACGAATATTCCCCTAAGAAATGGGACGCCACTCGATTACCAATTGTGTCATCATCCCTTGCCTCTACCTGGCTGCTACGTCTACAGAGGCGACAACAATTGAGGCAAACAAACGTAAACAAATGTCAAGGATTATCAGGTACCTCGGCTCAACAAAAAAACTAGCTTGTTTATGCATGAAAGTTTAATGAAAACGATAACATCATCTAAACAGACATCACTACAATTAAAACCACAGTAACAGTTCAGTACAAGTAACGCAGAACATAAGTGTCATAATTGTTCGTTCCAAGTCTGGTTGAGAGCTTACTTCGTTTCAAAGGGTATGTAGCCCTCGGTCGTGGCCCTAGCCCTTGATCAAAATTAGAATCGGGAGACCCCTTGCCCTCACATGAACGTGCAAAACCAAGGGGTAGGGGTAAGACAGAGAAATGGAACGCAGCCTAATTCCAAATGTCTCACCAACACTATCCAAAACGGCATCCTTCAATTCTTTGTTGTCATCCTTGTAAACAGAAGAGATCTTTAGGAAGGCTTCTGCAGTTTTCATAGCATCTGTCACATCCACCTATACATACACAGTCAAATATAATTATGATTATTTCATGCAGTTACAACTATATTAACAGTTGGTCGTTTCCTTGTTTACCCGCTGTTCGATCAGATAGGCCCTTCTGTCTCCGAGTTTGAGCAGTTTGTCAGGTGAAGGAAAGCTGAGGAAGGAGGAGACATCTGGAGGCTTTGGTGCAGAGCTGGGTGTGGAAAACTAGGACAGACAAAAATAAATATCAGTATTTTATTACTCAAGACATATAGTAAAGCAAGAGATCTTGGCTTTTAGCTTACCTTCTCTTCCTCCTCCTCTTCTTCTTCTTCCTCCTCACCATCATCATCCTCCTCTTCTTCCTCAATTTCCTCCTCATCCACATCTTCTTCGTCCTCTTCCTCATCCTCATCGTCATCTTCATCTTCATCATCTTCCGGCTCACCTTCATCATCACTTAAAGAAAATATGAAAAGGGAAAATCAGCCATAAAGATTTTCCCTCATTATTAGCTTACTCAAAATTGTATCATCCCTGCCAAACGTTCACTACCTCCTTACACCTGAAAAATTCAGACACAAATGTTCCAATTTTCACTCCATACTACGGTAAAATGCTGCATTCAGTCGTTTGTGTAAAAGTTAACAGAGCTAGATTAGAATAGACTACATTATTTTGTAGGTGAATTTATTTGGGATTAAAATGTCTGAACCAGATGTAATGGATTTTGTTAAACACAGATGTTAAACACAATCCTGTTTTTGTTTTTAGATATTTAACCTAAAGAGAACACAAAAAGAGATAGGATGGGCTTGAAGTGGAAGTATGTGAATAGTGAATAGGCAGCTTGCATACATCAGTGATCCTAAAAGTTGTCCCATGTTCATTTCCTCCATGGCATCCTGCACAGCTTTACAACCATCTTCTCCAAGGCAGTTCCCTTAAAACCAGACAAACAAAATCAGAGATGTAAAGTAAAAATAATAACTGAAGAAAAGATGTGACTTGAATTAAGTGTTGACATGCATGTACCATTGAGGTCGAGTTTCTCCAGCGTGTTTTTGTGTTTGACTGCTTGTGTGACTCTCAGAGCTGCCTCTTCTGTGATTTCACAGAAGGACAGATTGAGCTCCTGTTCATTAATTCAGAAAAACAAACAGTTACAAATATGAAAACATTAAGCATATTGAAGCAACCATAATTATTCCCTATTAATATTTTCACAATAGCTTCATATTGAGTAGAGGAAAATAATGTATACAGGAAAACTATTATCAGGACAATGTTTAGTACATCGAATCCTCTTGTTAATTTTTGGTTAGTTTAGTAGCATCATTCCTAACCTTGAGAATAGGAAGTCCTTCTGAAACGGTTTCTGCAATTGCAATAGCTCCTGCTGGACGCACCAGACAATCACCAAAGTTTATCACCTGAATGCTGTTTAAATGTTTGAGAGCCTGTGAAAGACATTCATACAGGAGTTCTGTGTTGACATAAGTATACCTTCACAGTGTGTTAAAAGACCATTTTAAATCATTTACCTGTGCCATGGCAATACCTCCTTTGTCAGTGAAGGTGTTGTCATTAAGATTGAGGATACGTAGATTGGGATTCTGTTGCACAGCTTTAGCCAAGGCTGTTACACCAAGATGGTTAATACCATTCTGAGGCATGTGAATTTCTTCCAAACTTCCCATTAGCTGAACAAGACATGATTTTTAGTGAAGATAATTTAACAATGTATTAATGTGTTGGGAAAAGCAATTCACACAAACTGATGTTAAAGTCCAAAACCTGAAAAGCCTGAGCAAGGGCAATTGCACCATCATTCTCTAGTCGGTTGCGACCTGCGACAAAGACCTTCAAGCTGAGTGGGCAGCCTTCGTCAGTGGAGCTTTTGTGGCAATTAGTCAATGAAGCAGCCAAGATCTACAATATCACAACCCGAGAAGAACATTCTTAGTAGATAAATACATGCTTTCATTTTGTATCTATTTTAGAAAAAATATTTTACTTTTCCGCCACCAATGCCCATTCCACAATTATTTAACCGTAGCTCCTGTAAAGTGTGACAGGCACTGCTCTTGAGCAACTTTTCGATTCCTTTCACTCCGTCAGGTCCAAAGGCATTGTCACTAAGATCTAGAACAGTCAGCCTGGCTCCTGCCAACATCAAAGCATCACCCAGAGAATTCTGTAAAAATGAAATATGAAAATAAAGTAAGTGTTAATAGTTAAAAAAAGTTTAAAATTTAATGTAATGGACTTAGGCTTTTTACCAAAGCAGGTGGAATCTCAGAACGGAGGCGGCCAGTAAACATATCACTCCAGTAACATTGCTGAATGATGGTAAATTTGATGTTTATTTGAAGCTGAAGTATTATACATTTAAAAACATGTCTTAAACCTTCGACAAACCTTAAATGTGCTTTTTGTTTCCAGAGCTTTGGCAATTGCCTGTGCTGCCTCCACCCCAACAGTGTTGCCCTCTAGGCGCAGGGCCTGTAACCCCTCAAAGTCCTGGATCTCTTTCACAATCTCCTCCACTGCACAAGAGTTATGTCCATTTCAAAGTGAGAAACATAATACATTTGTAAAGATATAGATTCATGCAGTACCTGACTGTGCATCATCCAACTTCCGACCCTGGCCTTTATAGCTCAGCTCCCCTTCCTCAACTCCAGCCTTGGCAAGGGAGTCGGCGAGCTGTGCCACAATGTCCGTTGCCATGGTAGCACTGAGGAGAAAGTGAGTATAGAAATTATTGGTAGGTGGATGTGTTTTGGATTTTGGCTTTCATCATTGGCATTAAAATTTCTCAAAAGTAAAATACAATAACATGCCAGTCTCCATTTTTGGAAATTGTTGTTATATCATGAAAAATAGAATAACATCAAATAAAGGGAAAAAAAAAAATCTTTATTTTGTTTGCTCTGATGACTGTAACAGCACACATCTGATGCATTTGTGGCTTCAATATTGATTGCAATCCAATTATCTAAATCACAATTTGAATGGAAACAATTGGCAAATTGCAAAGGCTTAAATTTAGTACCATAATTTCTAAATTGTTTGTGTTGCTAAGTGAAGTGATGCTTTATGGAAGCAACAGCATTACTATTTTCTAAAGAGAAACTTAAACAGGAAATAACATCAGTAAATATACTCTATAGAATAATGACCATGATTTTATGTGAATTCTGGAGATTCTGTTACCTGGCCAGCCAAATGATATCTCTCTGTATTTGATATACAGCGAGATACCATTTGGACACCCTCGCTCCACCCTCGCTCCCCCGGTTAACAACGGACTCCGCGATTCTGATTCGTTCAAAGATGGTGACGTCAGTGCACCCGCCTTTGCCCGCAACGTCACTCTTAGGCAGCGGAAGTTCCTCCTCAGTTTTGAATCAAGATGGCGCATCGGAGAACTGAACATCCCTTCCATTCAGCTGTAAAATTGGTCTTAAATGACCTAAAACACATTGATTCCTTAAAACCACAGCAGCTGACAGCTCTAGAGGCCTTTCTTTTCTTTTGTTTGATTGGTTCACGTTGCTGTCCATTAACTGTTCTCTGATTGCTTCACTTAGCTGTCTGTCTACGCGCAGCGGCAGCGCATTCTGGACCAAGCATTACCAGACTCGCCGCTGGTACAGCGATGAGTCATGGATTCTTCCAGGCAAGAGATTCTGAGCTTTCACATAAGGCATAGAATGAGTCGCTGTTAAACTGCCCAGAAGAAAGTAGCATAGGTTTTACATATTCTGAGGTTACAGTGCCTTTGAGCATCTGGTAACTTCCAGTCATATGACATGTATTAAAGATTCTATGTAACTTTGGAGTATAAAAAGATGAAGAAGTGACTTTATTGATCTCACACAGGAGAAATTCTTCTCTGCATTTAACCCATCCTGTTATTATCCTGAGCAGTGGGTAGCACATTACTGCACCCAGGGACCATCTCCATGATCTTCTTACTTCGGTTTGGTCAGAACCTAAGCTGGAGGATTTTACCTATAGTGCATGTTTTGTGTTGATGGGGGAAACCGGAGTGCCCGGAGGAAACCCACCCAGACATGGGGAGAACATGCAAACTCCACACAGAAAGGCTCGGGCGACCCGGGGATCGAACCCAGACCATGCATGCAAACTCCACTCAGAACACACACAGAATCGAACCCGGAACCTTCTTGCTGTGAAGCATGAGCGCTAGCCACTCAGCCACCATGCCACCTAAAAAGGGAAATTTCTTGATATTAAAATATTTGGGTGCCACGTATCTATACATCAGGTGACACTACGGAAGGTTAAATCCTATAATACTAAGTGATATTTTCAGCAAAATGTTGAACATGAAGGTAATGATGGCAATATTACTACTATAAAACTGTTGCTGTGTCCTGTGTGTGTGAGTGATGGTGGTGGTCAGAGGGGCCACATTACATCATGAAAATAAATTAAATTAGGCAAAATGACATTAGGTAGGAAATTAGGTAACCCAGCTCAAAGTAAGAATAGGCTACGTGTGTATTAATGTATATTTCAGCATAAAAAACATAATTAAATGTATTTAATAATTCCATACTTTGGAACAATCAGGTAACGCATCACCATCTCCATGAAGAGAAGAATGACTGATTTTTTTTTTAAAACACAGTCTATGGTCAGGTGTCAGTCAACAGCTAGTCCAGGATGTTCAATGTAGGTACATCACCAATACAGTACTTTATCAAACATAGTGATGGCCATTATATAAGGACAATACAACCAATAAACGCCGCCGTGGGCTATAGTGTTTATTAATGACACTTATTACTTATTAATAAAAATATTAGTCCCCACAAAGCTGTCTCACGATCACGACTGCCACAGCACCACCGGGTGGCCCTGTTACCTTTACCGCCGCATGATCCTAACGCAGCTATCCAACAAGTTGCCCGGTTGCAGCTGGTAGAAATGTGAGTGTTGTGTTTTATCAGGTATGTGGAATAAACCATGGTATGTGCTATTAATGCCACATCACTCGGTATCTTAAGCCTTTTTGTTGAGGTTTGGTTGCTCGCAAGCCAGAGCCCACATAAGGCAGCGTGATTGGGTCGGACACAGGGCCTGCCTGCTAGGCTAAACTCGACCATAGCGTTAGCCCATAAGCTAGCAAAATTAATTCACATAATTACGCTCACCTGTCTCTATCTGAAGCATTCGCAATAAAGCAATTACGATACAATAATAATTTGCCAAATTTAATTACCTCGACACAGCAACTCAGCGAAACACACGCGTGACACTCCCGCTCATTCAAAACCAAACACAGCAGAGAACGTCTCAAGGAACACAAACCAAGGCAGCAAGGGAATTGTAGTCCAAAAAGACTACAAATGAGCAAACGCGAAACGTGAACTGTTGAGAAAAAAAAAAAAAAATCGGTGAATAATGTTACACTGAATTAATGATGTAAATATTAGGATTTGATAATATTTTACTAACTTGAACGTTGCCGAAGAATGACTGAACAAGGATACAGTCTATGCGCAGAAGAGAGCCCCTGTGAGGCAGTGCGTTGGGCAAAAAAAACACCAGCGACTAGCTGGTCTGGTGCACGAACTTCTGTGAAACGAAACTTAAGCGGGGCCGTCGAGACACGACAGTTAAAAAAAACACCTTCATTTGGTGATTATAACAATGACCCTGGGGGATGTTCTCACTTTCTTACACTGAATTGTGTTTTCACGAATCAATTGACTCTGCTGAATGGTAGGTAGGTGTGTCTAAAGTTTTTGCGTTATAGCATAGCTGCTAGAAAAGCATGCCAAAAGAACACACGTGACGTTATTTTTTATTTTGTTGGATTTGCTAAAGTATTGTATTTGTTAAATGTTGAGTGTGTACAAAAGTTGATTTACATTCTCACGTGTTGTCTTGCATGTCTTTACTCTCAGAGAAGCAGAATGGATCCTGGCAGGCTCAAGCGTAAAGGGGAAATCAACAAGGCCCTACAATTCATACAGTGCGCATTTTTTTCGCTCCTCTTTTGAAAGTTGTCATTTGTCTCATAATGTATTTTTGCCTAGGTCCTCGTTGGCTTATCCCGACCCTCCAGCCTATCAGGTACCAGCTGTTCTCAGAAACGTCTACTACCTTGATTCATTAGAGTTAGCATACCCCAAAAGGCAACAACAATTCTAAACCCATTTGATTTGTCTGTTTATAATATTGTAGTTTGTTATTGTCTTATGACCACAACAACAAGATGTTACTAGTATTATGGCATTTTGATAGTATTGCACATCATAAAATATATACCCTAGACAACTGTGTATACCACAGTCATAAACCAATAATACCTTCTTGGCTTGTCAAAGCAACAGTAATATAATCCATTTGTGCCTTTCTCTCTTAGGATTTTTTAACTGGCTTAATCTGCAACCTCTTGGAGGAAGGGAATGCACTGTTCAAAGACAGAGCATGGGAAGAGGCTGTGAAGGAGTTTAGTGAAGGTCTCAATGTTGCTCAGTATGCCACCTCAGAAGATATACACATCCCAGAAGCACTACTGGAGAGCCTATATGTGAACCGTGCTGCTGCATATTATAGTATGGTAAGACACAGTAATTAACCTTAATAAAACTGTTCTTCAAAACAAAGATTATCTTTCTACATTGTTGCTATCAGTCTAGCCAAGGCTAAAGCTAACCCCACATTTATACTGAATGGCCTGTGTCTACTGCGCATTTGATGTTTTGACTGAGTCACATTTACACAGGGTAATGTATTAGAATCTTTAATTACGCACCTCCCCAAAAAGGACAGAGGTGACATTAATTGAAAGATATCAATTGATGAGTAGTATTCTGTAGACTTGATACTAATTTAATAAGAAATTAAAAACAAAAAACAAAAAAACGTACAACAGAATTGGATCTTTCCTGAAGAGTTTTATAGTGGTCTTGATTCATCAGAATTAGTATAAAACCACAGGGGTCTACTAGAGAAACAAACTATTTTGTACTGAAATTATTAAAATTGCAGATGCTTACTATAATAATTACCTATTGTCTTGTTATCCAACTACTAAGAAATGAATTCAATCAGTCATAATGATCATAAAAAAAAGTGCAACTTAATGTCTGCATGAATGCAATGTGCTACACAATATTGTTTTCTTTTGCTTTGATTTGAATTTGACTCCCTTTCCTCTAAACAGAATTGCCTGTCTTGTGAGACCCCCAAATGTAATTGTCACATTTATGTTTTAAAATTGTTGAAGCCCAATCTTATTCCTGATAGGGTGAATATGGGCGAGGTGTAGAGGACTGTGATAAAGTTCTCTCGGTGTATAAAGAAAACCACCGTGCTCTGTTCAGAAAGGCCCTCTGTCTGAAAGAGCTGAAGAAGTACAAGGAGGCCTATAGCTGCACCACAGACTGTCTCCTCATCAGTCACATGGTAAGGAAACTGGCATTTAGTAATTTGAACATTTTACAGTTTCTTGTGTTTTCAGGCTACTTCTTCAGGCTAAGTAATTTTCTGTAATAATGGGATTGTTGCCCCACTCAGATTTACACCTTCCCATTGCCCTATATTTGCATAGTTCCTGTCAGCTGCCTCAAGGCCAAAGCTTAAAAGAGGCAGTATGATAAAGAATGTTTCTAGACCATGTAAAGACAATAAAACCACATTTCTAAATGTCAATTTCTCTTCAGAGTATTCTGTAGTTTTGTTTTGTCTAACTTCTATGCACAAATCCTTCATCTTTTAATGTTTATGTATTCAGGACAATCAAGTGAATGAACTTGCACAGGAGTTGGCCATTCAATTGGGACTCAAGATACGTAAGCCCTATGTCAGTGCAAAGGTGAGGAGTTAATATTCCATGTAATCAATCGTAGCGACACAGAAAAGAGAAAAGCTCCAGAAAATGTCCAGATACATTTCAAACCCATAGATATCCTGAAAACCAGTCCAGATTTATACTTGTTTTTAAATAATGGCATAATGCTAATTACTTACCTGCTGCGACCTACTAAAAGTAGCTGCCTCTATGCAGCCCAGGCTTGGGAAAATGTTTTATGTATAAAAAAAGATACATTATATATTG
This sequence comes from Paratrypauchen microcephalus, assembly GCA_036785185.1. NCBI lineage: Eukaryota > Metazoa > Chordata > Actinopteri > Gobiiformes > Gobiidae > Paratrypauchen > Paratrypauchen microcephalus. Next base: position 547,589 of record JAVJIX010000135.1, read on the forward strand.
AGATATGAATACATAAGATACGCTTAAGACATGCTTTTCTGTCTATATGGCATATTGCTGGACAGTGGACTATACAATCCAGGCAGTTCATACAGTGATATTAAAATAAGTTGGTGTAGCTAATGCTGTCATCTGTTGCTCACAATGGGAGTAGATGAACAGATGATTTTGCAGTTAAGTTAAAAACAAGGTTAGTAGATTATACAGACACTTGAACCTGGTATCATTACTATTTTAGGGCTCCAACATGACAAAAATACAGCATGTCTCTTCTGTGTAGAAAGGTACATCCCTGTAGTTTATTTCTGCTACATTTTTTTTTCTTCTTTTTTTTAGATGTGCACGGATTATACAGGAAATGGCTCTTGTCCTCTGGTTGCAATTACTCAAAGTATGAATAAATTATATTTTCAATTTGTATATGATTACATTGAAATCATTGTATTAAGGCTCTAAATTTACCATGGAATTAATGTATCTAATTGTCTTACCATATTGTCAGAAAACTCCAGCCAAGGCCAAACTCTGCCCACAGCTCAAGGCTCTTTTCAGAGAGCCGTCTCCTCTGTGCCTGAAATACCTGGCTCTGACTTGATGGGAGATGACTTGGACAATTTACTAGACACCCTCCCTAATGAGCCAGCACCTACTGAGGTGATTTTCTTTTAATGCACAATAATGAATATTATGTTGTTTGAATAAAAACATGTTTTTAGCATGATGTAAAATTAGCACAGTTGCCATTGCATTTAATAATTAATTATTTTCTTGTGAAAAGTGCTTTCAAATAAGTGCATGAATATCTTCTGTTTGTTAGGCTAGCTAAATGTGTACTGCATTTATAAAATTTTGTTTAGTCAGGCATGGTTGTGAAAGCTCACCATTTCACTGTCCTTACCTTACGTTTAATATTTTATAGACCCATCTCCAAGCCTTCTTGATCCCCTGTGTGGAAAGTCCCTCCAAACATGCTGTCCCTTCTGTCCTCCCTGCCCCGACACCACAGCTGCCCCCAGCCTTCTTCAGCTCAGCTAGCAGCCAGCTCAACTGCCTGGACTCCTTTGTTACCAGTGAAAGCACATTGGATGCTCTTGATGACGTTTCAACCTCAGACAATTTATGTACCTTAGACCAACCCTCTTTAATTTTATATGGGACAGCAGCTTCAAATGCTGTACTGACTATGACACAAAACTCCCTGAATGATCTCGACTCATTAGACGACCTGCTGCCTTCAAAGGCCACTGCTTCAAAAGAGGCTTCGATATCAAATAATGAAATCCAAAAATATATTGAAGAAGCTTTGGATATGCCTCATAAGCATGCTACAACTGATTTCAATGGCGAAAAGGGGTTAAATGCCATTGATTGCCTTGATTGCCTTGATTCCCTTGATGCTCTTGACACGTTTCCCTCTACAGAGAATATGGCAGCAGCGGTGGGAGCTGGTTTGGACACACTCTCAGATTTCCAATTAAATGGTAATTTAAAGACGACACTCAGCTGCTGAAATGCAAATCTCTTGTTGCAGACTTAAAACATCTAACATAAGCTGCTTTTTGCAACTTTGAGAACCACCGATTCAGACTTTAAAGACTTTGTCCCAGATAGTATATTTAGGCCTAAGTGCGTGAAAAGTCCCTCAGTCGTCCAGGTAGAATCCATGATAACAGGAGAAGTTCAATTTGTCAACTGGACAGAGTTTGTTTGGTTGAAAACGTTTCGCCGCTCATCCGAGAGGCTTCGTCAGCTCTAATAAGAATACTGGTAAGACACTTGCTTATATCTTGCTGTAGGGAGGAGCTACCTAGCTAACTACTTTCCGGAACTATGTCATTGGTTTCCGTCTTTTGTTTCTCTGGCGTCTAGCTAACGATCCCTATTCATCCCTACACGCCTGTTTTTCACACCTCTGGCCCTGACCTGGCTAGCCCTATTGTTTCCCTGTTTGCTTGATCTAGGCTTAAGAATGGAATTGTAGATGGGATGCAAATTATGTCTGACTCCACCATTTCTGTTCAGAGAAGGATTATCTTTTTTGACAAAAATAGCCTCTTTAACTCCCCTCTCAAACCAATTCTTTTCCCTGGCTAAGATCTGAACCTCACTGTCCTCAAATGAATGATCCGTGGCTTCTAGGTGAAGATATACGGCAGAAGACGGTCCACTCTGGCACGCCTGTCTGTGTTGGTACATCCTCTTGTGAAGTGGCTGCTTGGTTTCTCCAATATAGCGCTCACTGCAGTCTTCACTACACTGAATGGAGTAGACCACATTGCTTTGTTTGTGGCTCGGTGTTTTGTCCTTTGGGTGGACGAGTTTTTGTCTTAAAGTGTTTGTGGGTTTGAAATAAACTGGGATTTCATATTGTCTGAAAATCCTCTGTAGTTTGTACCAACACAGACAGGCGTGCCAGAGTGGACCGTCTTCTGCCGTATATCTTCACCTAGAAGCCACGGGTCATTCATTCGAGGACAGTGAGGTTCAGATCTTAGCCAGGGAAAAGAATTGGTTTGAGAGGGGAGTTAAAGAGGCTATTTTTGTCAAAAAAGAGAATCCTTCTCTGAACAGAAATGGTGGAGTCAGACATAATTTGCATCCCATCTACAATTCCATTCTTAAGCCTAGATCAAGCAAACAGGGAAACAATAGGGCTAGCCAGGTCAGGGCCAGAGGTGTGAAAAACAGGCGTGTAGGGATGAATAGGGATCGTTAGCTAGACGCCAGAGAAACAAAAGACGGAAACCAATGAGATAGTTCCGGAAAGTAGTTAGCTAGGTAGCTCCTCCCTACAGCAAGATATAAGCAAGTGTCTTACCAGTATTCTTATTAGAGCAGACGAAGCCTCTCGGATGAGCGGCGAAACGTTTTCAACCAAACAAACTTTGTCCAGTTGACAAATTGAACTTCTCCTGTTATCTTAGGCCTAAGTGGTAAAATGAGCGATTTTGGAGTCATAAAAAACATATTGCTTTTTGACCTTGGCAGCAGTGACACGTTTTGATCATGTAACTGAAAACAATGATTTATTTGTGTAACTTCAGGTGAACGTTCTCTCTACCCTGCACCTCTGAAAACTTCAGTTAAAGAAAGAAATAAGCATTCCCCAGCCAAAGGGTCAAATGCCTTGACCTTGACCCATGACTTTATGCTGGCATGCTCAACTTGTTACCCTCGAACAGGTACATATGTTGTAATGATTCATTTATTTGTTGAATAATTGATTTCAAATGTTAGCATAGTTGACCTACATCTGTTGTTTTGAGTTTGTGTTTTACTTATTACTGGTTTGGTTAGATTTGATTATACCTATGAATCTCCTTCACCATTAGGAAAGGGGATTTATACATTTGTTCACAAGCCTGACCTTGTACACAGCTGCGAGAAAGACATTTTACTATGTCGAGAAAAGGACAGTGTTTTACCCTGGACCAGAGTTCGGCCCATGCCTGCGTGGACATCTTTTGCTGGGCCATTCGTACTCTGCAGAGGTAAAAAGAGTACCAGGGGTTTGAACATTTTTCTCAAATTGATGTGGTTGTGTGACAACATTTGCCATCTTTGCATATATGGGAACTTTTTACTCGGTGTATATGTACAATAATTATGTAACGTACTTGATTCTGATTTTGTGTCCAGATTTACTGAAATCTGGAGAACTTGGTTTATGTAAATATGGAGAGGACTGCACATTCGCCTTTAACCAGATTGAGATTGATGTTTGGACCGAGGAGAGGAAGGGGAGGTTCGACCGTAAACTCCTGTCCCAAAAGCCAGCTATGAAGCAAGATCCTATCAGTGGCACTATACAGATTCTTCAGGAAAACAAGGGCATGTTTATCTTCCTATGTGGGGTATGTACATATCTTTTATATATTATATACTACATATTACATTGCTCTTTATAATATATAGTGGGGGAAATAAGTATTTGATCCCTTGTTGATTTTGTAGGTTTGCTCACTGACAAAGAAATGAACAGTCTATACTTTTAATGGTAGGTTTATTTTAACATTGAGCGATAAAATATCAAAAAGAAAATCCAGAAAATACCTTTAAAGAAAATGTATAAACTTATTTGCATTTCATTGAGCCCTTGAACCCTCTAACCAAAAAAACTCATACTTGGTGGCAAAATCCTTGTTTTTACAGAGTTTAGGCGTTTCTTGTAGTTGATAACTGGGTTTGCGCACATATCAGAAGGAATTTTGGTCCACTCCCGTGTAATTACAGATTATCTCTTAATCATTAAGGTTCCATGGCTGTCGCTTGGCAACTCAGAGCTTCAGCTCCCTCCGTTGGTTTTCTATAGGGTTAAGGTCCAGATGCTGGCCCGGCCACTCCATGACCTTAATGTGCTGCTTCTTGAGCCACTTTTTCGTTGGTTTGGCTGTATGTTTTGGGTCAGTCGTATTGGAAGACCATCCTCGACTCATTTTCAGTTTCTTGGCAGGAAAGGAGGTTGTCACTCAGGATTTTAACGGTATATGGCTCCGTCCATCCTTCCATTGACGCGGTGAAGTTGTCCTGTGCCCTCAAAGCATAATGTTTCCACCTCCGTGTTTGACGGTGGGGATGGTGTTCTTGGGGTCATAGGCAGCATTTCTCTTCTCCAAATATGGTGAGTTGAGTTAATGCTCAATTTTGGTCTCATCTGGCCGCAGGACCTTCTCCCAGTCACTCTCTAAATCATTCAGGTGTTCATTGGCAAATTTCAGGTGGGCCTGCACATGTGCCTTCTTAAGCAGGGGGACCTTGTGAGCACTGCAGGATTTTAATCCATTGCAACGTAAAGTGTTACCAATGGTTTTCTTAGTGACTGTGATCCCAGCTGCCTTGAGATCATTGACTAGCTCCTTCCGTGTAGTTCTAGGCTGATTTCTCACTGTTCTCATGATCATTGAATCCCCATGAGGTGAGTTCTTGTGTGGAGCCCCAGACCGAGGTCTACTGATGGTCGTTTTGTATTTCTTAAAAAGAGAGTGCGGTTTTTTTATGTGAACCTGTATGGGTTCCCTTCTAACAGTGTCGTGCATTAACACTGGCTTACCGCTGACACATGGTGCTCTTTTCTCTCGGAGTTGTATCACTGCACGCGTAGCCTAGCCTAGCCTGTTCACTTGAAAACATCCGCTTATGGCTGATATATATCACTTTTTGGACAAATGTTGTTTTGTGAAGAAAAACAAGCTTTATCAACTGTCCCCGTGAACTGACCAGACCTACTTACGTGAGCTCCAGAACCCCAGCAGAACCGGGCTCAGACGAGACTGTCGGCGGTAGGCCAGTGTTGATGCACGACACTGTTGGAAGGGAACCCATACAGATTCACATAAAAAAAAACGCATTATCCCTTTAAATTTTTGAACAATTCACCAATAGTTGTCTCTTTAACTTTCCACCTTCTTCCTTATGGTTTTTCAGCCCGTTCCAGCCTTGTGCAGGTCTGCAGTCTTATCCCTGACATCCTTTGACAGATCTTTGGTCTTTCCCATGTTGGAGAGTTTGGAGTCTGATTGATTGACTGATTCTGTGGATAGGCGTCTTTTATACAGGTGACACTTGTAAACATCGCCACTTACAAGTGAACAGGCTAATAATAATAATAGGCGCGCAGTGATACGACTTGAGAGAAAATAGCACCAAGCCATTTAGGCTTCTAACTTTTTCGTGGGCAACTGTTTTGTGATGCAAATATATCACTTTTTGGACAAATATTGTTTTGAGAAGTAAAATAAGCTTTATTAACTGTCCTGGCTAACTTGCCGGACCTACTTTTGTCAGATCCAGAACCGGAGGAAGAACTCGGCTCACAGGACACTGTCAGCGATAAGTCAGTGTTAATGCACGACACTGCTGAAGGGGTTGCCATACAGATTCACATCAAAAAACCCGAACTATCCCTTTAAAACAAGCATCTTTAATTTAGGTGACGTTTATTAGGAGTGTCTAATTCAGGCATGGGCAAACTACAGCCCAGGGGCCATATGCGGCCCGTTAAGCTTCTTAATCCGGCCCGCCGAACTTGAAGAAATTATATTAATAAACCATTTTAATGTTTTAATTTCCCTGCAGTTCTGGTGTTTTCCAATAGCTGGCGCACTAGATACATTGACCTTTGTTGAGGTGCGTCGTTTTGCTCCACGTTTGTGCTTTACTCTTTGACCCCTCAGCCCTCCTGTAAAGATGAGCGGAGCTAAGAAATGAAAAGTGGACAGAATGTCGAGTGTTTAATAAGGAGTGGACAAGTAAATATTTTTTCACCGAATACTTATCAGCTGCTGTATGCCTGATATGCCAAGAGACTGTAGCGTTTTTTAAAGAATATAATATCAGCCGTCACTTTGCCACAAAACATGCGAACTATGCTAACAAGCGGTCAACGAAAGAACGAAAGAACCTGAAGGAAAACAGAACTTTCAGTGCTTTAAAATAGTAACTGTTAGTAATAAAAAAAAAAGCTGTATTTTATTAATTAAATTTTCTGTTTTAAGAGTCATTTTAATAAATAGCTAAATACTGTGGAACTTGAAAGATGGACATTTTGTTGTAATGCTTTTGTTCATTTTTAATTGAAATAAAGCATGTTTTCTACATATCCCATTTTATTTTTAGTGTTTTAACCAAAAATCCACAAGATCCACCTGCTCCTGGTCCGGCCCTTCTGTCAAATTTTAGAACCCTTTGTGGCCCACGAGTCAAAAAGTTTGCCCACCCCTGGTCTAATTGGTCTGTGGGAGCTAGAACTCTTAATGGTTGGTAGGGGATCAAATACTTATTTCATTCACATAATGAAAAGCAAATCAATTCATATATTTTATTATGTTACTGGATATTCTTTTTGATCTCAATGTTAAAGGAGAATTAACGTTTTTTACAATCTGAGCCTTATTTCGGTAATAAAACAAGTTGTTTTACTCACCCATAGCACTTTGGTGTCATTTGGAGCATTTCCGGAGATGTTAGATTTGCGATATCCGTAACGTGAGTTCTCGGGGCATATGTTTGCGGTCTCCAAATAACACAAACTTTACCACTTTTCAAATCATAGAAGCTCAATGTCTTAGTCTACACTTTTGTTTGAGTCAAAAGTGGCCTGTAATCCGAGATTTATGCATAATTTCGATTAGATGAGGAGGCCTGTGCGCATGCGCTCATTCACAGCTGTTTTGCAGATAAGACGACGCAACTTTTCTATTGCGAGTGACACATGGCAGAAGATTCGGACTTTGAGGCTGAAGAGGACTTATGGAGGACTGAAGAGGAGAATACGGATGAGGAGACAGAATGGATACGGAAAGAATAGCGGAGACAGTTTTAGGAGCAGCGCAGAGAACAGCCATTGGTTTCGCATTACTTCTCAGAATCGCGCGCTGAATCCGCTGGCCTTCTTTCTTTTCCTTTGCTGGTAAAAAATCGTCCTGACTGAAGTGGGTATGGCAAACACGATGGTCCAAAGGTCTTACAGCTTTGTGTTTCATGTTTGGGTCCCGAGAGCTGAGAGCGAAATAAGCTGTGACGGCGCGCATGGGCACTGGCCTCCTCATCTACTCGAAAATAAACTGGACTATGGGCAGTAAATTATAGACTGTTCATTTCTTTGTCAGTGGGCAAACCTACAAAATCAGCAAGAGGTCAAATACTTATTCCCTCCACTGTATGGGTGTAGGCCCAATACTTGCCTCTCTAAATACAAATTGGCAAGTTTCTTTTCTGTTGGCAGAGATAAGCTAAGGTGATTTTTTTCTTTCTTTCTAAGAATAGCTTTAAAAAGCACTGTTTGAACGGGCTTTAAATTTTAGATTGTATCTTACAGGAAACAAGTGATACTGCTTATACAAATATAATGTATTGGTGTCTTTTGTATGTATGTAGGCATGCTTTGACTGTAAACCTACTATAATAAGCAATCGCAGCAGAGATGATGACACCGTCTGCTCTAACACAAGTGTTCGACATCTGTTTGATGCCAATAAGTAAGCTTGTTTACGTTTAGTAAGCCAATAAGTAAGCCTGGTTTCTGTGTGTTTAAACATTTCCTTGCTTTGTGCAATAGATGCTTGGCATTTGTGATGAGGAACATCACAGTGAGGTACAGAAAGGTCCGGTCTCTACACCTGTTCTGCCATTTGGAGTTATGTCGCCATTGTATCAGATATGGATGTCAGTTGGGTGATGAGTGCATGTTTGCCCACTCCGATGTCGAACTCAAAACATGGAAACTACAGAAAGAGACTGGTCCTCTGTCTTTTTCCAAAGGATGACATATTTCACAGGACTAGATTGAAAGTACTAATGTTATATATTGTATTACAGGAACCACACCAGAAGAGATAGTTAAAGTATCCACCAATTACTATGAAAAACTAAACAAAAATACAAGTAACCAACAAGGCAACAAAGTAAGTCACTTTAAGAGCATTGTATTGTCTACTTTTTTCTTCCTTTGCCATGACATCTTGCTATTGTTGCAGCAGTCTTTGGATGCAGGAAAACCAAAAGGAGGAAGGCCTAAGGACTGTCTCAACATGAGGATGAGGTTTGTCTGTGGTCACTGCTGGCGTGATGGAGTCACAAGTGACCCAGACAAGTCTCTCAAGTATTGCTCAGCTAAAGCTAAACATATGTGAGCAGAATTAACATGATGATCCAGTATATGCAGATGAACATGGTTATTTGAAAAATAATTTAGTCTATTAATCACTACAAATACAAATATGCTTTGGTGGCTCCCTACAGGTGGACTAAAGACAAGAGAATATTGCTGGTGAAATCCTTGGAGAGAGTTAGAAGTAAATGGGTTATGGTCCGAACACTGCCACATTGCAAGCATTTCCCATTGCATTATGATGTACCCATGCATTTTTATTCATTCAGCATAAACTTAATTTGTCTTTGTTGGCTATTTTTGGTCTGAAATCTGTATTGGCTATGCTCTACTGTAGATATGTCATCGAATATTGGACAAAGGAAGATGTAATGTGGGGAACTGTACATTTGCCCACAGTCAAGAAGAGAAGGATATGTGGACTTATATGAAGAATAATAAATGTGAGTAAATGTGCAAAAACATTTGTGTTGTTAATATGTTTGTAAATATTGGAATGCTATCACAATGAACAAATATGTGGCATTTGCAGTAGTGGATATGCAACAAGTCTATGACATTTGGTTAAATTTAAGCACTCTGAACAACCAAAATGAAGAACCTGTTGTAACCCAGCCTTCTTCTGAAGAGAAATGCATTGCGATGCCAACAGATTATGCTGAGCCAATGGTTTGTACAATATCTATATTCAGAAAGCTGCTCACAGACATAATACAAATGTGCACAATTAGGCTAACTACTACTGGAGGCTGCATTAGCACTAATTCATTCATTAATTGAATAAATGAATGAATTTTGACTTTGCTTTTGAATCTGGAAACTGAATGTGAAGAGCTAAATCTGCTTTCTGATTGGATAATTTGTAAAAAATAATAATAATAATAAAAATAAATAAAATGTAAGCATATACAACTATTAGAACATGTTAAATGTTTTTGTAATTCCAAACAAGAAAAGGAAATTACATAGTGTTGTTTACTTCATAACTGAGGACAAAGTTAAGGGCGGCTGTATATGAAATACTCAAAGTTCCTACATACTCTACATTAAAATGTACTTTGTATTTTTGGTTTAGGATGGCTTTCACTGCAGACTTTGTGGTAGACATAGCAACAGTGAAAGACAGTGGCAGCAGCATATATCCAGTGAAAAGCACAAAGATCGTGTGTTCAGTTGTGATGAAGAAGAGCAGGCCCTGACGTGGAATTACAGATTCCCAGCAAAATGCTTTGACCTCTGCCCCAAGTAAGACTATTTTATGGAGCCAAATCAAACTGTGCCAACGTCAGTCTTCTTACACCTGTATAAACCTGTGTATATTTTACAGGCTGGATGATGACTGTCCTGATGGCATGAGCTGTGACTATGCCCATAGTCCAGATGAGCTGCAGGAGTGGATTGAGAGAAGAGATTTCCTCCGACGTAAACTAGCCAAAGCCAGGGAGGATATGCTAATAATGCCTGATGAGTCTGACTTTGGAAAGTTTAACTTTCTTCTGCATGATTGATATTATTATTGGCTACTTTCTTGGATGTAATCATCTATCCCAATTATTATATATATTATAATTAAATGGTGATAGGGCCTCTGATGCTAAAATCAACACACACAATGTACAGAGATACACTTATCATTTTTGTTGGCACAAAGTCATAGATGCATGAAACATTTATTATGGCTTCACATACTCGGTTATATCAGCTTTGTTACACGTTTATTGAATTCAAAAGCAACATTTCTGCAGGTTGTGGTATTGGCAGATATTCATAATCACTAATGCCTTTTCTAGTTTTGTATTCCATGTTTTTTAAAGGCTTCAGCTCTGCCATAAAAATTGCTTCATACCAATGTTGTGTTTAATGTATCCAAACAAATAAAAAAAAAAAGTAATCAAGTCCTTTGATTCCATTTTAATGATCAAGTAATCCTTGAGCAATTTACTTTTCTTAACTTTTTTTTAAACCACCATAATGTCACAAGATGGCGCTATGTATCAGGTTTGCACTGTATACACGTGCCGTAGTGGAGTGAAATGTGCCACACTGTTCTACAGCGCAGTTGTTTTGATTCTCTTCACTGGATCCCGCCCACTTGAGGCTCATTGGTCTTGTGTAGAAGCTGAGGTTTGTCTTTGGCTGCTCACGCTCTAGTCCGTTGTATGGGCGTGGTTATTAGTGCTCATTACAATGCAAGTTGTACGGACACATGGGTCCCGCGATACAACCAAGACCTGCTGTAAAGTTACTTCAGAGTCTTGAAAGTTTGCCATAGAGCCCTCATTTCCTCTAAACTCAAGCAACAAGGACATTTTCACATCATGACAACTGCAAGTCAAATCATTTTTGGAGATAGGAGTGATGCGCCTGATCTGCTGAGGTGTCTAGCTGAATATCCCTTTTCATTCCCTTCCTTGGAGGATAATGGTAAGAACAATACCCTTTCTGTTTATTCTCAAAGCGTTAAAGTGGCACTGGTCGATGGCTCATTTATAAGCATGCCTGTATACATCAGACTGGGATAAATAAACCATAAGACAAGCTATTCCCATTCAGCAGCTGATTTTCCAAGTTCTAACTAACAAACTGTAAGCAAATAGGTGTGGTAGTCTGGAGTAATTTCATTGTACTTAGCTCCTCCCTGCAGGAAGATATAAGCAGTGTCCACCAGCATGTGACCAGAACTGAAGAAGCAGCTTGGATGAACTGAAGAAACGTATTCGACCAAATAAACTTTTGTCCAGTTGACAAATTAAATTTCTCCTTTTGCCTCCGTGACAGTACACCAAGTGGCCAGTAGAGGGCGTGATATCGCGTGTCATAAAACCAATGAATTAGACCCATCGTGTGATACCAAACACAACCCTTACACTTTGTTATTAACGCTAACTTTAGTAGCAACATTTTTATTTACTAATAATTCTCAAAAAATAAAAAAAATTAAAAAAAAGCTATTGAACACGTGGATTAATTTGCTCCTTTTCACATCTGATCCGTTCTGGGCCGGCCTGTATATTGCTGCTATGTTTGCGCTTGTATTCTATAATTGCTAAAATTCTGGAGTATTTGGCTGATGAAGGTCACTGTGGTGCGCTGCTGTGTAACTCTTTAGTGATCTGCTGTGTGGTTTGGACATCGTGTTCCTGAACTGAAATATTCTCCTCCCGCAGGTACTGCTCCGCGCCCCTTTCATGGAGTAGCCTAGTGTGTTCATGTTAAGCTGACAATGATTATAACTATTATTGTTTGGCTATATTTTAATAACCTTATCACAACCATAACACCGCAGCAACAACAACAACAACAATAATAATAATAATAATAATAATAATAATAATAATAATAATAATAATAATAATAATAATAATAATAATAATAATAATAATACACAGCTAAAAATCATATATCAAATAATTCATGATGACAGCTCACAGGCCGATGGTTTCTGTTATTGTCACTTCTGTTTTCTGTTGGCTGAGAATCATTTGTATAATGGCCAAGACGCCGCTGTCGTAATTAAGACATGGCCATGTGCATCTTGAACAGTGTCACTGTGCACAGCCGGTGCTGCACGTACAGATCTAGGGTGCTACGTACACATCCAGGGTGCTGCACATACACATCCACGGTGCTGCATAGCTCCAGCTCGCGGTGCACATGTGCAGCATCTGAAACCACGCCCCTCGACAGCTTGTACCTTCACGTGACCAGGGTGGAGGTGCTGCACGTGTTTGGCCACGAGTGTCTCCTCAAGGACAGAACACTACCTAAAACACTGGCAGTGCAGGGCTGGTAACTAGTTAGTTTGACTAGTTACAGCTAGGTTTAGTGCACAGCGTATATATATTGTGATTTTAATTTAATCATGTTCTGTGACATAATAACAGGATGATTTTGCCAAACTTCCCGTTCACTTTTCGCAATGTTTTTGAAATCGTAAACCCAATTGTTTTTCATATTGTTTCATATTTCATATACATGTTTCATATTCATCTTATGTTTACTTCAGCACAAAGGCTAATGCAACATTTGCAAATACAATAATGTGCTGCAGAAACAGACACTTGTTTAGTGAGTTGAGAAACAGGCCAATGAGCGCGTGCTCTCCGTGTGTGGGCGGGGATACGTGCGCAGAAAGACCTCTGGATGGACGCTGTTAGTGGCGTTGTTTTGTCACTAGAAAAGCGTTAACAGTGACAAAGAAGGATCATTTAAGCATTGTCCACTTGGTGTAAGTAGCCTAAAGCCGCGTCGTGCTCGTCGTTTGAAAGACTTGCTGTGAGAACCTTATCCCGGTGTGTTGTTCGGAGGCAGACGGAACAATGCCTGGCAAAGCCGCCGTGACAGTGGCCATTAAACCAAGCGGTCCTGCAAGTACCGCGGGTCCACAAAAGTCTTTTCCATTCGCTTTGAAGAAGATAATGGACATCCCCCCTCCAAATATCTTGGAAGAAGTCGACGACGGTAAGACAGTTTTGCTTTGTGTAGCCCACTATAGCGTAGTTACAATTAATCGGCTTTAATCCTGTCCTCAATCAAATCGGATGGAATTGTGTATTAAATGAATGGGTTATGGTTCGAAAACTGCGACCACTGACAGAGACACTTGAGCTGCACATGCTGTGGTGTTGCATGAAACCAATATCGTTCAAGGATACAAGAAAATCTGAAAAGAACAAAAAGTCCCCACGCTGCCTTTTGGCAGTTTGGCATCCAATGCACGTATTACAGCCTTATAAACTAAGACATATAAGGCTTCACATGATTTTTACGCCAGTCTCTATAATCAGTAATGAAACTTGTGATATTTAAATAAATAAAAATAAAAAATAAAATTTCTTCAATGTACATGTTATGTGTTGTCATTTGCCACTCACATGTAACATGACTATGTTGTCTAATGCATGCTTTCATGGAAATCACAAAACCGTTTTGTACACCTGTGTTTGGTGCAGAAATCGAGAAAGAGAAGCTGGGCTCTTCAGAGGATGTGGATGGGGGCGTGGCTGAAGGTGCCACCACTGGTGGTGCATCCAGGGGCAGTGGTGGCGGTGGCAGCGGAGGGGTGTCTGCCTCCCTTACCCCAGCCATTTGGGACAAAACCATTCCTTATGATGGAGAGACATTCCACTTGGAGTACATGGACCTGGATGAGTTCCTGCTGGAGAATGGTATCCCTGTGAGTCTGGAAGAGGAGGAGCTGCAGAAGACTGTGAGTGGAGGAGAAGGCAAAGGAAAAACTGTTCCCAAGGTTACAGCTACTGTTGGCACCAGCAGTACTACTACAACTGCTGCTGCTGTTGTCCCGACTTCAGTAGCATCTCCCACTTTGGAAGGCACTTCTGAGCCAGAAGAACCCATTACTGTTACTACACTACAGCCAGCCAAGATCGAAGAGGAGGAAGAGGAGGAGGAGGAGGAGGAGGACACGCAGGAGCAACCAGAAGAGACACTGACCAAGCCAGTGACAACAAAAGCAGCAGAAGTAAAAGAAAAGAAAAAGGGTACATTAAGCATATGTTTTTTTATGAATTATTTGTACATTTTGTTGTTACTGTAATTATTAATTCTATTGTTCAGAGAGCAGCACTGGAGACAGGAATACGCCATCGCCCATTGACCCAGATGCTATTGAAGTGGACATTAATTTTCAGCCTGATCCCACTGACCTGGTGCTGTCCAGTGTACCAGGAGGAGAGCTTTTTAATCCACGCAAACACAGATTCTCTGATGAAGATCTCAAACCACAGCCCATGATTAAGAAGGCCAAGAAGGTGTTTGTTCCTGATGAGCAGAAGGTTGGTACAAGTGGGTGTTTGTATACATGTTTTAAGTAATGGATGTATCAAGAGTCTATTTGTTCTAAAATTCACAAAAATTCAAAATTTTACTGTAGTAGTAGTATTTATTTTTTTCTAATGAATTGGCAGTATGTTATGAAATGTAAATGTGTTAAGCTGGTTATGAAAGAGATTTCCCATAAACAAAACCTTTACTGACTGACTCCACTTTTTTAGGATGAGAAATACTGGTCCAGAAGGAAGAAGAATAATTTGGCAGCTAAACGTTCCCGAGATGCACGTCGGCTCAAAGAGAACCAGATCACAGTGCGGGCCTCTTTCTTGGAGCGGGAAAATGCAGCTCTTCGACAGCAAGTGGCAGAGCTCCGAAAGGACTGCGGCCGCTGCAAAAACATCCTGGCCCGCTATGAGGCCAAGTATGGACCACTGTAAAGTCTGGGGGATCAGTTTAGGAAGTATCAATGAGACATAAGCAGAACACCCTTCCCCGCAGTATCCAACACAGACACAAACACCAAGGGAATCTAAATTTTAGCTTGGCTGATGCCCAATGACTGTTCCTAAGTTTGGGACATAGGGTGGCAGGGTGAGGCGGTCTGGGAACGGTGGTCACAGGGAGGTCTGTGCAGAGCGCCTGGCTTCTACTTGGGCTGGTGAGAGTTGACAGTGGCAGATTCTCCCATGGTCAAAATCACATGGAAAAAAGGTTTATTACGTTTTGGAAAGCAATGGTTAGTTCAAATTAGAGCTACAGGAATTGAAACACAACAGTTTTAGAAAGCATGAGTCATTTAGAAGTCGTGTCACACCTTCACTTTTCTTAGAAGAGTTGCACTTGTGTTTGTGTGCACTTCAGTGTCCAGGATAGAGGCTTTCAGGGTTGTTGTTTTACAGGTGACTGAGTTAGAAGCTTACATTTAGGAGCGTAGGAGACCGTGGTGCTCCAGGCCTGAGAAGAGAGCACAGTGTGTAGGTTCAGTTCTGTTATAGTTCTTCCACTTTGTGGCTCACATGGACACTAAACAGGTGAAATCTACTGCACAGTCCATGTGTCTAATCCATTTTGCACTTATTCTTACACAAACTGTGGATAATAGGGTGGCAGGTGATGGTATAGCTATACTACTGTAGCGATTCTGGGGGAAAAACATGCATGGTCTAGAGCTCAGAGCTACAGCTTTCACTTTTTTACATATCTCAGATTTCTTCCAAAACCTCACACATGATAGATCATGTTACAAAGAAAAATATTTTTTGTCAGTTTTGAATCTTTTATGTATGAAGTTCTACAGGGGCCCTCACAGGTGGAGGGATATGTTAAAATGAAGGAAAAGTTTATTTTACTGCACATTGCAAGAAGAGGGTGCTTCAGCCACTGCCTGCCTTGACATGGTGTAGTGAAAGGTGGATCTTTATTTTTGCAGCTTTCTGCTTGTAAATATTTTGAGACAGGGATGCAGACTGTGTCTTTCTTAACCCAATACTATTCCTTATATTTGCCAAATAGTCAATGAGTGCTGTATTTATTCTGATGGTAATAACACATCTGTTGATTGTGATGTAAAACAATGTTAGATTATTCCTTTATGGGAAAATACTTTTACTGAAACCAATGATAAAGCAGGGAATTCAATGGGTAAACTGTGCTTTTAGATGTTTGTTTTAAAACAGATTTATTAAGTATTCTCTACAGTAACATGAGCTCACAAGGACAGGGACACCCCTAATATCTCATCCAACACTTCCTTTTGGCTGGTCAAGGTGTAGGAGGGCTAATGGCAGCGAGCACATCAAAAGCACCATTAGATGAATTTGCTAAGCGAACTGAGGTTTTTGTCTAAATTAGTAAAAATAAATGCATAACTGACTGTTAAGGGACTCTGTACAAAGTGTCTTTGGGTGATGGAGATTTTTGTGGAGCAGTTGGCTTGTGCTCATAACCGCCTCAGTCGTGAACAAAATAACCATGGCAATAATAATCAGCTATTTATGCTTGTTTTATTTCAGTGATGTCGTATGTAAAACTGTCATGTGATACTAAATAGAAATGTCCCAAAGTCATTTATGCTTCCAATTGCTCTATTGCCTGGGATTGTTATGCATGAGGCCCAGTTAGAATTTGTCTTTTGCTAAATATTTGACACCAAGTGTACTTAAAGTCTGTAATCATCACTTAGACTAGATGCAGTTTTGATGAATACACCAATGGTCTTCTCTCTGAAAACATCCATGCCACGTATTCCTGATAATGTGTGCTCCATTTTGGATGAAGGCTGCATCTTTTGATCACTGTGTGGATTGTTCAACGTTTACTCAGCGTACATTTTATATATAAGTAGATGCACTGAACCTACTGGTTTGTGTCTCTTAATAGATTCTATAGTATTTTGTTTTTCAATGGTGAGTTTGTTGTTTTTAATTTTGTATTGACATTCAGACTTGAAACAGATTACATTTTATACATCAGTGCTGGTGATAACTGCTGACATGTTGAGGGATAATATTGCAGAAAACAAAAACGGCAAAAGGTATGTAGCAATCTTTTCAATATGGTAGGTTTCATGATTAGAGGTTTTCAGTTTTAAACATGGTAACCTGCATTTATATTAAAGAAAATGTGCTTTTGGCAATCATCACATACGGCTTCACCTTTAAAACATTGTTCTACCTTTATTCTCAAGGTAGTATGACTTTAAGAGCAGCTAATGAGTGATTTAAAAAGAATATTTGAACCATCTCAGCATAAAGCAAACTGCAGCTCTTATACTTTGCATGCAAGTGGTGCCTATATGTTCATGTTTTTGTCAGGTTTTCCTCCGATGCATTGTAGGCATTGGTGTCAGGTGCTTGTTATATCCTAAATATGTTTACTATTTTGAAAGTAGCTCCTGGCAAATACTGAGTATAATTTTTGATTATTTTTTTTCTTTTTATGGATTTTCCATTGTTCTAACTGTGTAAACTAGGATATGTGCTTTTCCATGCTCTATCCTGTATCTTGTATTATGCATTAAAAAAAATAAACAGAAATTTAATGACCTACTGGCTGCTAATTTGACCTTGATGAGCCAAACAGCTTGGCAAGGGCAATGAGAAAAGGAAATTTCATACAGTTCCAGAATCTTATACAGTGGGTTGGCATTACATTTTGAGCTGTGATTTGTGGTTTTCCTCTTTGGGCTCATCATTATTCCAGAGGAGTAGAAGATGTTGCGTAATGATCTCATCGACACTGGAGAGCACTGTTGCGTAACAATAAGATGCAGCTGCAGCATCCAGTCCCAGCCGCTGCATGGGGAGAAAGGAAAAGCGTGGGACACTGATAAAAGGGAGGGGCTCTGGGAACGCGCTGACAGGTGGAGGGAGGACTGGAGAGGATCCTGCGAGGAAGAGACTGGGATGGATGTAGTCTGATGGATAAACAACAAAAGAAAGGGCGGTGCTATTGGGCAATGATGACAACACGAGGAAGGGCCCACCCTATACAGCTCTGGGGGAAAAAAAGAGACCACTGCATTTTTTTTTCTGAAATCAGCATCTCTACATGTATTACAGCCATTCCATTCCAGCGTCTGTTGAATTCCAACACAAACACAAAGCTGAGCTACTTCAATTCTTGCACCAGGAGTGGAATAAAGTCACCCAAGAACAATGTGAAAGACTTGGAGAGAGAGAGAGAATGCCAAGACGCATGAAAGCTGTGATTAAAAGTAAGGGTTATTGCACCAAATATTGATTTCTGAACTCATCTTAAGTGTAAACATTAGTATTATGTTGTTTTAAAATTAATTTGATCTTGTTTCGTTGCATTGTTTGAGGTCTGAAAACATGTCTCTTTTTTGTTATTTTGACCATTTGTCATTTTCTGCAAATAAATGCGCTAAACGATATTTTTATTTGGAATATGGGGGAAATGTTGTTAGTAGTTTATAGAGTCAAACAAAAATGTTCCTTTTGCTCAAACACATACCTATAAGGAGTAAAATCTGAAAAACTGATCATTTTGCAGTGGTCTCTTTTTTTTCCCAGCTGTATGTTCGCTACACTGCCAAAAAGCTTTCAGGAGGAGAGGAATCCACTCACAGCAATAGATGATGAAACTCAAAGTAAGACCCACTAGGTTAGGGTGTGTGCAGCCAAGGTGGGCGGTGTGCAAACAGCTTAGCCATACTCTGAATTAGGCCAGAAGTCTAGAGTTTTACATTGCTCTTAAACATAACGATTAGTTTAGCCTTGAGAACCGCTGGACAACTCCTAGTTTGTGTGTGTGTTTTTTTTTTTAATCTTTTATTATTTAAGTTACATATCCTCAAAACCACAATAACATTCGCAAAGTACTCAGAAGACACAATGGGGGATGTGGGCATGGGAACAAACACCACTGGGTATAAGGGCCAAGGGGGGCAAGGGCGGAGGGGGGCAGGGGTCAGAAGCCCAACCGAGGGGAACTGGTTCAGGAGACCTAGTTTGTGTTTAATGTGAACATAAACTCACAATCACGCCATAGGCTTATGTTTTCCATGCTTCCTTTTGGAGGTTTCTTTTATTACAAACTTAAAAAAGAATCTGATACAGTATAAACTGCAGTATTAATCCCCCATCCTAGAGGGGCTGCACAGAAAACAGGTCATTGCATTTCAGTAGTGAACATCATACACATCAGGTAAAAAAGAGGGAAAACATTAACAAAATACAAGCAGTAAATGCATTATTATTTAGTTAAATTGCTCTATTTTGTTTATTTTTAAATCTTAGAAAATAAACATTTACACTTGAAATATAAGCAAAAGACATCTCTATATATAAGAAAATCTCTAATCTTTGCCCAATTTGTTTTCAACCCTGACTGTAAAAACTTGTTGAATATGGTTTTTGAATACACTAAATCTGATTCACTTAAAAAGTCATTGAAACTATAAACAAATGCCTGCATGCAGTTTACTAAAACACAAATGAGCAATAGGTTTCATCTTTACCACGGTCAGTTACCTACATACAGTCATGTCCAGAAATCTGTCTCAACCTGCTTTACAGAGATGAGGTAGCGCCTCCAAAAAAAACCTTCTAGGGCCACTTCAGCATTGCATTAAACTGCATAAATGTGATCATCTTTCTAAGCAAAGATAGTTTCAGTAAATGGGATTGTTAAGTGTGACATCAACACAGCTTCCTTGGGTCCAGCAGTTCTGAAATGTTCCATAGACACAACAAAACCAGTTCACCCTTAATATTGGGGGTGCGCATTTCTACAACAAAAGTGATTGTTGTAGTATTTTTATATTTACAGCCTCAGTAAAAAAATATTTTTGATAAGTAATGTCCGAAAGGATCTCCAGAGAAAAGCTGAAGTACTGTCAAACATTAAATCAGCATAATTCTGCCAAGATGACATTTTAGTAAATTAAGTTGGAATTCCGCTGGACCGAGAAGGAGGGTTATAATATCATCACTTAAAAGTCTCATAGATTATGGCTATAATATTAGGACCAGGATGCAACTAGGCATAATCAGGCGGAATAATCAAATGTCAAGAATGCATAACATTTGAAAGATCATGAATTATGTCAAATGCACTTGAAAGGGGCCCAAGATTCACCAAGGAATTATTTAGTACAGTAAAGTGTATATATAGTGTATTGGGACATTGGTATTATTTTGGTTTTAATGAACTGCCCACAAGAACATGGAGTGGTGTAGTCAGAATGCAGTCATCCTTTCCTTCACAAACAAATTGTAAACATTCATAACTCATTTCTAATCTCCGTCAAGAGTGAATACATTAACCCGTCTTATTAGACAAATGCTGTACACGGTACAATACACATTCAATACTTTATTCTATACATCTTTATTGTCTTGTTTTGCATATATTCACGTATTTTTTGTTGAAAAAATAACCTCAGCATGTAAGAAACTAAACAACGACTCTTAACATAAGGACTGCGGATATATACATTTTCCAGTATTTTATACGTGTACAAATATGAGTGGTCATTAGCAAAAACAAAAACAAAACAAAAAACTACAAAGAAAAATACTTTTTCCCATTGTAATCTTAACATGTGTCAACCCCCCTAGTATTACAAATAAAAGTTGCATGACTGCATGCATATGACAAACTGTCACATTGCAAAGATCAGTGAGCACAAGTCAGGGGTCGTAAATAAAACATCTACAAATACAAATCTGGACTGACATCTTCTCACCAGTGTGACGCATTTAATACTTTTTAGTCCTTTTAGAATCTCTAAAGCATTTAACGACAGCTAAGTGAGTGTGCATTACTGAGCTGAGGGCGAGGGCACGAGGAGCCCAGTAATAAAGTGCTGGAAAGCTTAAACGGACATCTGAGGGCCACTCTTGCCACCAGAGACAAAACGATCACAAGGACCCGGCCAGTAAACTTACAACTCACATGTGACAGGCTATTCAAAACACAGTAACACAGCCATGACACATTCAGGAACATTCATCTTCACTACATCACTGTCACCGAATACATCTTTATATAAAACTAGAGGAATTTCAAGAAGGGAGAGAATTGAGAGAATAGTGTGTGCCTTTGGCTTCAATACCATTTAAACTGAGAGGAAACGTGCTCTGGATTTTAACGTGGGGCTCTCTCAGCTTATCCACCCTGAGCAGCGTCGAGGCAACACTCCCTTCAGTCGCCCCAGCCCTTTGTATTTGCCTCAGTCTCTCCTCTGCTCCTTTACACACCCAGGAACCACTCTCCTTCATAGTCAAAGTCATGCTAAGCCATTTATCACAATCCCTAATGCTTAGCCGTAGCTTCTTCTGCCCCTCCCCCTCCATTCTTCTGCCTGTTCACCTTCACACGCTGCTGAATGAAATCATGCGCATATTTCCATTTGCGCAGATATATCGAATTATGACTGAGGTATCAAAACATGTTGCAGTGCTAAATTGCTTTTCATATTCAGTTTTCCTAAACTGTCCCTGATGCAATTTCCCTTGACAGGTGGACTACATTGCACTTCATCTGCCGTCCACAACATACTGCACTCTCTCATTTAGGCCCATGTCATACAATACTAAAGCTGCTCTGAATATGTAATATGCAAATGTGCCTGTGGTTTCAAGGAGAAGATGGCCACTATTAAAACTGAGGCTTGGAACCCCATCAAACCATAACAAAACAAGAACAGCAAGGCAAGCAGAGCTCCACTCGCTGTATTTGTGGCAAGTAGGGCAGAGCAGATTGCGGAACAAAGTGCTGAGCTTTTTCCACAGCCGTCATTCACTGCAGGACTTGGCTAGGTCATTTTTCACAGCATGACAGTGCAATGCAAAATGAAGGGTACACTAGAGCCGGGTCCAAGAAAAGAAATCTTCATTAACATTCAATAGAAATTATAAACAAGGCTCTGGCAACAAATGAATACAGAACGGAAGGTGCGTTCTCACCTGTTCTTATGTTGCTCACAAAAGCATGGATGCTAATAAATGACAAAATGCATGGGGTGAGGTGGGGGCACACAGGAACAAAACAAAATGGTACACTCAGTTATATTGTAGATCAGTAGTAAAAGAATTCTAAACTTGCATTGGTATTTAAATTTGTTAGAAAAAATAAAAAATAATCTGAAGTTAGTGTCTTAAAGTATTGTCAAATGAAGGCTTAGTTGGCCAGCACAACAGGCTGGAAGGATGGGCTAGGATATTGCAGGTTGTAGTTTCCCAAACCATCAACAAACGGCGGCTTCTCGACATAAGAGATGGGGCCACCTCCACTTCCTATGATGCCCATGTTCTGAGTTGGAGGGGGGCTGGAGAAGGGGTCAAAGGGCGGCTGGTTGCTCACTGTGTGAGGAGGCTGAAAGGGGCTAGTGTGAGCTTGCATGGGCGGAGTGTCACTGTCAAAGTACAGCTGGCCTGGAGATCCAGGGTAGATGAACTCTTTGGCGTTGGGGGAAAGCTGGCTGGGCATGGGTCCACCCAGGGAATGCAGGGACAGAGACAGTGGCTTGTGCTTGAGCAGCTCAGGAGCAGAGAGAGGAGGAGGAGAGCGGGACAGCATCCTTGGGACAGGGGGTACAGTGGCAGGCACACCCCCACTGCTCTTCTTCATCTTGGTGGAGCCAAACTTAGTGGCAGCAAAGCTAGCGGTGGTGAAGGTGATGGGTTGTGGTCGAGCTGGCTGCTGAGTGGAGAGGTAGGGCAAGGCGCTGGGGGGAGAGGGAGTCGAGGTGTTCGAGGAGTGAGGTGCCAGGTCAGGAGGTGTACTGGAGCTTGGGTAGCTGAAGAGCCCATGACAGGAGGTGGGCAGTGGGGGAGGGGTGCTGCAGAGTGAAGGCAATAGAGTAGGCGACGCCTGACTGCTGATGGGCACAAAAACCTGAGCGTCTGGGTTAAAGCCTGCACTCTTGTTCTCCTCAGCCTCAACATCTCCTTTAGCCTCCGTCATGACACTCTCGGGAGCCTCTCCATCACAGCCCAAGCCAGGAGGGTCCTCTAGGTACAGTACCTTCACAGGCCCCTTCTCTCCAATCTGGTATGAGACCTCATATGGGTCAATCCACACACTAAGCTCTGCAGGTACATTTGCCCTCACCTCCTCTGTGTCCAGCCCACTCCTCTTGGCAGCAAGCTCCACAACAGGGTCCCGAGGAGCCCCCAGGTGGAGGCAGCGGAAAGCAGAGCCCCGGAGTGGTGCCTCTGGATACCAGTGTCCCTCGAAACGAGACACCAAGATCCTCTCCAGCTCCTCACCAAACAGGTCTGCTCTGCGGCGAGGCAGCTTGTTGTAGAGGTATGACACAATGAAGTTGAGGGCCACCTTGACTTCCAAATGCATGACTGTGTCACCGTCCCTCAGCAGCTATCAGACCGTGGTTCTAAACAGGCACGATTTTTTTCCTTAGACTTAAACTATTAGGTGGACTTCAATGATCGTCATAGTAAAAAAGGCACCTCAAAAGATCCTCAGGTCCCAACTGTAAAAAAAAAGAAAAAAAAAAAGAAAGAAAAAGTGCATTAGCCAAGGACATTAGACGCACAATATATTCATGGGATGTGCAGCCAGCGGAGCTATACAGTCTCCATATTTGATACACAAGCTTCACAAAGTGGTGATAAAAAGTGAAATAATATCCCACAGATGACATCTCAGCACAAATTTATCATCTTGTGGCAATGATTAGATCATGTTTTTTAACTAAACGAAAAATGTAATTGGCCCAATATAAAAAATATAAAATGACAAAAGCCATTGTAAAAGCCCCATATTATTTTAAATTTTAAGTGCGCTACATGATGTCCAGATGGATGTAACAGATGCTGCCCGTTACAGGCTTCATAATTCCTTTATAATCTGAATGAGATCTGAAAGCCTTTGCTTTCCCATAGCCACAACAACCTTGCATCAGGAGTCAAGACACAAAGCAATAAGAAAAGAAAGATCAAGCTGTGGTACTGTTACTACTACTTTTGTTTACTACTGTTGTTGCACTGGAATTACTACTATTGCACATTTATTTTTATCTTTACTTCAATGCACATTCTATTGCACATTACCATCTCACTGCTGTATCTTTCATTGCACACTGCACATTTTGGACATCTGTTTTTAGATTTTTAAATTTTAGATTTTAGAGACTCTAGATTTTAGATTTAAGCTGACTTTGATCTTTGGTGTTGATCTGGGGGGGGGGGGGGGGGGGGGTAATGAAAAACTGGTTTAAAATGGCAGGTGAGTTGGTCAAGCCTATTGAACACAATTTCCCACCATGCAGCGTGCACAGAACACCCCTCCCCCTTTATCACACAAACAATTCAGTTCTTTGCCAGAAAGGGATTCTGCAGCTAAGATTAGAAAGACACCTCTGATCACAGACAATTTGAATGTAATTGCAAATAAAGCTAGTATCTGCCTGGTGTTGGTTATGTGCTGTGCAGAGATGAGCAAAGATGTGACGAGACTTCCTTCTCCTCAGCAACAGAAGGACCTAAAGAATATGACAATGTGCTGTACCTCCCTCTCCATTCATTTAGGTTCAAGTTGGAATAAGAATCACTAGCTGGAGCTATTATAACGCAAATATGGCACAGCAACCAAAAGCATTACTGCTTTCTTGTGCTCATAATAAAGGCAACAGCTCTTTTCAATGTCATCCAATGACAAAAGAATAGCTTACCTTAGATATGCATGAATTCCACTGTCAATAAACCATTGCCCACATCGTCGGCAATACAACATCGATATTATTGCTATGTGTGGTGTTGTCACCGTTTCTCAGCTTAGCTCTCTTTCAATTGCAGACCTGCTGCTGGAGTTGTAGTATTTGTTGGCATCTACAATAGTTGGAAAAGCAATGGCAGCTGCTCCAATTATTTATGTTTACATGCATTAATGATGGGTGTTCCTGGTGCCTGGTACTGTGCCCTTCAATGTATTTATGTAGGAGCACTACCTCAACACTAAAATAAATGTCAACAAGATCCTAAAACATGCAGGCAGCGCAACAACAGGGTTTGTGTTTTTTCTCTTTTAAACGATGCAAATCTAAATTTAAATGTGTTTTTTGCTGACTCCTTTACTGTAATAACCTGGACTGTCATTACCTTAAAGGCTATACAATGACTCATGTTCATGCTGCATGTTGGTGAAGACTTAAGGTGCAGTTTGGATGGACAATAAATGAGGCAGCAAAGCACTACCTGCCCTATGACAGTCAGCAGGTACAGCACAAAACTGTAATGTTTTCATGTAAACAAACAACATAAAAAACATTAAAAAAAAAAAACAAAAACGATATGCGTAAACAAATAGCTAAATGACTATGCCACCTACTGATGATGCGAAAATAAGGACCAGACAAGGGGAGCATCCTCAAATACCAGGAAAGGAACAAGGAATTTGAGCAAAATATACACCAATCTCATATGACAACTCAAGGAAGTTTATAAATGTGACTTTAATACCGGTATGGCATAAATTTAAATATATTTGCCCCATTTCGCGACAATAATTTGGTCAGGGTTGTGCTAATTGTGCCACTGCCCTAAAAACACCTACAAATCTGAAGATGGAAACGATCAAAACAAATTAGACCTACTGTTCATAATGTATAAATATATATGATAATAAACGC
Organism: Paratrypauchen microcephalus; assembly: GCA_036785185.1. Lineage (NCBI taxonomy): Eukaryota > Metazoa > Chordata > Actinopteri > Gobiiformes > Gobiidae > Paratrypauchen > Paratrypauchen microcephalus. Next base: position 573,109 of record JAVJIX010000135.1, read on the forward strand.
CTATAATAAGATAACAGGCCTATACGAAGACCAAGAGGAAAGATAATCGTCCTCACGAACCGTTTGTTTGTGATGCTCCAGCGACGCTATCTTTTCGCCTTTCCAAATGCAAGACGCTCCTGGAACAGCTGATATTCCTGTGATTAAGAGGAGTTCCCGGGAATGTCCACATATGCCTTTAAACGCCGTCCTGGAGGTGCTAAAATCCTCGTAGTTTGTGCGCTGTCACTTTGCTCGGAGCTTCCAGCCCTCTTGCACAAACTTTACTGTTTGACAATCTGGCGTATTTATACACCGTGAGTCGCCCACACCCCCACGGCTGCACGGACTACTTTCCTCTTATTATTGAATCTCAGCTGAAAATTATTAAAATGTGGTTAATTAAAACATACAAACATGCTACTTATTTATGGACAAACTAGCCATCTGTGCACAATTATAACGTCAACGGTTTAATACTTGAATTTTCTGTCAAAGATCTGTACATTTTTAAAAGCCACATAAATAGCACAAACATTAAATATCTGTCCCTATTCAGTGTGAAATAAATATAAATATAAATATAAAGGCCTACGACACAAGAGGAAACTTCTTGACCAGTGGGGTCTAATTTGTTAAGCGGACGGATATGTGTATTCCTTACAGTTACCAATTTGCTAAAAATATAAACGGTGATGGCAACAGAGTTTCTATTGGCTGAGCTGGGGGAGGACCCACAGATTATTGGGCTACAGACGTGAAGCGTCCCGGTTTCGGTGGGCCTAGTGGCTTTTGGGAAATGTGGTCCTAATAAAGAATCACAGTGTAACATGGTCTAATAGCTATAATAGCTTACACTGAAAATCACACATGGATCTATAAGAAGACAAGGCAAGGCAAGATTATTTGTATAGTACAATTCGTACAGAAAGTGATTCAATTTGCTTTGCAGAATAAGAAATACATTAAAATCACAATACAAAAAATCAAATAATAAATAAATATCAATAAATAATCATCATAAAATTAAAAAAGATTAAATGAGAGAGAAGAATGCGGAATCAAAACCTTTCAGTCATGCATAGCTGAACAGAACTGTTTTGATTCTGGATTTAAACCGTGTCAAAGTAATAGAAGAAGTCACACTATTATGCTGATAAAAGAGAAAGGACAAATGTAGGCTATTATATTTGACATCTAATGTGCATGGACCTGTGACAATAAATACACTTATGTGTACATAGCCTACTTTACATGCATATACATACAATACAAATGACAACTGACTGTTCTCCAGGCCTATAATTCACAAACAGGCATTTTTTCAGATAGGATGAGAAAAATACTATTGTGACTTTATTCAACAGAAACTTTGTCTTATGTCTTTAAACTTTTAAGACTATTGTAAACTGCCATAACTTCCTTATGGACCAATACGTTTAAATAATTCTCATATGAACCTGTTTTGAACTTGGATATTTTTTTCTTTATTGAGGATTGTCTTGGCTGTAGCCCTGGCCTGAATCTTAGACAGACGACCTAACCGCTTCTAATGGAGATTCAGATGCAGCCCCCAATGGAGACGATCTCCCATCCAGAGACTTTGACCTTGGGCAGGAACAACACTACACTTCAGAGCAGCTCCAACCACATGAAGGTGCTTATTTCATACTGTACATGACCAGGCCAATTACAACCTGCAGTTCAGGGCTATTAGTATCAAGAAAAATTCTGTTAATAAGATGAAGAATCTGTTAACAGGAGAATATGGAGAATATGGCCCATCATTATAAAGTGTTATTATGTCTTTTGTTAGCTATATACTATTTATACTAAATACAACAGTTTCCAATTCTTGACTTCTAAGCTTCTAGGATATGGATGAAGTAGATTGTAGTTTGAGATGAGGGGTCCATCAGAGAGCTTTGGAAGAATGATAAAATGTATAAAAGGCAAATTTAAGCAAATACCAACACTGCTAATTTTGTTCAATTGTGTGGGAAATAAATACCCGTGTATGTATGTTCTTCTTCATCAAAAAAAAAAAAGTTGTCAAGGCTTGGTATTAATATGATGAGACAATGGAAATGGTGTTTTAGTTGTGTAGCTATTAAGATAACCTCTAATAGACCTATAATAGACTAATTATGTCTGGATTTGGCCCGCATGGAGCACAGCAAATTCAAGATTGTGGGGCATGGTAAATAGATTAGCATTTCCCCAAGGACAAATACAAATCAATACCAACCAGACAGAAAGCCCAAGGTGCATAATTTTTCCATGACCTTGTTATTGAGTGAGGAGAGATACTCCTTTCAAACTTAACACGCCTTCTCTGGTTTCCTGATCAAACATATGCCAGGATCTCTCAGATATGACTAACAATTAAAGGGCCCATAGTACACTATTTTCTGATCTATGTTATAATGTTGAATCCTCATCAAAAACATATTTTTTGTTTCATACATACACCCAAGAGTTCTTGGAAGAGTTCTCTCACTCTTCTCACACTTCAAGCACTCTGTACCAACTTGTGATGTCATAAGGTAATACAGAAAGTGTTCTATTGTTTTTTTTCTTTTTTGTTTTTTAACGCAATACACCTTCATTAGAATTTGGATAATTTCAGCCCTGAAGTTGCCCATCTGTACTAAACAAAAGGTAAAAGGTAGCTTTTAACTATAAAACTACTGCTTCATGACATCACAAGGTGGAACAGTGCATTTTGAGCATTGGAAATGTTGACAGACTAATAATGCGGGATTACTCAAACATTCGGACATGTCTCAAAGCTCACAAGAGTCAGTTTTGTGTAATATAGAGTCTTTAAGTAAAGTATGTCGAGATCCTCGGCTTTTGCTTATTCCCAAGATTCTGCTATCCTTTTGCACACAGGAAGGTAACCCATCACTACATTCTCAATATAGTCCAAATCACATGTAGTTCTTACATTTAAAAACCCTGTGTATAACCCCTCTAGTGCTTCATGTATGATTTGTTTTTCTTTTGCTGCCCCTGACAGTAGTAATCCAACACTAGGGAGGCAGCAAGGACGCCATTTCTCTGAACCACACCTTCAGTGAGACGCAGATCGAATGGTTCAAGGCTGGCTCGAATCCACCCTCAACAGGATGAGCTCCAGTGATCTGCACCTTGGAGTTTAGTGCAGTCTATGGGGGCAAATGACAAGCCATTAATGTTGTTGGGGAAGGCAACACATGGACAAGGAATGCAAATGAGGAGTAAAAGGCACATTCTGTATACACTACACACACCAACTTCATGGACACGGTATAGTTGAAAAGCGCACACACACAGACACAAGCACGAGTTGCAGAGAAATACATAAATGTTTCAGCATTATGTATCATTATAACGCTTTGACTTAAGGCTTTAACATAACATGATATATAAAGTAATCAGACAGGTTATAGTTTGTGATTCAGAAAAGTACAAAAAATAGAGGCACTCAACAAAGATTTAAAGATTAAAATGCCAACAACCCATAAATGACTGCATATCCCTATTGAGTATATTTTGCAGTAGACATCGCATCATCTTTGTTTCTTTTGTCAAGATGAGCTTGTTTATTGTCCATAAATGCTTTGTTGTACCATAAACCTTAAGCTATATAGGGCTGTGTTATGCTGCAATTTTGGAGTAGAACAGATGTTTTGTCAACTGCCTCTGCACTATAACAAAACTTGCTCTGCTTGCTAATTTACACAAACGAATGTTCATCAGTCATGGCACAGCTGCAACCCACGTACTTCTGCTTCCATCTGTGATCTTATGTTGTCATTCTGCCGCTGTTTATGGCCCACAGTTTACTTGCTTTACAATTCAGTATGTTATATGCGGATTTGCCTTTTTCTCCTTCACGATTAAAATTCTATGATCTGCTGGAAAACAGCCTCGGAGTTATTTTCCTATTTATTTTTGCAATTTAATTTAATTATGGTTGTCTGTCACTCTTTGCTTTGCAAATTTCCCAGCTGATTAACAGTTGAAATTAAAACCTGAAATGTGTGAAATGTGCATAGAGCATTAGTCTTGGCTGCAATGTAATGCAATGTAACCTATATTAGCATTCTAGGTTCCATGCTGAGGGCTTGGGCCGCATATAAAACAGATAAAGTCCTATATGCTCTATAGGAAGAGTCTACAGTATTATTCCATTACATGGCACTTAATCTATACATTTACTAATTTTCATAATACTTGGTGAACTTGGCCTAGTTTGAAATTATCGTCCATGACACAGCTCTAATACAAGATGACATGTTTTTGTATAAGTTGTGTGCTGACAGCTAATTCATCATATAGTATGTGCAGAGTGTATAAGCATTAGCACTTTTTACATTATAGATTTACCACCATATTAAACAATGTGATGCTTAGTCCTAATGAAATGCTCTATATTATGAAATCTGTGTGTGTGTGTGTGTGTGTTTAGTTTTGTTTTTTTTGTCCTGTCTTTGTACAATCTATGCTTTGGACCAACATTTATTCCCAAAACATTTATTCCCTGCATATCAAATTTAGGCTTAGGTTTTCACCCCAATATACTACCCACATTGGAAACAAATTGTGTTCAAAGTGGTAATGCTAATCTAAGATTTTAAAATCTATGGTTAAAACCACAGACGACTGCAACCAGTACTGGGAATAATTTTGTTTAGTTTTTCCTGAAATGTGCACGGTGCCTTTAAGCGCTACGACAAGGCGTAAAGAAATGAGAACTGTCGCAAATGTTCACGCGGGTGTCTCGTGTATTTTGATCAGTTTAGTCAAAAGTACAGGCATTGTTTTGATCAGTTTAGTCAAAAGTACAGGCATTGTTTTGATCAGTTTAGTCAAAAGTACGGGCATTTTTCAGGTGATGAAAATGTCATCACGGTAAAGAGCGGAGACTGGAGCGGCGTTGATGGGCATCAGGCTGCATAATGTTCGTACTGGTGGAGATGGTGGACACTGTGCGGATCTCACCGTGGGACTTCCACAAACAACTCAACGATGCTATAGCGGAGGAGCTTAACAAGAAACTGGCCAACAAGGTGCGTGGAGTTCTCACACAGAAAACACTGTTCCACCTTGTGATGTCATGTGGTAATACAGGAACTACTCATGTGTTTTTAAACGTTTAGACGCCTGGCCAAACAACGGCTTTTAACCAAACAAAGCTGTACACATTAATTTGCCCTGTAGCAATGCAGCAATATGAACTGTAAATATGTAAATAGCATATGGATGCGTATTAATATACAGTGTTTTATTTCATTGGCGTGTACGTCATCAACCTGTCCAGGGACTGAAGGTGGAAATTGGCAATTCTGCTTTTACCAGGCACAAATAATCTCTTTGTGTAGCTCAGTGTTTTTATGTGCATTGTCTCTGATAAATAACAACTAAACTAAACTAAACTAAACTTCATTCACTTTCACTAGAATCATTTGGAAATACTAAAATTCACAAAATAGTAATAGGACTTGCTTAGGTATTCTGCCTTGTCCATTTTGAATTATTTGGGGTTTTGACATTATTACCATTGTACAGCATACCTCAATGCTGAGAAAATACATACATACTAAAAATTGTTATGCAGACTGTATTAAATGATGCTCACCTGAAGTGTCTCTGACAAGCTTGTTTTTTTCCTCCTACTGCTCCAGGTTGTCTACAATGTTGGACTGTGTATCTGCCTGTACGACATCACTAAGCTGGATGATTCTTTTATATTCCCAGGAGATGGAGCTTCACACACCAAGGGTAAGCCAGTAACCATTGCATAGACTCAGCTTAAGTAATCACAATGTCTGTCTCCTTTCTATAGTTCACTTTAGATATGTTGTTTTCCATCCGTTCCTTGATGAGGTCCTTGTTGGCAAGATCAAGTACTGTAGTCAAGAGGGAGTTCATGGTAATATTTTGTTTATTTATTTTTTACATATTCAGAGTGCAGGAATTTTCTGACTATTGTAGCTAGACCTATTGAGGGGGAAAAAACACCATTTATACTTACTTTTACTTTTACACATAAGGTTCTGTCAGAAGAGGCTCCCTGTGTTTATAATGCATCAAAAATTATGTTGTCTCATCTAGTGGTGGGCTGACAAAGAGTAGAAATGTACTAAATACTACAGTATTATTTAAATGTTTGTGAGTTTATGAGCAAATGGATCGCTTTTTAAAATGGTGGAACCACATAGAATTTTGATACCAAAAGGGAAGAAAATGTATAATATAAATGATATACACCAATGTTATTATATATTACTGTGATTATTACTGTGATATCACTGAGTGATTCTGAAATTGGTGCACCTGTATCTCTTGTTAACTGGTAACTCTATTAAAATCATTCATCACATTTGAAATGTGCACTGGACATGATAAACCCTCACAATGAGTCAAAGTACTGATGTTTACCATTGTTTTATAGTGACTATGGGCTTCTTTGACGACATCCTCATTCCTCCCGAGTCTCTTCAGCAGCCTGCAAAATTGTATCCTGACTCACTGTACAGTATTGCTGTGTGAATCTGTTTTATGCTGATCAGATTTTCCTTAGCTGCAGCTGCAGTGATGAGGCAGAGCAGGTCTGGCTTTGGGAATATGAGACTGATGAAGGGGCTCATGACCTTTACATGGACCAGGGAGAAGAAATCCGCTTTAGAGTTACAGATGAAGTTTTTGTGGACACTTCTCCAACAGGACCAACTACTGCTGCAGAAGACACAGCAGCCCAACCCGGACAGTCCACGGCTCCACCACCAGACGCTGCTGTGGAAAAGAAAGAAGCACCATATACTCTCATAGTAAGAATCCACACAGTGCACCTCTGCACTAATTTATTAGATTTACTATACACTGTGTGATCAAAGGAGAAGTTCAATTTGTCAACTGGACAAAGTTTGTTTGGTTGAAAAACGTTTTCGCCGCTCATGCGAGAGGCTTTGTCAGCTCAGAATTGAACTTCTCCTTTGATCATGGATTCTACCTGGACGACTGAGGGACTTTTCACGCATCTTAAGAAAAACTACGAGCCTAACATCATTGGACTCCAGAGCTGACGAAGCCTCTCGGATGAGCGGCGAAACGTTTTCAACCAAACAAACTTTGTCCAGTTGACAAATTGAACTTCTCCTTTGATCATGGATTCTACCTGGACGACTGAGGGACTTTTCACGTATACACTGTGTGCAAAATTATTAGGCAAGTTGTATTTATGAGGATTAGGGATGCAAATTATCGGTTAATTCATTAACTGATAGTTGATTGACCTTATCGGTCGATTAACGATTAACTGATAAGCGGCGTTTTTCACCTGAATTTGAGTGTTTCAATAGGGTCTTTAAGAATATAGGCTATAGTAACATAACACTGAGTCATAAATATATCATAGTATTATTATATTGTATATTCCTCAATTAATTATTCCTTAGTAAAAAGCAGACAAATGTATTGATGCTGAATAACAAAATACAGTAATCCCTCGCTCTATCCAATTTTTTTTTTTATAGTGTAAATTTTTTTTTATAGTGTAACATTGTGTTCTGTCCTGATTGGCTAAGAGACTAGACCAGGACTAAACGTGGACTGGACCAGGTCTGAACCAGGTCTGGACCTGGACTGGACCTGGACTGGACCGGGACTCGACCGGGTCTAGACCTGGCCTAGACCAGGATTAAACCACTGGGGCGCGTGCTGGTTTCGCCGCGCCCCGCGCTCCGAGCCGCAGGCCAGCCGCGCGGGGCTCGGGGCGCGGGGCGCGGGGCTCGGGGCGCGGGGCTCGGGGCGCGGGGCTCGGGGCGCGGGGCTCGGGGCGCGGGCTGCGGCGAAACCGGCAGCAGCGGCGGCACGCATTCCGGGTTAGATCTCGCCTCGCGGTACACCCGGGGCTGCTGCGCAGTGCCGTTGGCGCCTGCGGTCGGCTGTGAGTCGATCTTGGCGCAGCGCGGTTGCCTTGTTTCATGACCACGCGGGTGCGCATGTCCGCGGTTAGCGGTTAATTACAATTAATGCATTTTGATCGACCAACGTCTTAATCGACAATTAACCGTTAATCGATTAATTCTTGACATCCCTAATGAGGATTCATTTTATAATTGAACAACTACAGTGCTCTGGGTCAATCCAAAATGTTAATAAACCTCAAACCTGAATATTTAAGAAAGTAAAAGTGAAGTTTTGGCATTTTAAGCTTTTTAAGAGAATTTTATTGGACAGAATTATTACGCAACTAAATGAAAAATGAACATTTTCCATTTTCACTTGTTTGTTTTTGTTTGTCAGAATAATAAACAACTCAAAATATACAAATAAACATTTCTGACATAAAAAAAAAAGATCAGTGACCAGTATAGCCACCCTTCTTCTCAATAACGGTACGGCCATAAGCCTTCCATTCATGGAGTCTGTCAGTTTCGTGATCTGTTGATGATCAACTTTTGATCAGCAGCAACCACAGCCTCTCAGACACTGTTCAGAGGGGTGGACTGTTTTTCTTTACCGTAAATCTCCCATTGAAGAAGGGCCCACAAGTTCTCAATAGGGTTTAGGTCAGATGAGGAAAGGAGCCATGGCATTATTTTTTCATCTTTAAGCCCTAACCTGGCTAGGCCACACAGTGGAGTACTTTGGTGCATGCGATGGAGCATTGTCCTGCATAAAAATTAGATTAGATTCAACTTTGTCATTACACATGTATACATACAGGTAACGAAATGTGGTTTAGCATCTAATCAGAAGTGCAAGGAGCAGTTTGCAGTACTATCATGGTCCTCTTGAAAGATGCAGAAAACCTAAAACTGGCAGTAAGATTTGGAGTTCGTTTTGAGTCCATCTTCAACCCAAAAATCATCTTTAATAATATCAGCCCATACCAGTACCCCACATCTCTCTTGCTGGCATCTGAGTCGAAGTGTGTGTGCCATTACTGGTCTAGCCACGGGCCCATCCATCTGGTCCGTCAAGAGCCACTCTCATCTCATCACTCCATAAAACCTTTGAAAAATCTGTCTTCAGATACTTCTTGGCCCACTCTTGACGTTTCAGCTTGTTTTGTGTTCAGATCTTGTTTCAGCCTTCCTTACCTTGGCCCTGTATTTCTGGGCACTGCAGGTAGGTTGCAGTTCTGAAATATGACCGCACTGGAGGATAATGGATTCCTGATATCTTATCTTATGAAGCTAAGATAAGATAAGATAAGATAAGATACCTTTATTAGTCCCATAGTGGGGAAATTCTAGTGTTGCAATGCACAGATCAAGAACAGCAGGAAAATGTAGCATGCAATAAAACAAGACAATAAATAATGGCTTAAAATAATTTAAAAATAAACTCTCGAGTATAGTTGAATAATACAATACAATACAATGTAGTGTAGATAAAGTTGAATGACATGTTAACAGTGTTCATTGTACAGTCTGACAGCAGCAGGAAGAAAAGACCTGCGAAACCTCTCCTTCACACAGCAAGAGTGAATCAGTCTGTCACTGAAGCTGCTCTCCAGAGCAGACAGAGCGTCCTGCAGGGGTGAGACTTATGGTCCAGCATAGAGATGACCTTAGCCAGGACCCTCCTGTCCAGAGGACAGCCCAGGACGGAGTTGGACTTCTCTGATGCTGCTGTTCCAGCAGACCACACCGTACAGGATGGCTGATGCCACCACAGAGTCATAGAAGGTCTTCAGGAGTGGCCCTCTCACTCCAAAAGACCTGAGTCTCCTCAGGAGATAGAGCCTGCTCTGGCCCTTCCTGTACAGTGCATCAGTGTTGTGAGTCCAGTCCAGTTTGTTGTTCAGATGAACACCCAGGTACTTGTATGAGTCCTCTCTCTCAATGTCCCTTCCCTGGATGTTCACTGAGAGGGCAGTAGAGTGGCGTCTGCGGAAGTCCACCATCTCCTTGGTCTTCCCTGCATTGATGATGAGGTGGTTCCGCTGACACCAGTCCACAAAGTCCTGTGTTAGTCCTCTGTACTCTACATTGTCGTCATCCTTGATGAGGCTTAAGGCTTAAGCCTTTATTGGTCTCACACACAATGACACACAGTGACACACGGGAGAAATTTGACTTCTGCATTTGACCCATCCTTTTCAGGAGCAGTGAGCAGCCATCTTTTTTTTTTTCAGCGCCCGGGAGGCAGTACCGTGAAGGGTCTTGCCCAAGGACCCACACTGGTTAGCTCATTGCCCGGGGGGGATTTGAACCCACAACCCCCAGGGGGAAAGTCCATGACTTGCCAGTTGAGCTAACCAGCCGGTGACTTAACAGTTGAGCTACCAGTTGAGCTTCAGTGACTTAGCAGTTGAGCTAACCAGCCGATGAGGCCAATGATGGCAGAGTCATCAGAGAACCTCTGCTGTCCGTGTTGTGTCTGAAGTCTGCAGTGTAAACTGTGAAAAGAAAGAGCGCGGGGACAGTGCCCTGGGGCGCCCCCACACTGCAGGTCAGGAGGTCAGACACACAGTTCTTGGCTCTCACAAACTGGGGCCGGTTTGTGAGGTAGTCCAGGATCCAGTCTGCCAGGTCACAGTCCACACCGGCAATCTCCAGTTTGTCCCCCAGGAGCAGTGGCTGGATGGTGTTGAAAGCACTGGAGAAGTCAAAGAAGAGAATCCTCATAGTGCTGCCGGGGTTCTCCAGGTGAGACAGTGAGCATCCACTCGGATGCCAGGCCGGTACGCAAACTGCAGTGGGTCCATCGCTGAGCTCACGGTGGAGCGGAGGTGGCCAAGGACCAGTCTCTCCAGTGTCTTCATCAGGTGGTATGTTAGAGCCACTGGCCTGAAGAATCATGTTTGATTTTTCTCAAATCTCTTGCAGTTGATTTGCATCTTTTTTCCCCTCACATTTCTTGTGACACTGTTGACTATTTGCACCAAAACGTTTGATGGTTCTGTGATAACGCCCCAATATGTTTGCAATTTTAAGAGTGCCACATCCCTCTGAAAGACTTTTTCCAATTTTGGACTTTTCAGAGTCAGTTTAATCTTTTATTGGCCCATTTTGCCTGAGGAAAAGAAGCTGCCTAACAATTCTTTTTCACATCTTGCTATAGGGTGTTGACCTCCTCCTCGTTAGACAAATACACATCATCGGATATGCTTAAATCCAACAAGACTTAAAGTTTATTAATAATACCCACTTGCCTAATAATTGTGCACACAGTGTATTGTTATTTTTCATAGTATTTACCACCATCACTGCTCTAGATTTTGGACAGAGCAATGAGCATTTTCTTATTTAGCAGAAACAGTTATATATATATATATATATATATATATATATATATATATATATATATATATATATAGTGTGTGTTATATATATATGTTATATATATATATAATTTATTACACTCAACAAAAATATAAACGCAACACTTTTGTTTTTGCTCCCATTTTTCCTGAGATGGACCCAAAGAACCAAAATTCACTCCAGATACACAACACTATCATTTCTCTCAAACATTGTTCACAAATCTGTCCAAATGTGTGACAGCGAGCACCTCTGCCCCACCAAGACAATCCACCCCACCTCACAGGTGCGCCACATCAAGATGCCGATCCGACATCATGACCAGTGCACAGGTGCGCCCCAGACTGCCCACAATAAAAGGCCACCCCGAAATGTGCATTTTTTTTTCTTTATTGGGGGTCTGGGGACTCAGAACCAGTCAGTATCTGGTGTGACCACCATTTGCCTCATGCAGTGCAACACATCTTCTTCGCATAGAGTTTATCAGATTGTCAATTGTGGCCTGTGGAATGTTGGTCCACTCCTCTTCAATGGCTGTGCGAAGTTGCTGGATATTAGTGGGAGCTGGTACACGCTGTCGTATACGCCGGTCAAGCACATCCCAAACATGCTCAATGGGTGACATGTCCGGTGAGTATGCTGGCCATGCAAGAACTGGGACATTTTCAGCTTCCAAGAATTGTGTACAGATCCTTCCAACATGGGGCCGTGCATTATCTTGCTGAAACATGAGGTGATGTTCAACAATGGGCCTCAGGACCTCATCACGGTATCTCTGTGCATTCAAAATGCCATCAATAAAATGCACCTGTGTTCTTCGTCCATAACAGCCTTTGAAGAGGAGTGGACCAACATTCCACAGGCCACAATTGACAATCTGATAAACTCTATGCGAAGAAGATGTGTTGCACTGCATGAGGCAAATGGTGGTCACACCAGATACTGACTGGTTCTGAGTCCCCAGACCCCCAATAAAGCAAAAAATATTGCACATTTCGGGGTGGCCTTTTATTGTGGGCAGTCTGGGGCGCACCTGTGCACTGGTCATGATGTCGGATCGGCACCTTGATGTGGCGCACCTGTGAGGTGGGGTGGATTGTCTCGGCGGGGCAGAGGTGCTCGCTGTCACACATTTGGACAGATTTGTGAACAATGTTTGAGAGAAATAGTAGTGTTGTGTATCTGGAGTGAATTTTGGATCTTTGGGTCCATCTCAGGAAAAATGGGAGCAAAAACAAAAGTGTTGCGTTTATATTTTTGTTGAGTGTGTATGTAAGCCACGGCGCGGCGAGAGCCGGAGCTGGTTGCAACGCGCTCCGTTATTTTCCAACTTTTTTTCTGCTCTTACCTGCTTGTTCGTTTGCACACTTTGAAGATTATGTGTATAAGGATAAGTGCTTCAGAAACACGATGTTTCTGCTCCATTTCAACCTCTATTTTGTCTGGATTTTAACTTTTTCACCGTTGCTATGTGCGTTGCTATGTGCGCTGCGCGGCGCAGTGTGCGCCGGAGGAGCTGCTACGGAGGACGCGCAGAGGCTGACGTTACTTTTTTGTGCTGTTCTTGATCTGTGCGTTGCAACACTGGAATTTCCCCACTGAGGGACTAATAAAGGCATTTCTTATCTTATCTTATCTTATATATATATATATATAAGTAAAGCAGAAAGAAATGATGAAATCACACACAGGAATCGACTACTGCAATAGCATCCTCTACGGTACACCATCCAAAACCCTCAACAGACTACAGTACATTCAGAACTCCGCTGCCCGGCTCCTCGCCCACACCCGCTCACGTGAACACATCACCCCTGTCCTCCACAAGCTCCACTGGCTCCCCGTCCCTCAGCGCATCCACTTCAAAATTCTTCTCATCACTTTCAAAGCACTTCACAACCTGGCCCCTCCTTACCTCACAGACCTGCTCCACCACCACACTCCATCTCGCTCCCTCCGCTCCTCCAGCTCCAACCTCCTGTCCCTGCTCTGTAGGACCAAGCTCCGAACCTGGGGGGACAGAGCCTTCTCCATCGCTGCCCCCACCCTCTGGAACTCACTGCCCAAATCCCTCCGTGACTGCTCTGATCTCTCCACCTTCAAAAAAGAACTCAAAACCCACCTGATTAAAATTGCTTTTAATGTTTGATTTTATATTGTAAATTTTGTGATATTTTAAATGTTTGACTTTATGTTGTAAATTTTGTGATATTTTATTCTTTTATGATTTGTGAAGCGTCTTTGAGTGTCTTGAAAAGCGCTATATAAATAAAATGTATTATTGTTATTATTATTATTAAGACTAGAGATCCCAGCATCTACTAGTTCCTTAATTTATTTTTACTTTTTACAGGGGACCATTTCTGAACCAGGATTGGGGTTACTGTCCTGGTGGAACAATTAACCACGTAAATGAAGACAAGGGAATGGTTTGTTTGTAAAATATTAAACTGTAGGATAACATTACGCCTTAAAATATTGCATACAAAAAATGAGGATGAAAAATGAGAGAACTGATTTTTTTTTTTTTTTTTTTGCAAGTATTATGCTGTGAGCTCAAGTTTAAATTATGGCATCTTCAATTAATGTACATGTATGTAGCTACATATTCCATTGGAAAAGAAATAAACATTTTTTATTTTCACCTAGTTGTCTTTATTGGTATAATGTGTGTGACAGGAATTTTAAATGTTAGACATCAATGTGACTATTTTTGTAGACATGCAGAGAATGAGAATGATTCACTCTATAGGTCTATGTGCATGTGCAGCCATAAATCACAGCCTTGACATGTGATCACTGTTCACATGATGTTTGTGAGGTTAAACGACAATAAAAAAAATAAAAAAAAATAGTACAAATATGAACAGATTAGAAGCGTGGTGAACTTTGACGCAATTATATAATGAAATAAATCTTTTGTGTGCTCTGAGTTACATTATCTTTTTTATGGTTTGACATTAACTAATTTGCCTATTTGCATTTTCCTTAATACGTATTCCCCATACTTTGCATCGTCTATTATACAGCAAAGCCACACTACAGAATATCCATTGTATGATTAAGGCACAATGAATCCACAGACCATGACCTATTTCAGTAGATTTCTAGTTTGCAGGGATCAAATGTGAGAATTGCCCTGCAGTCGCTTGTCACAAAACGGAAGTATCCCTGCTTGTACATCGAGTACACTGTTCTCTCGTAGCAGATTGCCTGACGGGACTGAAGGGCGCTCCTCGGATGCGCACGGAGCGAGTAGGATCACGCCATCGGAATCTCCGCCAGCTGCGTAGACTCGGCCGTGGCGCACAGGCACACCAGGGTTTTCCGGTGCTTTTCGCGGATTTACGCGACTTATTTATTTAAATAGTGGTTACATAATTCACAGTGACTTAAAAAGGATCTGGTCTTCGCTGGTAGTCCCCATTCTCCTGTCCCGGCTGATGTGGTAAGTCTTTTTGGTGAATAATGACGTGCAAAGAGGATGTGACTGTCTCTGTGGCTTTGTTTTGGGGTTCGACGTGAGACCTGTGTCTGGTTCAATCGTTTAGGCAATAAATACAAAGAAATTGCGTGATTAATGGTTACGATAGAACGAACGGCTAGGATAGTCACATTTCAGAGCAAAAAAGTCCTCGGGCTTGACAAACCGACAAGCTGCAGCAAGTAACGGCACATGATTAATGAATCGTTTACCCGAAAGTATGCTACATTTTAATTGGGCACTATTGCATTTAAACAAATCTCAATCAGGAGGTAAGTCTTGATTTGTTCTTAAATGTGCATGTAAGTCCCTAATAACTTTCTGAACCATTGCACCTTCTTTTTGCACCATTATAGTTGACTGAACACAGTTCTTGTCTGTAATTTTCGAAACCGTCAACTATGAGGGTCTGATGGGGGTGAGGGTCTGATGAGGCTGAGGGTCTGATGGGGGTGAGGGTCTGATGGGGGTGAGGGTCTGATGAGGGTTCTTGTAATTGTTCTGTAGTGGGAGCGTGGCCCTGACGTCACGAGCGCAGTGGAGGCACTTTGCAGCTGTTGTGACGTCACACCACGAGCGGCTCCCCCGCGGCCGTTCACGGTCACGTTTGGTAGTGCCATATGGGCGCATAGGACAGAACATCCTCGTTACACAACAAGGGCCATTTTTTTATGTTAACGGGAGAACGCAACTAAAGATGACTCACCATTCAGGACATCCACCTGATTTCATTAGGATACGTTTTCCCTGTCAGACCTGCACTCCCGTTTCTATTGAGCTGAAATGTTAGCTATCCGCATTTGATTATGGTGCCCAGGTGGCCTGAAGCAGTGTCATCGTTCAGTTTTGTTCATTTATTTGATGGCATTCTCTTGAAGACATGATAATGGATTATTAATCAATAACAAAATAACTCCATTATCACTGTGGATTATCCCTAGTTGATTGCCTGTCATACTGCTGGAGCATCTGTGCATGTAAATACATGTAACTGTAGCCAAACCAAATGTTCAGAATTCAAATGTCTTCAGTAGAGGCAAAGTTATATAGAGGCTTTTCTTCATGACATGTAGGCCATTGTATTTATTTTATTCTGTGGAGAGCTTGGTACACCATTGCATTATCAGAAGACTTGTTGTGGGGTTTTTTTTTATTTATTTTTTTATTTGATTTATGTTAATCCATCTCCTTCTTTGTAGAATTTTCAGGTCATATGATAACCCACTGTCCTCCTTCTATTCCATCCCTGCGGCTCCTTCATCCTCAAGGAGGTCTCTTGACAGCCTCGAGGCAACAGCCCTGACCTGGTTATCAGAATCTGAGTCCTGCTCTGAAGCAGACGGACCACAACAGACTGGGACTACACTTGAGTTTAGATCTTTGACATGGCAGAGCCCACATCTCCCTCTGAGCCTTCTCTGCGCTCCCCCCTGCGCTCACCCAGTGCCTCTCTGACTTTGTCGTTTCCCTTCCTGAGAGAGGGGAGTCGAGTATGGAAGGAGGGGGCACAGGAACCTCTGCCTCGGAACCTGCCAAGCCCACTGCCAACCAAGCGCACCCGCACATACTCCGCGTGAGTTAGTCTTATTCTCTGTTTGTGGTGGTTTGCTGTGAGAAACTAAACAAAACAACTTAAAGAAACAGTTCCAAAGTATGGTTTTAATTTTCTACTTTCATGGAATCATGCAGGTGATGTGCCACCTCCAGAAAGTTACATACTGTAGTTGGTTCTGAAACCTTAAAATATGCAGTGTTTATTTTGACTACCACTGTATTTTTGTTTTAATGAAATGTTATTGCAGTATGTTTTAATCATTAGATTGTCACAGTCTTTTGAGATATTTGACTGTAGTGTCACATGATTACTGCTTGTTACACACATATGAATACATTTTCCTTGTTCATTTGTGTAGTACAGTCATCTCTAACAGTGTTTCTGTCCCCTACAGGACTGTGCGTGCTCACTCAGGGCCCGTGTTCAAAGGGGTGTGTAAAAACTTCTCCAGGTCTCAGGGTCACGGCTTCATCCAGCCCTTGCACGGTGGAGAAGACATCTTTGTTCACATCTCCGAGTGAGTGCCAACAGGCTAAAAATCTCACACACATCTCACATATTTACCTAGTTACAAAAAGCATCACAGCAAGTGGGGATAGTTTAAATGTCACAGGGAAACATGTGATTTAATGGGACATCTGCATTAAGGTAAAAAGAAGGCAGTAGTCAGGTCAGATTGTTCTACAAAAACAAACTTTTGTGAAAGTGTACAGAGTCATTTTGGCCTTTGCAGTAAGACGGTAGTGCATCAGCCATACCACTAACATATTTAAATCAATCTCATCACCAATTTTACACAGGACATTTTAGTAGCATAATATTTCAAATTAAGGAAAAAGTGTTCAGCGGATCAAGTGTGTAGCTCAGTTGCGTTTATACTATATACAGTATGCAGATAGTGTCTTGCATTTACATGGCAGTATTGATTTTGCACAGTTAATGTTGATAAAATGGACTGCATTGACCTATGTTGATTTATTGAGCCTAGTGTTAAGTAGTTTTGGGTGTAAGGTATCAGGGGAATGAAGTGAGTTAACCTGCTTATGTGCTTAATTTAGTACACATTGCAGTAAACCACCCAGATGCCCTCATTGTTTCTGTTTTTATTCTTCTCTCTTAGTGTGGAGGGAGAGTACGTCCCAGTTGAGGGTGATGAGGTCACATATAAAGTGTGCCGGGTCCCGCCCAAGAACCTGAAGGTGCAGGCAGTGGAGGTCAAAATCATACATCTGAACCCGGGGAGCAAACACGAGACCTGGTCCGGACAAATCATCAGCTCATAAGCACAAAATGGACCTTCAGGAATGGAGAAAGAGGACTTATAACTTTCACTGATCTCAAGTATTTTTGGGAATGTAGGGTTTGCATAGGAAACACTTTTACTGATCTTGGTGACATGCATAGGCGGTTTTCTAAATTTTAGATGAATCAGGATTAGAAATTTCAGTGGGACTCTTGTTCATTTTACAAAACTGCTTTTGCACAAGAAAGTTGAAATTCTGTTTAGTGACACTCTCAACAAATGCCCATATTGAGTTTCATTTCTGCTTCCAAATGGCTGTTGTTTACTTCTAACATCACATGTTCAGTATGGGTCAGCTGACTAGTTTTCTTACCATGTATTATTGTAAAGTCAAGTGAACAAGGGCATCTGAATGAATTGTGCACAATAACAAAAATGTAAAAAGAACATTTTGGTTTGACCTAATATTTTGAAATGACCTAAAATAATGAAGAAATGACAAGATTATGGTTATTGTGCAATGTCTAAAGCAAGAGTTGAAGTGCAAAGAGACAAGCTGCAAAGCATGGATATACACATTTTAATGTGTCTTATATTGTTGTATTTGTGTTTATTTATTTGAGGTATTTAGCAGGTATATGATGGTTTGTGAATTTCCGTTTGATTTGAATGACTTGACTGAACATTTGAGTTCTCTCTAGTCTGGACCTACTTTCTTACAAATTAATCTCTTAGCCAATGTCAGTTTTAAAATTACATTTCTGTTGCTACTTGGAACCTGTATACATTTGTTTATAACTGTACCCTTGTATTTTTTCTGTGTTATTGCTGGAATCTTATAGCACTTTGCAGATGACATGTTGGGATAATCTTAATTTAGAATTAAAACAAAACTTCAGACAATGGTTGTCAGTCATTCACAAATTTGCTCCTATTGAAGTACTGCATGTAATAAGGTACTGTATATAGCACTCCTAGAAGGTAAAGAGATGGTGTAATGAGGCGTAACCTCAGTTACGTTTGCATTTTACAATTCCACACTTTGCAGATGACACAATTAAAAATGTGTATAGAAAATTGTTGTATACTTATGAATATTTCAATAGTACACTTGAGCTCACCCATAATCTACACTGCATTCCAAATTATTATGCAAATTATATTTTTCTCTGATTTTGCCAAGTTGCCAATATAAATGTCATCATAAGTTGTACTCATAAGAGTGCAATTCGAATGTTATTGAACAAACCTCCCAATGATAACAGTATTTTTTTTCAAAAATAAAAACTTAAAATGCACTGTTCCAAATTATTCTGCACAACAGTTTCAAACCCTGTGATTGTTGTAAAGAACTGAAAATGGTCATTTGTTTATTTTTCAATTGGAAACATTAGCATATTACTGAAATCAAAAGCTATTTCAATCAAAACATCTTAACAGGTCAAGTTACATTTTAACATGGGACTGCTTATTTGAGCTTCACAATTCTTGCATCCATTGAACCTGTGAGTTTGTGAAGAGTTTCTGCTTGAATTTCTTTGCAGGATGTCAGAATAGCCTCCCAGAGCTGCTGTTTGGATGTGAACTGCCTCCCGCCCTCATAGACCTTTCGCTTGAGGACCTCCAAAGGTTTTCAATAGGGTTGAGGTCAGGGGAGGATGGGGGTCACACCATGAGTTTCTCTTCTTTTATGCCCATAGCAGCCAATGATGCAGAGGTATTCCTTGCAGCATGAGATGGAGCATTGTCATACATGAAGATGATTTTGCTATGGAAAGCACAGGTCTTCTTTTAGTACCACTGAAGAAAGTGGTCAGTCAGAAACGCCACATACTTTACATAGATTTTTTTTTTTACACCTTCAGGGACCCCATGATTCTGGCCCAAAACATGAGTCTGCCACCTCCTTGCTGACGTCGCAGCTTTGTTGGAACACGGTGGCCGTCCACCAACCATCCACCACTCCATCCATCTGGACCATCCAGGGTTGCACTCATCAGTGAACAAAACTGTTTGAAAATGAGTCTTCATGTATTTCTGAGCCCACTGGAGCTATTTCTGCTCGTGAGCATTGTCTTAGGGTGGCTGAATAGAAGGTTTATGCATCAATGCAAGCCTCTGGAGCAGACTGGGCAAACTGTTCCACAAAGGGTCAGTGTGGGTGCAGGTTTTTGTTCCAACCAACCAAGAGCACACCTTTAACTGTCTGAAGACTGAGATCAGTTGATTAAATGAGTCAAGTTTGGTGTGCTGCTGCTTGGTTGGAAAGAAAACCTGCAGCCACACAGGCCCTTTGTGGAACAGTTTGCCCAGGTCTGCTCTGGAGGATCCTGATGTTCACGATACTCCAGAGACACCAGCTGCTTTAATACTTGTTTGTTGCTCTGTAATGGCATTTTGGCAACTGCTCTCTTAATCCGATGTACTCGTCTGCCAGAAACTTTTCTCATTGTGCTTTTATCTGCACAAATCCGTGTGCTCTGAATCAGCTACAAATCTCTTAATAGTACGATGATCATACTTAAGTTTTTGTGAAATATCTAAGGTTTTCATACCGTTTCCAAGGTGTTCAACTATTTCACGCTTTTCGGCACTAGATCCTTTTTCTTTCCCACATTGCTTAAAAATGTTGCTTTGCTTAATAATGTGGAATGTCTTTCTTAAATCGATTTTCATTTGATTGGACACACTTGGCAAACAGGTGTGTGAGATGATTTCACTAGCCGTTTTCCAATTCAGCGACGGCATGCTTGTGAGTGTGGTCTCGGTCTGTCGTCGAGACGGCGCACACTCGCTCTGTCCTTAGTGCACTACGTTTCTCACATGGCCGTCTGCGAAAAGGAACAAGTCCCGCCTCAGCTCAATGAGCCAGGTGGTCTGCTCCTTGTTCCCTAAAGACAAAAATATTATTCTATTGCGACTAGTAATACTTGGAATTGGGACATGTCCAATGTTCCCCCTAATTTTTAATGTGTCTGCGCAAACACACTAACTCCCTGAGCGCTCCTTGGAGCCCTGTGCGCGACATCCGAAATGCCCCCCCGCGCGGCTCGCACTTTGCAGATATTAAAAAAATTACCCTGCGGCTGAATAAAAAGCGGAGATCCGCTAAAAGCTCTTTCATCCCTGATTTACAGTGTGCTGCATAAGTTTTCCTGTGCGCTGAGAATGTGCGAGCAGTGCGCAGCTTAGAGTAAACGTTGGACATGGCTACACTGTAGAATATCCAGCATTACAACAGCAAAGGAGTGTAATGGGAAAAGCATGTGAACGGTAATACAGGTGCCGTGAACTATGCCGTTACGGCTACCGTCACACATGTTTAGCGTAGTTTATGAAGAGTTTCATGTTGCATAGTTGTAGGTGAGGTGAACCAGTACGTATATTTTATAGTGACGTCGCAACTGTCACATGTGGATGTCGCTGGCGAGTCGGTCTTTGTAGTCATATATCCTCCCGCGCTGTGCATGCTGGGGCTTTTAAGTGTGCGAAGCGTGCATGTTTGCACGCTTGGTCCACGCCCCGATTTCCATGGAAACGACGGCACCGTTCAGAGCTCATCACCGAGGCCCTGTCCCCACGACAACGTTCCTGTTTTTTTTTTACCCGAGGTGAAAAAAAGTCTCGTCCACACACGTGTTGGATCAGAAAACATTCGCGTCAAGATGAGCACGGAGCGCTGAGTGAAAACGATGTAGTACATATGTCACACCGATAAGTGGCGCTGTAAACCGGAAAGAGCCAGAGCCGCCGGAAACGCAAGACTACAAAGAGCACATGCGCAGAAAGTCCTTTCTCTTTCGTAAACAAGCAAACGCGTGTACTTTAGGGACCGTCAACACAAGCGAATTTATTTTGTCCCCCTGCTCCACCAATGTAGCAGGGACTCACTCCGGTAATGTGAAAATGCTGACCGTCCCTAACATAGACAGACGCCACAGAACAAAGATTTGCGCTGCGTGAGCAGAGTTTTTGCCTATAAATCGATACTTAGTATTACTTGCTATCGTTTTATTAGATAGACATTAACAAGTAGAACTCTCGTTAACCTTGGTCGTGTTATTTAGGCAAAATGTTTGTTTGGATCTTACTACGGGAATGTTAAACATACTCGGACATTATGTTGGCTTTTCTGCGAGAATATATACAACCGGGGACCATCACCAAAGGGCAGCTATATATTTTTGTGTGTGATACTGCATGTGCCTGTTTGTAAAAGGTAAATTTTCATTCAATAAAAAAGACAAGAAATGGTTGCTCTTTTTCTTTATTTACAGCACACAACACACTCAAATTGGTATGGGCTCCTCATTGTCCACTATCTGCCTTTTCAGCGATGGGATCTTTCCAGTTTTAAATGACGTGTTTAGCTTTGAATTGGCAAACACTCGTGTGTCGTGCGTACTACCAGGCCACAACGTGTGTAATTGTGCATGCGTCTCCGCTGGGGTTGCACTGCATAGTATAAATAAACTTGGGTTGCACTGCATAGTATAAATAAACTTCGAAATGTCCGCATAACAAACTCAACTCCATTGTCCGCCATAGTTGTTGTTATCTGGTCGTTACCAGCGGAAGGCTGGTCTGTCTGACGTGCGTAATTGTGCCTGTATCTCTGCTGTTGTCGCACTGCATTGCAGATAAACAGTTGCAGCAGTGCAAATAAACTTCCAAATGTCTGTAAAAGATACTGAAGTCCATTGTCCGCCATGGTTGTTGTTATCTGGTCGTTACCTGCTGAAGGCGCAGGGTTACCTTCTGGTCACCAGTCACGTGATGATTACGGCAGCGCGACGTCATCATTTTCCCAAATGTCGCATTTTTCGCCGCCCACACGGCAACACAACCCCCGGCGTTTTCCGACTTCTCCACTCTGGAACCCGTTTTTGAAAAACACCGTTCTCACCCCCAAAAACGCCGGCGCCGTCTGGACGACAGGCCCAAACGCACACAAACTTCTCCGTTTCCTCCAAAAACGTTGTCCTGGGAACAGGCCCTGAGACAAGACCGTCCATGAGTTTCACTGGAAAATTAAATGTTACTATTATGACACTTAAATACAATTTGCATAATAATTTGTAACACAGTGTAATATCAATTGACTTTAATGCACCAAACACAATCTAATTTCAAGAATTCTCAATTCCAGTTAAAACACATGTCATTTTGTTAACTTCTGGCAGTCAGTGGGAGTGTCAGTATCTGTTGTGTAAGGCATAGATTTAAACTGACTTCACTGAAGTTTTGACAGTTTGACAGAAAAAGGTTACATGATTCATTAAAAAATCTAGTTAAAACAGAGTACATATGCTACATTATGCAGAGAAACACAAAAACAGGTCAGTGATGAAGAAAGAGTAGCTTAATCCACTTAGTTCATTTAGTCAGTTTGGTGTTTAAAGGGATAGTGCGTTTTTGTTTTTTTTTCATCCAGCATCGTATTTCGCATTCACGTAATGTCTCTCCACTCGTATCACTACGCCCATGTTAACTCCATCAGACTGTTCACTTGTAAACTTCGGCGTAGACATCCGGTGAAGGTGAGCAACTGTTTCGGACGCAAATATATCACCTTTCTAACAAATGTTTTGTTTTGAGAAGAAAAACAAGCTTTATTTCATGTTCCAGGGAAGTTACCGGACCTACTTACGTGGGCTCCAGAAAGCGAGCCGAACTGGGATCAGCTGAGACTGTCAGAGGTAAGCCGGTGTCAACACACGTAACTTTTAGAAGGAAACCCATACAGATTAACATTAAAAAAAACAACGCACTATCCCTTTAAAGCTTGAGGAAAAAAAACAAATCCTCAATTATATCCCATATGTAATGTTAAAAAAAAGAAAGAGGCATAAATACAAACCATTGACAATTCCTCCCATTTCCAGCAGTTTTGTAACTAAAAGATTTCACAGATAATGAGGTATTACATTTCTCATACCTTGTTTACATTATTTTATTGTAAAACACCTCCCCCCAAAATACTGAATTTAGCTGTGTTAATAGATTGCAACATAAATGTACAATTTCTATCATTGCTAGTGCAAAGTAGGTTGGTTATCTTGAGTATTATTTTAAACACTGTGCAATATCTCAAAGGTTGATTTAAAAGCAGCTTGTAAATTTGATTGCAGCAGTAACTGCATATACACAATAACACATTTAAAATCCCATGTGGTCCCTTTTTAAAATGAGTTCAGACAAATCCCTAATTTGGGGCTGTCCCTTCCTTCGAGGAGTTAATAATACACAAATCTTGGCACCTTGAGGATTTAAGGTGGTAGCTGTCACATTAAAAACAGGCTGTTGATAATTCAGCATCAGCCTGGGGCTTAAAGGGATAGTGCGTTTTTGTTTTGTTTTTGTTTTTTTAATCTGTATGGCTTCCCCTTCAACAGTGTCCTAAGATTAACACAGACTTACCCATGACGTGATCTGCTCCCGGTTATCCTCCAGTAACGTAGCTCGTAAACGTAGTTCTGGTAAGTTCGCAGGGACAATTTAATAAAGCTTGTTTTTCTTCTCAAAACAACATTTGTCCGAAAAGTGATATATTTGCATCACAAACAGTTTTCAGCAAAATATTCAGTGGCGTATTTCGCATTCGCATATTTTCTCTAGATTCGTATCAATGTGCCCGCGTTAGCTCTATTAGCCTGTTCACTTGTAAACATCTGCTTATGGCGGATGTCGCTGTACCGCATCCGCCATACACATCCGCTAAAAGTTAACAGGCTAATACTAGCTAATATGTGCGCAGTGATGCGAATCAAGAGAAAATATGTGAATGCGAATTACACTGCTGAATTTTTAGCGGACAACTGTTTGTGATGCAAATATATCACTTTTCGGACAAATGTTGTTTTGAGAAGAAAAACAAGCTTTATTAAATTGTCCCCGCGAACTTACCGGAACTCTGTTTACGAGCTACGTTACCGGAGGATAACCGGGAGCAGATCACGCTGTCATGGGTAAGTCTGTGTTAATCTCAGGACACTGTTGAAGGGGAAGCCATACAGATTAACATAAACAAAACAAAAATCACACCATCCCTTTAAAAGCATGGGAGCAGTAGTGCAGGGTGCAATGAGTTCAGTACATCAGGATTCCTGCAACGGAGTGTCAAAGAACAGTTGTTGACAAAGCCTGGCTGTGTCCTCTGGTGAGTATACTGTGAAACCAATGGTCCGAGGGTCATTAAAAATCTCATAGTCATTCCCTCCCTGCAAAGAAAAAAGAACACTGAGTCAAAGTGTTATAGACATGTGGTGCCGCCTTGTGGCAGATGGGCAGAAAATACCACAAAAATACAACACACACTTGGCCTAGGAAAATTTTCTGTGAAAAAATAAGAAGAACTTGTGCATTAGTAGGTCAAAAGAGTCATCTACATGTTCTCTACTATATAAACCAAAGCAACTGACTTGCCAATGTTATCAAAAGATGTACAGCAGTCAAAGAGATGACACAAGTGAACAGGGTTAAAGAAACTTACATCTGAAGTCTCATTGCCAAAGAAGTAGATGGCATCCAGGCCTTCCCTCTCCAGGACTTCAAGGCACAGTCTTTTGTCCCAGCCCTCCGGGAAAATGTCAAAGCTGATGAGTCCACCTACGAACAAAACAATACTAATAATGATAATACATTTATAAGGCATTACAATAGCTACAGTACCAGATTTTTTTGTTATGAAAGAATGTTTTTGCTCCCCATTGAGTAAATCGTAAAATAACAACTTTTCCAGACACTCAAAGTCATTTAACAATTTGAGCTTTTTCATACTGCTTTGCTTTCGAGATCAGACGACACTGGACATTCTCAAGGTGGTACAACCATTTGTGGCAAAAACACATTGCTGTGCGTCAATTGCTAATGTGGAAAAACAGAGCCCGAAAAGTTAATCCATGTGAAAACTAGTTATGTACAAAGTTTTTGTAACAGCCGGGAACATAATTTGATGGCGTTTTAAATACTTATATCAGATATCCCAGCTTGAATGCATCTGCGCTAATGGCAGTGGTAACAGAAATTATGCAAGAAATGACAAGATACTCGTTTCTCATTTGCCTTATCTCCAAGGCCCACATCTAATCCACTCAGGGCAAGCGCAAGTGACAAGAACACCGGCGAGGGAAACTCAGCCAATAAGAAGACTTGATTCTGCGCACACCCCCCACACACCTCCATCCCAACAAATCTGAGGCTCAATTCATCTTACTTAGCACAAGGTGCACTGAACAGTCACAGAAGTCATAAATCTACAGAAAACATACAGATAACATTTGAAGTATAAAGGCATAATTGAAGCAATGACAGATAAACAGTTACCCAGCACATTTTTTATAATTAAACACCACATATAAATAAATGCCTTATAATCCATCACTTATAATTATTTTTTTAGAGTATTTTCCCAATATAACTCAGACTCAGATACTTAAGACTCTGTTAATCATAAACCATCTGAAAAACACTGAACTGCTCCTTGGGTTGCAGCATCAGTCGTGGCTTATGAAGCACGTAGACATACAAAAGCACCTTCCTAGAGAAGGTCTGTGTGCAAGACTTGAATCCTTGTCCTTTTTACTAAAACACCTTTTACCCTCAAAACATTTCACCTGTTATTCACATTTTGATATGCCCTGATAATGTCTACTTATGTAAACGTCAGGGAAATACCTCACCCCTTGAAGCGACTTCATATTTTGTTATTGTTATCACGATAAACACATTGTAAAGCTGTATGCTCACCTCTGGTGAATCTCAGGCCTTTACCAGCAAACTCTTCCTTCAGTGCAGCTACAAACTTCTCTCTGATCTTTTCTTTCTGACAAAGCAAGTTGACAAAATCAGCATTTTTACTCATGAAGTAAAACTGTTATCGGAAGTGATTGTTATTTGCATCAATGACAGTTTGGGCCTTTACTGTATAACCAAACCCTTTATAGCCAAGCACTGGTTAAAAGGGCATCTTGTTTATTTTTGGAAAATTATTATTGAAAGACATTTTTTATTGTTATATATATTTGAAATTGTAATCAATTCATTTGAGGGGAATTTATTGCCCACCGCAAAGTTTTACAACAACATTTATGACCCTTCCTCCTCACATGCTGTTAGAAATCAACAGAAAGTTCATTAAGCTGATTTCAATGCCTGGCTTTGTTTGGCCATGAGCAACACCCCCATCACAGTGACATTTCACTGTGGCAAGCTGCAGATTTTCATTTACATTAATTAAATTAATTATTAATTAATTATCACAATAATAGTCAGCCCTAAAAAACAAGAAAATTATTTGTATTGTAAAATAATTATGAAGTAAAGAAAGAACTTACCTTATCAATTTCAGAAAATTCCAGACGCTCTTCAGGTGTACAACTGCGGCCAATGGGAGAAATGTTCAGCATTCCATTCCTAAATTCAATAAATGTCCCCCTGCATAAAAAAAAAAAAAAAATATATATATATATTAATTACTTTACTGACCTTACAAAAAAAAGAACAAAGTTAAGGTCAGTTGACCCCTGAGATTCAAAGCAAATGGTAAAGCACTTTTGTACACAGGTTTATTGTGTTTATGTTCACCTTTTCTTTGGCAGCTTGATAAGTCCCATGTAACTGAGACAAAAGTTAATGAGGTCCTGGAGCAATTCTTCACCAATCTGGTTTTGAATTGCCTGTCAGGAAAAAAGGGAATTCCTTCAATGCAAGACTATTACACTGTTGTGTAAATATAAAAATAACAAAGGGACATGGCTGCATTCATTCTATAATGTACATACTTGTATAAACAAAACATTTAACTGCTTACTCTGCAGTGTACCCACCTGTTTGGAAAGAAGTTTTCCTTCTTTGTACTGCACAGTCCCATTCTCAGCAAATACATAGTCAAATTTGTGGATCACTGCAAAAGATAATGCAAATTTTACACATCTACCAAGCATGATTACAATGAATTTCCAATTTTTTTTGCAGATATTAGTAGTGATAGTAACACTATGTCAAACTTCCTAAATACAGTTTTTCACGTCACATGCTTAAAAGTGGTCATAAAGTTATTTGCTGACTGTTTTATTATTATTATATGGGTCAGGAGGTGTTAATATATTATTATTATCATTATTATTATCATTATCATTATCATTATTATTATTATTATTATTATTAATAATAATAATAATAGTAAGAGCCAATTTATGCGTGTTTTATGCGTGTAAATTGTGAAAGGTATACTTACTTGTAAAAGAAATATGAGACAAGAATATTTGAAGAAAAATGTTCAAGAAATGTAACGGCTCTAAATTTAAAGTTTTAAATTAGTAAATGGCTCTGAATCTTAAGTTAGTAATTGACTTGCTAAAGCATAGCCAATTAGGGGCCGAGATATGTAAGAGCCAATTTATGTGTGTTTTATGTGTGGCTGCCATTTTATGAGTTCTATGTGTGTGGCGGCCATCTTATGAGTTTTTTAAGTATCTGCTTTCTCATTGGACGTCGCTCCTGCTTTGATGTTAGAAAACGCGTCCTGATTGGTTCGCTTTGATCCTTTATTCTTTGATCTTTTATCTTTGATTCTACCTGGTATATATATTCAGACGTAGGGAACACACGGGACACAGACACAGACGACTCAAGACACCTTCACTTTAGTAAAGATAGAAAAGACAAACCTTTTGATTCAAGATTATATCATTGTTACTATGGATGTAACTTAGACTTAGACAAACTAACGCGCCATTTTCCTCCCCTTTTTTCTAGCTGGATGCATGTGTGAGTTTGTGTGTTATCTGTGTGTGTGTGTTGAATGCCTGGGGGTGAGGTTGGGAGGGGTTATTTGTTTCGCCTTTTAATTTAAATTATTTTAAGAGGAGGGTCAATCATAAGCCTTTCCTGCACTGTTCTGTTATTTTCTTTTTCTTTTGTGTGTATTTTTGTTCTTTTAAATGTTGGGTGCAAACATTAATAAATAAATTGAATAAATAAAAATATGAGGACAGAAAATGGCGCCTTCAACACCAGGTCACATGTTCTACCCAATATGGTTGGTTGCCTAGCAACAGCGTAATATATATTTTTTATTCCTACTCCCATGATGCATGGTCCAAATTTGGTGTGACTATACCAAAGATTTTGTCAGGTGTCCTATTGGCGGGGAGAGATGTTTGGCCTGTTGCCATGGCAACCCGATGAGGCATGGCATGTGGGCACCATTGACTTTTTTCATTGACAACATGCCAGGAATATTTGTACCAAATCTTGTATGTGTACGACAAAGTTAAATTTTGCAGTTCTATGCAATTACCCTAGGGGGCACTATCATGACCATTTTATATTTTCTTGCATCAATCAGTTCAAGGCCAGGGTCTCAACCAGCGATTAAAGTTTGAGTGAAATCAGCCAAAGTATGCGTGAATTATCACTTGTCGAAGTTTGACAGGAAATGACGCCTTTGCCACCAGGTCACATGGTCTATCCAATATGGCTAGTTGGTTGCCTAGCAATGGCTTATTTGTTCCTATTCCCATGATGCATCTATGTACCAAATTAGGTGTGGCTACATCAAAGTTTTTGCCGGGCATCCTAATGGCGGGGACATATGTTTGGCCTGTTACCATGGCAACATGACGCGAGATGGAGTGGGGGTGTCACTGTATTTTTTGATCGAGACCATGTCACGAATGTGTTGTCCAAATTTGGTGTGTCTACAGCAAAGTACATTTTTTCTGTTCCATGCAATCTCCCTAGGGGGTGCTATTATGGCCATTTTAGATTTTCTTATATCAACCTGTGTAGAGCCGGGGTGTCCACCAACGATTAAAGTTTGAGTGAAATCGGCCAAAGTATGTGCGAATTATCATTCGTTGAAGTTTGACAGGAAATGGCGCCTTCGTCACCAGGTCACATGGTCTATCCAATATGGCTGGTTGGTTGCCTTGCAACGACGTAATATACTTTTTTGTTCCTCTTCCCATGATGCATCTGTGTACCAAATTTGGTTTGACTATGACAAAGTTTTTACAGAGGATCCTAATGGCTTTTGCGGCAATGGGCAGTGCCAGTCTGTGCTATTGGATGCCATGAGTATCACTATAGTGTGGCATTGAGTGTTTGGAAAAGGGAGAGCGCTTCGCGCTCTGGTTTTGTGCGAGCACATGATTACAATTTTGCCGCTGTAGTGGGCACGGGCGGTGCCACCATGCCATGTTAGCTGGCACAAGTCACTGACATGAATGCCAATATGTTTGGAAAAGGGAGAGCGGGCTGACAATGTTTTGGGGTGAACAATTACAATTTGTCCGCTATCGCGGCCACGGGCGATGCCACCGTGCCATGTCAGCGGGCACCAGTCGTTGACATGAGTGCCAGGTGCTTAAAAAGGGGAGAGCGCTTCGCACTGCAGAACAGTTACAATAGGCCCTACGCTTTAGCGCTCGGGCCTAATAATAATAATAATAATAATAATATAAACATATAACATGATGGTTCATAATTTACATTTCATAATTGAATTAATTAATGCAACATCAACTAGTGCTTTACCTTACTCTTGGCATCATTATTCTCAACACCAAATATTTACAAATATGCTGGGCTTTTGTTAGTCATTTAAAAAATGTTTGTAAATGCAATGACATTACATCCCTAAGGCATATCAAGTCTAGACTGATGTCCTGTGAGGTCGTGTGAGGTAAACTTACCATCATCCCCCTCCCCGAGCTGCTCTGCGATCTTGGAGTAGTCAGACCCCCCCACAACGCCGATTTTGACTTTCCTCCGCAGGGTCTGGAAGAACTCATCCAGTCGTGGGTCGATTTTCTGTACAATGAGAACAATGTGTTCCGGTTTAAGGCTGTGATAGTGACAGACAGCATTAGCAGTGTCATACTAAATATTTTATCAAGTCAGCCTGGGGACAAACATTCATAAAGACATCCAGATATTCAGCTGTGGTATTTACACAGCTATCATAAATACTGTAACTACATTTTTGCATGCAAAGATTACATTATTTGACTTCACAGTACACGCATAAGTGACAAGACACAAAGTAACATCTCATGAGTTTGAAGATACACTCGTCTCTCTGCCGCAGCCGTGTGTTAAGTTGTAAAACAGTCTCCATGCGTGTCCGGGGGAGTTGGGATGCTTGGAACACGCACAAACATGTCCTGGACCACGTCAACATAGATCAGAATCAGATTTCACTTGCCTCTCTCGGCAGTGTCAGCGTGCCGTCGACATCGAACAGGCAGAGGATGTTCCTGTTCGGGGAAAAGCCGTTTGTCAATTCCATTCCTGCAGTGTTCCCTTTGGATTTCAAGTGAACGCCTCAAAGACACACACCATACTCATGCGCACGGCGATCACGATCACGTTAAGGATAAAATATCTAAAAAGCGTAGTGAGAAGCAGTCAGTGTTGCGTGTAGTTTCTGTCTTGTTTTGCTCAGCGTGTACATATACAAACATAAATCCTCGGCCGACGTGCTGAACGTGCAAGAGTCCTTTTGCGACATCTCCAACAGAAGCCAATCACTGTGGAGAACTACGCCATGACGCAGACAATGGGCGGTGTGTCCATGGGTCTGTGGGTGTCACTCAATTCACAAGTGTCAATGCAAATAAACACGATAACCTGTTACCAAAGAAGACATTTTACGTCCCACCAATCAAATATTAAATAATCCACATACAAAATACTAAAACATAGTTTCTGAGTGAATTTACTCAAAGATCAAAGTTCAAAGTCAGCTTTATGGTCAATTCTGCTATATGTGTTCAACATACAGTGTGAATCAAAATTTCGTTTCTCTCTAGCCAGGTAGTGCAACAAAGACAGTGTACCAAATACAATATAAAGACAAAACAAAAACTATCCAAGACAAAAATCTAAAAACTAAAATCTAAGATCTAAAATCTGAAAGCAGTGCAACAGACCAAATCTAAAAAAAGAGAGGAAAAAAATGCTTGAAAATATTTTTTAAAATAGCAAATAAGTCTGGAGTACCCCCCCAAAATGCAATTTTCCTCTTGTCCCACTCCTCTAATGGCCAAATTTAATCTCAAATAAAACAGTTAAAATTAAATTTAAATTTATTTTTTTTGTATTATTTGTTTCATTGCCATCTCTTGTAACTGTGGGAACATTTGTTTT
This sequence comes from Paratrypauchen microcephalus, assembly GCA_036785185.1. NCBI lineage: Eukaryota > Metazoa > Chordata > Actinopteri > Gobiiformes > Gobiidae > Paratrypauchen > Paratrypauchen microcephalus. The sequence goes on from JAVJIX010000135.1 coordinate 604,788, forward strand.
AATCGACATAATATTTCCAATAATAATTATTATTCATGGAACATGTGTCCCACAACATGCATCAACCCTGTTACCATAACATTTTTAGCCTGGTAGAAGAAGAATAAAGGAGTGAACCACATGATCCCCTGACTTGATGTCATCAAACAGTTTTCCAAAAGAATGGGTAGAGCAAAGGTTTATCTTCTCTTCTATTTTTCATATTTTTATAATTTAGTAGTTAGCCTTGATTGAATGTCTCACTCTACCTCATGCAACCCTGTTATGCAATGATCAGAATAAGACAATTATTTTTTTCCTTTACTTATTTGCATAAATAAGTTTTTCCTCTTGATTATCAGTAACAGCTAAACAGGTAGCTTCTACTCCTGAGATAAAGCTAACATTAGTGCGGATTTGCAACCCTGTTACCTGCACCCCTGTTACTGTGATTAGAGTAAATAAATAAACCAAATAAATCATGTAATTAAAATTGTAACATTGAACCGTAAGCTAAGCTAAGCTAATCAAGCATTTGATAGTTGATTCCCTATTTTATTAGGCCCGAGCGCTAAAGCACAGGGCCTATTGTTATTAGTTTTATTATTAGTTTATTACCTATTATTGATGAATATGTAGCAGAAAAGTAAGGTGAAAAGTTAAGGTTTATTTTTCAAGAATTTTAAAGTCAAAATGTCCTCCAATTCTGGAATGACCCACTGTAGTTAAAGGAGAATCGACTACCCTAAATAACCCATTAGTTAATTACATTATAATGCAATTTACCAGAATTCTAGAGCAGTCTTAATGCTACGAAACACAAACAGGTTAGACGTAATTAAATCTTTGTAACTACAATTAGGCCTACTCAAAATATCTACTTGATTTTTGGCCACTCCCTTAGGCTTCCTTCCAGCAGCAATTAAATCCGGTTATTTTATTTTATCTATTTTGCTTGAATAATCCGTACGCTGCATTACATTACCCCAATAGCCTATAATTCAAGATTTCAAAATTGTTTATTTGTCATATAGCATGCAATAGCATGCAATAAAAATACAAGGGAAAAAAGTAAACAATATAATATGTATAAAATAATATGTAATAAAATACAGTGGTACCTCACCTTACGAAAGACCCAACAAACGAAAATTTCAAGTTACGAAATGCCTTCACGTTAAATTTTGGTCTCTAGATATGAAAGAAAATTCAATGCGAAACGCGAAATCTCAAAAATTCAAATAATGCGCGCTCAGCCACACACATTATACACTTTTCTCAGACTGGATTTAAACTTTTCTCACATTTGTCTCTCGTTTAAACACTCAAACTATCATCGATTTTCAACAAAAATGTATTAATAGTGAAGTGTGGGGGAAAGGGGGAGGGCGGAGAAGTGCGGACACGTGTGTGATAGCGCAGCATGACCCGGCGCGGGGCTGCGAGCACCAGACCCGTGCTCAAACCGTGCCAGGTCTAAACCAGGTCTAAACCAGGTCTGAACCAGGTCTGAACCAGGTCTAGACCAGGTCTAGACCACCGCGGCTCTTGCATGCGTTCGTTCATGCGCTCAGACTGCGTGCGGTCCCCAGGGGAGTCCTTGCTGCTCGCCTCAGCCGTGACTCGAAACGAAACCAGGAAATAGACCCGCACGCGGTGGTTTAGACCTGGTTCAGACCTGGTTCAGACCTGGTTTAGACCTGGCACGGTTTGAGCACGGGTCTCTGCTCGCAGCCCCACGCCGGGTCATGCTGCGCTATCACACGTGTCCGCACACACACACCGGCCTCCCCCTTCCCCCTCACGCACGCAATCGCTGCTCGCCTCAGCCTCAGCCTCGTGAGGTACACCGCTGCTGCTTGGTCTAGACCTGGTATAGTCCACGTTTAGTCCTGTGTTTACAGTCTCTACGCAGAACACAATGCTACACTATAAAAAAATGTTACACTATAAAAAAAAAACTTGGAATGGGGCCTTGGAACGAATCAGGCTTTTTCCATTGAAATAGCTACTCAACTTACGAATAATTCACGTTACGAAACCACTTCTGGAACGAATTAATTTCGTAAGGTGAGGTACCACTGTATAGTAAATATATAGGATATATAAGGTGTAAGTAGTGTATTTCACAGGTGGTAATACTGCTCAGATGAATTTCGTATTGCACATAATATTTATATTTAGAATGAAATTTACATTGTAGCAGTAGGCGAATGTGGCCATAGGCGTAGCCTTGACTAGGCATTTTGATTAGATTTAGTTGTGCCTCTGCAGTAGTCTTAGCCATAAATCACACTTCAGATCTCTTAATTGGCTGTAGCAGATGATGCCTAACAGAGGTGGGACAAAGTAATTGCTGGGCAAGTCCCAAGCAAGTCTAAGTCTTTTGCACTCAAGTCCGAGTGAAGTCCCGAGTCAAGAGTATCCAAGTGCCGAGTCAAGTCCGAAGTCAAAGCTCACAAGTCTCAAGTCGAGTCCAAAGTCCTAGCATTTTAGTTTCGAGTCATTTCGAGTCCCCTTTACCTTCGGCATCATTTTGCAAACTGGCGCATGGATGCTTGTTTCAGCATCATTTGTTGTGCAATTTGCCTTGGATGCGGTCGAATGAAAGCAACGTAGATCTACTGTGATTGGATGTTGTGCAAGCCGCGCGCACATGCTCTTTGCATACATTTTCGCAGATTCACAAGTACGAGTGCGGTCCTTATCAACATACTTTTAGAGTTTTTTTTTTTTTTCATTGGACGTAGCAAGTCATCACAAGTCTAAAGGCCTAAGTCCAAGTGAAGTCACGAGTTATTGATATTGAAGTCCAAGTCGAGTTGCAAGTGTTTGTACATTTTGTCGAGTCGAGTCTAAAGTTATCAAATTCGTGACTCGAGTCTGACTCGAGTCGAAGTCACATAACTCGAGTCCACACCTCTGATGCCTAATGATGTGAACTTGTCTTTTAGTCAGGTGACTGACCTCAGTTTAACTTATTGCACTGAGAGTTCAAAATGAATCTTTCTGCTGCAGGTGACAGGCCCTACATGTGAACTACAAAAATAAATGACCTTAACTTGAACTGGTAGGTAAACTGGTGCACTATGTTCTGGGTCCAGCTCCTAAGTAAATATGAGAATATAGAAAAAAATTGCACATTTGGACTATATAGTGGAGTTATACAGTCTGATAGTGGTGGGGATGAAGGATCTGCGGTAGCGCTCCTTGCACTGGGGGTGCTTCAGTCGGCTGCTGAAGGAGCTGCTCAGCTCCTCTACCGTCCGGTGCAGAGGGTGAGAGGTGTCATCCATGATGGACGTAAGTTTGGCCAGCACCCTCCTCTCAGCCACTTCCTCTACAGAGTCCAGAGGACAGCTCAGGACAGAGCTGGCCCTCCTGATCAGCTTATTAAGTCTCTTCCTGTCCCGCTCTGTGCTGCTCGGGGCCCAGCAGACGACAGCGTAGAGGAGAGCAGAGGCCACCACAGAGTCATAAATGTTCCAGAGTATGGGATTAAATGTCTCTATCTATAGCTGCAGACAAGCTCACGTTAGAATGCATGCTTTCAAGATATTTTTAGCAATAAAAACACTTATAATTGAATGACTGTGTGATATTGTGATATAGGCAACGTTTAATGTTATAGTGTGGAACATTTTAAACCAATCAACAACTCCACAGGGACAACCTGGTGGCAGAAAAATGCATGGTGAACCTCTAACATGATAGTTAACATAGCATACTTGTCATTTTTCCAAATATATTAAAGATGTATTGTGTAACTTTTCTGGAAATTTGTTTCTCCATGGAAATGTTATTGCTTTTTTAGAATCTTTCACAATATGGTTGTAAAATCTTCATGGAGACCAAACCAGACCAAGTTACAGGTCAGCTCTGTGGAAAGGCAACCCTGCTCACAGTCAGAATGCCTGTTTTTCTAGGTATTTTTGAGCTACACTCAACAAAAATATAAACGCAACACTTTTGTTTTTGCTCCCATTTTTCATGAGATGGACTTAAAGATCTAAAATTCATTCCAGATACACAATATTACCATTTCTCTCAAACATTGTTCACAAATCTGTGATTTGTGAAAAATGTGTGATAGTGAGCACTTCTGCTTTGCTGAAACAATCCATCCCACCTCACAGGTGCGCCACATCAAGATGCTGATCTGACATGATTAGTGCACAGGTGTGCCTTAGACTGCCCACAATAAAAGGCCACCCTGAAATGTGCTTTTTTTTTTTTTTTTTGCTTTATTGAGGGTCTGGGGACTCAGAACCAGTCAGTATCTGGTGTGACCACCATTTGCCTCATGCAGTGCAACACATCTTCTTCGCATAGAGTTTATCAGATTGTCAATTGTGGCCTGTGGAATGTTGGTCCACTCCTCTTCAATGGCTGTGCGAAGTTGCTGGATATTAGTGGGAGCTGGTACACGCTGTCGTATACGCCGGTCAAGCACATCCCAAACATGCTCAATGGGTGACATGTCCGGTGAGTATGCTGGCCATGCAAGAACTGGGACATTTTCAGCTTCCAAGAATTGTGTACAGATCCTTACAACATGGGGCCGTGCATTATCTTGCTGAAACATGAGGTGATGTTCATGGATGTATGGCACAACAATGGGCCTCAGGATCTCATCACGGTATCTCTGTGCATTCAAAATGCCATCAATAAAATGCACCTGTGTTCTTCGTCCATAACAGATGCCTGCCCATACCATAACCCCACCACCACCATGGGCCACTCGATCCACAACATTGACATCAGTAAAGTGCTCACCCACACGACACCACACACGCTGTCTGCCATCTGCCCTGAACAATGTAAATCGAGATTCATCCGTGAAGAGAACACCTCTCCAACGTGCCAGACGCCATCGAATGTGAGCATTTGCCCACTCAAGTCTGTTACGGCGGCGATCTGGAGTCAGGTTAAGACTCCGATGAGGACAACGAGCATGCAGTTGAGCTTCCCTGAGACGGTTTCTGACAGTTTGTGCAGAAATTGTTTGGTTATGCAAACCAATTGTTTCAGCAGCTGTCCGAGTGGCTGGTCTCAGACGATCTTGGAGGTGAACCTGCTGGATGTGGAGGTCCTGGGCTAGTGTGGTTACACGTGGTCTGCGGTTGTGAGGCCGGTTGGATGTACTGCCATATTCTCTGAAACGCCTTTGGAGAGGCCTTATGGTGGAGAAATGAACATTCAATTCACGAGCAACAGCTCTGGTTGACATTCCTGCTGTCAGCATGCCAATTGTACGCTCCCTCAATGCTTGTGACATCTGTGGCATTTTGCTGTGAGACAAAACTGCACATTTCAGAGTGACCTTTTATTGTGGGCAGTATAAGGTACACCTGTGCACTAATCATGATGTCAAATCAGCATCTTGATGTGGCACACCTGTGAGGTGGGATGGATTGTCTCAGCAAAGCAGAAGTGCTCACTATCACACATTTAGACAGATTTGTGAACAATGTTTGAGAGAAATGGTAATATTGTGTATCTGGAATGAATTTTAGATTTTTAAGTCCATCTCATGAAAAATGGGAGCAAAAACAAAAGTGTTGCGTTTATATTTTTGTTGAGTGTATAAAACCTGCAATTAACTAAATGTAAGGTAGAGCTGTTTACTCTCATACTGTGGAACATTCCAGGCAGAGCGATGACATATCCACAGAAACAAGCAGGTGACGGACGGAAAAAAGTTACACAATGCACCTTTAACAAAATGTGCACAATTTATTCATATTCTTTTAATTTGCTCTGCATGTAAGCACCATCGCTGTCCTCCAGAGGGCAGAAGAGGGAATACAGATGAACCTGCATTCCTCACACACACACACAGACATATAAACACATGTGTTTATATGTTTGAGATTATTGCCCCAAATTGCTGCCTGCCTGCTGCTGTTGCCTGCATTTGTAGAAACTGGCAAGGATGCAATGGCTACTATTTTCATATTCTAGAAATCAGTGTATCTTACCGACTGAGAAGCCTTGTGCTCCTGCCAAGAATAGAGATTATTATTATCTGGGATGTATTGTTAATACTGTATCCTCACCGGTAGGTCCTGGAGGGGATTAAATACAAACTTTGAAAGTTCTTGTCCAGTCCAGTAACTGATCTCATCTGAGCCTTTCTGACATCTGCATCACCATATTGTGATTTTGCTCTACTGAACCTGCTTTTGGAGTGGGTTAAGAATCTGTTCTTTATTGATTAATTCTTAAAAACATATCTCCATACCCTTAAAGATATCTTGCAAAAAATATACAACTCCGGTTCCGGTTGAGTGAACGCTGGCGCGCTGTGATGCCGCTGCTCACCGGCAAATAAAACATTGTTTTTTTTACAATACTGGACCCAGTGATTGCTTCGTGGATCAAGGATTATTTTATACCATCACTAATCTCCATTTCTCCGCCGCTGTCAGCTGAATTTGTTGGACTTTCTGGACCACTGACTTCTATCCCGTCCCGTCCCTATCCACACCTGGATCCCAGCCTCTTTTCTGTATCCCTTGGAACTATGTGGATTTACAATATAATGCGCTGGTTTGCACTCACCATACTCCTTGGATCCCTTCTTCATCTGCAGTGTTGGGAGTAACTCGTTACAAAAGTAATTAATTACTGTAATGCATTACTTTTTGGTGTAACGCAGTAATGTAACGCATTACAGGGAAGAAAATCGGTAATATATTACTCGTTACAATGTCAGTAACGCACATTACAATGCATTTTTAACCGGCTTTGTTTTTGTGGGTTTTGCGTTTTCTTCATACAAAGTTCGCGGATCACCGCGAGATCAGCTACTGAATCTGATAAGTCCGCGCAGAACATTACATTTCATACAAAGTTCCGCGAGATCAGCTAGTGATATAAAAGTCCGTGCAGACCATTCCATTTCCTTTTACTTTGTCTCGAACTGGCAGACTGACAAAGGATGACAGAACCAGAAGAATCGGATAGTGCTAGCTCCTTTTCAAGATGGGCATACGCCCACTACTTTCACTTCGTTCAAAATAAGGACTCCAAGAACATTTTAGTTAAATGCACACTGTGTGTGAATCCCAAATCTCTTTCCACGTCGAAATCCAGTACAAGCAATTTGACGAAGCACTTGCAGAGGTGCCATAGCACCACGAAATTAGTCAGGAAAGGAGGGGATGGGACAGGGAACAATACAACCCCAACAAAGCAGCCGAAACTGATGTTGACCCGACCAGAGAATCTCCAGCCCCGAGAGGTCATTTGTTTTTCAGTTGTTATATTTCTGAGAGGATTGAATGGACTCATTTTCCAAAGAAAACATTAAAAGGCATAGAAATGCTAATTTTGTATCCTGTTATTTATTTATTTAGATTCAGTTCAATTAATACTAATATGCAAATATGTGCAAATAAGTTATGGTGCAGAATGTATAGGTAGGGCAATGAAATAAATGGGTATAAATTATGATTAACAGAGGGCAATACAGCTGGAACTATCTTAATAGCTATACATATGGGCTATATTCACAGATGTGTATACCAAATGTGAAAATGCCATTTGCTACAGAATTGAAGAGGATGGCAGTGAACAGGTGCTGGAGTGCATGGTAAGGTGTGGCAAGAAGGGAAAGGACGATTTATCTTTTGGTATTGTAAGCGGCTAAGAAGCAATTACTGAACATGTTGGCTTTCAGTCTGCAGGCTCCCAAAACCTCCTGGATGGCAGGTGAAAGTCATGACACATGACAGATTTGCACTGTAGATTGCCAAATCCTTATTTCCAGTCATTTTGGTGAGAGTAACTAAAGTAATGCAAAAGTAGTGTAATGCCTTACTTTTTATTTAGAGTAATATTGTAATGTAAGGCATTACTTTAAAATTACAGTAACAAGTAATAAGTAGTGCATTACAGTTTTTGAGTAACTTGCCCAACACTGTTCATCTGCAATCAAAAGCACTTATCCAGTATTCCGCTGCTGAAGTGTTAAAACTTCGGCTAGCCAGCCTCACTCCACAGCTACCCTCCGGCCTCCGGGTGCCTCCTGACATCGCCTACCAACCCCGTCGGAGGTATATACATAATGTCTCACATCTCAAGTCTCACGCATTGAGAGTGTGACACACGCAATTCGACGTGGCTCACACGCCACACATGGTATTTCTCACGCACAGCGCTTCTGTGTCCAGAAAATCGGTTAGATAATGCAGGCACCGCGCGTTTTCAGCCCCCCCCCCCCCCATGACCCCGCTCAAAACTTGAGAGCCCTGATCTCGCCGTAGTTTCCAATACAATGGCTCACACTCAATAAAATCCTTCTGGTCCACAACCCGTCGCCCGACGCGGCAGGTCACGCTCATCTCAGCGTGCTCTCCACTCCTCCCCGCTCGGCTCCGGCTCCTGTCTGTGTCAAGGGCCATCTAGTCCAGGATCTCCTCACGGACCGAAACTTGACTTTCTGTGTCTCACAGAAACATGGCAGCAGCCCGGTGATTTCGCCGCACTCAACGAGGCTACTCCGGCAGGTTTTGTTTACAGCTGTCAGCTGTGCATGTGGCCGGGGGCGGTGGTGTTGCGATGATTCACCGCGATACCTGGAAAGTCCTGCCTGTGTCTGCCCCTGTCTTCTCCTCCTTCGAATACACTGCTTCACTTCTCCCTGGACCTGCCCCCACCGTTATCGCTACTGTTTATCGCCCACCCAAATACAATAAGGATTTTCTGAACGACTTCTCTGCTCTCCTCACACATCTTTCTTCATTATCCCACAATACTATTATTCTTGGCGATTTTAATTTTCACATGGACAATTGCAATAATTCTCTTTCGAATGACTTCTCATCCTGTTTGGACATCCTTGGTTTACAACAATATATTCATTTTCCCACTCACAGCAAAGGACACACCCTGGACTTAGTATGCTGTTCTGGTATAATTCCCTCTGACTGCAACCCCCCCACACTCCCATTCACCGACCACATGCTCATCACATTCAGTCTCAAACTCACATTAGCCAAACTCCTCCTCCCTCGCACTATATCATTTCGCAAAATAAAGGACATTAACACCAATACATTTTCTTTTGATATTTCTTTGATATTTCTTTGATAGACTGTGGACAGTTTCAAGTACCTGGGTGTTCACCTCAACAATAAACTGGACTGGTCCCACAACACCGACGCCCTGTACAAGAAGGACCAAAGTCGCCTCCACCTCCTGAGGAGACTGAGGTCCTTTGGAGTGAGCAGGCCTCTGCTCAAGACTTTTTATGACTCTGTGGTGGCCTCTGCTCTCCTCTACGCTGTCGTCTGCTGGGCCCCGAGCAGCACAGAACGGGACAGAAAAAGACTGAATAAACTGGTTAAGAGGGCCAGCTCTGTCCTGGGCTGTCCTCTGGACCGTGTAGAGGAGGTGGCTGAGAGGAGGGTACTGGCCAAATTCATGTCCATTAAGGACGACACCTCTCACCCTCTGCACCGGACTGTAGAGGAGCTGAGCAGCTCCTTTAGCAGCCGACTAAGACACCCCCAGTGCAAGAAGGAGCGCTACCGCAGATCCTTCATCCCCACCGCCATCAGACTGTATAATTCTAACATATAGGCCAGACGTGCAATATCCTCCTTTTTCATGTTGATGCCTGTTGTTACTATTATCATTATTATTATTTTCCATTATTATTATTATTACGTATTACTATTTGTATTATTTATTACTTACTTTATCCCCTCCCTGCCTGCATGCACTTTTTCCCTCTTGTCCAAATGTCCTGGAGCTACTGTGGCGAGTAAATTTCTCCTGTGTGAGATCAATAAAGGCTTATCTTATCTTATCTTATATCAATAACTTCCTCAGTACAGACCCTACTACTCCACCTGATGACCTAGTCTCTCTCTACAACAACAGCCTACACACACTCCTGGACACTCATGCTCCTCTCAAAACAAGATCAGTTTCCTTCTCCCGCTCCGCACCCTGGTTCACTCCTGCACTACGACAACTCAAAGCCAAAGGCCGACAACTGGAACGACTCAAAAATAAAACTGGTCTCACAATTCACAAAGACATGTACAATAACCACATTATTCACTACAAAGACTCAATATCCACTGCTAAATCCACCTACTACTCCGGCCTGATTCACTCCAACAAACACAACTCCAAGACCCTTTTCTCACTTCTCTCTAACATAACAAAACCCCCTGACTCTCTGCCCAACCACCTGTATTCCACTGATTTTTGCAATTCTCTCATGTCTTTCTTCGTCTCCAAGATCACAACCATCCATCAACACCTGACAAATGGAGCTGCAGTCTCTGGAGTGGACACCTTCTTCCCGCACTCACCTCTGTCACCATTTTCAAGTTTTTCCCTTCCTTCTGTCCAAGTCGTCTCTGAGCTCATTCTTAACTCCAAACCCTCTACCTCCCAAATTGACCCTATCCCTACAACCCTTGTTAAATCCTCTCTCTCCTCTCTTGCCCTCATCATCACTAACATCATTCACTCTTCCCTGGTCTCTGGTACGGTTCCTTCATCTCTCAAAACTGCCTCTGTTACTCCCATTCTGAAAAAACCCGGTCTAGATCCCAACAACTTCAATAACCTCCGTCCTATTTCCAACCTGCTCTTCATTGCCAAAATTCTCGAAAAAACGATTGCCTCTCAACTCCACGCTCATCTCACCACTAACAATATCTACGAACAATTTCAATCCGGTTTCCGCCCACTCCATAGCACAGAAACTGCACTTCTCAAAATCACCAACGACCTCCTGTTAGCTTCTGATTTCGGTTTACTTTCTATCCTCATCCTCCTCGATCTGACAGCAGCTTTTGACACAATCTCCCACAACATCCTCATTCACAGACTTCAGTCCATTGGTATTTCCCACATTCCTCTCTCCTGGTTCATTTCATATCTCTCTGATCGCAGTCAATTCATCCAATTCAAATCTTGCAAATCCAACTCTTTCCCTGTCTCTGCTGGTGTTCCCCAAGGCTCTGTCTTAGGTCCCCTTCTTTTTATCATTTACATCCTTCCACTTGGCTTTCTGTTCCGTAAACACAACATTCTTTTTCACTGTTACGCGGATGACACCCAGCTCTACATTTCTACCAAACCTTCCTCATCTCTCCCTCCAACCTCTCTTACCCTATGTCTACAAGAAATCCATTCCTGGTTCTCCTCCAACTTTCTCAAACTTAACAGCTCTAAAACTGAAGTCCTCCTAGTAGGCACCCCCTCCACTATCTCCAAATCCAGCAGTTTCTCTATATCTATCCATGATTCCACTGTCCTTCCTTCCCCTCAGATCAAGAGCCTGGGTGTCATCCTTGACAGCACACTTTCTTTTCAATCCTATATTAATAACATCACCCGCTCCGCCTACTTTCACCTCCGCAATATCTCTCGTCTCCGCCCCTCTCTCACTCCTCACACCACTGCCATACTCGTTCACAGCCTTGTTACTTTCCGGATTGACTATTGCAACCCCCTCCTCTTTGGTCTCCCCAATAAATCCCTCCAGAAACTGCAGCTTCTCCAAAATTCCACTGCCCACATCATCACCACGACCTCCTCCTCCCACCACATCACCCCCATCCTCCAACAACTACACTGGCTTCCCATAAAACAAAGAATTCACTTTAAAATTCTCCTAACCACATTCAAAGCAATCCATAACCTGGCCCCACCTTACATCACTGACCTCCTCCACATCTCCATTCCTTCTCGCTCCCTCCGCTCCTCCTCCTCTCTCCAGCTCTCTGTCCCCTCTGTCCGTCTCGTCACCATGGGGGGCAGAGCCTTCAGCCGCTCTGCTCCCCTGCTCTTGAACTCTCTCCCTCCTGACCTCCGCAATATTGACTCTCTTCCTATTTTCAAATCCAGACTCAAAACACACCTGTTCAGACAATCCTACTCCACATAACAGTCACTTTCACCATCTTCCAGTTTTTGTATCTCTGTTTTTATCTTTGTATTTTAAGTATTTTTATGTTTTAACTTTGTTTTGTACCGTGTCCTTGGGTGTCTTGAAAGGCGCTTTTTAAATAAAATGTATTATTATTATTATTATTATTAACTCACCTTCAGATTTCTCGATCTCTGCTATTAGACTTAAAAGTAGCAAAGACCTAAAAAATCTTGGAACACAAAAACTTGCATGTGGTGTGCCCCAGTGGTCTGTTTTGGGACCAATATATACATAAATTAAATATTTAATGTACAGTATCTCAGTCACTAAAACGTCTGTGGTGTTAATATGTGGTGTAAAACTCTGGTGTGAAACAGTTTGGATACACATTTTCAAGCAATGACAAACTCCATAAATTAAAGCTGTTACCAAGCTATAACAGATATTCATTGTCCTCACGTGTAAATAGTTCATAGTGTAAAATAACTGAAGAATGCAAAAGAAAGCTCATTATGTTAAACTAGAAGATGGGGGGTGGGTTTAAAATTTTTTCTTCCCAACACTTCCTTTTTGGGCAATTTTAGGTCTATGCAATGAGATTTTTGAGGCTGCAGTGATAGAGATACATGAATTTGGGCCAGTTCAGCAGGAAGTTGGTCTGAGGGCTGGATTTAGCCCCTGGGCCGTAGTTTTCACACCCTTCGTATACGTTGAGAAAATGTATTTATTTTTAAGTTGATCTATATAAGGAAAACATTTTTATTTATTCTTTCTTCATATTACCTAGCCTTACATGAATGAAATGAATGCTAGATATACATCTCTGGAAAAAAATAAGAGACCAGTGCAAAATTATCAGTTTTTCTGATTTAACTATTTATATGTATGTGTTTGGGCAAAAGGAACATTTTTGTTTGAGTCTATAAACTACTGACACAATTTCCCCAAATTCCAAATAAAAATATTATAATTTAGAGCATTTATTTGCAGAAAATGACAAATGGTCAAAATAACAAAAAATATACATCTTTTCAGACCTCAAACAATGCAAAGAAACAAGATCAAATTCATTTTAAAACAACATAATACTAATGTTTACACTTAAGAAGAGTTCAGAAATCAATATTTGGTGCAACAACCCTTATTTTTAATCACAGCTTTCATGCGTCTCCTCAAGTCTTTCACATTGTTCTTGGGTGACTTTATTCCAGTCCTGGTGCAAGAACTGAAGTAGCTCAGCTTTGTGTTTGTGTTGGAATTCAACAGATGCTGGAATGGAATGGCTGTAATACATGTAGAGATGCTGATTTCAGAAAAAAAAATGCAGTGGTCTCTTATTTTTTTCCAGACCTGTATATATGTATATATTTTTAATGGCTTACCATGGGACATTCTAGGCAAATAACATCTGGAGATATTAAGCAGTTAGCAGATAGGACTCCCCCACCAGGAAGGTTTGACACAGCAAAACCACCTTAACATTAGCATTCATTAGTGTCTAGTATAGGTTATCTCCTTATCTGACTATGTGTATGCTTTAACTTTTAAAGACCACAATACCAGACAAAACACAATGTTTAGCAATGATTTCGACCTGGCCCAGGTTTATTCGAGTTATATTGAGGGTGTAGGAGGGCTCCAACTACTCATAAATATACTAATGATTAGCTATTGAAAATATTAACACGGAGTCATATCCCCAGTGACCTCAATCCGTTCACACACAGAACTATTGAGTTTTTCCAATGATAAGACAGGAATTTGTCTAGCAAAATCTTCCACAAATCAATTGTTATCCAACAGAGGAAACCAAATGTGAAGAAGGAATTCAAGTCACTTAATTTAGCACAAATAAAGCATAATAAAATCCACATACATAATAAAATACAGCACAAAACATAAAACATAATCTCAGAACACACAGCAGAATGGCATAGACCAAATACAAAGAACTCCACAAAATTAACGGGAATATGTAGGCTACCGGAATTTCTGCTCTTGACAAAATGCCTATAACATTAGATGAAGATGCACATTAAACTTTTTTAAAGCATGGCCGCCATCATCTTAGCAATGGAGATGTTATTTTTTTCTCTAGAATGTTCTACACTATGGTATTACATGTAGCCTATTTTCGTGGACATATACATTGCCAGACCAAGTTACAGGTTAGATCTGTGGTAGCGTGCCCCATTCACAATTAAATCATGTTTTTCTTTTCTTTTTTTATACTTCATTGACATATTAATGTTTAACAGAATGTTTAATTAATGTTTCACAAAAATACTGCTTTCTTGACATACAGTGAACACAATATTTATAGTTGGTTTCTCTTTTTTATCCCCATTTTTACCACGCAGATGGGCATGAAGATCACATGTTTTCAAGGTATTTTTTTTAGCAATAAAAAACACCTGTAAGTCAATAAATACTGCAATATTTTCATATTTCCTAACTATGATTCCAGGCAGCTTTCAAAAACAGATCTCACTTGATAAATAAATGTGATGGAGACCAATGAGTTATAGATATTTTAGTTAGGGCAGTGCAATGAATTTATTTCAAATGGACATGTTCACATTTAATCCTCTGTCAGTAAAAGCTTGTGGTAAAGCAGAGTTCAGATTTTCTTGTGCTTGTATTTGTTTTTAATTCAAGATTCAAGATTGTTTATTTGTCATATGCAGGATCAACACAAGGTCAAAAATGCAATGAAATACTTAGGATCAGAAGAACCTATTGACTCGCTAAGATAGTCAAGAAGTAATAATAGCATGCAATAAAAATACAAGGGAAAAAGTAAACAATATAATAAAAAATATGTAATAAAATATAGTAAAATACAAGGGTACAGGTAGGATTAAATAAGGTGTAAGTAAAGTATTTTACAGGCGGTAATACTGCTCAAATGAATATTGTATGAAAATCGTAATATCGTAATGAAAATAAATAAATACATGAATTAATTAATTGATTAATTCAAAACAGTGATCAATAGAAGAAAAAAAAAGTCACCCAGCCCTCATTTCTGTGATTATTTAAACAAACAAAGCACCTGATTGCCAGCAAATTCCTCCAGAGAATCTTATGTTGTGAAATTACATAAACCTCAAACTGATAATTAGATAAATAGATTTATATAATTGACATTTATATAATAATATCCAGACAAAGACACTTTTCCTTATACAAACACAGCTCCATTAGCAGGAGGTAGCCAATAAACAGCTGGGATGGCATAATAAAACTCAAGTCCTGTTCCTATCAACACATCGCCATTTCCTCCACTATGTGCCCGGTAGGAAGCCACTTCTCATGAACCATAATGGCCTTAATAGCGGTGCCACCAATCTATTACAACGTCATACGCTTTCTAATACATGTTCTACTCGTTTATAACCTTTCAATCTGAATAATGGTGAAAACTTGGAGATTTAAAAAAAAAAAAAAAGAGTAGCCAGTATCTTTTAGCTAGACAGCTTAAAGGAATATTATTCTATATTCTTCTATATTTTGAAAGTTGAAAGATAAATTTACTTTGGTGATAAATCTGCTCCTTATCAGCAGTATCGGCAGTGTGAGAAAGACAGTGACGCTGATAAAACTGCCTGACTGACCATAGCCTGATAAAACTGTTGTTTAAATTGAGTAAGGTTTATGGTCAGCAGTAAAAGTGTTGTAGAACACCATCGAAAATAATTCTGAATGCCGAAAATAACAACTTTATTTTTTTAGTTATTCACAATCGCTACCCGAATCAACACATAATGAATTGAAAAAAATCACAGTCAATCACAATTTAGTCAGTAGTTAATGCAAATATGGTGACTAACTGGCCATATGGTCATTCATAGAGAGAGAAAAATGTGTTAAAATATATTCATAGTTTTCTTTTCGAACTGTGTTTATAGCTGACAATATTTATCTGCACTACTCAAGCTCTTATGTTTATGACCTAAGTTGACCTTTGGCTCTTCCTTACTTTTCCATCATGGCTTCGTTAAAAATAGTATCTTGCAATACAAACTCATGTTCAATTTATAGTTTACACATTTTCTCGTATGTCATTTCTGAATATTAGATTTGAGCGGTTACGTTAAGTGTAACAGAATGATTAGAAGTGATGCATTGTGGGAATCTCGGGTGTCCGGACCTCCTCCCATTTTTTCCGACCTGGCACCAACTGTCACCAAAGTTATTCATTAACATAGGGCAGGTGGATCAGCTCACACCAAGGTAAATCACCGCAAACCCCTCAGAGCAGGTGAACACAAAAGGCGGTGGCACGACAGACATTTTTGTTTTTTCTTTTCCACTGGATGTACAATAAAGGATATCATTTCATTGCATAGTGGATACTGATTGGGGAGTCGGACAAATGTGATGGCCTACAATGTCAGGATAATGTTTTTTTTCATAATTATTTTTCTTGTCATGTAGATGCTTTTGGAAAACACATGAAAATGTCCATTTCTCAGAGTCTATTTTGCCTGTGGATATTAATTGTAACAGCCACAGCCAACCTCTTCCTGGATTCTTGCCTTAATCAGAAATACGTGTACAGGATAAATGTAGTGCTACTGGAAGACAACACGTACGAGTGGAGTCGGCCCTATGTACAAGCTGCAGTGGAACAGGCTATCGAGGAGGACAGGCTGGAGAATGAGAGGCATGGTATGAAAATCCACATCCACACTGTTGCTCTATTATAGCAACCATGCACATTGTAATCTGTGCTGTGTCACATGTCTGTGCTTGTGTGTGTCCATCATAAAAAAAATGTAATTCCCCTAAATGCTAATTATTAATTTAATTTAGTTCATGAAATTGTAATATATATGAATAATATATATGTATAATATGTATAATTGTAAGAACATGCCGAGACATTTGATTTATTAGACAATACAGACAGGAGCTTCATTTTCTTCATATAAACTATTTATAGCCTCACACGTATACATGCACACCATTTAACATTTTAATTTCAGTTTCATGCAATCAAATGGCCAAGCTTTTTCCAAATAGATTTTATTTTCTTTATTTTCTATTCATATATTACCTGTTATGTTGATTGATTTACATTTTGTATTACACTGATTCTAATATGACCGTGAATTTTCATTGTTTGCTGGTCTAATACATAAATAAATCTTTTGTAACCACAGGTCTTGACTTTACGTTAACGGCCAACTACAATGGCTACAATAGTTTCAATACCACCGGGTACAACAGACAGGGCTGTGGCAGCAGTACCTGTGAGGGGGTCACCATCCTCAAGAAGCTAAAGGTGAGCCTGTCTAACATGCATTGGAATATGCTCTTACAGAGATGTAGTATTGTAGATGTCAAAGGCTCTTTTTAATTATTCAGTACAATCTTTATACATGGTGACTTTTCTAAGATAAAATATTACCAGATAATTGCTAAAATAAAATAAAAAAACAACACTTTGTAAGTTTTGCATTAAAAAAATGAAGAAGTTATTGCTTTACCTGGAATGCTCTGCAGTATGGTAAACATATACATATGATAAATTAACATTTCAAAACAACATTTCCATGACAAAACGAAATTTCGATTCACTGTATGTCGAACACATATGGCAAATTGACAATAAAGTTGACTTTGACTTTTGACTTTGAAGAATAGATGGTTCCAGACCCTTCCATAGCCTTTAAAGTAAATTTGGTGCATATAATTTGTGCCTTTGCAGGAAAATCTTGAAATAGGATGTGTGATGCTTGGACCATCCTGCACCTACGCCACATTTCAGTTAGTAGAGTAAGTACCTTTGTTTATCTTGTCTAATTTAATCCTTTTACTGTTTCTCTCCATTGGTTTCAGTTTCCTGTTAGTAAATTGTCAATAGTAGCAGCCCCAATTTTGCATCATTCTCAAACCCATGGATTCCTTTTATCCCTCTTTAGTCCAGAGATTGGCCTGACCCTGAGTATACCTATCATCTCTGCTGGAAGCTTCGGTTTATCCTGTGATTACAAGCCCAAGCTGACTCGGATTTTACCCCCCGCACGCAAGGTGTCCGACTTCATGGTTAACTTTATCAATGAGAGCATGGAACCCTTAAAACAACAGTGGGACTGGGTCTACGTGTACAAAAAGGCATCCTCTGTGAATGCAACAGAGGACTGCTTCTGGTGAGACACACAAGCAATAACTGGTCACCATACCAGTCTCTATTATGAATTTATTAAATGATTTGTGATTTGGTTTCTTTCTGCAGGTATATCAATGCACTGGAAGCACCGTCACTCAGTTTTGCCAGAAGTACTAATAGAAAAATGCTGCGTAATGAAAACGAGCTGTTCGAGGAACTCAAATCTCCTAAAAGGCAAAGTAACAGTAAGTCACAAAATCAAGAAATAATCTGATCTTTGTTGATTTAACCTAGTATTTAAATGATAAGCAAAAATATTTCCCCCACACAATTTGTTGAACTATAATTTGTTAGACCTACCTAACAGGGCAGGGGTGGGGTGAAGGGTACTGTAGTATCTGCTTCACCTCTTGACCTTTTACCATTTGAACCCTGAGTATATACAGGTCCTTTAAGTAAGTTATGAGGGTCTCTGCATTCTAATCTGTGATGATGGCGAGACCACTAATTCTAATAACATCTGGAAATGTTTAAGCCTGCATGTCTAACATATAAAAGTAATAAGATTACTGTGGGATGTCCTCCAGGAAAGCTATAAATGTGGGCAAAACCTTTGTTCGGGGCGATACCAGATTGGCAAGAGGTAATCTCCCGGACCTTATGTCTGTTAATTGGCTATACTATATACTATACTGTTTTTGTAAGAAATAGTATTGCACTATCAGAGCATCTGATCCTTGGCACCTCCTTCGGCCCAGGAACCACACAGCAGGTGAGAAGCTGCATTGGAATTTAAACTACAGTACATCAGATTACGTCCATGTGCACGCAGTGGCTGTTTACCCAGAGCCCAGTGCAGGGAGTGGCCCTTTACAGTCATTGCTTTTTTAATTGGTAATGGCCATTTTCATTGGACTACATGCAGTGCAGGTCCACCAAGATGATTTGTATCCAGGGCCCAAAATTTTATGCTACACCCCAGCCTTAGGTTATGTTCAATACATTCTAGAAAACCTATTGTTTGTTGTGTAAACTGAGCTTGAAGACAGATCAGAATTCTAGTGTGTAAAGAGCCCATATTATGTTATTTTGTGATCTATGTTATAACGTTGTTTCCTCATCAAAAACATACCAAAGGTCAAAATGCTCTGTTCCATCTTCTGATATCATATGGTAATACAGGATGACCACCACTGTGTTTTTTAACTACAAACACTTTCACCCTTCACAAGAATCATTTTAATGATTTCAGCCCTGGAATTGCCAATTTCTACTGAACAAAAAGTAAAAGCTAGCGGTTAACCTGAAAACCACCACATCACAAGGTGGAACAGAGCACTTTGAACTTTGGAGATGTAGACAGACTACAGCTCCAGATAGTTTTTGATAAAGTAAGAATTAAATAAGATAAGATAAGATAAGATAAGATATGCCTTTATTAGTCCCACAGTGGGGAAATTCCAGTGTTGCAACGCACAGATCAAGAACAGCACGAAAAAGTAACATGCAACAGAACAATATAATAAATAAATAAATCATGGCCTAGGATATAAATATAATAATAATAATAAAATAAATAATAATAAAAGATATAAATAACATGGCCAAAAGCCAGTGAGTGAGAATTTTGCGTGACCTTGCTTACGATTATCTCTGTAATTACTGGGGCAATAAGCACACACACACACACAACATCTCTGTCAGTAAATAAATGCAAGTGATTTATTATTCATATTTTTTTTACAATAGCCAGAAAGTGGTGCCATACAATTATGACATTGAATTCTGGAAAGTGAACACCGCCTATAAAGCCCTCCCCACTTAATTCCAGTAAGAGACTGGTTAAGTTGGAGAGGGTTCAAATAAACTCAGTGAACTGGCTTGGCTAACTTCAGTATGGCACACCTAAACCATTTTCATTGATCTATGACCATCAAAGGTTTCATAGAATAAAAGTGGGTGAGTCTTAGTCTGAATGATGGCTGCCATTTACACTATTGTTTCTTTGCAGTGACATCATGCTGGGAGTGGCATGGTGACACAAGGCACACAGTAGCAAACACTGACAAAAAACGTTTTTTAAGATAACAAAATACAAAATGGATTTAAACAGAGCATTTTCAAGAGCCTGTGATCAATACAAGCATTCATATTCCTGTTTAGGTGATTTGATTTTCAAAAAAAGGAGTGACTGTTGACTGATGCTTGTGAGCGCACCTGGTTGTAGTTGTAACTAAGTCAATTCTTTCTGGTCAGATTGTGTTAAAGTAAAGATCGGATCAAGTCTAATTTGAAATATAGCTGCAAGCAGAAATGTGGGGCCAAGCACCGAAGGTTCATGTCGGCCTCAGCATGTAAGCCGCATGCAGGGTCTGACAGGGTCTAACAGAGTCTGACAGGGTCTAACAGGGTTTAACAGGATCTAACAGGGTCTAACAGGGTCTAACTGAGTCTGACAGGGTCTAACAGAATCTGACAGGGTCTGACAGGGTCTGTTCTGACAGAACAGAATGGAATGTGCATGCAAAATTTCACAACTTTTTACCAGACGGTTCTAGGGGTTGCCATAGACTCCCTTTGAAGAAAGAATATAAAATAATAATAATAATAAATATAGCTGCAAGCAGCAATGTGGGGGCCAAGCACCGTTTGACAGGGTCTAACAAGGTCTGACAGGATCTAACAGAGTCTGACAGGGTCTGACAGGGTCAGGGTCTAACCCTCTCAGAACAGGCACATCAAAGACAGATCAAAGGTTGCTAGGTGCGTTGCTAGGCAATTGACACATTTCTGCAACTTTGACCTGCTGGTGCCACTAGACGGTTGGGGCTGGGGGCCTATAAATTGCTGTGAGTAATGAGGAGACTGGCTAGAATGTGCATGCCAAATTTCACAACTTTTTACCAGATGGTTCTATGGGCTGCCATAGACTCCCATTGAAGAAAAAAAAAAAAAATAAGAATCAGGAGACAGGACATCAAAGGAAAGATCAAAGGGTTACTAGGCAACTTAGTCATAGTCATAGTCATAGTCATAGTCATAGTTGCTTTATTGTCGAAAAACAATCATATGTACATGTACATAGAGTGGATTCGAAATTTAGTTTCCCCACTAACCAGGCAGGACAGTGATAGAGTGGCTAGGGGAGGGGCCGCTGCGCTTGCGCGCGCCACCAAGATGCAGAGTAGAAAAGATGCAGAGTAGAAAAGATGCAATACAATCAATGACAATTATACACAACATGTAATGACAGAAAACAATTGGATAGGTAATATACGGTGTCTTTTTCTTTGGTGACAAGAGGGAAGGGTGTAGGGCAAGGGAAAAGATCAGAAATCCATGAAATTGATTGAAAACTGAAGAAGAAGCAGACATCCTAAAAATAGACAGGGCAGTATTACTTAATACATGTGAGTATGAGTCCAATAGTGTGTGGCAATGTTTTTGTAGAGTCTGTGAGATAAGCGGCAGCTGGCGGCTTTGGACGTGTTTGTGCAGAAGATGCAGTCAAAACAAAGTGAAGTCCAGTTGAATCACATTTTTCCAGGAGAATTGATTACAAAAGGGGAATTTAACATAATCGATACATTTTAGAGCCCAGGCGAACAGACAATTTGCCAGAACTCTGGTTTCTGTCAGGTCCCCACTTCCTGCAGGTCTGTGCGACTTGCAATCCTCCCCCTGGCACGTACGATAATGAATATGGACTGAGCCGCTCTTCCCCACAGTTCCAAATCCATTTATCCGCGATGTTATCTAGCGCCAGGTGAATCCCACAGATGGGATGAAACGTTCACCTGTGTTTTTCCTTCTGAGCCCCCCCGAGTTCGCAGTTCCCCGTACTGAGCGGCGGATCGGGGCTCTTTTATCCCCTCGGCTCCAATTAGTGATGAGTCAGAAAACATCCCCCAGGCCAATCCAGATGTCCTGCCATCAATATTCCAATAGTAATCGCTCCGTGTCCTCCGGTAACAGCGGTGCCAGGCACACGACGCGTCCTTCGTGTATCAGGCAGCACGTTCCTGTAGGGCTGACCAACTCTCCAGACCGGTGCTCCTCCGTGGAAAAAAAGCGTAGGGACCAGCTTTATCCAATTCATAATTTAGGATTTGAAAAATCTGTTCCAACAGGAGAAAAAAAGACGAGACGAGAGAAATAAAACATCAAACAGAGCAAAGATGAAGGAGGAAGAGAAAAGTGTGTCTGCTCCTCATGACAGCTAGGAAGGAAAAAAAAAAAAAAAAAAAAAAGCAACGCAAAGCAATTCCTATAGGGTGCCTAAGCACCTTCGATGCTTGTCCCCCTAAATATAGCTGCAAGCAGCAATGCGGGGGCCAAGCACCGTTTGACAGGGTCTAACAAGGTCTGACAGGATCTAACAGAGTCTGACAGGGTCTGACAGGGTCAGTCTAACCCTGTCAGAACAGACACATCAAAGACAGATCAAAGGTTGCTAGGTGCGTTGCTAGGCAATTGACAAATTTCTGCAACTTTGACCTGCTGGTGCCACTAGACGATTGGGGCTGGGGACCTATAAATTGCTGTGGGTAATGAGGAGACTGGCTAGAATGTGCATGCCAAATTTCACAACTTTTTACCAGACGGTTCTAGGGGCTGCCACAGACTTCCATGGTGAAAGGAATTAGGAATAATAATAATAAGAGTCAGGAGACCAGAGCATCAAAGGAAAGATCAAAGGGTTACTAGGCAACTTGCCTAGGCAATGCAAAGCAATTCCTATAGGGTGCCTAAGCACCTTCGGTGCTTGGCCCCCTAATAATAAGAATCAGGAGACCAGAACATCAAAGGAAAGATCAAAGGGTCGCTAGGCAACGTCGCTAGGCAACGTCGCTAGGCAACGTCGCTAGGCAACGTCGCTAGGCAACGTCGCTAGGCAACGTCGCTAGGCAACGTCGCTAGGCAACGTCGCTAGGCAACGTCGCTAGGCAACGTCGCTAGGCAACGTCGCTAGGCAACGTCGCTAGGCAACGTCGCTAGGCAACGTCGCTAGGCAACGTCGCTAGGCAACGTCGCTAGGCAACGTCGCTAGGCAACGCAGAGCAAACACTATTTTTTTTTTTTTTTTAATCTTTTAAAAAAAGCAAACACTATAGGGTGCCTAGCACCTTCGGTGCTTGGCCCCTAATAACAGATCTTCACATTGAGTAGTACCTTCAGTTAGCATCACACCACAGGGAATGTTGATGCAGCTGCAAAGTATCAATAGAATTCACATACAGCTCTGGAAAAAATAAGAGACCACTGCATTTTTTCTGAAATCAGCATCTCTACATGTATTACAGCCATTCTATTCCAGCATCTGTTGAATTCCAACACAAACACAAAGCTGAGCTACTTCAGTTCTTGCACCAGGAGTGGAATAAAGTCACCCAAGAACAATGTGAAACACGTGTGGAGAGCATGCCAAGAAAGCTGTGATTAAAAATAAGGGTTATTGCACCAAATATTGATTTTTGAGTAAACAAAAATTAAGTGTAAACATTAGTATTATGTTGTTTTAAAATGAATTTGATCTTTTTTCTTTGCATTGTTTGAGGTCTGAAAACATGTATCTTTTTGTTATTTTGACCATTTGTCTTTTTCTGCAAATAAATGCTCTAAATGATAATATTTTATTTGGAATTTGGGGGAAAGTAGTTTATAGACTCAAACAAAAATGTTCCTTTTGCCCAAACACATACCTATAAGTAGTAAAATAAAATTAAAAAACAGATAATTTTGCACTGGTCTCTTATTTTTTCCAGGGCTGTATTATTGACAGAATGCGACCCAGAAAATGTATTACTTTTTGTTACCATTTTGTTGTACAGTTTTCATCCTCTGTGGGGGCCCTGCCGACATGGCCTACATAAAGCAGAAGAATTCTGCGCACATCCATCCGGACATTATGTTCATACTCTTAGACCTATACAAGTGAGTACTGTAACTGTTTTGTTATATATCAGGCCATAACACACCAGAAGTAAACATATTTTCTTTTTCACAGTCTGCAGTACTACAACAACAGGACCTCCAGTTATGGCATGGAGAATGTTCTGGTGGTCACTCTTCCCCTGCGGAACTATAGCTTTGGCAATCTGACCTACAATGACACGGTAAGATCCTATCCAACAGTCCCTTATTTAGCCTGTTAGACACCAGGCCAAGTTACAAGCATAGACCGTATAAAGAAGTGGACTAAGGGAGTGTGATCACCCATAACATTCTTCTAGTCAAATGAAGCTCACTGAAGCTTGCAGTTATGGGTCAAATTTGAAGCCAAGTTCCATATTAGGAATAGGAATTGATTTATGTAGAAAATAGCGAATCATGTGGAGTGGGTTAATGTGAACATTTTAAGACCAAAATCAGGAGCCTGACATCAACAGTTATGGAGAAAGGGTCATTGTTTTTTCAGTACAAAGTGAATAGGAGCCAGAGTTTATGGGAAAGGAGCGTGCCCATGATCAATCAAAGATCAAAGTCAGCTTTATTGTCAATTCTGCCATATATGTTCAACATAGAGTGAATCGAAATTTCGTTTCTCTCTGGCCAAGTAGTGCAAAAAGACAGTGTACAAAATACAATATAAAGACAAAACAAAAACTATCTAAAATCTAAAATCTAAAGCAGTGCAACAGAATAAATAATAAATAATAAATATAGCTGCAAGCAGCAATGTGGGGACAAGCACCGAAGGTGCATGTAGGCCTCAGCATGTAGGCCGCATGCAGGGTCTGACAGGGTCTAACAGAGTCTGACAGGGTCTAACAGGGTCTAACAGAGTCTGACAGGGTCTAACAAGGTCTGACAGGGTCTAACAGCGTCTGACAGGGACTAACAGGGTCTGACAGGGTCTAACAGAGTCTGACGGGGTCTAACAAGGTCTGACAGGGTCTAACAGGGTCTGACAGGGTCTAACAGAGTCTGACAGGGTCTAACAGAGTCTGACAGGGTCTAACAGGGTCTGACAGGGTCTAACAGAATCTGACAGGGTCTAACAGGGTCTGACAGGGTCTAACAGTGTCTGACAGTTTTCATAAACTATAATAACCTTGTTGCAGGTGCTGGGGTTTAGATAGAGTCTGACAGGGTTTAACAGGGTCTAACAGGGTTTAACAGGGTCTAACATCTAAAATCTAAAATCTAAAGCAGTGCAACAGAATAAATAATAAATAATAAATATAGCTGCAAGCAGCAATGTGGGGACAAGCACCGAAGGTGCATGTAGGCCTCAGCATGTAGGCCGCATGCAGGGTCTGACAGGGTCTAACAGAGTCTGACAGGGTCTAACAGGGTCTAACAGAGTCTGACAGGGTCTAACAAGGTCTGACAGGGTCTAACAGCGTCTGACAGGGACTAACAGGGTCTGACAGGGTCTAACAGAGTCTGACGGGGTCTAACAAGGTCTGACAGGGTCTAACAGGGTCTGACAGGGTCTAACAGAGTCTGACAGGGTCTAACAGAGTCTGACAGGGTCTAACAGGGTCTGACAGGGTCTAACAGAATCTGACAGGGTCTAACAGGGTCTGACAGGGTCTAACAGTGTCTGACAGTTTTCATAAACTATAATAACCTTGTTGCAGGTGCTGGGGTTTAGATAGAGTCTGACAGGGTTTAACAGGGTCTAACAGGGTTTAACAGGGTCTGACAGGGTCTAACAGGGTTTGACAGGGTCTAACAGAGTCTAACAGGGTCTAACAGAGTCTGACAGGGTCTAACAGGGTAGTTAGACCCTGTCAGACTCTGAAACAGGGTTTAAAAGGGTCTAACAAGGTTTAACAGGGTCTGACAGGGTCTAACAGAGTCTGACAGGGTCTAACAAGGTCTGGCAGGGTCTAACAGCGTCTAACAGGGTAGTTAGACCCTGTCAGACTCTGAAACAGGGTTTAAAAGGGTCTAACAAGGTTTAACAGGGTCTGACAGGGTCTGACAGGGTCTAACAGAGTCTGACAGGGTCTAACAAGGTCTGACAGGGTCTAACAGCGTCTGACAGGGTCTAACAGAGTCTGACAGGGTCTAACAAGGTCTGATAGGGTCTAACAGGGTCTGACAGGGTCTAACAGAGTCTGACAGGCTCTAACACAGTCTGACAGGGTCTAACAGGGTCTGACAGGGTCTAACAGAGTCTGACAGTTTTCATAAACTATAATAACCTTATCTGCTGGGGTTTAGATAGACAGAGTCTGACAGGGTTTAACAGGGTCTAACAGGGTTTAACAGGGTCTGACAAGGTCTAACAGGGTCTGACAGGGTCTAACAGAGTCTGACAGGGTCTAACAGGTTAGTTAGACCCTGTCAGACTCAGAAACAGTGTTTAACAGGGTCTAACAAGGTTTGACAGGGTCTAACAAGGTCTGACAGGATCTAACAGAGTCTGACAGGATCTAACAGAGTCTGACAGGGTCTAACAGAATCTGACCCTGACAGGGTCTAACAGAGTATGACAGGGGCTAACAGAGTCTGACAGGGTCTAACAGAGTCTAACAGGGTTTAACAGATCAAAGACACATCAAAGACAGATCGGTTGCTAGGTTGCATTGCTAGGCAATTCCTGAAAATTGCTGCAACTTTGACCTGCTGGTGGCACTAGACGGTTGGGGCTGGGGGCCTAAAAATTGCTGTGGGTAATGAGGAGACTGGCTGAAATGTGCATGCAAAATTTCACAACTTTTTACCAGACGGTTCTTGGGGTTGCCATAGACTCCCATGTTGAGGAGAATATTTTATAATAATAATAAGAATCAGGAGACAAGACACATCAAAGACAAGATCAAAGGGTTGCTAGGCAACGCAGTAGAAACACGTTTTTTTTTTTTTAATCTTTTAATATTACAAGGTACACAATAGTACACACTTCAGGTACATAATAGTACATATTTTATCACCACAATAACATTCACAAAGCACTCAGAAGACACATCGGGGGATGCGGGTACGGGAATAAACACCACTGGGCACAAGGGCTAAGAGAAACAGGGGGAATGTAGAGGACCAAAGGGATTGCCTCAGGTGAAGAAAGGGGCCTGGGGGAGAGCAAGGGTGATGCAGTGCAAACACATTTTTTTTTTTTTTAATATTTTATTACCACAAGGTACATATATTCGCAAAGCGCTCAGAAGACACATCGGGGGATGTGGGTACGGGGATAAGCACCACCGGGCATTTGGGCTGAGAGGAACAGGGGAAGTGTAGAGGACCAAGGGGCTTGCCCCGGGTGAAGAAAGGGGTCTGGGAGAGAGCAAGGGCGACGCAGCGCCCAGGGAAGGCCCAGGCGCCAGGGACTAGGGGGGACAGTGGAGGGGGTAGGGGTCAGAAGTCCAACTGAGGGAAACCGGCTCGGGAGATGGAGAAAAGCGTATTGTCTGGGATGAGGGTGTTGCGAAACTCCGTTTCTCTTGCGTCGTGGAGACGGCGGACGTGGGCGCAAAGGAGCGCTGTGAAGAGGGGCCAGTGCTCCGCTGCGTGGCCGTCGTGGAGGCGGCGGTTCCGTGCCGCGAAGATCGAATATCTGGCCACAGACAGGACAAGGTGGACGGCATCCCAGTTGACTATGGGAGCATCCGGCCCCCGAGGTTGCTGCTGGGCAGGGCCGAAGAGGCAGAACCAGAGTCCAGGGTCATCGAGTCCATGGGCCGCCGGAGGTGAAAGCCTCAACGCCAGCCTCCGAGCGAGAAGGTCCAGTAGCCGGGTCCAGAACCGCTGGACGGCAGGGCACCGGGCGGCCAGATGGAGGAGGTCTTCAGGCGCCTCACCGCATACCGGACAGTCACAGCCGTACCTGTCAGGGTGTATTGCGTGCAACCTGGTGCAGGTGTAAATGATCCCGTGTCTCAACTTAAAGTCAAAATTACTGACTTGGGGCGTGGTGTACCAATTGTATACAGTATGTGAGCCCAGATGGAGGCAGTGTCACGTGTGGGAAAAGTCTGCGACCATCTGTGTTCTGCAGAAGGGCGCCGAGCGACCCCGGCCACTAACAGCCTGTTACTGTGCAGCAGTAGTAATTCCAGTAGTCTCGCCCAGGGAGTAATTCAATGTAGAACCGCCAAAGGTAATGTGCAATAAAATGTGCATTGAAAGTAAAGATAAAATAAATGTGCAACAGTAGTAATTCCAGTGCAACAACAGTAGTAAACAACAGTACAACAGTAGTAAAATTCCAGTAGTGAATGTGCAACAACAGTAGTAAAACAGTAGTAAACAAGATCACTTCCTATTTGGAACTAGGCTAGCAGGTTAGCTCTGTCCATTTACAGTATATATACCATCCATGGTTGCAAGTCAGATCTATGAAGAGGCAAACCTATTAAAATATATGTTTTCAAGGTCATTGACGCCCTGAGTGCCTGAGAGAGTGGCAGCAGGGTACAGTTGCTCCTGAAGAGTTCCTGAAAACCACTAAGTTTTTAAGTTATCCTGGTTTGCACTTTAAGATTTTAGTTTATTTTTATTACTTGGTTCATCCAGTTAAACACTCACCATGTTTTTTTGGGTGCTTTTGTCTTTTTATTTTTTATTATTTTTTTTGCTGCCTCTTTGTTCTTGGATTTTTGGCCCAGCAGAGCAGGCCTATTGTGTATTCTAGAGAGCATCTTCTTTCATTGTCCAAGTCCCCAGTGCTGTTTGGATTTAACTGACATTCCTGTGGAACTACGGAGGAGGACACACAGAGGATGTCGTACTGGAGTGAAAGTGAAACAATGAAGAAGGAAATTCATACCTGCGGTTCCATCAGTCCTGATGGGGAACTTCGGACCCAGAGGAAGTATGCTATCAGCAGTATCATGTGCTTCATGGAGACCTGGCTTCATACGAACTTCCCAGACAATGCATCTGTACCAGGCTTTAAGACTGTGCGGGCGGACAGAGACAATCTCCTTAGTGGTAAGAAGAAGGGCGGCGGGATTGCTGTTTTTGGTGAACGAGAGGTGGTGTAATCACGGCCACATTACTGTGGAACGTATCTGTTCTGCGGTCATTGCACTTTTGGCTTTGGGAATGCGTCCATATTATTTACCAAAGGAATTTACTTCTGTTCTGTTCACTGGAGTTTATATCCCTCCCACAGTGGATGAAGAGGCTGCCTGTGACAAGATACACACTGTGGTCGCTGGGCTGCTGTCAAAACACCCGGAGGCCCTACTTCTGATTTCTGGTGACTTCAACCATGTTTCCTTGGACAGTGTTTTACCCACATTTCACCAGTATGTGGACTGTAAAAATCAGGACAATAGAAATCTGGACTTGCTATATGTCAATTCTAACGAGGCATACAGTGCCTCTGCCCTTCCCCCACTGGCACGATCAGACCACAATCTGGTCCTGTTAACGCCTCAGTATGTACCTGCAGTAAAAAGGCAGCCTGTCACCACTAGGA